>CM040404.1:94174267-94774267 GCA_022702515.1 Ilyophis sp. 1 JC-2022 | reverse complement strand
CTTCACGAGACTAAAAGCTACATAACCGCTTGAGCTAGCTTGGTTCTGTCAGTTAAGTCCAACATAGCTTATAGGTTGTAACATTTAGAAAACCCTACAAAAACACATCAAGGCGACATCCTAAATTCATGACATTTCGAGATGTTCAGGGGACGTCCCGGGGACATAATTTTGTTAGCTGGGAAATTTGTCATAAACCTACTATAATGGGAATAACCCATTTCAACCAACTTTATCTGGATGATCATAATCATTAGGCTATTCTAATCATTATTTCCATTATAGTATGCCTACTTATTACCTCTCTTTACAATGAAAAAGATGTGTTCAACATCTTGAGTTTTTGCAATTATTTTATGGTCCACCACAATCAATAGATGGTAGGCTATTGTAGCTAACGTATGCTCGTACCGGAATCCACAGTAACATTAGGCCTATTACCGTTTTAATTTTAATTGTAGAAATTATGCAAAAGAAAAGGGCAGATCGTTCACAGCATAGCTTGTAGGCTAGTTTGACGTGCGCTTTCACCTGAAGCTGCAGGGGAGTCTAAATCACCTGCGAACATGTAGGCTATATTGAACGTGGTTATGCAGCTAGCTTTCTTAGGTAGCCTACAATTTGCTCACTTGTAGCTTGTTTTACGTGCACTTTTACAAGAAGGGGAGTGGACCACTCCAACACGGAGCAAAGCTGCATACCCAGCTAACAAAATGACGTCCTGAGGACGTCCTCTATATGGACCACAAAGTTATTAGGACGTTGGAAATTAACGTTCTCCGGACGTTATTTTGTAGGGGTCCTTTGATGTCCTGGGGACGTTTTTTTTAACGACAAAACAACGTTTTCAGGACGTTCTTAATACAGTCATAGGACCATAAAATGACGTCCTGTGCACATTCTCAAAATGGACCACAAAGTTATGACGTATGACTGTATTAAGAACGTCCTGAAAACTTAGTTTTGACGTTACGAAAAACATCCCCGGGACAACAATGGAACCCTACAAAATAACGTCTGGAGAACGTTCATTTTCAACGTCCTGATAACGTTGTGTTCCATTTAGAGGACGTCCATAGGACGTAATTTTATGGTCCTATGACTGTATTAAGAACGGCCTGAAAACATTTTGACGTTAAGAAAAACGTCCCTGGGACAACAAAGGAACTATGCAAAACAACGCCTGGAGAACATTCATTTTCAACGTCCTAATAACATTGTAGTCCATTTAGAGGACATCCAGAGTCATAGGACCATAAAATGGCATCCTGTGGATGTCCTCTAAATGGACCACAACATTATTAGGATGATGAAATGTAACATTCTCCAGGTGTTATTTTTTAGGGGTCCTTTGATGTCCTGGGGACGTTTATCTTAATGTCAAAACAACGTTTTTCTTAATGTCAAAACAACGTTTTCAGGACATTCTTAATAGTCATAGAACTATAAAATGACGGCCTGTGGACGTCCTCTAATGTTAGGAAAACCGATCGTAACCACACGCAGACACCAAGATGTAGTAACAATTATACTTTAATCAGAGTCGACGGAAACAGGTCAAAGTCCAGCAAACAGTGCAATACAGGGCAAGCAGAAACATAGTCAAATCCAGGCAGGGGTCAAAGTCCAAGCAACCAGGGCAATGTGGAGAAGGCAGGCCGAAGTCCCAGAGCAGGCAGAGGTCGGAACCTGGAGATCAATCAGAGGGGGCTAGAGAACAGGAGGGTGAAGGGCTGGAGCGGGGCTTGGACGGAGATGGGTAGAGGGGCACACACTTGATTCTACTAATCAAGGTCCTTAGCAAAGTCTCTAGTGATTGATTAGTAGAATCAGGTGTGTAACTGCTTGATTGGAACAAAAACCTGCACCCACACCGGCCCTTGCAGGATAAGGTTGAAGACCCCTGCTCTAAATTCCCCCCAACGTTATTACAACGTAGAAAATTAATGTTCTCCAGTTGTTATTTTGTAGGGATCCTTTGATGTCCTGGGGATGTTTTTCTTAATGTCAAAACAACATTTTCAGTATGTTCTTAATACGGTCATAGGACCATAAAATGACGTCCTGTGGACGTCCTCTAAATGGAACACAACATTATCAGGACGTTGAAAATGAACGTTCTCCAGACGTTATTTTGTAGGGTTCCACTGTTGTCCCGGGGATGTTTTTCGTAACGTCAAAACAATGTTTTCAGGACGTTTTTAATACAGCCATACGATGTCATAATAACTTTGTGGTCCATTTATAAGATGTGCACAAAACGTCCTGAAAACGTTGTTTTGACGTTAAGAAAAACGTCTCCAGGACATCAAAAGACCCCTACAAAATAACGCCTGGAGAACGTTCATTTCCAACGTCCTAATAACTTTGTGGTCCATTTAGAGGACGTCGTCAGGACATCATTTTGTTAGCTGGGTAGCTCGTCTTTTCATAAACATGCACAACAAAAGTGTTATCTGACTGAGCTTCCCGCTTGTAGTTGAGCAGTGATTGGTTATTAGTGAAGATTTTAGATATCCGACTATCCTACCCTTTTTTTTCAATATTGTATTCAACAAGAGATACATTCATAGACACAGAACACAGCCAGGGGTACATACACTGCTCAAAGAAATAAAGGGAACACTTAAATCACTGGATTCAAAATCACTCCGAAAATCAAAGTGAAAAATTTAGATCACAGGCTGATCCAACTTAAGTGAATTTCATCACGACAACTCATAATGTGGCTCAGTAGTGTGTATGGCCCCCGTGTGCCTGTATGCACTCCTGACAACGTCTGGGCATGCTCCTGATGAGACGGTGGATGGTGTCCTGGGGGATCTCTTTCCAGACCTGGATCAGGGCATCAGTCAGCTCCTGGACAGTCTGTGGCGCTACTTGGCGGCGGCGGATGCACCGATACGTCCCAGACGTGCTCAATTGGATTCAGGTCTGGGGAACGTGAGGGCCAGTCAATGGCATCAATGCCTTCGTCATCCAGGAACTGCCTACACACTCTGGCCACATGAGGCCGGGCATTGTCCTGCACCAGGAGGAACCCAGGGCCCACTGCACCAGCGTAAGGTCTGACAATGGGTCTGAGGATTTCATCCCGGTACCTAACAGCAGTCAGTCAGGGTACCGTTGGCTAGCACGTGGAGGTTTGTGCGGCCCTCCAAGGATATGCCTCCCCAGACCATCACTGACTCACCGCCAAACCGGTCATGCTGGATGATGTTGCAGGCAGCATAACGTTTGCCACGGCGTCTCCAAACTTTCACGTCTGTCACATGTCCTCAGTGTGAACCTGCTCTCATCTGTGAAGAGAACGAGGCGCCAATGGCGAACTTGCCAATTCTGGTGTTCTCTGGCTAATGCCAATCGAGCTGCACGGTGCTGGGCTGTGAGCACAGGTCCCACTACAGGACATCGGGCCCTCATGCCACCCTCACGGAGACTGTTTCTGACAGTTTGGTCAGAAACATGCACACGAGTAGCCCGCTGGAGGTCATTTTGTAGGGCTATGGCATTTTTTTTGTTCCTCCTGTTCCTCCTCACACAAAGGAGCAGATACCGGTCCTGCCGCTGGGTTGTTGCCCTTCTACGGCTCTGCCCAGCTCTCCTCGTGTAATGGCCTGTCTCCCGGTATCTCCTCCACGCTCTTGAGACTGTGCTGGGACACGCAGCAAACCTTCTTGCGACGGCACGTTTGGATGTGCCATCCTGGAGGAGCTGGACTACCTGTGCAACCTGAATGGGCTACAGGTACCGCCTCATGCTACCAGTAGTGACAAGGGCACTAGCAAAATACAAAACTAGAGAAAAATCAGTCAGGAAGGATAAGGAGAGAAATAGTCTGTGGCCACCACCTGCAACCATTTACTTTTTGCGGGTGTCTTGCTGTTGCCTCTCCTGTCCACCTGTTGTCATCTCCGCAAAAGGGTTTTTGTTAGCTCGTAGGACAAAGCCACGTTCGCTATGTGCAAATAATGGATTAATGCAGCAGTGCAGTGGGACACAGATAACGTTACCAGAGAGGATGGATCAATTAAAGAAGGAAGATGTTTTCATTGAGGTATTTATAATGTCATTGACATTTACGATAGTTATTAATTGAAGGATGTTGTGAAACAATATTTATGCTGTATTCAATGTTTAAATATTAGTGAATTTGTCATTGGAAATATGAATATGAGCAGTCGTGATAGCAACATACCCAAATCCCCGGTCAGCCTCCCATGACCACGGTATGGCGAAATGCTGATTATTTCTGCAGCCCTAGTGAATTTGTCATTGGAAATATTAATATGAGCAGTCGTGATAGCAACATACCCAAATCCCCGGTCAGCCTCCCATGACCACGGTATGGCGAAATGCTGATTATTTCTGCAGCCCTAGTGAATTTGTCATTGGAAATATTAATATGAGCAGTCGTGATAGCAACATACCCAAATCCCTGGTCAGCCTCCCATGACCACGGTATGGCGAAATGCTGATTATTTCTGCAGCCCTAGGTACATTGATGGCCAAGATATTACAACGAGAATTTGCATTCCTTTCACCGGGAAGGTCTGCTGCTTTGGACTTACTGACAGCAAGTGCAGTACAGGCAGCATCTGCTTACTTCCTAGACTTCAGCTGAACCTCTCCTGAGAGTGGGATGGAGATGTATTTGTTGTGCATGTCTACAACAGAAGCACACTTTGGACAATTCCCAGGTGGTGTGATTTTAGATAATTTCATAAGGGTGCCAGTGAATGTGTTTCCTGTGTTCCTGCAGGCAGAAGCTGACACAGGATTACTCCCAGCAGGTGTTCTCTGTGCTGCAGCAGTGGGAGAGTGATGTGCAGAAATCAGAGGAACAGGAGGAGAAACTTAATGTTGGTATACAGAGCCTTTGCCCATACACACCCACACACAGACATACACACAACCACACAACACTAACACACAAAGTTGAAGGTTGAAATCAGTGCTCCTGTATTTTTGTATGGTTTTGTTAATTGTAAAATAATTCCACCTTCTTTTAAACCATTTTCTCTTCTGCAGAATTTATTTCGACAGCAGCAGAAGCTCTTCCAGCAAACCAGAGTTGTACAGAGCCAGAAACTTAAGACTATAAAACAGATGTATGAGCAGTTTACCAAGGTGAGCGATTGGCTAGTTTGTGTAACTCTTTTTAACATCTCTCTTCCCGAGTATGTTTGCATGTTTTGTAAGATCCCCCCAACATATCATTGCTCACACTTTTGAGTGTCAGTGCATTTAATTGAACACTTACTAGATTTCAGCATTTCAGGACATTTCTGACTACACGCTTGTCTGACAGGACCCAAGAGAGAACAGCTGAATGTTTAAAGAGGTGTGAATGTTGTATGCTGCCTTCTGTGCATGTGTTTGTATAGAACATGGAGGAGATGGAGAAGAGTCATGAGTCCTTTCTGGTAGGGGCTCAGTCAGAACTACGCAAAGAGATGGGCTTACTACAGAAAAAGATCATGATGGACACAGTGAGTAAAAACACATTTCAGACTGTTCAATGACAAGAAAATTCAAGGTAGAGAAACCCTGGTCTCTGTGACAATGTAACCAGGCCCAGTCTGCTGTTGGTACATGGGGCAAAGATTAGAGAAGAAGAAGCATGTCCTTTGTGCCTCCCACACCAGCTAACGTCCGTTTGTCCCCACAGCAACAGCAGGAAATGGCAACCGTGCGCAAGTCTCTCCACTCCATGCTGTTTTGAGGACTCTTGTCCACTTGGCAGGATTCTGCTTCCTTCACCAGACTCAATACAGCCACACCACAGACAATGCCAGCTCAGGTGCAGCCACAGACACACTCAGTCATCACACATCATAGACATTAACAGTTCAGGTGTTAGCACCAGTTTTTAAATGGCAAATAATTTTATTGTTTTCATATTACTTTGTTAGTATAATGTTGCCAACACATTATATTGATGCAGAAAATGCAAAGGTGAAACACATTTGTGCATTGTTTTAATGTGCCACTTTTGTTCCAAGTTTGAAAACCTGTAACCTGTTAAAATTGTTTCTATAAAGAAATTTAAAATGTTCTTTAAATGAAGGAGCATGTGGCAGTGCCAAATCTTTTACATCAAACCAGAAAATAAGAAAAACACCTGCTTTTTAAATATATGCAGTGACAATGTTTGCTCACTCAATCCAGATGATTAAAAAACAGTAGAGCATTTGTCATTAAAAATAAATTATTTAATAATAAAAAAATCAAAGTAACATTTACCTTTTCCAGAAATCACCCTTCCATTTTTAATGAGCAAAATCCCTTTGTCTATCCTACTCTGTTAAGACAAAGACAGACCTTAAAAGGGACCTGTACCCTGTTTAACAACTACTTGTCCTGTAGGCACTAGTCACATAGTGGTCCTCTACTCACCGAATCATGAACTCACAATTATACATCAATCATCACAAAGCATCGAGTTTCAAGTACCCACGTATATACAAATACACTTTGTATAAGTGTGCGTGTGTGTGTTTTCAGTGAACGCAAAGGCAGAATTCTGAAGTGTCTTTTTAGGGTTATAAATACATACATATCCTAATCATCTGATGGTATTTGTGTAAATAGTGTTGCATAAATGAAAATAACTGAAAGTTAATGAAAAGAGAATGCTACCAGGTAATTTGCTCTTTGCTTGGTTCATACATCCAGATTCACATAAAAAAGAAATAATTTCACATTTAAAATTTAAGGCTTTCAACATAATTAAATTCAATCACACATTATCTTAAATGTATAGCCCTTGAGGAAGAGACTATGTAAAGCAGCTGGTATCTCAGTGTAAATGCATCACCAACCAGCAGCACCGACTAGTGAGTGAATTTGTACCTACATTAGAGGTCCTCTCCTACATGTGTAGAGATGTGTTAAAGGAAATATTCACCCAAAAATGGCAAAAATGTATTTGTACTCTAGATCAGTGGTTCAAAAGTTTGGTCCTCTGGGACCCCTGTCGATGCTGGCTTTTGGTCCAACCACAATTGCAAGCCCAGAATTTTAACAAGCTGTTCATTTTTCATAATTACGCTTGACATATGAAAATTAATGTTTGAGGGATTATTTAAAGCCACATTACATCAGAAATAGCTATGCATGCCATGAAGAATAAAAGTCCCATATTTGCATTGTGCTATATTGCAAACGATTACATAAAGAGAAGTAATAAAACTGATCAAATTAAAGACTGAGGTGAATCAAAAGGCTCCCTAATTGGTGAAAGTGTGGATAAATGGTCAAAAAAACTAGCCATTTTGTAGATAAAGAAGAAGACAAAGCAAATAACAAGCCAAACCTGCATTGTGTTTGTGGGACTGACAAATCTCAGATGACTTGGGCAAGAAGAGCCTCATTCACATTGGTATTCATGCTTTCCACTACTTATCATTACCAGCAGCTCTCAACAGCATTATCTTAACTTCAAAATGAATAATATGTACATGTGTTTGTACCTGTCCTGTCAATAAAGCAGATTTTACTGGCTTTTAAACTGTCTTGAAAGAGTATACAGTTGGTGAACAGCTTGTTTGGAATTGAACTACAGTGCCAAATTGGAAGACTGGCTTTGCTGAACATGATCATTTTAAAAAGGTTAATTTAGTTATGATAAGTAATCAAGTGATATTTTGTATAGATCACAACCGCAATGAACATGAATAACACCATAGAAATCAAACTGTTGTGAAGTTTTCCTTTAGCCAAGGCTAGAGATTGTCCTCACATGCAGCAGAGAACCAGGGAGTGCAATGCAGGGGGGTTGCAGGAGGCGGTATACATTTTGGAGAGGTGTAGGCTCGGAAGGCCTTGTAATCAGTTGCCACTGGTGGCTGCATTAACACTGAGATATGGTCCTCTGTAAACCTGCAGCTCTTGACAGATTATCCGGAATTTACCATTCCACATTTAAATCTTACCATTCCACATTATTTTCATTAGAAATAATTGAGGTTTTAAGCATTTGTTTTTGTTGCATTTTTAACAATTCCTGAACTGAGTTATTTAAGTGTGTTAATTTAGATGAGATGACTGTATACAAGTAATATATACAGTCACCGGTGCTACTATAGACCTTTGGGGCAAATATCAAATAACTTCCGGATTGTGATCACATAGCATAGCATTACATTTCTTGACTTTACAGGTTTAAATGAATTGCCGATGGCCAATTTCAATCGACTAAACAATACACATCAGTCCAAAAGAGAGGCAAATGGTACCCCAACTGTACTTTACAGGACTGAAGTGGCTGGTTCTTTATGATCTATTGATCCAGCAAGACTCACATAAGGATGAAAACAGACACCAGCTCAGTTGACAACACGGTAGGGTGGATAGAAATACTGACGATGTCCACTCTTAAATCAAGGTTTAACTGATGTTACATACAAATGTTCCCAAAGCAAATAATGTTTGCCATGCTGCTCTACAATGAGGAAGCAATTCTCTTCAATGAGGAAGTAAACAATACGTAGAATTGTACATGAAGGAAGCAGTCAATTGCAGGTGTTGAAAGCCCTGTCATGCCTTGCATACCACAGGTGGCTTGTTCCAGCCATCCCCGTAAGAGCCGCGAGAGGCGTGGGCAATCCTTAGATATTTACTTTTGCTTCCATACCTATGCTGTCGTCTGTGAACTCAGTATGTGAATGTGGACTGGGTCTGGCGGCCACTGTCACAAAGTCTGAAAGGGGAAGCTGCTTCACTTGCGACTTGCATCTGAGGACGAGGGTACAGCTCACATCCATTTCTATTGCATTGAATACAGTGTAATACAAAATGACTGGATCAGAAGCAAAGAAGCGAGCATTATTTCAACATTTGCCCAAAAGGACGACAGCAGTCCTTTAATAATTTTTCTATATATATATATATTTTTTAATGTTAAGTGGTTTTCAGGTTAAATAAACTGGAAATAATGACAGAAAACCTGTTGTATTACGCTGGATTTTTGCATGGTCATCTGTAACAAGGTCATGTCTATGAGTCAATATTTCAGCTTGTGACTAAATGTCATCAGCATGGTCTTCTTGGTGCTCTGTTGTGGCATAAACAGGAAGACACACCTCGTCCACAGTATGAAAAATGTGTAAATGGAGTAACTACAGATTTCCTGCTCACATGTACCTACATGGTGGGGTACAGCTCATATCATTTGGGGTCTATTAATCAAGAAGGCAGCAATGGTGCTGGTTCGTAATGAGATTCATTCACTTAACCAGTGATTTTAAGTGCACACAATGTCTTATTTAGAGCAAGAAAAAGAAACTCTAGAACACAAGGCATTTCCATGATTATTTCCAGTCCAGTATCTCGCTCAGTCCAGTGTGAAACTGTAAGGCATGCATCATTCATTAGCTTGGTTAGTTGTGAATGGTCTGGTCTAATTGTAGGTAGTTACAGTGTCAAGGCTGATTCGTTTTTGGTTTGAGGGGTCCTCCAGATCTGCTTTCAGCAGTGGGGTGGCGTCTTCGCTCACCCTAGCCTCTTCCCACTGGGCGGACCGTCAGTCGTGCTTGTGGACCTGTGGGGTGATGCTGAACACACTGATCTTCAAATGGGTAGCGATTTGGAGACACACGCCGACACAGTACCTTGTCAGATCCACCAAGGAGAAAAGCTGAATGTGATACAGGGTAAGGAGAGGAAACAAGACAGGAAAACATTAAAAGGACCACCCACAGTGATGTAAACTTGCATTACAATTGATGTCCTCATGGGGTCAGGATAAGCACTGGATAGCATAATCACCTCACATTTCAATGAATCAATCAGTTACCACAGGGGTGTGAAAAGGGCCGGTGTGGGTCTTAAGTTTTTGTTCTAGCCCAGCGCAATTGATAGTTCCAGTCTTGACCTCAATTAGCTGTGGTCAGGTGTTTCAGTGCTGGGCTAAGACAAAAACATGCATCCACACCATCCCTTAAGATTCCAAACATCCCTGATTTGGAGATTTGCTATTGCCCTTGGGCAATCATGATGTTAGGTTATCATGAATTACTGCAATTAGAGTAGAGTATATGCAGGGAGCTCAAAGAAACAAAGTAGCCTATGAGACAGTGCAGTCTCACAGGCAGATGTTCAACAGTACTTTATGGGGGAAAAAAGTCACATTTGCTAAACATCTATGAGGATTCACTGCCTCTGAGAGGCATCTGTGAGGGTGCACTGCCTCAGATGCTATTCTGAGGATGACAAAGTCCCTTCTGCTGCAGACACACCTTGCAGAGCAGGACTGAAATACAGGTTACATATTTCCCAGATCACAAGTTCAGAAAAAACTCAGAGCTTTCGTGATAATCTGTAGGTTGAAGAGGACTATGGGACATCAGTGATAATCTGTACGTGACGTTTCAAGAGGACTCACCATAGCAGTCCAAAGGACAAAGTACTCATTAATGAAACTGTTGAAATATTGGTTTAGAAAGAGAAGGCCAGGCCCAATGAAAGCTGTGTCATGAAGATGAAGCTCGCTCTTGGTCATATGGGCAACCTACATAAAAAGAGAGCAACATCAGGAAAACGGGCCTTGGGAAATGTTCTGTATGGATGTCATATAGATGTAGAACAAACACAGATTTAAAAAAAAAAAACTCCATTATCTCGCTAAGCAACAACAAGCAAAAACCTATAGCATGGTTAATGTGCAGGAATAGCTGTGCAGAATGTGTCAAAATATCTGCCAACCGACAGTGCATTTGGAAACAGCTGCCCAGAGCAAAAATATTACACGGTTTGTGGTAACTGTAATAAGACATTTACATTTGACCATAGTCACAGTAGCCACATTTAAGTTTGTTTGTGTATCATAAACATGGGCGTTACAGCTTAATTTGTGACTCACAACAAGCTTGTTGGAGATCTTAGCCATGACCAATCCAAAGGTAAGGATGTAGAGGCAAGGGTGGAGCTCAAATAGCTGGCTGGAAGATTTCTTGAAGATGATGAAGGCCAATGTGAGTATGAGACCAACGTGCATCCCTGGTGACAGCACACTGGTATCCTGCAAGAAACAAACTTCTGTAAACATGTAGTAACTAGTAACAAGCAATGTTAACTGAGAGATTCATATGGTCTGCTCACTGAACTGCTCACTACATATTTGTACCTTTGATTAAAAAATAAAAACGCTTAGCCTTTCCAGAATACATTAATGCATTCTTTGATTAGGATGTGTAACAGACTTACTGCCACAGTGGAGCCATTCTTGCCAATGCCACCGTTCATGATGACCTGGAAGTAGTTTGAGCAGGAGAACAGGGCACCTCCAACGATACCCAGGATGGGAAAAGTGTTCAGTTTTACTCCCAGGAGGGGCAGCTGGAGAAAAATACAAAGTTGGCGTCACAGCAACATCGATATTGAAGTTTTCCATTTTCTCAGGAAGCCGTGAAGCAGCATGCTGAGCGCGATGGTAAGACCAGCCAGGGGGAGACTACAGAGCCATCAGGGGATTGGAAGCCCCTTCCCCTCTGTGTAAGCCACGTCATGTGCATGGGTGATCTGTTGCCATGACAGTAGTTACCCATAATTACCTTCTCACCTTGCAATGTTCTGTTTTGTCACATTTCCTTAGGCAGCACAGAGTAAAAATGAAACAAAAGTTCTATTTAAAGGCCAGCACTGGACCACTGGATTGGTGTTTCTCTGCCGTATACAATGAGCCAACACTGTTCAGACTTTCGATAAAGAACACTGAGTTCATATAATTTTAGTTGGGTTGCTGGCAGTTACCGAAAATAGTACTTTTATTATTTAGTTCTGTTATTTCTATATTAGGTATTTTAGCACAGGGCAACTAATTTGATATACTGGCCATTTATAATGCCAGAATTGAATATGTGATCTGTGTTAAAACTACAATTTTACATCACAGAACAAAGCAAAACTTAATTTAAACTTAAAATTAATGAATTGTGTTGCCAATCTGTAGTCTGATTGGTGGTAGGGGGGAGGTGTGTGTGTGTGGGAGGGGGGGGTGTGCATTTTCAAATCTCATGCATGTGTGTTTTTCGGGTCCTACCCTGCTCTCCCACAGACTCACTCCCCCGAAGGCTGTCATCAGATACATGACAATGATGGCGATCTGGACCTCTGTAACATCCACCCTAGGAGAGGAGCACTTCTGAGTCAGCAGATGAAATGACACAAACAACACGCTGATCTGTGTAGGAGAAATGACGATGGCTCCACAACAATAACTGCCCTGGAATGTTTTTTTCCCTCTCCTCACGTGTTATTTCAGCTGCTAAAACAGGCTGAATGTAAAAACAGGCACGCAGGCAGCAGCTGGCCTTAAAAATATCTCTCACCCATCACACGTTTATAAAGGTCTCTGGGAATCTCCCCCATCCCACTGGCCCCCCTCTATTGAATTAGGCCACACCCCTGTCATTGGTCCCCATTCCATCCAAGAAGTGATTGGATGATTTTAGCAGATTTTATTCTGTGTTTAAACAATGCCTTTCTCAGGCACAGCACACGGAGTGATGTGGCTGTCACCTCTGACCCGTGTGTCTGGTACAGGACCGTGGGGTGGCACTCCAGAGATACTGTTCCTAAAAGGGCTACATTCACCCACTTGTGAATGAATATGAATATGGTCAGACAGAGATGGTCTAAAGACTCAGAAATACACTTCTATAAGACTTAAACAATGTTCCAGTGAAGGAGTGGCATTAACAGCGGTTGTACTTACAGGCCAAAGCGGAGCGTGCCAGAGACATAAGTCTGCCAGTGTGCACAGAAGAACATGAACATGCCCACGAAGCCAGCGAAGAACATCCAGTTACAGTACGCCCCCATCCCACAGGAAATGCATGATCCAACAGCAACAAACACTACAAACAGAACACATTAAATAGTCACAGTGTCAGGAAGCCACAATTATTTTAGTTCAGAATGGGTTTAAGTTAGGGCTGTTAATAGAAAAATTAACTAGTCACTAATACAGCTCAGCTAATGCAAGCTCGATTAGATACATGGGTGTTTTTTTAACATAACATTGCTATCTAGTGTTTTTGGACACTCATTTAAACGTTACTTTGCTAGTTCTCCAAACATTAATTTTTTTTTTTAGATAATATTATCTAGCTAACTTATCTTGCTTATAGTATAGGGCTACCTTGAAAAGGCTGGTGGAATTGCTCTTGTGATAAAAAACTTAGCAGGCTGAATTGTCCCATAAGTTAATGTTAATGGCTCGACCATTGCCAATGTGCCTTTTAGACTGAGATGAGTAACATAAAAGACCGTTTTATGTGCCTTGAGCAGGTGACATATAAGTGAAAAAAGATACCACAGAAACACTTCTTGATGTTCCAAACTTCCCGTTGGTGAAGGGGACATTACCTGTGGAGACAGCATCACAGCCATGATCAAAGAGCTCCCCGAGAGCCGAGCTGCTGTTAGTTCGCCGTGCTTGCTTCCCGTCAATGGCGTCCAGAGACTGGTAGATGAATAGACCCAACGCACTGAAGATGAAGGCCCAAGCTGGAGCCTGAGATACAAAGACACACACTGAGGATTAGCCCATAATTTCAGCTTTTCCAGTACAGACAACTTTTGACACTTGACACACTCTAGCTGAAAAAATAAAAAAATAAAAAAACACAAAATACCCTCTAGATAGGAGGGTGTACATGCGTTGTGCACACGCCTATGTAGACGCACTTATACGCGCCCTTAAAATAACATGTAAACAACTGCGACAAGACTTTAGACCAGGTTTGTGGTGGTTTTAGTGCAAGCGCTTTCTGCTGGCTCAAGATAGCAATACGCCATAAACAATCCTGGCCACTCCTCATCTTAAGAGCAACACACCCAGTTCACTTACCATGTATTTTTGTGCCCATTGCATTTAAACGACGTGAGCGCTAGGCGTTATAATGAACCCTGCGCTGGGTGTAAGATAGCAAAGACACTTGCGTTTGGGTTAGTGCCGCTTAGCACTGGGTGTAAGATAGGGCCCCTGGAGTTTAAAGTGCAGTGGTTAGTTAAAAATAAAGTACGAATATAAAACCAGAAACCAATAACGCCAACAAAAATAAGTGGAGGTGCATGCTGTGAGAGTCTTTAAGGCCATTTCATAGTTGCCAATGTTCATGACAGTGCAAGGTTCTATTTCATGAATGTGTTTACAGCCTGGGTGTTTTCGGTTTTCTTCAACTCTAGTGGAACTTGGGGGCCATTGACCCTGCAGTGTGAGATACTGAATGTCGATGCGTGTTTAGCAAGAGGAAGACATCCTAAAGAGTACAAACATACACAATAAAACTATATACAACAAGCAGAGGATGATCACTGAGAAGAAAGGCCTGAGCACAGTGTCTCAATTTCAGACAACAGACTGCTTGTGAGAACATGTTGTAAATCCCAGCTCGGATACTGCCCAACACAGAGTAAAGAACAGAGCTAGCTGAACGGATGTGTGCTGATCGATGGCCTATATACAACTGGACCAGTCTTTCATTCAGGAGGTGAAGGGCCTATAAATATTAAACCCCAGAACATGTCAGAAAAAGTCCCCCCACAGGTACCACTATGATGAATTGGCACCACGACAACAGACAGGATAAAAGTGATTTCACTTGCAGTACATAATCATGACTTTGGACAATTTTGTCCTGAAGTACAGTCTTCTTGGAGTGAGCTGCCTGAAGCTATCAAGCCAACTAAACAGTTGTTTTATGAACCGCTTTTTAGCTACATAGCCAGCCAGCTGTAGGAATGAAATAGAGTAGACGTGGCTTTCTAGGTGCCATCAGTCTTTTCGTTTCAGTGCAGATTTAGTCAGGGGTTATTTGGTCCACCTTGTAGTTATGCTAGCTATCAGAAGAGCGAATCAACATGCTTCAAACTTTTAGAGATTTATATGCTCAAAATCTTTGAAAGAAAAAAGTGTGCTCATTCATAAAAGGAGTAAAACGTTCTTGCTGTAGGTGTATGGAGCCAGGTAACTACACAATTAAATACAATTTATTATTTTGGCATGACCTCAGTATCTCATTTTAGGCTTCAATGGGATGGGTGTGCCTGCTTCTCTTTGAATATAGTCTACATATTTTTATTAAATCAAAATATAGTAAAATTATAATAATGGCACCCAAGCATATTTTTCACAATATACCAGTTTTAAAATGAGAAATGGAGTTCAGTTCAAAGTAGGCCAACAAACCCAGTGCAATGTTAATGAAAAAACAACTTGCAAATTGCTGGCTTTAATGAGATTGGTGTGCCTGCTTCTTTTTGCAGTTCGTACATCTGAGGTGCCATCTCTGTCAGACTCAACCTGATGTCATCTTCAATGTCCAGTTTTGCACGATAGTTGGTTTTGATTGCTGCCAGTGCTGAAAATCCAGCCTCATAAAGATAACTGGTCACAAAGAGCAGGAGAACTTTAGAATTCTGTTTGAACACTCCCCCAAAATTCTGTCAAGTACATGGTGCTGAAACAAAGCTGTAGGGTTTTGTCACAAGACAGTTCCGCCAGCTCACCTTGTTGATGCACATTTAGATGTGTGTTCACTGTGAATGAACACTGTGTGTTGCGAATCCAATCACATTCTGAGCTGGGCTCTGTCTGGAGGTTGGGGAAGTATTGTCCTAATTTGTCCTGGAGTTTTTTCAGACATTGGACAACTGTTTTCTTCATTGTTGCAGCATGACCAGGATGGTTTTGCAAAACCTCTGTGGCAAGAGGAAACATCTTGGTGACGCCTTCATTAATTTGCGTCTCCCAGATGTTGAGTTTTCTCTGGAAAGCTTGTACTTTGTCCTCTTGTGTGAGTGCATGCCCCCCGTGTCCCTGCAGTGATGAATTCTGTTCATTGACTTCATAAAATATATCTGCCAGGTAAGCCAGATGCGAGATGAACAGCAAATCTGTCAAATGCTCTGACAGGGGTGAGCCTCGCTGTTCAAGGAATTCTTTCAATTCCTCGAGTGAAGCAAGACATTTTTTCGTGGCCTGCCCCCATTTCCTCACAAAGAATTCTGAACAAACGTGTGTTGAGGGGGTTTGCTTTCACAAAGTTGACTATTTTAACCACAGAAATCAACACACTGTGTAGTTCTTCGTTCATGTCTTTTGTTGCTAATGCCTGACGGTGCAGCATACAGTGAGTGGCGGTGATATTAGGCGCAACTCCCCGCACTCGAGCAACGACTCCACTTCGCCTCCCCGTCATCGCCGCTGCTCCATCAGTACAAATGCCGATACAATTTTGCCAATCCAAAGAGTGGAAAATTATGAAGTCGTTCAGTAATTTGAATATCTCAGCAGCAGTAGTCTTTCCCGGCAAATCTTTGCATAAGAAAATGTCCTCTTTCGGCTTGTTCTGGAACATGAACCGCACATAAACCATTAACTGCGCTAAATGTCCGACGTCTGTGCTTTCGTCAAGCTGCAGCGCAAAGGGGCCAGCCTCATGGATCATTTGTATAAGCTGGTCTTTCACATTACTGGCCATGTGTTTGATGCGCCTGCTAAAGGTATTGTTAGACAAAGGTATGCTACCAATTTTGTTGGCAGATTCTTCTCCCAAGATCTCTCCACATATCTTACGCAGATGGCAAAATAAGATTTTCGCCTATTGTATGAGGTTTCTTGCATTTCGCTATTCTTAGCGCGACCAAGTACGATGCTTTTAACCCCTTCTGCAGCTGCGTGGTGCTTTTCTCTAGCGCAGCTTTTTGTTTAGTTAGCTGGCCTCGTTTCCTCTCAAAAAAATCAAGAGGTTTATTCTGCATTGAGCTGTGTTTCTGTGTGAAGTGGCGCTGTAGTTTGGAGGGCTTCATGCACTCGTTTGCTAATGTTTCACAGCACATGACACATTGGGGGAATGGGTTCTCGTGTGGTCCCGTGAACGTGAATGCTATCTTCAGGTAGGCATCATTATATTTTCTTACTACCTGTTTTTTTCTTTTTCCTCACTGGCTCGTCTGATGAAGATGAACCGACTGGAAGTTCACTGTCTTGTTCATGGGTACTCGCATCTTTCGGCTCTTTCCGAAGAAGAAACCATAGTTTTAGCAACCAACTCTAGCGCTCACAGTCATTGCTAGCTTGCAAATCATTATAGTCCACATTTACAATTCTCGCGATAATCACACTTTTAATCAGTAGATGGCGCTCCGACTAGGGATGTGCGCGTTTAGTCGACTAGCTGATTAAACGTTGCTACCCTCGCTAGTCGGCACCAGAAATACTAGTCGGTTAAACTTATTATTTTATTAATGTACACATTTAAATTACATATTGACATAATTTGCACTGAAATTTTATGTTTTCCTGGTCAAATGTTGCTCTATAAAAAAACGAGAATCCGTTACTAATGTTAACAACGGCGGATTAAAAAAATAATTTAAAAAAACGAAGGAAAAAAACAAAACGCATTAGCCTGTTCGTCCTGCAAGTTAAACCAGCGAGGTGGAAAGAGTAAGTAGGCCTATCGCGTTGTTGAATAGCCCAATAAAACTAATCTAATGTCACGTCGATCAGTAAATTGTTATTTTTTTGTGTTCCTATTATTGGTAGCTTTTCTGATGACCGATTATTATTTTTTACTGTATTTGCTATGCGATCGCGCTCACCCAATTAAAATGCCGTTGTAATAATCAGGCACGTTTCCTAAAAATGTTTTGTTACATTGAATATTGTTTTCAATAAATGTTATTTGTTAACTTTTATTTAGTGAGTTGTTGTCATGTTTTGTAGGATGATGTGCAATGTTCATAATGCAAGGCGCAAAGTGCCACACATTTCAGCGACATTTAAAATACGATTTGGTTATTGAAGAATGTGATTAACGGTTTCAAATGGCTCTTATAATATACGCAATATTTTTTCGGACAATGTTTTAGATTAAAGATTATAGATTAGACCTTATAGATTAAATTGTGCTCAATTTTGACTGTTTTCTGAGTGTTTTCTTACTTTTAGACTAGTCGACTAGTCTAAGTTTAAACTTCCGTTTAAACGTCAGGGAAATTAGTCGTTAGGAACATCCCTAGCTCCGACCTCATAAGAATTGCCGGCTATAGTTGCACAGTGGTAGTGAATAACAGCATATGCATATTAAAGGAATTTTTTACAATTATTATTATTTATTTATTTTATTTTATTTTTTACACACAAATTAACGTTGATTGCGCGGACCACCTCAAACCATCCCACGGACCACAGTTTGGGAACCCCAGGGCTAACGTTTATGAGTAGTGTGTAGCTGTGGTCATTGAATTTACATCTGAGTCATTCCATGTCAGATGAGCCAAGAATTTTCCTTGACCACTCAGATTTTGTTCAAATTTTAGGAAATTTTTGGGACCCATGAGAAACAGACAGAAATACATTTTTGTTGCACTAGGCCTCTTAATTAGTGAGATAATACATAATACATAATAGCTCATTGCTCAGAAACTGTTAGAGTGCCCATCACCAAATTTACAGGGAAGCTTTTTACATCAAGTACCTCTGACATGAATTAGAGGTTGACATTAGAGGGTTATATCTCTGCTCTCACTACAGGTAGAGTTGGCTGAGCGCTCATTTTCATCAGGAGGACAGCTACTCTTATACAAATAAAACGTTGCTTGCTATATAAAATGAACAGTTAAAGCTTGATAGCCTATCAGATCTGAGCCTCCTGTACCTAAATAATTGTCAACTGAGTATTTTTTCTAGTCACATTGCTAATGCTTATTTTCATCAGGTTATACTTTTCACCTCACATGCATACATTCTAGCTAAAGCCCTAGCTAATTTGGCCCCTCACTGAACTCTTCCTGCTGTCCATTTGCCTATAAAAAACATATGGGTAGCCCTGATGAGTTTGGCCTACTCATGAGACTGATTTGGATTTTACCCTGTGAAACCTGAAATTAATTATATTTGTTTCCTCATATGCGTGTATAATTAATTTAACTGGTTAAGCAGTTACAATGGTTTACACACAATAATGCCTTTAATCATGGAACACACACCTCTCTCACACAGATGATTATGGAATTAAAGGGCATCCTGGAATGTTAGGCATGAATAAGAGATCTACATAGATTTAGAAATGGCTGGTTGTCAACACACACTTTCCCAAGATTATATTTCGCATATGACCAAATCGCTTGTAAACCATGAAATTTACTTTTGAACCCAATGACCAGAGCAGCTTGTAGATTCTAAAAATCACAAACCATTTTCAACATACCATTTTACCAGCCACATTATCTTTTACAATACAACACAACCTGGTTAGTTGCCTGCCAAAATGGCTGCTAGAGTAGAAAATCTTACCAGCCACAAGTAAAAACTTTACCAGCATTTTTGGCTGGTGGCGGGTGTTATTTCATACACTGACTTATTCATTTTTTTATGTTATTCAATTCCCTGTGTAGCAACAGTTTGAGAATTCACAGCTACACAACCCCGTCAGCTGGTAGTAGGAAGGAGGGCGCCACTTCCCCTTCAGGGTGCGACTCCTCAAGCTCCTGACCGCGATTCCGAGTCACCCGAGGTCGCTTGTGCTCGACGATTCTCCCCCGCCGAGTCCTTCCCCCCACCCTGTGAATGGGCGCCAATTGCCACTCCCTCAAGGAACCGGCCATACTCGGATCTGGCACGACCAGGGGCGAGAACCCCTGATCTTGTGTGTGTAACTGTGCCACCACAGCGGCCCAACTATCTAGTTGGATAATCTGTTACAAAAAAACTTTTAAAAGAGTGGGTGGGGTCTGTATGAGTGGATTTGAGATTACAGAAGATCCTGTCCTGCAATGGCTTCTCCTTGGGATAGGGAGCTTCATCAATTGAATTCTCCCAATTTTCCAACAAGAAATTAGTTCGTCAATGGTAGGCAAATTTATCACAGCAGAGACAAGAAGCGCAGCGAGATCAACCTAAAAATGGACCAGAAACGACAAGCTTTTAATTTCACACCTGACGAATTACAATTATTAACGTTAAATTAGACCAGTCTGCTATAAGCATTTCCACAATTAACTTAAATGCTGCCGACATTTTCCTAATTTCCCAAAAGTAGGCTAATAGTTAGCGAACGTTATCTTTTTAATTCCAACAACAGCTAACAACAATGACGTTGCGACGCCAACAGGGTTATCCTAAAGTTAAGACACTTTATTTGGGATTTCGCTTCTGTAATACACTTTCTGGAGTTAGGATATGGATTTGGGAACTTTTGTTCTATAATGGCTATTTGCCTAAATCAGTTCCTAATTCAAATTACCATGGTTATTGCACAGATAAGATAGGAATCCAGAGTTTCTGTAATATAGCCCCTGGACCTGATGCGCTGTAGAATATACAGGTGGCTTCATGGTGGTGAGTGTGTAGTCTACTGCTGGCTCGTAGAGTAGCCTAGGGCAAATTTGATAATGCATAAGATTCATTGACAAAATTATTGTATTTGATAAAACAATGATGTGTCAATTAGCCACACGCCCAGAGGACTGCATTATGCTTCCCTTGCGGGGCACTGGCCACAACTGGCATTGGCATGGCCGGAATTCAACACTCAACCATGGGGTGCATCCACACACTAGAACAATGTCTTCAACATGAGGTGGCATCCAGCAGCCCCACAATATTACTTTAATGATTACTACAAACATGTTTTCCTCATCTATACAATTCTTGAGTTGGTTTAACATACTTACTGTTCTGGTCTAAAAGGGGCTGTATACTACATTGCTATCTGGGTATACACTGGTGTCTTGTATTACTTGGAACATAGAAGCATGAACTACACTCTGTTAAAAGTAGGAATGGAAGCAATTCCATTTTTTCATCTCAGTCCATTCCTTGGCCTTTTTTGGTTTTCATTTGTGTGTCTTAAGTGCACATCAGTGTCCCTTTCCAATGCAGAACATCCCATTTCCATATCCTAGACATTCAGGGGTGGCATATTTAATATAATTCTGAATTAGCCTATATTCTCTTTAACCCCTTTCTTCAGTTAGTCACAAACAAAAACAAAAACCTGATAACATTTGGAGAAGAAGTGAAGTGCATATGCAACTGTAATCAACACAAATTCGCAAACACCACTCCATGTGAGACGGCTGCCAATATGACAGTACTGTGTTGACAAACAGCAGGCAGAGCAGGTACCCATACGTAATGGCTAAAGCTGTGCTAAACTTTCAGCTGCCACTGCTGTCTGAGCAATGGACTTTGTGTCTATGATTCCTGATACACAGTCACACACACACACACACACACACAGTAAAGTGGCAGAGCATATGGCTGATGGAATATGTGGCTACCCCAGAACATTGCACTGTGTTCAAAGGTGCACAGGTCAGTTTGATAAGGTTGCCTTGCTGGTCGACAACTTCTGTACATAAGAATCGAGGCTTAAAACTGGTTTTGGCTTTAAAGAAGCCAACTAAAACTGATTTGTCTTCTCTGCTCCCTTCACTCAGTGGATAATTATAACTTGATTCGACGCTGGTAACCTAACTTATTAAGCAATAATAAGTAATTGGCGCTCTGTGACTTCTTTGAGTTGGGTTTAATTTTAGAATCTAACATTACACAGTAACATACATCTACAAGATTTGCTCACTTTTGCCAGATTGGAAACAAATTAAAGACGTACAGTTAGCGAGGTGGCTAAGCAAGCTATCATGTGGGAGTAGCTCAACTTAATTGCACAAGAAGCAAACCACTTCAATGACGTGACATTAATTTTGAACGAAGTAATACCTGTAGCTAGTAACGTTAAGAAAACCACAACATCGAACTTGGATAAGTTACTGTTAAAACGCCTCAATTGGCCCAGAAAATAGACTAACGTTATGCATTTCCAGTTGGAAACTTCATCTCATTTAGATGTACCCAGTCACCAGGCTCCAATTACATAGCTAACGTAAGCGAGCTACAATAACGACAGTTTCGTAACGTTGCTAGACAGCTCGGTGTTAGCTAACGTTAGTTAGATCATCAACAAGTAGCTGGCTGGTAGCTAGCTAGATACTATCAGCAACAATTACACACATTACTGAAATATTTTAGTAACTTAAGTTGGCTAACTTAGGTTAACTGAATGATTTACATTAGTATAACTTTGCTAACGTTAGCGAATACCTCGAAATGAAGAAAACCACTTAACGTTACGTGATATAAACGGATCATGAATGATAAATCTAGAGGTGTGGTATCAGTTGTCTTTTAATAATCGAGGAACGAGATACAAGAGTTTGGTTAGGTAACTAAATAGTCGAATTAGAAACAGCAGGACACCACGTTAGCTGGGTAGCCCTTGCAGTTACACTGACAGGATTGACGTTAGCTAACTCGTTATAGAAAGTTCAGCTAGCTGACGTGATAATGTAAGGTCGCAGTTTGACTACTTACCTCCTCTGTAGCCGATGGACAATAGTAAACCAGAATAACTGTAGTGACAATATTAACAACCAGTCCAACAATGGTCAGGGTGTTGGGTGCGACCCAGGTCGGGATTTGCTGTACCAACCAATTCCAGTAAATCTGACAAGGCGCTTCGAATAAGGACCGACCAGTAGCGCTGTACTTGTGTTCTTCAAGCCGCTTCAGCTGCTGGGCTGACAGTGGCTCTGGCCACAGACAGTGTGTCATTGTTAGCTAGCTAGTGTCTGTGTGGTTTAGAAAGAAGGTACAGCCGATCGAATCGCTGAAGGTTGCTGTTCGTTTGAGAACTCCTCACGTACTCCAAGTGACTGCTCACGCATTTAGTCTTGCTGTTAAGAGAGACATTTTCCAATCGACAACCCAAGAGTTTTTCTCTTCAAGTGACGGACTGTGGTGGTGCTTGGAGAGGAAATGCGCTTCCGGAAGTTACGGAAACCGGGAGATTTAAATGGAATGACTACCTTTGAACTCTCCCTGCCTGGACATTGGGCAATGTGCAGTGCACATCAAATCAGACAAACAGAGAGTCGTCTTGTCAATAGCTAACGAGTCCAACATTCACTATATTAAGATAGAATAAACTACTTTCATTAAATAACAGCTAACCCATCAAATTGAAAGCTTGTATCAAAAGCAAACTGCAAAGGCGACTGCAGGGACATAAATAATGCATGCATGGTATGGACAGTTGAACTCTAATCAAAACAGACTCCATATTACCTCCACTACCAGTCTAATAATAATTCATCCAGTAAAATGCTCTCATAAGTCATTTTCAATATAAAAAAACTAGTCATTTATTTATCCATGCATAATTATTATATTTAAATTATTACTTAAAAAACCCATGGCTTGCGGATCCAGTTAGCTCTATATCAACATCTTTCATAGTTATGTCTAAAGTCAATAGCCTCGACTAGTCCCTACAAAGGTTCTGTCTGCAGACACAATTTATGTGACCATCCCTCCTCCTGACTATGTAGGTCGGCGGCTCCTGTCTTATCTCCTTCAGTGGCATTAAACAGAAGTCACAGTGAACTTTTCGATAAATCAGGGGTCTGCAACTCTGGTCAATGAGAGCTACAGCGTGATGACTTTTGTAGTTATTTAGTAAGCCACTAAGCCAGTTACACAGTTAACTCACCTGATTTCTTGGGTCTGCTGATTATAATATTTTGCAAGCAGATTTGGCACTCTTCTGTGCAGACATGTGACTACAATAATTGCTGTTACGTGACAAAAAATGTTTGCAGGTTCAAATGATAAAACATAATTCATATAAACATGTCACAAGATAGTTTATTGTTTAAATTACAAATTGCACAGATATCCATCAAGTAAAATCATGCTCTAATGTCAAAGCTGAGCCAACTGTACTCTGAAACCTCAGCCAGTTATACATACTGAGAGAAATGAGATTAACAGAGGTCTTTCATGTAGAAACATGGCTATACACAGGGAGAATGTGGCTATACAGGGGAGAGAACACGAGACAAATGCAAGTGCAAACAGCAATTGTATACATAGGAAAGCAGACACACCTGGAAGAACACTGGTACACATGAGCATCATGCAATATGAGGAAAACATTTTTACGGTCAAGCCTTCAGATCACAAAACCATGGCTCTATTTTGTTCACAACAGCAACGTAAAACATTTCTTAAAATGTACTAAATGTCAGCTAAATAAATATTACATTTTATAGAAGTGAATACACAATAAATTGTTATTATTTTCAAAGAAACATGGAGGTGAACTGTAAAATTAAAGACAAATTAAAGTCATATTTGAAATCTGCTCAATCTGAGACACATCTGGAAATATAAAATGTGTTTCTTTTTTCATACATCTCTAAATTTGTTTGGGAACATTTCAAAAAGGTCTAATGAACACTGACTGAAAATATTGGTTACATTTTTAAATGTAAAAAATTTTCTAACCTAATTCAGTTTTCAGAATCTTCTGTTTACTTCACCCTTTCTCCCTTCTATTTGAAGATTACCACATCTATTTCTGCAACAAAGCAACTGTCCAAACCACATTTTTGGAGTGCTTCGGAGTATAAATCAGTCTTTAAATTGCCACTTGAAATGGACAGTGGGAAGTGTGACAGCTGATGTCATGGTATTGTATAAACAGGGAAGTAACTCTATGCCTGACTGCAGAAAATCCCCCCCCCCCCTCCATCACCACCAGCTCAGGGTTGCTAAGGAGAAAGAGATAGGTGACCAGTATTGAAATGCTTTAAGGAAAGCTCAGCTGTAGCAGTAGTCAATCTCTTCACTTCTTCTCAGGCTCAGTGTTCTTTGCCTCATTCATGTACTTATCAATCAGATGTAAAGGCACTCCCCGCTGCATTAGCTCATAGAAGGTAAAGCCCCCTGATGGATAAAGGAGAGACACAGTCAACTTGCAGTCAGAGAGGAATACAGAGAGGGGAGACAGGGTCATTCAGTGCTTGGAAAGAGGACAGTCACACTGACACAGTCATTGCGGAACACAGTGAAAGAGGAGAGAAAAATAATAGCTGCATGAATCATAGAAAGAGGACAGACACGGTCAGTGTACAGTAGAAAGAACAGAGTTTGGGTCAGACTGGAGTTGGCGAAAGAGAAAGGGGAGGGGCTGTCGTCAGTCTGCAGAGACCATAGGGCAAAATACAAACAACTGCAAGTGAAAACCTGTGAGTGAACAAACCCTTATTGTTTCTTTTTTGGGTGAGATTAATAGCTTCCAGCCCAGTTGGTGCAAATTAGTATTTGTTCTGCCTTGTAAACTCTTAGGTGCGTGCCCCAACTTTTATCTATTTGGAGCATACTGGTTGTTCGTAGCAACTTTAGGGTTTGCTCACAATCAAATAGACACTTATCTACAACCTGAAAATGGCTGAGTCAGCGCATTCTACAGTTGGACCTTACATTCAGCATATCACCCTAAGCCTTCAAATTCTTTGAGACGGATAACATAACACATGTTAATATACAATTACGTTCATATGTGACATTGCACCAAAAATCTCTATCAAATGCTTATGAATGATTTATATTCCACCATTTCAATGCAGGAATTATACATTATTCACAAAGGCCTTTAAGAATACTCCTATTTCAAATTATATTAAAGGGAAAAATTTAAGGCAACTCACAGGCAGCAGTCCACTTAATCTTACGTGATGTTTTTATTAATTAATAAGACTTTTAATAGCAACACATAACTTTGTAAGAGTGCCTTGGAATCTTTGGGAGCCATCTTTTTTTCAAAACATTTCACAAATCTATAATCTTTTCTTAAAAAAATTTAAATTACAGAAAACTTAATCAAACCAGATACAGAATTCAAGAAACTATATTTCACTTGAAATCCAAATTGTATGTTTTGGCTGTGATAATAAAATGTTAATTCATTTA
This sequence comes from Ilyophis sp. 1 JC-2022, assembly GCA_022702515.1. Lineage (NCBI taxonomy): Eukaryota > Metazoa > Chordata > Actinopteri > Anguilliformes > Synaphobranchidae > Ilyophis > Ilyophis sp. 1 JC-2022. Next base: position 94,748,436 of record CM040404.1, on the reverse strand, counting down.
TTTGCCTTAGAGGCTGGTCCCACAGATCTAAACAATGTTGCAATGTTTCCAGACAGCTATGTCCAAAGACTGTGACCTGGTTTGATTAGCTTGATCCTGTGTGTAGGTCTGAGATAATCTCATGCAGATTTTGACTTGGCTTGGTACAGAATGTAATTTCTGGCATCATGTATTTGAGTTTTGAATCGGCTTTGTTGTGGTTAGACTGCCCGCATTCTCTACCACACTAGGGCAAAGGCACACAGACTATTTTATTTTAATTACACTTCCACAGCTTTTTCTGGCCTATTAAGTCTGAAAGCCTTTAATTGGGTCTTTGGGGATGACTCACCTTTTGTGTGGTAAATGTTACATGCGAAACATAAAGCTGTTACAAGGGGAAACAGAAGTCACACAGGCAGTCAGCAGCACATCATTCTACTGCAGGAAGCCCACAGGTCCCCTGGGATGGTGTTTCCTCACCCCCACAGGTCCCCTGGGATGGTGTTTCCTCACCCCCACAGGCATAACACAGATGCTCAAATACCATAAAATATCTACCTGAGATGTTCTCATTCTAAAACATTATGTATTAGCCACAGTTAAAATGTTTCATTTATGAAAATATCTGTATTATTATCTCTAAATGTGTTCTCATCTACACAAACTTGAGAATGTTATTATGCTCAAGTTATTAATTATGCAATTTCTCATATCTACTTTGCTATATTACAAAATGTGATCATTTTAAAATGCTCCTAACTAGCCATGTTTGGTAGAACAAGGAAGTTAAGCTCTTAAATGTATAAGGGGAATTATTACTGAGGACTCCTCTAAAGCTAATTGCTAACCTACATGCAATGCTTGATGGAACAATAGAGCAAATAATAAATAAGAACAAGAAAAATACAAAAAAACTAAAATTTACATATTTGTGAAATAATTGTGTCTGAGGAATACAATTGAAATTTGCAACTAATATATGATTCCCAGCGGGATACATAGAGCTCCCTATCAAAATGGCACCAATTTGGCACAACTGAAACTTTAGAAAACAACTAATTTTTTTAGAAATGATGCATAACTGAATGACAGTATGACCAATGACCTACAGGGCAAATGCATAGACTGGCTTCCTTAGAGTGACTGGTACCTTGCCATTCCACTTGCTTTCATATATTGAGTCAACACACACAAATTCATGTAAGTAATAATAAATCAAATAAAATTAATTAAATAAAAATGTGGTGTTTTTTATTACCTGAATAATGGCCTGTTGAGCAAGCAGAACACTTTAATTACTCACTTAATCTCAACTGAGTTGTTCATCCATCTGGCAATACACATTCAACCACAAGGAAGCATTGCATGCTTTGCATACAGATGATCCTATAGATAAGGGCTGAATTTGTGCTTAAGCACAGTTGATAACTGCATTTCTACAAATTAGAATTAGATTTAAATTGATCAGATTCTGTGGCCCTGCATTGGTGGTGCTACCTATGCCTATTGTGGATATACATTTGTTTTATCCAGTATACCCACCCATTATTTTATCATCCCACCCTGGAGTCTTCCACCAACCTGGGGCTACCTGTCTTTAAATTACTGCCTGAGCAGTAACACCTTATTATTTGAAACTGAAAGGTGCAGAATGGATGCTATAAGCTTCATATGTGAGGACCATATGAAAGCTTACCTTGGATGAAAACATACACTCACAATTCCTGGTGGACTGCATGGGGGGAGAGAAGAGAAGAGGTGTTAACACATTTTATGGAAGGAGTTACATGTGTTCCAGGGGGCAGTCCCTCTTAACTGTGACATGATTTATTCTCTGACTGCGCGTTTAAGTCATTTTATAGTTAAGTGTGTGTGTGTGTGTGTGTGTGTGTGTGTGTGTGTGTTAAAGGACTGACACCTGTACATATATCAGGATACAACACTGACAGTGGTTTGGTTCAAGAGTTTGACAATGATTTAATATAATTAATTTCCTCATGAGGATCTAGTATACTGACTGCATTCTAAACGAGTGCAATATGTTACTGCACTTAACAGACTTGGGAGGATTGTAGGAGAGAGAGTATGTGAAAGATTGTGGGAGAACGGGTTTTACCACGGTAAGAGGTTAGGTGATTTAGGGTATGTTCAAAATAAAAAGGCCATGTTGTCTGATTGTCCAAAGAGTGAAAAGGAGGTGGTTAGACTGAACAGGAATGATCAAACTATTACATGATTGCTAGGGACATTCATGCAAACCCAGAGTATTCCAAATGATGATTTCAGTTTTGACAAAAAGGGTCAAATCTGATTAAGTACATTTAATCTCACAAAAGGACCCTTCCAAAAACCTTTAAATAAAAACACAAAAATTTTAAACAAAAACAAAAAAACAAGAACATTTTAACAAAATCAAAACCAAAGGATCTGCAGAGCAACATCAGAGGGCTGGAGACTAAAATTCTGGGAAAGTACATTCACTGTGAGTGATTATTGATCACCATGTGTTGGGTTCACAGTATGTCTCAGCAAACACTTTCCTTGGGTTCATATACACATTTGTCAGAGAAATATACATGTATTTCAAAGCTGCTATTTGATAATGGATAACATTGATTGATTGACAGAAGACTGAAGAAAAACTTAAAATCAAAAAGGGAAGCAGTAGGAGCCAAGTCAGTCCCTTTTTCAGCGCCTATCTGTGCTGTTAGTCTGTGAGCTCCTGTTTGTGCTGCTAATCTGTTTTTACCTGTCTGTGCTGGAAGTCCTTGATGCTTGTTTCTGAGCTTGCATCTAAGCCATAAGTCTGAGAGCTTGTGTCTGTGCTGCAATTCTGTGAACCCTCGTCTTTGCTGTCAGTCTGTGAGCTCCAATCTGTGCTGCAAATCTGAGTTCTCTTTTTTGTGCAGTGAGTTTGAGCTTCCTCTGTGCTGTGCGTTTCTGAGCTCTCTTCTGTTCCTATCAGTATGGAGAGTCTGTGAGTCTGTCTGTAAGTCTGTGCTGTGAGCCAGTGAGTTACGATCTGTTTTTTCAACCTGTGTGCTTGAGTCTGTTTTGTGATCATATGAGCTCCTGAATTTGAACTGAACTCGTAGATATGCCTTTTAATTTCAATCAAATTTAAGATATATGTTCACATACCTTGCACAAGCAGAACTTAAACTAGAGCCTCAGCCAAACTCAGGACTGACCTTTCACCTCAAGCTTGCAGTCCACCTGCGCCTCTCCCAGGTCATTGATGGCTCTGCAGGTGTAGGTGCCTCCATCATAGGGGTTAGGCTTACGTATTTCCAGGGTGCACACGCCTTGGTTGCTAAACATGCGGTACCGTGGGTCATCAATGATGGCAATCTTATTCTTCATCCATATCACTTTAGGCTAAAACCAGCAAAACAAATGGCAATCTCAGACTTACCAGCTTTATCAAGCACAGGATGTAAAGCTTTTTGTAAAATTAAGAACAGACTGAGTATATGAAAAAGGGTTCCTTCCAAGGTTTTTCGTAGTTCTACAAATCTATTCTTTCCACAGATTTGTGGTTGCAAAACCATAATCACAAAGTGCTAACACTGAGTTAAATCTTATCTCACTGACAATTAAAAAAGCCAGTTGCTCAAGAAAACTAAGGCAACTGATGTTTCAAGGTACTCAGGAGTTAAGATTAAAATTCTCTCTGAATTAGGGTACCTTGCTTTATCATTCATTTACAAGGTGCACTTATCTGTGCTTAGCCAATACAGTGATAGAGAGAGCCCCTGCCCCACTAATGTAAGAGTAATTCCAATATAATAGAAAAACAATACAGAATAACAAAAGTAGCTATAAAACATATTACTTTGTCTAGCCTTTTAGGTAAGTCAAAATGCAAGATACAGTACTACAAAGACACTACAGTATTATGAGATGGGGAACTTCCCAGATCCTACATTTGTATGTATAATTGTAAACATGAAACCATAATAAGATACAAGCAAGCAAGCAAGTCTGATTGACCTTTCTGAACAGGGAAAGGAGCTAGGAATCCACCATCAAATCTGTGACCCAGACTGGCTATGAAATTGCTGTTTTTATGTTTTCATGTTGGATGCATAGGAAGTGATTTACGATAGCAGCTTCTCCCTCAGGCCTGGATGAACGGTACTTGGTATATGGGAAGCAGATGGGGAGGGGCCCTCCCTCCTTCAGACTGAGGTAACGTACCCGAGGGTTGGCGCGCACACTGCAGTTGAGTGTGGCGTTGTAGCCGGCGATAGCAAATGTGTTGATGAGGGGCTGAGTGAAGCGGGGTGCCTCTGTGAAGTTATAATCGTTGTACTCCGGGGTCTTCAGGTGCATGCCTGAGGAAGGAAGGGGAGAGTGGGGTTGTACATGATACGGGCCCTGAGCTGTATTATGAAGGAATGTCCCATGTGAGGAGAAAGAGAAAACATAACATCGCTGACATCATCAAACGACACCACCACAATCATCATTCAGCACCTTCTCAAATGTAGCTGTTTCAAACGCAAGTTCTCACTGAAGATGGTGGCAATACAATGTATGCCATTATTCAATTTTTTTATTAATTAGTGCAAACATACCACTTACAAAATATCCACCAGGGTGATACTGCATTTGTATATAAGAATAAAGTGATCAAACAGCACTGATCCTTAGGCCTGAGTCTACACTAAGAGCTTGGGAGAACTTTAGTGTGACAGACAGCACAATCAGTGTCATCTCGACACCTGAAACCATATCACAGTTTTATGCACCCTGGAACACTTGGAACATTGGCAATCCAGTCTCTGGACTGAGCTGGTTCATGTAGTTCTCATAATCCGAGAAAGAAAAGGGAAGTAAATTACAAGCAGCAAAAGAGAAATTAAATGCCATGCATAGAAATACAGCATCTAAGAAATAGCAGTGAACCCATAGTTCAGTTATTGTAAAAACCACTAATCACAAAGCCCTGAATCCTGGTATAGCTATGTTTTCTGCAACTGAAGAAACCTCTGAAATCCATCACTTCTGAATCTATCAAACATAAAATAACAAAACATGAACAGCAATGTAAAAGGACACTATGTATTTGGGTGTGTGTGCATGTGTGGAAATGGAGGGGTCAGAGCCAGACATACCCTCCTTCACCATAAGCGCACTGTCCTTGGTGGGGGTGGCACTCTCACTCAGCCCACACATGTTCTCTGAGAAGATGCGGAAGTAGTACTCGTTCCCCACAACCAACTCTGTGAGGGTGATGCAGGTGCGGTGGTAGTGCTCCACACACGTGTACCACTCCTGTTACAGAGACAGAACAGAGAACACATCTAGGTCCTTTCTGTTCTAAGGATAAATCAATATTCAGTGGTACAAACGCACATGACTGTATGCCAGCGGAAAATGAGGCATATATTGCAATGAAAGAATAAACACAGGTACGCACATGCGCACACATACACTATACATACACATGCGTGTACGCACACATACACATACACACACACACACACACACACACTGTAAAACACTGCACCAATCACACACTGTCACACACACACACACACTGTAACACATTGCACCAATTACACACACACACACACACACACACACACACACACACACACACACAAACCATTGTTTTCTTGTCTGCTTTCTGAATGGTGTATCCTGTTATTGGTGCATTGCCACTGTTCTTTGGAGGAGTCCATTCCAGTGCTACATTCTCTCCCCACACTTCATCAATCTTCACACACTGTGGGGGCCCTGGGAGGTCTGTGGGGTTAATAACCATTCACAGATAAGATTCAAAATGAAGTTTATTTACTTTTACATAATATCTTACTGAGGGTGAAGACAATTAATGTCTTTAAATACATTTACATGACTTTGTGAAAAGCTCTAATTAAAAAACTAAAACAGGAAATATTCGATTTTTTCATGGTTTACATGAATATGTTAAGGCCAACTTCTCACTGACAGACATAGGAGGAGTCATAATTATTTTGTTATTTTAATGTATTTAGAGCAAAAGTGGGTGTTTGGTTGGATTGGTTGTTCATCATTATACTGTCTTTAGATTGTTCATGTTTGTTCTATCAGTAAGGTCCAAGATGGTGGACCACAAATTTACCAATGACATCAACAATCTGGACAGCCAAGATTAACTCTGTAATCTGTATATCTAAGAATAGACTCACCCACAATCTGGATGTCCAAAATGGCAGTGTCCACATAGTTCTCCACCTGTACAGTCATCTCGTATTTCCCAGAATGCTTCCTCTCGGCCTTACGGATGAAGATAATGCTGTCGCATTCGCTGTTGCGAATGCTCACCTGTGTAGGGTCCACAGCCTGCTCGCCCTTCAGCCAGCTCACCTTTGGTCTTGGTTTCCCCTGAAAACCAGCCATAGGTGAGTTATGTATCTTCGGAAATTGAACCTCCATAGCCTTCAGAAGAGTTCTGCAGGTCTCCATCATTTACATAAAAGAAGCAGTTCCATGTCACTCAGTGTTTTCTAACTGATCAGGGATCTGTTTTCAATGGAGTCATTTATATCAAGCCCTATGCATTTTTGCCTGAACATTAGCTACACACTAATTATATGGGAAAAGGACCACATTCTATGCCTTTTTTTGTGTCAAACCATTACAGTGTTTGGTGTATAGCTTTTGCCTTACCAGGAAGGGAATGACGAGATTAACGACCTCTCCGACCTTGCGAATGTATGTCTGCTTCAGATGTCTCGGCAGGCGGATCTTGGGACGCTCTATACAGGGGGTATAAATGGTCACACAGTCGCACTGACACGGTTTTCAAGTGCAGTTCACTGTGTGTGCATTTACCTTTACACTTACGTGCGTCTAGAACGATTATTTACCATTCCATATTATTGGAATGGGGGAGAGGGGGGTGGGGGTTCTCACCAATGATCTCTTTGATCAGAATTGGGTGTTGGAGTGTCCTGGGCGTGCTGGCCCCTGCTGCATTGATAGCCTTCACCCTCACTAAGATCTTGCTCTCTGGAGGCAGACCTGTGATGGTGAACTTGGTTTTCTGCGTCAGCTCTTCCGGGTTAGCCACAATCCACTCGTCACCTACAGACAAGACCATTCTCTGTTATTAAATGTTAATAATTACAATTCCAGACCTCAACTGAGGCCTAAACCAAATTAGAACTGCCAGATTTTAAGAATTAATAAAATAGATGCTACCCCTTCTCATTCTACGAGTGACTCAGCCCATCCACAATATAATCTATTGATTCTAAGACCTCAGACTGGAATTCTTGATCAAATACACTTTAAGGGCAAATGCAATTCAATCAAATGAGACATAAGTTTTTCCATCCATCCATCCATTATCTAACCCGCTTATTCCTGGTCAGGGTTGCGGGGGGCTGGAGTCTATCCCAGCATGCATTGAGCGAGAGGCAGGAATACACCCTGGACAGGTCGCCAATCCATCGCAGGGCGACATACGTTTTTTCTGAATGTATGTTAATAAGGTTCGACCTAATCTTCATAAGGCGTCTACCACATGTTCATAAGGGTATTATACGCATTAGGATTCAAAATCTGGAAAACAGGAAAAGGTGTTGCCTGTAATCGCTGGTGCCTGAGATGGAGGCGGGGCCTTTTTTAAAGGTACCTCAGCTTCTGTACAAAGAATCTGTTCGCCAGCTCCAACTTGACAACACCACTTTTTTCATACATTAAAAACAATTTACACAAGAAAAAAAGATAAAAGGAGCAATGCCATTAAACTTGTAAAAATTACATTGGTAAGAGCCAAATCTACATTTCTGCGCAGTTCTGACTGGGAAATATGTGACTTGAAAAGAAAAAGTGACTTTAAAGTTGGTTTGATTTAACCCTGCCTTGAAACTGTTTGTTTTCACAGCCTTGTGTGCCAGTGGACAAGAATTACACTACATACAGGTGACCCAGTGTTACCCAGACCCTCCAGTAGACGAAAACAAAAACCAAAATCTACACTGACAGGAGACAAATGAGCATAATTTCACTACAATTCACCAGTGTGTGCATGACTAATTTGAGTTTTCTAGCTTGACATCCTGGTGCTTTGAATGAGAGTCTTCTTACTTCCTTCAAAGCAATACTCCACGACGTAGCCATCCAGCCCCGCTGCACCAATGGTATCAGGGGGGCGCCACTTCATCGTCACTGTTGTGTCTGTGAGATCATCCACCACCAGCATTGTCGGATCACTTGTAACAGCTGCAGGGAAGAGTCGATGGGTGTCACCAGTGATAATGACGATACTGACATGAGTTTATATCATAAATTGGTCAGGCTCTATTATGTAGCTAACAGTGACAGCCAGGAAAGTGAACATACATGAGGACAAAGAAAATTACTTTTAGGAGTACCAAGCACATAAATACTGTAAGTTCTTCTTTTCAACATAGTATGATGCCCAATGACACAATGACAAATGAGTCAAAAGTTGTCATTGCAAACTACATTAAAGCCATATCAAGGCTTTATAAGACCATGCTCCTAAAAGTAGGCCAAATTGATCCTGATGACGTAGTTGGGAAAAACGTACTTACATACGGTTCATACATGTACATGGTATGTATGCTTAATATGTTCAGTATTTCCAATGTGAATTTTGCTACACCACAATGTTCCATGTTGTACATGTTTAGAATGTGAACATGTAAGTGATTTTTAGTGTATATTAACTAAGCATGGGTATAATTCTCACATTGGTAAGCTCAGAAAAGGAGCCTCCATCCCCCCTCTCACCACCATCTTGCTCAGTATGAAATCAGTCTTCATCAGATCAAATTAAGAGCAGCTCTTAACTTTGATTCTTACATTCTGACACATACTACAGTTCTACTGAAGCATGCAACTAGGGCAGCCGTTTGACCAGGAGAAGTGACTGATCTCCTAAACCTATAATCCTGGTGCAATTTGGCAGCCATTATAAAGTCACGTTTAATATCCCTTAACTCCCACCCACAAAATTCCCAACTGAGAACAGAGCCAGAATGTTCTGAATGCCACACTATCCAGAGCAGCAGCTGCAGATCAAGACGCCTCGACATTGGCATCACAGGTCAAAGGTCATGCTTTGGTCTTACATACAAGGTAAGATTGAATTATGAAATTTTTTTCCAGTCCTATTTAATTGTCCAATGCCTATATAACCAGCAGCATGGGACATAAAGACACAGTCAGAATAGGAAAATACATTTGGGTGAATATTATACTTAAAAAGAGATACTGCACACATCTAAAACTGTAGACTGGTGCAGGGTAAACAAGTGTATAGAAACATAAGAAAATAATTACCTACACACTGCTGAAGAATGCTCCCAGTTAGTGTTTAATAAAGAGACACAGCATTTTGACCAGAAAGTATTCCTTAGGTATCAAAACGTTGTGTCTCTTTATTAAACACTGATTGGGATCATTCTTCAGCAGTGAGTGGGTAATCCTTTTTTCGTATGACTAGCATACTTACCCAAGGGCACAAAGGCCTTGGAGGGTTCGCTGGGGCGGGACGTGCCAATGGCATTCACAGCAAAAACTCGCACTTCATAGGGAACACCCTCAATCATCTTCTTAAGTTCAAAACTGGTCTCTTTGCAAAGATCAAAGTTTAGTCGCATCCACCTGGAGCTCTGTTTCTTCTTCCGCTCAATGAAGTACCCTAAAATACACACAAAGTTATAATTAAACAAATGCAGATATAAGATGCACACACAATATCTAATACATACATAAATACACATGAAAATATACTACAAATGTATAGAGATGTAGTATATACTTACATACTATTTGTGTCTTAAATTGTGTCAAGCAAGAATTCCACTTCATTGTAAATTGTAAATGCATGCACACACTTTGAAATTAGTATTAAAATGTCCCCTCCTTGCCATATTTAGAAGGGACAACCCATCACAAAAAAATCTATTTGTCAATGCAGAAACAGTGCCATCAAATACAATGGGTTTGAAAGAATGTGTGATGGAGGACCATCACACATGATGACCAATAAGGGAGAATGAACTAAAAATTCTCCAGAAAGAAAAGACAGGAAAATAATTCCTTGTAGCTAAACAGCCCAAAAAAATCAACACACGAAAATAGGGCGAACTCGAATAACGAGTGAAACACAAACTAAATCTCCCGAGCTCAATACTGGAGCCAACACGGGAAACTTAGCAAATAAAAGAACACCCTCGGCACATAAGTTTGGACGGCTAAAAATATGTAAAAACAAAACAAAACCAACCAAAAACTGTCAGAGAACAGCAAAAAACGAAATAAATAGCGCAGAATGCTAATCAGGAGGAATAAAACCTATACCTGAAAATAAGCTAATAGCAAGTCCCCCGTGAACATAAACAGCGTTTAATATCACAAGGTCGCTAGTACCTGGCTATACCTGGCTCAAAGCAATGTCGAATGACAAGGAAGCAACGGGGAAGCGGAAGTGAGGAACTTAAATACCCCACAGGTAGAAGTACAGGTGAAAACAATGATGAGGGAAAGCAAACCCTGGAACGGAACGTGGAAAAAATCTGAACCAGGACAAGAACCGCAACGGAAAATAAAATAAAAACCCACGAACCATGACAGAATGTGTGAATTTCTCCTAAATAGGCTATAAATACAATGACTAAGATTTTCTCCATTTTGTTATTTTCACATCAACATTATGAAAATAACTACAAGCGTATGATTTTGAAATAATCACAGCACACACACAAACAGACACACACATACTTTATATACTCTGTTGTGTTATGTATTCATGTTACATATCGTTAAACACACCTGTCAATTGTGACCACATTGATTCTAATAATTTATCAGACAAAGTCATACTTATGGACACATTCCCTGGTAAAATAAATAATAATTGTGCAAATTATGGTACACAAACACACACACACACACATAACATAAACACACACATGCTGTATATGCACCCATAGTCATGACATATTGTATACCTAAGACGGGTGAGCCTCCATCATAGATGGGTGGTTCCCAGGTCATCAAACACCAATCTCCTCCCACCTCAGGAACCATCGGGGCCTCCGGGGGGTCAGGAATGTCTGAGGATAAGAACAATCTGTCCATATGAAAGCTCAGCCTCTGACCCTAATCTGAGAGCCCAAATCATACCCAGAATTTTGATCTTAATGTTCTCTGAGTATCACATTTTACTGTGATTTTACTGCTGTCTATCATGCCATAAACTGATTATAGCGTTGTTGCAGTGTCATACCAACGACCTTGACTTTGATGGAGGCTGTGTCCTCTCCTGCTTCATTCTGCAGCACAATCTTGTAGTTGCCTGTGTCTTCCCGCTCTGTAACGTCGATCGTGAGGCTGGTGTGGTCAGAGAATGTCTCTGCTCGAACCCTGCTGCCTGATTCCATGATAACCTTTGATGGACAAAACATGCACGCACGCACGCACACACACACACACACACACACACACACACACACACACACATATATCAAATCCCTGACACTTCTTTACTGTTCCCTCCTGCTTTCTGTCCTCCTCACTCCCCTCCTTTTTCTCTCCCCTACATCCCCATTCTTACCCTTTCCCCCTTCATCCACACCACTCTGGGGGTAGGCTCTCCACTGATAGGGATCTCCAGACGCAATTTGTTTCCTGCCACGATTGTCATAGTGTTGTCAGGGAAATTTAGACTGTCCAGGTGCACTTTGGGGGGGTCTGCAAGAATTGGGAAAAAGAAAATAATATCATGGGATTATGCTATCCCGATTATGTGTATGACTGTATGATATGGTATACCTGTAGGGTAAGGGCGTCAAACTCAAGTCCAGGAGGGCTGCACTGTCCTGCCAATTAAAGGGATATTTCACCTTTGTGTGACAGAAGTAATTTTGTGGAGCCTACCCCATTATATTTGCATAGTGTGAATACTAGCTACGTCAGCTGTCCCTGCTAACTGTTAAGGGCTGTGTCTAGGGGGGGGGGGGATAATATATTTCTCTAATATCGGATTGGTTGGTTTGGCCATATGAAACAAGGAGACGCAGCAAGAAAGAGAGGTCAGTTTCTTTGATAAATCTATGCTGTCTCTTCTTGATAACTAACTTGTACGCATTGCTTAGAATATAATATTTACTAGCCTCACTTACTCAGTGAGTTGAGGATAGTGGCGAGAGTCTCCATCTGGGAGATTTGATTTTAAATAGATTGATTACATGCTGCATCTAGCCTAACGTTAGTTGTTATAGCTGCGATTCTGTGAAACATCTGCAGCATTGCATTAGCTGGCTGCCCATGTGTGTGCGCGCCCGTGTGTGTGTGTGTTAGCTAGCCTATTGCTGCGTGTTGGCTAGTTAGCCCTACTTTCCTCAAACTTTGGAATACTTCACATATATTAAAATACACTATCATATCTGTCTTTCTCTCTTACGTTCTCTATCACTCTCACGGCGAAACGGCAGCCGTCAATAGAGGCAAACCCCCCGGCGTCTCAGACATAAAAAAGAGGGGGAGTATGGCTAAAATATAATATTTTACATTTGATCTGTTTTTAGTTATTATTTTGGTTTTTGTTGAAATTAGATTTTGGTAATTGCAGAAACACTCAGCCACTCATCCATCCATCTCCATTTTTCTCCTGCCAGATATTTTTAGATTTTAAAAATGAATCACTCAAATCATTACAATAGACAGCTTCAGACAAGTTCCAGGTTCAGTACTGTTGGGTCGGTGGTGTAGGGGTTTGTGTTGTACCTATGATGTGGACTCTGGCAGAGAGGCTTTGGGTGTACCCCTCAAGCACAAAGGTGTAATCCCCCATGTCATGGATCGAGGTGGACTCAATTTCTAGTCTGTGGTTCCTACAACAAATGGGAAAAAGAGGTTTGTTGAGGAGTAATAATACTTTGCACACAATGCATGCTGTTTCAGAGAGAACACACTCCTACTACAAGGGGAATGAGGATGCTTGGCTGAGTGGGACTGAGGGTATTGCATAAAACTGAGGGAGGGGCCATTTGCTTTGACATTTGGACTGTGTGGCCCCTGATTGAATGAGGGGCTGGACGCACTTGGCTCTGTGCAGGATGTTGATGCGGTCATTAGGCTGGATCAGCTGACCGTTCCTGTACCACCTGCCCGGCACATTTCCGGGGGAGATCTCACAGTGCAGCTTGAGTGGCTGACCCAAGCGGATCGTCTGGTCACCCAAGTCTTGCAGAATCTTCAGAGGTTTTACTGAGGAGAAGCGGTATAAAGTAATGAGTCTGGTCAGGTCTGTGTGTAGGTGGGCAGACAAAAAGTGGACGTACAGAGAGGGGGAAAGTGGTATACGTGAGGGGAAAAACTCACAGTCAACCTGAACGTGGGCCTGAGAGGTGCCACCTGTGGCCATCAGGGAATAAGTGCCGCTGTCCTCCTTTGTGGCGTCGTCAATAATCAGCACATGCTTGTTCCCGTCGCTCTTGACTCGGTAGCGAGAGCGGACTCCGATTGGGACCTCCACGCCATTCTTAAGCCTGAGAGTCAGGAACCGGGAATGCTCTTTCAGAACCACAAAACCAGGAATGCAAAGACCACTCCGTTAGAGCTCCACTGATGAGAGCACATGTAGAGCCACACTTGGAGACATTAATTACTACCTCAGGCAGGTTGATGGAGAATAACCTTTGTAAAAATCGATAGTGTAAAGTACAGAAATGACATTGCCAAGAATTTAAAAAGAAAACAATGGCCATCACCCTTACCATCTGGCCTCGGGACTATAATCACAACAATGAGTCAGGACATTGATTTAACTGATCATTAAAGACTAAAGTTCACATAGCACAAGCTTTCCCATCACCTAACCAATGCATATTTAATCTCAAGGTATTTCATTTCACTGAAATTTTTTGTCCCTTTATGTCATTGGACACAAAACTTTCACACTCAAGTGAGCTCTAGGCCCTCTTGATAGCTCTTTTCAGTTTCTGAGAACTATCTGAAAGAAAGCTGCATGGCTGCTAATATATTTTGGCTCTGCCTAGAGCCAGAGGCCCAGAATCCTTTGAGTAGGAGGTCAAGCGACTTTTCCCTTACTCATCAGAGCTGGCCTGCAGATAATCTAATTCCAACATATCCCTCATTACAGACTTGTAGAAGAAGGATAGGACCATGTACCATTTAACTGGAGCTCCATCTTCAGACACCTCACACTCCAACTCGATTCGTTCATTCACTGTGGTTTTCACTTCATGCAGCTCTTTGGTTATCTTCACTGGTAACTCTGTGAGGTATCAAGGTACAACATTAGTGAGGGACAGATAGAATGCCACTAATATGGGGGAAGGTGGGGGGGGGGGGCATCCCAGAGCATAGACTACATCTACCAAACCGAGGACACCAGGGTTACTAAACGAAAGCAGGGAAACCTACTGTAACCGCATACCTTTAACAAACAGTTCAGTGGTGGACTTCTCATCGCCAGCGACGACGGTGTAAGCAGCGTCATCCTGCAGGGTGCAGTTGTTGATGCTCATTATCCGCTGGGTGCCTTTGTGTTCAAAGATGTACCTGCAGAGACATCCCATCTATTAGCCTATTGCACTGCCCTGTCAGCCTCACAGCAGTGAGGAGTGGGGCTGTCGGAGAGTAAACACCCAGCCCATATGGATCTGCACTACTGTGAGTACTGCATATACGCAACCAGAGATCACCTGATCACCACTGCTGATGAGTGCGCCATTCTCACTGTGCAAGAGAATCCTTTATTGGGGAAATTTAAGAGCTGGAGTTTTGTGGATGAGGGATTTAAGGCTTCCGTTTAAAAACATTGGTTTTTAAGTCATTTCATGAAATTATTATGAAGTAAATAAAGGGTACATTAATTAATTTCTCATAAGACAGTTAAAATGAACAAGGCTGATGATGATATTAGGAGTCGGACTGGGATGGTAATAATTTGGCATCAGGTGATTCAAACTGGCAAACTGGTTGGAAAATCAGGAGGCAACTGATAATGGCAGCACAAGAGACAAGGGATTTGGTAAGTAAATTAATTTAATACCCTGGGAAGTAACCAAATACTTTAATTTAATGAAACACAATTTGTTTTAAATAGACAAGACTGGAGAGGCTTTTGAGAAAAGGAACCAAGTTTGTTAACAGGTGCCTTGCTAACAGACCGAATGAACATTCACAAGTTAGGTAGCTTGCTTTGTAAATTAGAAGGTGGATAACACTAGCTAGCTTATGAACTTCTTAATTTTAACTGACATTACATTTTTAGATACACAATGTTTGCCATAATTATGAACACTGTAGCTATCAAGTTACTGAAATAGCACGATAGTGAGCAGATGGTTAGCTAGTGAGCAGATGTATGTTCTTCACAGATAGATAGCAACTGATTTTAGTAAGTTAGCTAACTCGCCAATGTTGACGTTGTCATCAGGTATGTCAACTCTCACGCATTGACCGTGAGACTCACGCATTTGACCCTTTTCTCACAGTCTCACGCTAAAGCAAAACATCTCACGCATTTTCACGGAACAGCAACAATTCTCACGCAATTTCACTGAGAGGGTGGAGTGTACAATGTATTGCGCAGTTTGGAAAACAGACTTGAACCGAGTTGTCTTGAGCGCAAATGTCGACTGTAAGTAAACGAAAATGCACTTTAAAGTAAATCACAAATAAGTGATCAAATATGTTTGCACTATTAACTGTTGGCATATTAATTGCAGCAATAACAATATGAATGCTTTGTTAACCTAAGAATTAGTTAACAAAGGCGACATCAGACTAATGTAATGTTAGCTGTTACTAAGACTAGCCCATAGTTAGCTAGCTAACGTTAGCTAGCTAGCTAAAAAGGAGACAAATTGAAATGAGAGGTGGATGATTCCTTGTAAAACACACATAAAAGTGGATTTCGACACCCACCTTTCAGATTGTTACAAAATGCTTTCTATAGTTATAAATAGATAAGGTTAGTACACATTTGTAGGAATTCATTGATGAAATTGAGAAATTAAGCTAATTGATTGGACCCAGGCTGGACCTTTACTGTTGTAGGATTCATATAATATTCTGTGAATATAGTACTACCAATCATCCAATTTGTACCAAATTGCTCTTTGTAATTATGACTATGACATGAGGATTCCAAATAAATGGTCAAAATAAAGCCATGGACCCCCGAAAACCAATCACCAATCCCACTCCAATAACCACAATACAATACCAGTTCTCTATGTTTGACAAGTACTATGAAGCTGGGCCTTGGAGTATTGTTTCTTCATAATATTTTAAGTTTGCTTCCAAGTGAATATGGTGATGGTTATTTCCCCCTGTCCAAATTAATGAATCATTGAAGTTACGAATTTTATATTCAGTTAGGCCCTACATAATGTGGAAGTCTCTGTTTCTGACCTTCCCATTTTTTGTGAGATCTTGCATTGATGGTTGACAAATCAATTCTCCAACATCAACTCTTAACTCTACATGTCTAAATCATTACACCATAAACAACTTCCATGAGTCCTCAATCTGTACAGGAGAAAATTACCATCTCCATATTCAATGAAAATACATTAAATTGTATGAAGAAACAATCAAACTTCTAGAGCTGATGTTATATACTACTGTTTGTTGGGGTGGGGTTAGAGGGATCTGTGGATGTATTTTCTTATTCGTGAGGCAGTGATTGGGCAGGTGGGGTGAGTCGGGTCGGGTCGATTTGGGTCACCGAAAGTCTATTCTCACTCTTGCCCAACTCTCAAAGTTGACATCCCTGTGTCATATCCATATTTATTAACACACCAGGTATGTACCTTTTTGTGTCCTGAAAGGAATAAATGATTCAAACAAAAATACATTATTGTTCCTTAAAAAATAGTTCCACTGAAAAACAACATTAACCTTATTTAACAGATCAAGGCGCAACTAATTAAGTCTCTCTTTGTCGCAGGCTAAAACAATATATGAACGGAAATATTGACAGCTAAAGTTACAAATTTGGTAGAGGTATACGTCAAAATGATGTACAGCTCTACCACTTCCTCATTTTTGAAAGACTACAGTGGCGTCAAGTAGGCGTGTTAATTACATAGGCACGTAGGCGGAGCCAACAAGGGAGGAAAACATTGCTGCGTCTGTCACTGTTCTGAGTAGGGACACGTCGTAGATCTAGCTAGCTATCATTGCTATTTTATTATAATGTCAGAAAATTACGCTGATACGGTCTTTCCTTAAAAATGTTTTGGCAAACTAAACCAAACAGGACTCGAGTGCTGTCGGTTACAGAGTGGACAAATGATAGGCTACAACTCAGTGGCCTTTTTTCGAGTTGCACAACTGGGAAAGCTTTGGCTTTTATAGCAAAATAGCTAAAACAGCTAACAACTACAATAATAACATTTAACTTTTCATTGTATATGTTTATCATTCTGTACCGGCATGTTGGCCAATACAATAGCATTTCATATTGAAAAACAAAAGTTTAAATGTTTTAAAAGTTAAAATAGTTAAAAATATATTTTTACAATGAAGGGTTGCTGTGTGAGCTGCCATGATGATTTGATGTCAAGTTCTTCCCAGTCAGGAGGTCGGCGTTGATTTCCCGATCCCTGATTTTCGACATAGAACTCCTAGTTGATAGGGCGTTTTATAAAAAATATTTCCTATAGAAGACTGGGGTGAGAAATGAATAGCCTAAGTTTTAGTTACAGACTTCTGGCTAGGCTGGCTGTTTTCACGATACCAATGTAACGTTAGATAAATGAAAGGCTGTGTTTTCCAAAATGAATGGCCATATTTCCCCTGTTTTTCTGGAGACTCTAGCTAATGGTGGTGGTATGTTTTTCAGTAGAACTGTTACATGAGTGGCTAACTTGCCAGCAAGTAATGTGGCCTCTCTCGAAGAGACGCTGTACGTGCTCAGTGTTGCCATGTCCGCGGTTTGACAGCCAAATTGGACTTTCCAAGTGCAGTCACGGGGGAAAGTGAAAAGTAACAAAGCATACACTTTTAAAACGTAAAAATATACATTGGTTTCTATTGGTTTCGGTAAAAAATATATTTTTGACTAGTTTTGAGTCGCCATTTGGCTGGAAACTCTTGCAAGATCTGGCAACTCTGCCTCCGCTCCGGTCGTAATGTTATTCAGTATGACTGGCATTGTCAGACACCGCCCATAAACTATAATGGCCATTGTAGTTCACAGTAAAGCAGGTACCTGGTACATGCGCAGTAGTTATCTCTGCTCTCACTACAGGTAGAAAGTTGGTTGGGAGCTCATTTTAATCAGGCTACTTTTCTACAAATCAAACATAATTTTCTGATGGAACTCCCCTTTACGACATACTTGTTTACTAGTGTAATTAATAGTTTAACTACTGCAAGGATAGATATTAAATATTAAGATTGGTTTGAAATTCAATTGAGTGTGTGTGCATGTGTGTGCATATGCACGCTCAAGCACATGTTTGTTGCCTCACCATTATAGTATACCCAGCTTTTCCTTCACACCTACACCATAGTGGATAAATACATCACTGTCTGCTGCATTCCCTTCCAGAAATTCCCTGTCTACCCCCAAGTACATGCAGAAGCCTCAACCATTCACCAGCATTTCTGTTGAAAGGTTCCCACACTCACTGAACCCCAAATGTACAGACATACATAGACAGACTACACAGACAGACTCACATGCAACAGCAGCTGAAAGAGATTTTGAAAACACACACCAGGACTGCACCAGTATTTGTATATACAATATGTTAGCGTCATTCCACAGGGAGCAGAGTGGACAAGTGAACTTACTTCCTTTGACTTGGGTTTGAAGGTAGAGCCGCATCCGCAGAGTGATGTGGTAGAAGTGGAGGTTATTGCAGAGAGGGAGGATCACCACGACAAGGCATGACAAGACACACAGAACAGAGGTACTGAGAGAAATCATGCCTGGAGTAGACTGGAAGAGCCATTAGTGACGCAACAAGAAAAAGAGCACAGAGGAGCCGCCAAAGGGGATCCTGGGACATGTATGCATATCTTGACACAAAGAACCAGAAAACAGTAATAACCTCCCAGATGGCTTTAATCATGTTTCACTTTGAACAACCACTGCCTGGTGGTCCTCACTACTGTAGCCCAACCATGCTGCTATTCAGTCAAGTCCATAACTGAACCCCTTGCATGTCAACACATGAGGGAAAGAGTTAGGCCTGAATCAGCTATGCTTTAAACAGGCCAAACTATGACTGGCAGGGGGAAAAGTTGGACTGCTATAAAACAGGGGCAAATATTTGGAGGTACTAATGGTATGACATTCATATGCATTGGAAGAAAGGGTAAATGTACAGATTTGTGGGTGGTAAGGGCAGGGTCACAAAATCAACTATGAGTCAGGGTTAAAGTATAACTGGGTTAAAGTCCTGTGAGGGAGGAACCACCGTTTTCTTGCATGGCGGCGGACCAATAACTTGCATCATACACTACATTTCCATTCAAATGTAGCTCAGGGCCACACACTGCCCAGCCAAAACAAAGGGTACTCGCAACACTGCTGTAATGCTGGCATCTTAAGCATGTCACAGAAACATTGAGAGAACAATATGTTAGCTGTGAATTGACAGCCAATGGTTCACAAACCGGTCTAAACCAGCACTGCATCCTGTTAAATGCAATGGGAGCCGTGTTCATACCAGGATGAGTGCCACCACTGAGCATAGAATAACTTCCATGGAGATGGAGATAAAAAAATAATAATTTTCACAGAGCAATATTTAAATATAATCTCTCTTTTTGGGTATACCTTTGTTGCTGTATCAATAAGGACTTGTTATTTTGAGTGTTTGACCCTCTACATTCAAACTCCAGATGGCACAACTGGCAACTTTTTTGGATGGGGTCATAGTTCAATGCCATCACCAACCATCAGGTTAGAACACAGCTTCCAACAATATAAGAGCAAAATAACCCAATATGCTGGGTCATATGTGTGAATATGGAATGTGAAAATGGTGTTGAATGTTGTGTGTGCAGTATGACTTATAAACAGTGACAGCCTATATAAAAATCCTGCAGCAGTGACCTACACAACACCATTGAAAGTAATTTATGAACCATTGCTTCCCCAGCTGCAAGGAGCTGCACAGAACAGCTTAAAAACCTTAAAACACCAGAAGCCCAGCAGAGAGGATCAAACCACAAACAAAACACATTTTATTAGGAGAGACTCCTAAAAAACGGTTTTCGTTTGTAAGAATCTGAAGCATTGAAAACATGTCAATAATACAAAGCATAAATGATAAGCAGATAAATGAAACCCAGAATAACATACTTTGGGGAGGACCGGATCTCTTGCCCATTCTTGAGCCACTTCAGGTCCACAGTAGGGTCGGCAAGGTCCACCACAAACCGTATCTTCCCACCTTTGTCCACCTGGTATGCTGGGTCCAGCTTTTTGGCAAAAGCTTCAAAATATATTTTTTTTTATATTGGTCAAAGCCATTTGTAGCTATACTCTGATAAACACTCCTATCA
Organism: Ilyophis sp. 1 JC-2022; assembly: GCA_022702515.1. Lineage (NCBI taxonomy): Eukaryota > Metazoa > Chordata > Actinopteri > Anguilliformes > Synaphobranchidae > Ilyophis > Ilyophis sp. 1 JC-2022. Next base: position 94,727,925 of record CM040404.1, on the reverse strand, counting down.
ACAGCGTTAATTCACCTTTTCATTATAGCACCAAAGTTAGGACAAGCAGAGACAAGTATTATGTTTCCACATTCTTTATGTCTCACTTCCTTTAGGACATTTACAACATTTTTCTAAATTTCACATTGCACAGTAATGTTTCCATTCAATGGAGTACCCGGAGTACATCTCTGTTTGGTCATCTGCCTGTTTGGTAACTACTCGCTTAGTCAGATACTATATTAATTCTGGCCTGGTAGTAATTAAATTTGATATCAAATCAGTATGATAACGTCTCAGTTTTGTAGTTATAGTTTCTATTTTTATGCATTTAGTTTCAATCATGTCTTTCCACTTGGCAATTTGTGCCAATTTGGTTGCATTTTGGTGTCATTTCATCAGGCAACATTTTACATTTGATTCAACATTTCCATTCAGGGTTCACTTGGTTTGTTGAAGTTTCCCCAGCTGACAGAAAGAGTAGAAGCATATCCATACCTTCACTCTTCTTCTCCTCCTTCTTGGTCTTCTTCAGTCTCCTCAACAGACCCCTCAGGTCAGTGATACCGTACGTGAAAGCAATCCTCTCATACTCATCGGGGCGGGCATTCTTCAGGATCTCCCACACATCCACCTCTGGGGTCTCATCATGCTTTGGCTCCCTTAGCACCAGAGACCATGGTCAGGGCATTAGGTGAGGGCTCATAGAGTGAAGGTTGCTACATGTACGGAGGAACTGCACTAAAAGGAGGCATGGGAAGTGATTTGTAATATAGAAGGGGCAAGGTGGCTGTACTCCCGAGTCCCCTCTGATGGAAGGCAAGGCAGTGTTCATAAACACAATAAGCTCAATTGAACATGAAACTGACTTTCAGGGAGGAGCAGTATCTAGGACTAATGTTTGAGAGTAATAGGTTTAACAGTTACGCTCTTTATGGAGTTCCTCAGAACATGTCGCACAAAGGGATGGGCATAAACTGTACACAACCTGTTCTTACTTGTCACCCTATAACTTGAGGCAGTGTTACAAGGGAGGGAGAGGCTTAATAAGTAGACTAGCATATTCTGTGTGGGGGTAAAAGCGCATTTTAATTGAGTGGTGTGCCAAAGATTTTAGGTGTGTGCGTGTGTGCGTGTGAATTTGTGTATTCATGTATGAAGTGTATAATCAAGTGGTGTTGCTGGGGTTCATAGAAGAATGTGAGGGTTTAGTCAGGCGATGCTGTTTCTTGTGGGGTGATGCAGAATTGAGGATTGATGCCTTTAAAGAGCTACTAAACAAAAAGGCTTTTTTTAGGGCTGCACTGATTAATAGATTTATCAGGCAGATTAATTTCCCAAAGCTGGAAAGGGCATGCAGTCATATGTGTTGGTATAGGGAAGAGCAGCCTGACAGAGGCAGAATGTGCAGATATATGCTCTGTACAGGAAGGATCTTCTTGCGGTCTTCTTAGTACTTTATCAGCAGAGATAAATAACATCTGATAATTGCCCATCCCTTTGCATTCTACATATTTATCCATTTGTATTCATTTAGTACATGTGTTAGAGCCATACGTCGGCTGGAATTCTTCAAGGGATAGCCATGGGAGTTTATATATTAATTCACAGTTAGTAAAGCAATGTTACCTAGATTTGAAAAGACTCCATTAGTGAGCAATATGAATATCTTTCATCCAGCCCTTTCTTTCTGAGACATTTCTCCCAATGTCTGAAAGCTTTGAGGCCAAACAGCATGAGATATTTCATTTTAATCTTGATTCCATTTCTTTTTATTTTCAGGCAATAATTAAAAAGCTTGCTTTAAATATTATATTAAAGGTCACTAAAGATAAATGCACATTCTTATAGATCTTATAGTACAAATATAATAACAATGTAGTGGTAACACTATTTTACAGCATCATTTATAAATGGTTTATTAACAGGTTACAAGAAATTCTGCAACTTCATGAGTTTATTTAAAGGTATCACTGAATGCAGGGCAAAGGCATAACAGTCACAGCTGATAATTACAGGGGACAAAGTCCATTTCAATTACTGTTTGAGGTTAATAGAGCATTTATAAATGTTGCTTTTCAATGAAGTGTTACCATACTACAATAGGCCAACACTCTTGCTTGGTCCACTACCTATATCTACAGTCCATGCTGGTGAAACTACAGAATTATGGTACTTACCCACAGTAAGGTCTAATCTTTTAATTACTTATTCACTTTACTAACCTGTTCATTCTGAATGCATAGAAAAAAAGAAGAGACAAGCCCAAATAAATGTAATTTTTCTAAAGTGGATAGATTCAGTCAACTCGCAATGCAATTTGCCTCCCTGTGAAGTGAAGGAAATTAAGCAACTACGGCTACTTAACTAACATAAATTGTTCCATGATTGGAAAAAATTATGAAAAAGAGTGTGTGCTGACTTGAATTTTTGGACAGTTTTGGACAAGCTACAATACAGTAGAATCCAGGACACAGTGCATAACATCATGCCAGGATCCTGTGGAACATGAATCCCCCAAATATAAATGCAAGAGAAAAAGAAGGAAAACATGGAAAATAGGGTTATGAATTTGGGGAGGTATGCATAGGTTTAATACCTAATACTTAATTTCATATTAATCACATAGAAAGGGCGAATCAGTAAATTCCAAGGTGTAATACACTGTAAAGGTACATGTACAGTATTTATAAATTATATATTTATAAATTATATATTTATAAATTATATATATATGTAATTATATATTGTATTGAATCTTGTATTGAATCTAGTGTTCTGTATAAAATATATTGAGCATCAATATAGAAGTCAAGAAGAACACCAGTTAAATTGGGAAGAATAAAAGATGCAATTGTGGTGACAAGCTGCAAACTCTCAAGTTCACAAAAGAGAAAAAGACAAAGTAAGAATAATCAGTTGGGAGACCCAGGCCAGGGTGACAGGGATTCAAAGAAACAAAAATCCTCTGTACACTAGGGGGTGGACTGTTATTCTCACCTATGTTTAAGTAGACCACTAAAGTCAAGTTCTCCTGCATCGTCTTGGCCTTCACTGCTGTGGTTAACAGGAAAAGATTAATATACATTTAATGACAACAGACACAGTAACAAACACTACAGAAACAATGCTAAAAGAACAACGCAAAGCCTAGGCCCTGACTGCAATCTATGCATTAGGTCCAGACTAACGCATAATTGGGGCTTACACAAAAACCCTTCGCTTTGTTTCTGTACCAGCAGGCTCTGAACAAACTGGTTTGTGTAAGGGGGACTGAGAGTGATCCCAGCTAACACATAACAATATTCTCACTGTGCTTCAGCCACATTGTAGCAACATCTCTACAGAGCTACAATGTTAAAGTGATATTGTGAGAATGTTATATGGGAGCTGGGATGTTTGCGTTGCTTTCAGATACATTGTTGAGAGTGACTTTTTAAGTGCAAGCATTGGCCATATTATCAACACCTTGGGTTGTGTTGGTTGGTTGGTTTGTTAATATCCCTTATGATGGTTTATCCCTTTACATTTCACAGTCATTTGACAGTTTGTCAAACCATGTTCTCACATCGGTTTGTCATAAGTTGTCTGTGGTAAGTGTCATGGTCTGCATGTCTTTCCATACTCAACCATGTTGTCACTTTTATATCCAAACCGTTACTGTGGATTCACCATGCTTTACCATGGTGAATCTCAAAGGGACCTCATTACAAGTATAGAGTACTTTCTTTGTACTCCACGGTTAAGAACACTCCAAACCAATGATTGGCCAAATGATATCTCCATGTTGATTGTTCTCATTTTGCCCTTTACTCCAAGTTGGCTAACACAATACTCCAATGTTGTTTATTTACAATCTGAATTATTTTAATGAAAATTATATTCTCTGTCATAACCTGCAGCATAATTTATCTGATATGCAGAGGGAATACTGACTCGTTTATATAAACAGACAGAGGTGTAGAATAGTTTCAAATCAATTATACAATAATAATACATTATTAATGGGGAAAAAAATTGTATAATGATTTAGACTGCAACGGTATAGGTAAAGGTAGATATAAAACGATGAACGGACACTTTTTGTGAAATTCAGATTCTTCAATGTTCTTGGAAAAGGATGTGGTTGATAAGTGTGGCTTTTTTTACCTTCTTTTGAAAGCTGAGCGAATGTCAATGCTCGGAGCGACTTCAGGGATGTCTGAAAGACAACATTAGATATGTTGATTGTTTCTGCATCACTCTTTAAAGAAAAGGCAACAGAATGGGCTTACTATCCCAATGCCACGGTTCTGTGGACAACTGTGAATACAACAGAACGCACCTTTAACCTCTAAATCAAAGGAGCAGCTGTCGAATTTGTCCTTGTAGGTAACCTCACACCTGTAATTCCCAGCATAGTTTTCTTTGGCCTTCATGATATGCATCTCAAATGTATGAACCTGCAGGTGATAGACAGGTTCAGCATCAGCAGAACAGACAGGGACAACTATGCCAATAGGACAGCAAAGGAGCCACAAACTGTACCAACCATTTGTGTGACGTTTGCTGATACCTACCAGAAGTCACTGGGGATGATTTCTGTCTATATGCTAAAATGCATCTGCAAATTTAGTGCACAACCTTATCTGGAGCGACTTACAGACGGGTATAAGGTCTACACATATGGATTATCAATAGCTAATACAACCTAAAGAAAACACTAAATCCAACTGAAAACAAAAATTTTGATTTTAAAGTGAGGTTCTTGCAATGGAACTGTGTTTCTGGGTGATTTAAATTGTGAAACTTTATGGATATAATGTGGAATTTGACAACTCTAACCTTGGTGAAGCGGTCAAAGGTTTCCTTCAGCTGCAGGTGCTTCCCAGTCTTGCTGGCCAGGTCCATCCACTTCCCTTTGAACCATTTGATGGCAGGTTTGCGCAACAGGTCCTTGGCTTCCACCTTGGCGATGAAACTTATGTCTTCACCTTGAAAGCATATGAATTCAAAAGTCACTTGACTGGGAGAAATGCCAGATTTATTTTTCCCATTTTTGAATTAATTTCAATGAGTACATTTTAATCAGTTCATTTCTCCAAGGTTGCACGATAAGTCCTGTAGAGGGATGTCTATTTGAAAAGACTTGTAAGCACTGACCTGTAGTCCCCTCTTATTCTCCCTTCAGACCAAATAAGTACTTGTGTAAGTCTGTGCTTCACTACATACCAAATTCTTCTGCTTGGAAGTGATGTCAGTGCAAAAGGCTTTGCCCTGAAGTGGACAAACTTTTTCTAGGCCCTCCCCAGATTGACTTTTTCTTGCAGAAACTTCCCTCTGAGGTGACCCCAAGCAAACTGTGTGTGTGGACTTACCCACACTTATGGAGCCACTCTGGGGTTTCTCTATGAGCAGGATAGAAAGCTGTGTGTTCTCTAGCTCCTTTTCCAGTTCCTCCAGAGGTTGTCCTTCTCCCAGAGACCACACTGTTGAACACACACGCGCACAAACACGCACACGCACCACATCACCTACCCAGCTTGCAACATTTTTTCAATATTGTTTGAGATGAATAAAACCTTTACAGCAACTTTCTTACAACCTTTATTTATTTTTACCATGTGCCAGCTACATCATAAATAGATTTAAGGTTGCGGATTGGGGTAGTGAAAAAGAAATGTAAAAACGTCGCTAGAAAATAATTTATTCATCACAACCTTGCTGCAATGTTAAACAAGTGGCAGCAACTCTGTGTGCACGCAGGTAGAGACTGGACTGCTTGTTCAAGAGAGAGAGAGACATGATCAACCTAAACACACACACGCACGCACACACACACACAAACACACAAAAACCGAACACTACAACAACATGTACTATGTCGTTATGTTGATATTTCATAACATAGAGACATTACATACAGAAATGAAAGGATAAAAGATCATTTGTAAAAATCATATACAGTATTTCATGAGAGTAAATCAAGCTATATTTAAAATATTTGTGTTTTCCTCCCAGAAAGGTTTAGAAAAACTTTTTTGATCCATTCCGTTGCAGATGTTCAAGCCTTCTCCCTGGTGTCAAGAGACTAGAGGAGACAGATGTGGAGTGAGGAACGGCCAGATGTGCAGCGGGGGAGGGCCTACAGCTGGCACAGGCATTGTTCTGGGTTTTTTCCACGCCTTCCTCTATTAGTGCTCAGCTTACATGCTACACTCTCTCAGGGCCATGTTCAGCTGCTGTGTTTTTAGTTTTGATTGCTCACTTCCTTCATTTCCCCATCTTCTATGAAAAAGTGCAGCTGTGCAGACTGTGGCCTCTATTCAAATGAATGACAATGCATTATGTCCTTCAGTTTAGGCAACAAATTTACGCATGTAAATTTGTATTGAGAGCAAAAGGAAACACTTGCTTCTACTCAAAGGACAGTGCAGAAGGCATTACAGCTTGACTGAATAGAGACCAAGGTCTGTCATTTCCAAAAGCCTCATAGCTTCCTACAAGCTTCAGATAGACACTAGACTATGATGTTTTGAAAACTGTTCTTTTTCATTGAAAATGAAGGTTGTGGTCCAATGAACCCAAATGTGTTAGGACCATTTTGGCATGTTCCATTGGACTAGCCATATGGGAAGATGAAGACAGGGGGCTCTATCATGACTTTAGACCAGGTTTGTGGTGGTTTTAGCACAACCGCTTAATGCTGTCTCAAGATAGCAATATGACAAAAATGATCCTGGCCACAACCTCATCTTAAGACCAACCCGCCCAGTTCACTTGTTATGGGTGCAAGTTCATTTGCTAGTTAAACAATCTGAGCACTGGGTGTTAAAATGACACCTGCGCCAGTCTGAAACGAGCAAAGACACTTGTGTTTGGGTTACCACTGCTTAGCACCGGGTGTAAGATAGGGCCCAGGGTCACTACTCCTCCAGGTAGAAGCCTATTTTTATTGTCATTATTGCATAGTATTACCTGAGTCTTTTCTCCCCATGGCTGACTCAGGAACGCTATCATCTAAACGAAGACAGAGAGAAATTTACAGCATATTATGTGAAATAGTACTGTAAAGTCCATAACAACACCTGTTGCACACAAACACATACACACAGAGGACAAGCACGCAAGCACAGATGCCTACTAGGCAAGTTCTACTCTGGAATTCTGACATAAAACCTGACATTCTGAAATAAGTGGCCTGCCAATCAAAAGGCATACACTAGGTCCTACTGTGGTGCAGTAATGTAGCCAAAGAAATATGTGGTATTGCAGTGACATACATTTTCTGTTATTTAAATGCCATTTTGCATTTATGGTGTAAGTATAACTAATTAGGTAAATTACCATTTAAGAAATTGCCTAATTCTTTGTGCAACTGAGGTTACCTTTTTTCAGTACGTAAAAAAATGGTAACATAGTTTAACATAACATAGTCTTCATCCTCAAGCTATCAGTGCTCAGCAGTGATCAGTATCAGTATTATTAAGACTAATATATATATATATATACGTATAGGACTATTGTTAAATAAACTTACAGTTCCATTGTATAGAGCTAAGACTGATGTTAAAATATCCAACAGTATTTTGGCTTGCAAATAATTTCGAGAGCAATTTTTTTGACAAATAATCGAATAAGTAAAATCTAAAATAATAAGTATTTCACAACCAACATGACTGAAGTCATTTTATGATTCATCATCCTCAGAATTCCAATGGACAACCTTTTTTTATTTATAGAAATGTATGTTAGAAAGCACAAAGACATATAAGGAGAAACTCACAGGACAGAAGACATGACATTCAAGAGCTAGTGGAAAGTGCTTGAAGATAGATCTAAATTGTGTTAATAATAAACTGACCTCTATAAAATATTTGCATTACTCTAAGGTATAGCAGTGTCACTACCTTCAAAATTCACATGGAAACTTCTAAAAATAAATATCTCCAAACATGTTTTCTACGACCAGGCAGTTGCAGCTACATTACGATCTATACTACACGTTCCATCACAGCTGAAACTATGGGTTTAATGCAGACTTCTTCCTTACAAGGCAGCTCAATAGACAGTTTCTTGAGTGAATGGGCCTCCTCTGTGAAAGAAAGCATAGTATGAATGAACAGGTAAATCTTCAGATTTTAGAGAAGCTAATGTGTGTGTGTGTGTGTGTGTGTGCCCGTGGAGCGAATCTCGAAAAAGTCACATAATATCTGAAGAAATACTTTGCAATCTAAACTTTCAGCTGAAAAAGTATATGAATGTACGTAAAATTTCTCAATTTACCAATTCAATGGAATGAATAATCACTCATAATAATGAGTGTCTTTTCCTTTGTACATATTGTACGGCGATACCATCGAGTATGAAATTATCTTGGATACGGAAGTTGATCTACAACAGTACAGAAAATACATGTATTATACATCTTATGTATGCACATTATAATACATCACACATTGTACATACATATTTGTATGCATTGTACAAATACATATAGTATGTTTGTTATTCAACATCTATCCCTTTATATGAAATACCACCATATAAAGGTCTTATGTGCTTGTAGGAATGCAGGTTGATTTTTTGTACAGAAAGAGCACACATACTGTATAAAATGCATGTACTGTATGTATGTATTTGAGTAATACACATACACATACATTGCATTAGATTAAAAGCTAATCACATAGGCCACTACCCCAAAAGCACCAAAACTGGTATATCAGTCTTCGTTTAAAACCATCATATTGTATTTCTTGACGTATAGAATTGTGGAAGAAAAAGATTTTAAAATGTTTTGAGGATAACCCAGAAAAATACCACATCATTACATAACACACACACACACACACTACAAATAAAAAAACTATTGTTCAAAGGTGAATAGTCTCCCATAATCAGGGAACAGGGCTTCAGAATAAACATTTTGTCACTGTAACACGTGACATTCCCAAACAGTTGATCCATTGTGGCTTCCATTGTGAGAATCTCTGGGTGGAGCGTTACATGAAGATGATGGTCATGGACACTAACCTGGTGGGCCCTGCGGTGATGGGGTTCTGGCAGCAGCATCATCATCTTTATCTGAAATAAAGGCATGATTGACACTTTGGCTGACCCCGGTCGCTGTGCTCCACTCCATCACCGGCACACCAACCCCGACAAATGCAGGACATGAAGGGTAGTTTTATGTGACATGGAAGCACATTGTAAGACTACACGTGATGTGTAAGGCACTGCACCCCTGCAAGCAATATGGCAGTCATGGGAACTGCCTGTGAAGGATACACATTGTGCACAAGACATGAATGAATCAAACATTGTCACAGAGAAGCACAATGTCCCCCCATGAGTCTTCATGTCAAAGTGATGTATGTTGTTTGCAGAGGCAGGGCCAGGACAGTCACTACAGCAGGATCAGGTTTAGCTGAGGCGAGCATGTGAAAAATCATATTTGTCAATTTTACGTATGTTTTTGCTGCCTTTCATCAGCTCGGGACCTGGTGAGGGATCAGTTGCCTGGTGACCACACAGCAGTGTGGTTATGTAAGGGCAACAGAGGGTGGGTGAGTATCAGAACAATGTTATCTTACTGCTGTTCAGAAGGAAACTCAAGCCCATCCTTCTTTGGGAGATGATGTACAGCTTTCTCACTCCACACATGAAGGGGGCAGTGTACTTCTACACAGACACAGGCACATACGTACAATCTCTGACACATATGCACTCATTCTTGATCTCTCTCACACACACACACAGAAGGTTCAGTGGCAGACCCAATTCTTATATAGTTCTGTGGTCAGACCTGCCGAGGGTGGGAATGGGGTAACCACGCCAGTAACTGTTTCCGTTTCCTCTTTTACTGATTTCACAGGCAGCACTAGTTGTAACAAGGCTTACATACATACTCACCTTACACACAGGTTACACATGTGACACACCAAACAGGGAACACACACTGACACTGGGTTGCTCTCTGTTCAGATATAAGTTGGGTCACATGTGCTGAATTACTTACCGCACCATAAACTCATATTCAAACACACAGGTTACACTGGCAATACCAACTGACAGAAAATGCATTCATTCGTAAAAAGTTAGCTATTGCTGATATTGGCTGCTTTCTCATGTTTAACTTGGTGATTTGTTTTAGAAATGTGAAAATATTCCTCAGAAAGAATGAGGACAAGTTGTGAAAGAATACCAAATTAAATACAGTGAGCAAACATTCTGTAAAAATGTAGTTCCCCACTATACTAGAAAATACTCACACTGTATTTAACTACAGTACATAGTAGATAGTACAAAGTAGATACAGTGTGCTTCATGAGATAATGAGTCAGTATGTTGAGACAGAATTTAGCCTTCGGAGAAGCATTTAAAAGCATCGATAAGATTAGCCTTTAAAGCAGATACTACACTATTCAGTAAGCCAAGCATAAGCTGATCGTGGCTCTTAACGACTGAATTTCAGAAGCACTGAGGCATTGGTATGGCACACAAACACAAACTTTGTTAATTTATTATTCAACAAAAACCCATCAGTTCAGCAAACAATAACAAACTAACTTTGAAAGCTGACAGATCTACACTACATGGCCAAAAGTATATGGATCTCATTCCAAGAGCATTAATATGGAGTTGGTACCCATTCGCTGCTATAAAAGCCTCCACTCTCTTGGGAAGGCTTTCCACTAGATGCTGAAACATTGCTGCGTGGATTTGTTTCCATTCGGTCAGAAGAGCCTTAGTGAGGTCGGGTACTGATGTGGGGCTATTAGGCCTGGCTCGCAGTCGGCTTTCCAATTGATCACAACGGTGTTTGATGGGGTTGAAGTCAGGGCTCCATGCAGGCCAGTCAAGTTCTTTCATACCGATCTCGACAAACCATTTATGTATGGACCTCTATTTGTGCACGGGGGCATTGTCATTCTGAAACAGGAAAGGGCCTTCCCCATACTGTTGTCACAAAGTTGGAAACCCAGAATCGTCTAGAATGTCATTGTATGCTGTAATGTTAAGATCAGCCTTCACTTGAACTAAGCAGCCTAGCCTGAACCATGAAAAACAGCCCCAGACTAAGGGGTGTCCATATAATTTTGGCTCAGTGTATTTTAGCTGTGTAGTTATACCCAAAGTAAATGATTGTCCATTAGAGCCCTGTGTCAAACTCCTTCTCCTACAAAAAATATCTATTTTTTTGTGTGTGTCAGGATATATTTAAAATATCCTCATCAAAAATTTTGATTTGTATAATATTTTATAAGGTTATTTGTCTAAAATATATGTAAATAAAGACCCCATGTAGCATTAACATTCAAGCAGCATTCAAGCAACATTTGAAGCAGCATTGTAAGATTTTAAATAGCAAACTGAATATAGATAATTTTAGATCAGTGAATATTTTTCAAAACCTAAGATTACATTACATAAAATGCATTATTTAAGCACATTGTTAAACGGAACTGGAGAGGCTTTTGTTGAACATAAATTGAGAGCACTCAGAGTGTTAGTGGTCCAGTAGTTTTGGTATATTAACTGGGCTTCACTTACCAGGGTGAGGGGGTGCGCTGGAGTCCTTCTCCTTCAGACCAGTGTCTAAAGCCTGCACACGCTCCTTAATTCCAGCATCTACAACCTCCACAGGTACCTTCAACCCAGCATCTACTGGCTTCACAGGCTCTGGCATTCCAGCATCTACAACTTCCACAGGTACCTTCAGCCCAGTATCTACAACTTCCGCAGGTACCTTCAGTCCTGCATCTGCAACTTCCACAGGTATTTTCAGCCCGGCATCTACAGGCTCTGGCATTCCAGCATCTACAACCTCCGCAGGTACCTTCAGTCCAGCATCTACAACCTCCACAGGTACCTTCAGTCCAGCATCTACAACCTCCACAGGTACCTTCAGTCCAGCATCTACAACCTCCACAGGTACCTTCAGTCCAGCATCTACAACCTCCGCAGGTACCTTCAGTCCAGCATCTACAACCTCCGCAGGTACCTTCAGTCCAGCATCTACAACCTCCACAGGTACCTTCAGTCCAGCATCTACAGGCTTCACAGGCTCTGGAATTCCAGCATCGACAGCCTCCACAGATGCTTTCAGGTTTGTGTCTACAGGCTCTGTACAGCAAACACAGCACCACAGCTAAAGCAGAGCAGGCCTAAGACACAACCACCACTGTGCAAGCTTCACAAACACAGCCACCACTCTGCAAATCACCCAAACACAGTGTATGAGGTGCAGTTGCTGGGAACAGCAGCTAAATGAAACCATTGAATTCAGGTGCTGAACGTATGGAGCATTGTATCACAGACCAGTGCATATTCAGATACCTTGTGACAAAACTTTCTAGAATTAAATAAGATCTTTGCAACAATTCAAATATTATTTGAAGCCTTTGGTTCAGTAAGTTAAATAACAGTACTCTCTTACAATAACAATTACAGACTCTCTTACAGTGAATACACTCAATATATTATCTTAGGAATCATCCAAATACTGAAACTAGAACTAAGGATCTGGCTAAATTAGATTTTATAAATATATAAATAAAAATAGGATTAAATTGAAGAACAATAGATTACCTGTGCTTATCATTGATATTTACTGCAAGGCTGTGTTCTTCAGATTGTAATTATCATTAATAAAGGATGAAAGTGCAATGAGGTAAGAAGACTAATATTAATGTCTCTGTTAGTATCAAACTTTAATGATTTAGGTTGAGTTCACAAAATTCAGTGGATTCGGTGCATCCTAGATACAATCCGAGGAATATGTATAGCTAATTCGGAGATGTGTCCAATTAGGACAGCTTGTTTGAAAGAGTTATGAGACCCATGGAAGATACAACACTGCGGCCCATCTAGTGATCCTATATCTATGACAGTAAAAATCCCTCGAGAAGACGTAGTATTGCACGCACGAGGCACTCGTCGATTTTAAGAAAGCCTCTAAAGAGACCAACCCAAATGAGAGAGACACTTTATTTACAGTAGATACTAAATCTATTTTTTAATGACAAACACGGTGATCTAACATGCAACTGACTGGTGCTCTTGAAAAGACAAAAGTAATTTTTGGTATTTAAATGGGATTGGCAACTTGCAAGTGGGTGATAACTGAAAGTGTGATGGAAGGGTGAATGTGTAATGGCGAATCTGGACAGCTGCCACGTTAAATAAGTGTTTGCACCACTAATAATAATAATAATAATAACTTTAATTTATATAGCGCCTTTCATAAAACCCAAGGTCGCTTCACAAGAGTGGAATGCAGATAGGGGAGAGAGGGGGAGGAGAAAACAAACAGAACAAACAAAACAAACAACAGGGATGGTTGAACTAAACTGAATTAACTAATGTGGAAAGGCCATGGAAAAGAGGTGTGTCTTGAGATGTGTTTTAAAACTGTCCAGGGTCGGGGCATTACAGATTTCGGCTGGGAGAGCGTTCCAGAGGGTGGGGGCAGCCACGCTGAAGGCTCTGTCCCCAAAAGTTTTGAGTCTAGTACGGGGGATGGATAGCAGACCCGCGTCTGAAGACCGCAGGTTCCGGGATGGAGTGTGTTGGTGAAGGAGGTCGGACAGGTATTGGGGGGCAAGTGCGTGAAGGGATTTGTAAGTGAGAAGGAGGAGTTTGTACAGGATGCGGAACTTGACCGGGAGCCAGTGGAGGTGGATGAGGGTGGGGGTGATGTGCTGCCAGGGCTTGGTGTGAGTGAGAACCCTGGCAGCTGAGTTCTGCACATATTGGAGCCTGTCCAGGGCTTTGCTTGGAACCCCGGACAGGACTCCATTACAGTAGTCTAGCCGGGAGGTGATGAAAACGTGAATGAGGGTTTCTGCAACGGAGTCTGATGCAGTGGTCAGTGAATCTGCTCCTGTGCTTCAATCAGTGTCACAGCAACATGTGGCCAAAAGGAAATTAAATAAAGCTAGCCATCTTACTAGGGAGTGAAGCACATTCCATTGTGACTATGGGCTATGGATATCAAAAACCACTGTGTGCTTGAGTACAGTAAATAGAGTACTGCCCTGTCCATACTGCACCTCATATTGTCCACACATGCTTAACCTGTTAGTAAGAGCAGGGACCCACAGGGATGATTAGCAGCTTTTCAGCCCAGCAAGCACAGAACTGTTAGGGGCAGCATGTGTAGAGGCAGTGTGCACTGTGTGTCGTCATGTGGAAAAGAAACAGTGAAATGAAAATGGAGGTAAACAATTACAATCAAATGATCACCAAAAGAACTATAATGTGGACACTCACTCACACAAACGCACACGTGATTGAAAACCTAGGTTGTGTGAGTGAATTAGGAAGTGTGGGAGGAAGTGTCTGTGGGAGGTGGAGAGAAAGAGGTAATAGAAATAGACGAAGAGGTTAGGAAAGGAAGGGTACAAAGCAAGTTCACCCACCTGAAGATGGTAGATGGATCTCAGGAAGGGGCGGAGCCTCACTATTGTCTAGGGCAACACTCTCTAAGTATGTGACAAACATAGCTAGATAATGAATGCTGCTTGATAAACCACAGATCCACAGCAACAAGATGGACACATAGATATTTAGTACATGAAAATCATAAACTACCAAACATAGATCATATACATCTGCAAATTGAGCATTTGAGCTGTTTGATTGATGAACAATTACAAAAAATGTATGTACATAAATTGTTAGAGATACATGGCATGGTCTTCACTGAATTTCAGCTGTTATGAGAATGTCCATATGGTTGACTGATGTAGCAATGTCTTAAAAGCTATCATTTAAATTACAAAAAGTAGTCAGATTTACTGTGGCAGACTGTGGAAACAGTGTCACAATGTCCTGAGTGAGGTTATATAATGCAAAATGTTAAGTTCAATTATGTATAAACACAGATAATTGTCAAGCTTAATTCTATATGGGTGCATTCAGGTGAGGCTAAACCTGTGAGCCTCTTCATGTTCTGCTACTCACTCAAGATTATACATATTCAAGGTCAATGCAACCATCAGTGGACATCCCAATAGAATGTCAGTGTGGTGGTCACATGGGACAGGAGGTGTCAGCTGAATCAACAAGCCTGGATCAGCCAATCAACAGTGTAATGAAAGGATTATGCCTGTCTGGCCTTGAGATCTTAGCCACAACATGGATATACCCCTTTTCCATTGCATAAAACCATTCAGGAACCATCCGTACCCGGAACTATTGGTAGTTCCTGGAATTCGCTCCTGTTTCCACTGAACTTCGAGAACCGCGATGATGAGAATTGCGGAAAGAAGTGACAGTTGTGCCGCTAACGTAATGTCAGCATTTGCCGCTGTAACCTAAACAACTCACTGCAAGCATCTCAA
Organism: Ilyophis sp. 1 JC-2022; assembly: GCA_022702515.1. Taxonomy (NCBI): domain Eukaryota; kingdom Metazoa; phylum Chordata; class Actinopteri; order Anguilliformes; family Synaphobranchidae; genus Ilyophis; species Ilyophis sp. 1 JC-2022. The sequence continues at coordinate 94,712,617 of CM040404.1, read as the reverse complement.
GGATGGAGGAGGCTTCCATAATTGTTGTTTGCTAGTAGTTGTTTGTTGCAGCTTCTCCCTGTCGATAGAGGAAGTAGCTACTGTGTATTTAAAAATGGCGGTTGGTTTTCTCGGCATATGACGATTCACAGGATGTTTGCGTTTGACCAATCAGCAATGTACAGGACTGCTAGCTCCACCCCATAGTTCCTGGGTTATTTCCCCTACCCTTGAGGAGTGGCAAGATTTAGTTTTGAGAACCATACATGGTATGCTTCTGCTGGCAATGAAAATGTATACAGAACTTGTGATCTCGATTTCACGGTATGGTACAGTGCGGTATGGTACGGTGATGAAAAACGGGTATTTCATATTTGCACTGTTGTTAGAAATGGAACAGCTGTGTTTCCACATTTACACCAATGTGACTACTATAGAAACATGGATACTGAACTGCAGTGTGCGATAGTTCACCTTACATACACACCCCGTTCATGTGAGGTTACCAGGGTAACTTTCTAAAAATTATAATGTGATAAAATTGGTATCTGCAAAGGAACTCCCATAATATTGCCCCAGTGACTAGGGTCTTTGCTTTCCAACAAGAAGTTTTAGAAGGGTGCTATGAATCAGATACTCTTACAATATGTATTCACAGCTCAGGTCCTGAACCAGGAACGGTCATTTGCTCATTCACTTGATTTTCAACCATTTTCCATTTTTGGATGCTAAAATAGGGGGTATTGCCAGAGGCTTAGCCACTTACCTTCAGATGAGATGTTGGAAATTTCATCTGCAAAAAAAAGTTAATGCAAGATTCATCAGTGCAAGTTGTCAATTATTTATGATTACATTTGTTCTTCTAGGTGTATTGGTAAATTTTCACAGATTGGAGGTGATCACTTAAATTATACGTGTTAATGCCAAACTGGGCATCTAGAAAATTTTCCCCCTCACCTTATCATCCCCACCCTGTCATTTCTACTTAACCCAACACTGCAACCTGGGCCAATACTTCTGCAAACTCCTAAATAAACAGCTCAGATCCCCTCATTCCTATGGTCTGATTTCTTCCTTCTGGCTGCCTCACTCCCTCTGAATAGGTCCAAGTGTGAACTGTAAAATGCAATGTATTTACCCCAGTCTGTCCTGCTCCATAATGCAGACTGGCTCCCGCACCATATTGCGCACTTGCCCACTTGTCTCAATACAGACCACATCAATAATAAGACTTCTATACTGGCTGTCTTCCTGATGATGATACAGTGAGTGATTAGCCAATATTTCTGTCATGGATCGATGTATTTGAGCTCTTCTAGTCTCTCAACAGACTACACGAACAGATATGCCTTCAGGCGGTCGCTCTGCAGAATCTAGCGGAGAATCTCCGTACTCTCTCAGGACCGACCCACCATCAGTTGCACAAGCACCCACACATCCCATTCCTCCTCCACCTGACGCTAGAGAACCTAAGCTTCAGCTTCCGCTGCGGTATAGCGGGGAGTCGGGAAAGTGTCAGGGGTTTTTAACTCAGTGCCTAATTTTTGTCTAAATTCAGCCCTCCCGCTTCTATGCGCAAGAGTCCCGGGTAGCATTCATTCTCTCACTCCTAACCGGAAATGCTCTTGCATGGGCTGACCCACTTATCAGGGCTAATTCGCCTATCATGGAGAACACAGATGGGCTTATGGCGGAGATGGTGTCAGTTTTTGATCAGGACGTTTTTGGCAAGGAGGCCGCTATGCGGTTGACCCGTCTTCGTCAGGGCTCTGACACCGTGGCCGCGTTTGCTATTGCGTTTTGTGCTCTTGCGGGGGTGACAGGATGGGCCGATGAGCCTCTTAGGGCACTGTTTATAAATGCCCTGTCGGAACCCGTAAATGATGCTCTCGCGGGTCTCGAACCACCCGCTACGTTCGGTGCCCTGGTGTCCACCGCCATTCGGTTAGACAACCGTTTTAGAGAGAGAGAGAGAAAGAAAGGGGTTCTAAGGGTTTTAGGTATCGCCCAGCTAATTACCTTTCTTCCGCCACGCCAGCGATGTCTCAAACCCCTTCACTATCTCCTATTGAGCAGGAGGAGCCCATGCAGGTCGATGGGTCCTCCATGCGCGTAACAAGGGAGGCTATATCCCGTGACTTGTGGTGTAGGTACTGTAAGGGGCGGGGTCACTTAAAGGAACAGTGTCCCAAGCTGTCAGGGAAAAAAGGGGCCTTGCTAGAGGAACCAAGTTGCCTAGGGGGACTGCAGTTCAATTACCCTCGGACCCTCCTGCCAGTCAATTTACGCTGGAACGATTGCCAGTTCCATTGCAACGCTTTTATTGACTTTGGGGCAGTTGAGTGCCTTATCGATGCCGATTGGGCCAAGTCCCACAAAATTCCCACCCACCCTCTGCCTCATCCTCGCCTTGTTACTCTGGACGGCCGCCCGGTAGGCACAGGCACAATTTCCTGCGTTACTCTGCCATACGCATACGCGTTCCGTATCAGGATCATACGGAGGAGATTAAGTTTTTTTTAATTGAGTCCCCGGCTTATCCGCTGGTCTTGGGTCATTCCTGGCTTGCCCGCCACAATCCACATATTAATTGGGGGGGGCCCGGTCCTGTTATCCATCAGTGGGGTTCCCAGTGTAAACTTCACTGTTCTTCCTCCAGTCCATTGCTGTCAGGAGGAGGGGTTCAGGATTATCCCGAGCCTATCATTACAACTGATGTCATGGTTACCCCGGTTATATGGGAGGTTGAGGCAGCGGTGCAGAGAGCCTTGTGCTCGGACCCAGGCTCAGGTGGGGCCCCAGCCCACTGTCTTTTTGTGCCTCCTCGTCTTAGGTCTCGGGTTCTCCAATGGGGCCACGCCTCCCAATTTCCCAGTCACCCCAGTGTTCAGCGTACTAGGGACCTCTTGTCCCAACGTTTCTGGTGGCCCAGTCTGGAGAGGGACGTACGTTCGTTTGTCGCGGCTTGTCCGGTTTGCGCACGCATCAAGGTCTCTCTCCTTCCTCCCTCGGCTAGACAGGAAGCCACGGCTGAAAGGTATCGTCATGCTGCATCGTCCTATAGAGTTGGACAGGGGGTTTGGCTCACTACTTGTGATCTCCCGTTGCGGGCCGAGTCCCGTAAACTCGCCCCTCGTTTTGTCGGACCATTTGAAATTATTAAAAAGATAGACCCAGTTACCTTTCGACTACAACTACCGCGCTCCATGCGCATCCACCCTACGTTTCACATCTCCCATCTGAAACCGGTAGTCATCAGCCCACTAGCGCCGGGGGAAAAACCACCTCCGCCTCCCCGACTCATAGAAGGGGGTCCAGCTTATACCGTTCGCCGTATTGTGGCCGAGAGACGTGTGAGCAGAGGGTGGCAGTTCCTTGTGGACTGGGAGGGCTACGGCCCGGAGGAACGTTGCTGGGTTCCTAGGAGAAACATCCTGGACCCTCAGTTAATCACCGACTTCCGCAGAAATAAGGTAATGGAAACGTCTGGTGCCGTTCCTTAGAGGGGGGGTCCTGTCATGGATCGCGCTTTCCTTCCCTTATATCCGCACTTAGTATTCCGTTTTTTCATATGCCTATAAATCTATCTGATTTTTCTGTGTTCCGCTACGGGTTTTGCTTTCGCCTTGGTGATTAGTGAGTTCACCTGTCCTGCATTTCCTCTCTCTATTTATACCCCGCTTCCTCCTGTTCTTGTTGCTTCCATGTTATTTCACGTAACATTCGAGCCGGTAAAAAAGGTATCAGAAGTTGTACTGCTATCAACCGCTTTGCTTCTCAACGCGGGACTTGTTAGCAGTACAATTTTTAGAAAGAAAGCAAAGTTATCTTTTCGCTCTTATTTCAGAGCAGAGGGTTTTCATTTCTTTGTTTTTCCACTCATACCTACGAGTGCTCTTACTTTAAGCCTTTTGAGAGTTTCTTTTCTTTCTGTTTGTTCAATCCACAAACGGGAGTTAGATAAGCGTTACTGCTTATTTTTTTGTTTTGCTTGGATATCGAGTTCCTGGTTAGATAAGCGTTACTGCTTATTTCTTTGTTTTGCTCGCATATCGAGTTCCTCGTTAGATAAGCGTTACTGCTTATTTATTTTGTTTTGCTCGGTTATCGAGCTCCTCGCCTTTTATCGCGAGGTTATTTGTGTTAAGCGTGACTGCTTATTTATTTTGTTTTGCTCGGATATCGAGCTCCTCGCCTTTTATCGCAAGGTTATTTGTGTTAAGCGTGACTGCTTATTTCTTTTGTTTTGCTTGGATATCGAGCTCCTCGCCTTTTATTGCGAGGTTATTTGTGTTCCCCTTATTTCCCCCTTTTCCACCACGGACTATTGTCCATTTCTGTGGTGTTCATAGGAACACTTTAAGACTCCCTATCTGTCGCACCTGGACCTCCAAACATTTCCTCCGTGTTTCTGGCACAGAGAACCACTACAATTTCAGGTTTGATGTATACCTACAGGTTTTTGTAAACAGGTGTTTGTGATGATGCAACAAGAACATGAGTGAACATGTAGTTGCTGTTTTGGCTTTCCGTTGATACCAATATGTTGACAGACAGAATACTCGATGAAACACTTATACATCATGTTCATACCACATATTGTCCATAACTATACAGGTGCAGCTCAAAAAATTTGAATATTGTGAAAAGGTTCAATATTTTTTGTCACTCATTTCAGAAAGTGAAACTCATATATTATATAGATTCATTACACATAGAGTGAAATATTTCAAGCCTTTATTTCTTGTAATTTTGATGATTATGGCTTACAGCTAACGAAACCCAAAATTCAGTGTCTCAGAAAATTAGAATATTTTGCTTTAACATATTTTTAAAGTATCATATTTAATATTTGGTCGCATATCCTTTGCATGCTGTTACCTCCTGAAGTCTGTGACCACTCAACATCAAAAGACTCTCGATATCTTATTTTCAGGTACTGTTACAAGCGATACTGTAACCTCTCTGCATGTGAACTGATCTCTATGGGAATTGGGGGGTGAGACTAGATTCAGCTGGTACAGTATGGAACACATGGCTGGCTAAATGGCTGTAAGTCATCAAGGGTCTTAGCTATCGAACGAGCCCCAAACCATCACTCTGTTGCCAGATATGGAGTAGATGTGGATGGATCACTGCAAGGGTTATTTCTCCTGACTCATTTTCCTATAGAACTCTATGGGGAAAAAAGTCAGGAGAAACAACCCTTAAAGGGATCCATCCACATCTACTCCATATCTGGCCGCAGAGTGATGGTTTGGGGCTCGTTTGATACCTTAGACCCTTGATGACGTACAGCCATTTCGCCAGTCATGTGTTCCATACTGTACCAGCGTAATTTACAGCTGAATCTAGTCTTACCCCCCAATTCTCATAGAGATCAGTTGAAATTAATCATCTTCTCCTTTCCAGGAATGAATGAGTGATGGGTACTTTCAGCTGCTGTCTTTGTGTATCTGCCCATATGCCAGGCCGAGTTTTGCCACTGCTTCATTGGCTTAATATAGAACCCCAAGCACATTGTCTGTGCATTGCACAATGGCCACTTGGTGCCTGAACAGTTGCTGCAGACAGCTGGAGTCACGTTTTCAAGCCCATGGCTAAGACTGGACTGATGGCCCAGCACCGTTGGGATGATTTATGGGCCATAGTTTGGAATGTAGAGATGATGATATTGGGAGCACTGGGAGTGGATTGAGGTGAGTGATGAAGCACAGTCATAGACAGAGACAGCAGGGCTATGGGGTGGGGGGGTTCTGGTGAGGGCAGTCATCACCGCCGCTTTATCCTATCCTGGCGGTTACTTCTGAATGTGGGGCGGACTAGGGTTTAACATACTGACAGAGAGTGAGAGGGAGCTTAAAAGTCCACTCATTCTAAACTATTTCCGGGTGCCGGAATCCTCATCCCAAGTATCCAAAACTGATGGTACATCCCTCATATCCCAAGCACCCGCAAGAGCAAGAAGCTTTTTATAGAATTTTGTCTGCGGTTCCAAACAATCTCAACCTCCTTCAACCCCAGCTGTTCGGTGCTTAATTATTGAGAAAGCTTAGCTTTCGGACAGTCATTCATTTAATCTTTTGTGTCTATCCATAGCAGGTGGACGGGCATGTCTCCTCTAGGAAGGAATGTTGTCTGCTAGGTCTTGTAATAGAAACAACTGTGCTGATACAATGGCTGATGTATAGCCTTTATGAAGAGAGCTGCTTCATTGCATCTATGAGGCATCAAGGAGTCACATGGTCAGACCCCACAAATAACTCTGCTCCAGTAAAGGCTATCTACATGACCAGTGGCGCCGATGGGGTGGGGGGGTTAAATGATTCCAAGGGTCCTGACTGACAGGGGACCTCAAAAAATATGGTGTGGTTACATTAATTGTGCAGAGGGATGGGGTGGTGGGGCCCAATGTTAGATCTTTTCACAGGGCCCAAAATTCCTGGCAGCGCCCTTGTATGACTACATAGTTATGGATGCATTGCTGTTAAATAACATTTAGGAAAAACTGACAAGCCAGCGTCTTGCTACCCCATAATCCCTGCTGTCCACTGAAAACAGGAATGTGCTAGCAGCCCATCTTGAATTAGAGTTCTATCAGAGAGGGAGGGAGGGAGATCTACTGCAGACATGATATTACCTGTATGTTGGGAAACTGTTTATATGAACAAACATCAAACATTCTCTCTGGTTATTTATGGCCCAGACCTAACTGCAATGAAGCCATGAGAGCATGAACATGAGAGTTGGGCAGAAAGAGAGCAGGCTGTCAGCAAGCTTTGCTTAACCACATTGCTGGCCAGCTAACAAGTGACACCTGAGACAGCGGCAGGAGCTATGGAAAGGATTTAAATGCACATTATGAATGACCAGAAAGAACGGCAAGAGGATGTTGCACCATCCAAGTCTAAAAGACATCATCTTCCTAAAGACATCCATCAACCACAAGACTCACACGGCCTGATCCTACAGCTTCCACCAGAGCTCCAGTTACACTGATCTTCAATCCAGGGGTCAGAAAGTAAAAGTTCTGCCATGTGTTTCTTCCACTCATGAACGTAGCCAGCTGGTTTCACTAATTAGTTAGTGAAGAATTATGCTACTTAGCAAATCCAGGTGATTGGAACAAAATACTGGGGAGGACCTTTACTTTCTGAACCTGGATTGTTCACCTCTGTATTTCACACACTGCACTCACGGAGCACTGCTACGCTGCTCCTTCTCAATGCTGTACTCACGCAGCACAGGTACATAGCTTTAACACTACACACAAAGCAAGGCTATACTGTTCTGCAACACTGTGCATGCAGTGAACAGCTACACAACTCATCATTACAGCCATGGTATTCGTTCCCTGTTCACATTTACAATCCCATCATCCCAACACTGCTATGCCGGTACACTATTCACTTTAACAGCCGCAACTATCATCAGGGCTGGGGTATCATCTTCTCATATTCCTGTTGAACCTGATGATGCTCCTGCCATTCAACATCAATACAAAATTGTACTTTGACCAAGGTCACTGTCAGGATTCCATTGAGCCAAAAGCAACAAACAAGTCTCACATCCACATGTGAGAGTCAGCCTGCTCCATGGGATTTTCTGTTGATAAACTACGGCCCATAAAGTTGTAATCAGTTTCTTTCACAGCGTTAAACTTGCACACTGACTCCAGCATTAAGATGAGGAGCAAGACACTCACCTTTCTTAGTTGGCTCAGGCATTCCGAGCAGCGTCCACAGACCAGCGGGGCTGGAGACTGGGTGGGGTAACTGGATTCCTCAGATCAGCAGGATCAGAGATAAGGCAGAGAGTGTGGATGAATGTGTGGGACTCTCAGACCGGTGGACTCAAAGATGAGGCTGGATGTAGTGTGCGTGTGTGTGTGTGTGTGTTTGTGTTTGCGTTGCCAGGATGGAGTGAGACTCTCAGACTGGGAGTGACAGATCAGGGGGAGATGCACTCCACCTGTTTATATTGAGAGGCTGAAGGCCCCTCCCCCTGAATGACAATGCAGGCCCACTAATCTCACTTAGTGCCCCACTAAAATGTGTGGTTTGCATGGAATCAGACAAGGGGGAGGGTGTAGCAGCCAGGTTGGTGGTGCTGGGTTTCTCACTGAATTTCCTGTGACATTACTGATGTATGACATGGTCAGGTGGCCAGGCCCTGTGCCTGCAGTAGGATGGCTTCTGTTCGAAGAGGTAGGGAAATCTTTTATCCCTGATGATTAATTTATCCAGTTGTGCCTAAGCGATCAAACTCATTTGAAACTGAAGTGAACTTTCCATTTTCCAAAGACTTGCTTTCAATGGCAGTCAAAGCAGTGTTAGTAACCAAGTTAGAATGAAACCACAGGATTGTAACTTCACTGAAGGCCATGGTATAAAGAGGATGTGATTAATGATGTCATCACAGTTCTTCTCCACTAAAGCCTATAGAGTTGAATGTCTCTGATGTCATTATAGTGCTTTTCCACTAAAAGCCCTAGAGTTGAGAGTTTCTGGTGTCCTTACAATGCCTGTCCACTAAAGGCTATAAAACAAAGTGTTTTTGATGTCCTTACAGTGCTTCTCCAATCTCCACTAAAAGCTATAGAGTTGAGAGTGATTTTGGTGTCCTTACAATGCTTCTTCACTAAAAGCTATAGAGTTGATTGTTTCTGGTGTCCTTACAGTGCCTCTCCACAAAAGGCCACATAGCAGGGAAGGTGTGCAACTGCTACCCTGTTTTCTGAACAGGCCAACAGGCTCATTAATTAATGAAGTATCTGTTCTTGAGGGACCTCAGCAGAATCACCTGAAACCCCCTGGCACTCTGTCCTCACCATTAATCACCACAAGCATTGTGCTAATGAAGTAGATACAGCCTCAGCTCTCACTAGCTCCAATCAAGTCCAATCACGTTTTCTGTAGGAGGTGGGGGTCTGAATGAAGAAGGAGGGGCTTTGGATGAAGATTGTGAGTGGAGCTTTGGATGATTGGCAAGTCATAAACTTCCTGCCAAGTGCAAGAGATCCATTTAATCCCCCAGGGATGTGGTCCAAGTGCAGTGGGCAGAGCAGCCAGGCCACAACATACGGGAGAGATTCCTGGGCACTGAATATACCCCCTATACTTAGAAAGTCATTGTAAACCTTGACATTTGACACATCCAACATGGATTGGATGGAACATGGTTTAATTGTGAATTTGGAGATTGATGTCACTGCTGAGTTCCTAATTAGCTGTTTACTACTTTGGATGAGTAATAAATCAGTCTTTGGTTTTCTGTGAGGGCGTGTGAGTTGCACTATCACAGCTAAAAGCTGTCGGATGTAATGGAAGGAGTTTGGTGTGGTACTGCCTCTGCCCTTAATTTAGAAAAGGTTAACTGAGGGCTGACCAGTGTTCTTTGTGAAAATAAAAATGCTACTGATTCCTGATAATGGGTTTAAAATCCCCCACATCTCTCTTTGGACATATGAAATAGTAAAATATGAAAATGTTTGGGCTTATAGAAATGTAATAGCAGCAGATAAAAAAATCTGCCCAATGATTTATATTTTGGCTTTTCAAAAAGTTACTCCCAGAACAGTTATAAATGCATGACAAGCAGAACTTTTAGATAAGAATTTGTTTAATGGTTTAGGCCTCTTAGAAGAATACTCCCAGCCATATTTGTATTCAACCTGGATAAAGTTCATTACAAGAAAATAATAAACCCAGTAAACCTTTTTCAAAATTCCACCGAACTGCAGACATAATTGCCTCACAAGGTTGTTTGCATTATTGACTGCTATGTTGTAGTATTAAGTCCATCTCTGTTCAATGAAAATAAAACTTGTGTCTGCATGTGTTTCTATGAGCTAGAATGATTCTAGCACCACATATTATACATAATCACCTCCACCCTTTACAGAAAATACTCTCACCACAACACCAATCAGAGGGTAGAAAGCAGTCACTGAGTCCTGTGGAAACAGTTTTCATGGGGGAAAGGCAGCCATGACACAAGCCTGTCCTGGAAAGCAAAGTAATCCAGGTTATGCATTGCCTTTTGAAGTATGTGGCCTTTATTGGTAGCAGACATGTAGAGCTCGGTCAGCCCATATATAACCCAGCTTGGGCTCCACTAATAATGCAGGGCTTAGACAGCCTCAAGGGATCCTGCCACAAAGCCATACAAAACCATTTGGGAGTGCCTGTGTTGGTCAAGGGCTCACATCATGCAACAGGTTTAGCTGTGAGTGAGGTCACTAGCCACAGTTGAATGAGCAAGAGGGTTTCTCTGAAGACCTGCAGCACCCCCTGCTGCTGCTGAACACACTACCACTGCCAGAATACCAATCATGGTCCAACCCCATGCTCCACTGCAGTTTTTATTTCAGTTGGACACTGCCAAAATAAACCAATCAGAAAAGCTGATAAGCCCATGCTTTCTGCCTTTTTAAACGGACAAGACGACCCAAAGCTCCATTCAGAATTTTGATAACACTTGCAATGGCGGTATAGTTCTGTCTCCATTCAGGGATGTCCGTTTTGTAGACGTGGCCCAGCTATTGCATATAAAACACCAGAACCATGGTTTGTTTTGTGGGCTTTACACTGTGGAGAGGCTATGACCAAACAACGCACAGCTGCTGCAAACACGCTCCTCGGTCTGTGCCAAAAAACTCATCGAGGAGTGTAGGCAACATCAAAGAGGAGGTATTCTGGGGTCCTAATTCCTGACCTCCTGGGTCTGGAGTGTGCACAGGGGAACACAGGATTTCAGTGCAACAACATTGTTACTCGGTATACCGTGGATTTAACCTTCTCACACACATTTGACCCTCTCACACACATTTGAAAAGGATCTCTTACCTCAGGCAGTTTCACCAGCAGGAGGCTATGTCAGTACTGGTTCTAAGCCCTCTGACGAAAAGACTATATCGGCAGATGCCGTTCACGCAAAGACACAGTGGTGCTTTTCAATGGCTACCAAAAGCAAAGTACTTGTCTTTCACCTTCTCTTCCTTACTTTCAGCAGGGCTAGTCTACAGATAGATGACCAGGAAAGATTTAAGATTCCTCCAACAATGCTCAGGTAAAGAAGGAAACTTTTATAGCATGTCTTTCAAATCTCAAATGCATTCAGTAACAGAACTGCATCCACTGTAGTCTTCTTCTGAGAGCATTCTTGGTCAAGAAGTTCACCTAATATGCAATACGAGTGAGACACTTCACATTTAGAACACTCTCAATGGGATGAAGACTAAACTGCACCACAAGGGTTTTTCTAAATACAAAATGAACTTTGGGGTGAAGTATACTATTCATATGTAATTAACCAGACAACACTTTTAAGCAAACACTTGGGGCGGCAGTGTAGTATAATGGTTAAGAAACTGGCCTTGTAACTGACAGGTTGCAGGTTTGATTCCCAGGTACGACACTGCTGTTGTACCCTTAAGTAAGGTACTTAACCTGAATTGCTTCAGTATATATCCAGCTGTATAAATGGATGAAGGAGGACAGCCTCTCCTGATGGTTAACCCTCACGTTGCCCTCGGGTCAACAATGACCGTTTCCTGAGTTTAACAGCTGTGAAAATGCCCTAAATAAATTTTAAAAATGAAATTTGATGAATTTTCCTGAAGTGATCCTACCAAAATGTGAAACATTGCCCTTTTTAACATTTTTATAAAAACAGTACACCATCAAGATACAAAGATTCTTATTAGTCGTTTTAATCCTGCAGTTACAAAATCAGAAGTCATAGTCAAAATTAATCTATTATGGTAAAAAATAAGTAAATAAATAAACAAATCAGTCAGTCTGGACTGTGAAGTAGGAAAGCATTATTCATTGATTTGTTGATGAATGACACGTTGGTTCTACATAAAAAATGAAGAAGCTTTATCACAAGGGACCTGGTGAGGGTGGATCATTTTTGACCCTGTGGACACAGGGTGCATACATAATATGAAGACAACACAAGGTTTACAACTGGGCAAGCATTGCAATGCTTTGGTCTTTAGTAATGGATAATGTCATGCATACATAAGCAGTATACTGAAGAAAGATATTTGCCTTTTGTTGTATTGTGTTACTGAGCCACTTAAAAAAACACATGTAATCCTCTTGGATAACATTTTCCTTTGGAGCAGATACATCCCAATACATGAGAGTCCACATTTCCAGGGTGTAGTCCCCAATGTATTTATTTACACAACATTCAATATAACTACATTATACAGTGCTTTTGTTTTTATTAATTTATTTTTGCCCAGTGACCAGGGGTTTAACCTGCTATAAGTTTGGAGAGAGAGAGGAAAATGTAGATAGACTGGCATCCAAAGAATTGTTCTCTCAACAGAATACATACATTTTAAGATATAAAAAATGTTGAGATGTTCATAACAACCCTAATAATAAACAAAAGTATTTTATGTGTGTGCAAAATAAGTTTGGATGATTGTTTAGATTGTATTTAATATAATAATATAACACACATTTCCCTGAGTAGAGGGAATAACCATATAAGGAAATGGTTTCACAAATATCATATCTTCCTGACTGCAAAGTTATCAGGACTTGTTGTCTTGTTCGCAAACACTCACACCTCCCTGACCATAACATCCCTGGAATACAGTGTCAGTTTTGAAGCTTTACCTCAGAAACAGTGACATTATAAAAAATATTATCTGTGTTCAATAGTCCCACCTTTCCAACTCTGGAATCATAAGCAACACTTGCGTCAGTGTTAAACCTTCACACCTCTCTCACAGTGACATCAAAAGGAATGCCATCTCACTGTTAAACCATCACACCAAGACAGTATTGGGAAAACTTGCTTCAGTGTTAAACTGTCCCACTTCTCAGACTGTGACACTGTCAAGAACACTGTCTCAGTGTTAACCAGTCACTCACCACTGAACTCCAAAATGGAGTTCTCAACTGATCATTACTCAGTGGGCAGTAATCGTGCATTACCCAGTGAAAAGAAGCACTAATGCCACGCCCACCATAACCGCAGCGCTATCTTATCCGATTTACAGTATGCTACATTATGTACAAGGTGACATGACATTTTCTTTGTCCCATTGTCCCCTGTCTTTACCACGAGTGAGCAGGCTCATGCCTTTGTGGTGTTGGACTGTGAAATTGCGCAGGTGAGGTCATACTCCCCTTGACAGGGAAATTGTCCGTACCAGTTGTTCCAGTCAGGAGGAACTGTGCTGTAGAAGCTTTGGTCAGCAGGGACGTATTGGTGGAACACCGTTTCTCGTGGGGCATGGCCAGGGGTGTGGTTCAGCCTCTGCAGGATCACAGGGTTGAACTGGTAGGTGAGTTTGCGGCGAACCTTGAGGATCTCGCCCGTGCGGCTGTAGTTGCGCAGCGCGCGCGCCATCTTCTGGTAGGTCATAGTCTTGCGGTTGCCCTTGCGAGTGCCCCAACATTCCGCCAGCTTCTCTTTGTTCTTGGAGACAAAGTGGAAGGTTCCAGTGCTGCGGTCGGCCCACTGGATGGAGTCAGCCATGTTGGTGTTGTGCAGGGCCTCGTGCAGATACTCGTACAGACGCAGCTTCTTACGACCTGTATGCAAGAAGGAATGAACCACAATACACCAAATCTGTCTTTGATCAAACATTGGGAACGACGAAACACCAAACCTGACTAAACACAGCTTCATATCTGTAGCACTACAGTGGGGAACTCACCTCTAAGAATCTCAACAAAATGGAAAATGAGGGGGGAACACATTGCACTAACTGACCATGTCATTTCATTGTTAAAAAACAGCTGACCACTCCTTGCAATTGAGGATCACTAAGTGTCATATCATGGCTCTCCCTGTTCGATCCCCTTACAGTCCTCACTCTATCCCTGTGTGACTCTGCTCACCTTTACTGCTCCGCTGTGGAGGGAACATGGCGCAGAGCTGTGGCATGCTTGTGGGAGTAGGGGGAGCGAGAGACACATCTGGTATGCTGTGGTCCCAGGACTGGTCAGGTGACACACATTTATACTGAGGTAGAAATGCCTGTATAAATCACAGGGATGGCACATCAAAGGCACGCACATTCTCATATGTGTGCACGCATCACAAGTAAGCACTCATCGCAGGTATGAAAAACTGACATGCGTATACCTCACAAGTTCAAATCTGGCAGGTAAGCAATACTTGCATGGAAACACACCTCACAGGTATACAAACTCTGCCAGGTATAGAGACATATACTCCAACTGGTATGGTTAAATGATGATGATTGTACATTTTGACAGGTAGACTGTCAGATATGCAAACATCACGTATGCACAGGAGGTATATTATAGGTATACACATGGACAGGCGTGAGGACACACAGGTGCACATACTGAGAGGAGACAGGCCATCACGGGTGTAGTGGGAGGTGATACTTACCGGTGGCTCCGTGCAGTTATAAATGGGCCCTGTGACATCAGAGACGGGGGTCAGGGGGTAACAGGGGACACCAGCCCGCACAGGTGGCAGCTGACTGCCAAGTGTCTCGTAGTATTTTAACTCTGAGAGAAGGGAAAAACACACAGAAGCACTTATCTGATGGAGAGGCCCCAGCATATTACATGAAAAAAGACAAAACAAAAAGGATAAAATCTAATGAGATCCATTACCAGACAGAGCTTATCAATTAAAATAAATGGCATAATGCATAATTCGATGAGTAATATGGAATGTGGAGGTGTATTTATAATTGCATGTTGTGTATTACGATTAATAAAATGAGCAATAAGGTGTCACCTGAGTGTCTTTTCAGATAGTAGTGTACAGATGTAACAGTGCATATTGTATAGATGTAAAAGTCAATCTTTACATTTTGTATAAATCTAAAAATTTATCTGTTCTTGATTTTATTGCATATACAGTGGGTTGAAAAAGTACTCAGCCCCCTTAGACTTTTTCAAATTTTGCTGTGTACGAACATTTGATAAAAATGTATTTAATCAAGCTTTTTTGCTGGTATTCAACATCACTCTACGATGTCAATGTGAAAACTAAAATCTGCAATTTGTTCCAAATTATTTATAAATATAAAACCGAAAACAATCAATTTCTTAAGTATTCAGCCCCCTTGCTTCATTGTACTTTAACAGCCATACAGAAAAAAACTTTGTTCAAAATTGCACGCCATAAAGTGCCCAGACATCATGTTTAAATTGTATTTAAGGATGTTGAACAATATTTTATTTTAAAATGTGTGTTAATATTGTCTTTCTTGGTAACAAAGCCAAGACCAGGTCCCTTTAATAAATTTTAATGGCTCTTAATGGGATTTTAGGAAGTATAATGGACTTTACATCGCAATACTCAAACAGAGTTTATCAGATAATGTTCATTCATGAATGTCATTTGAGACCAGCCCCTGAGGGTTCAAAATCATCACCTCTCCATCACTTTATGCGAAAATGTAGAAGGTGCAAATTCAGTAACTTTTTCCAGTCTGGTTCCACTATGGAAGACAATGGAGAAATCTGAAGGGAGAAAGTTACTGAATTTGCACCTTCTACATTTTTGCATAAAGTGATGGAAAGGTGATGATTTATGTTTTCTTTGAGCCCACAGGGACTGGTCTCAAATGCCATCCATGAATGAACAATATCAGATAAAACTGTTTGAGTATTGCGATGTAAAGTCCGTTGTACTTCCTAAAATCCCATTAAGAGCCATTGTATTGATATACATATTATTAACACACATTTAAAAAAAATATATTGTTCAACATCCTTAGATACAATCTAAACATGATGTCTGGGCACTTTATGATGTGTAATTTTGAACAAAGTTTTGCCTGCATGGCTGTTAAAGTACAATGAAGCAAGGGAGTATTTGGAGTATACGGTTGTTCAGCTGTGTCTGTACCTGTTTCATAGTGTTGGTCATCGGAGTGTCGCTGAATCACATCAATGGCATCCTGAAAGTCCTGGCTTAGGAAGTCCTAAGAACAATAACCATACAATGAAAATACAAGATATACCCTAATCATTGTCACTTAATCAGAGGACAATGTCTATGAATCAAATTTTTTAAATAATAAATAATCACATTTTTAAGAGGGGTAATTTACCACTAAAGCCACAACTCTACTAACGATCACTGGCGTCTGTTGTATACCGTATAAACTCATTTTATTTTTTTATATTAAAGTGAACAAATAGCAAAGAAGAAACTCACCATTCTGTATGCCTACATACAAGGTTATATGGATGACTGGATGATATTTGCAGTGGTAAAATACAGGTGTATTCGGCCAGATACACAGCAGGTGTATTTGTTCAGGTAGAATGTAGGTATATTTATAGGGTGAGCGCGTGATTTTCTCAGTCCCTCCTAACGAATGATGTGTCAGATAAAGATGTGGGTCAATTTAAATGAATTAGCATCCCCTCCTCCCAGCACGGTCAGAACTGTGCTAAACTTCTCTTTTTGTAAATGAAGATCAGATAGTGCCCAGACAAGCAAAGGCTCTAATCGTCCTTACGCACGAGGGGACCACTCTACATTGAGCTTTCAGATAGTTGCTTTTAGGCAGATACCACATAACGTGTTCAAAAACAACTGCATTAACTGAAGACATTTTTTTTTAAATGCATGAACTAAATTAACAAAATTAAAAAAGCAAAAGAACATCCTGTCTGAATCCAAATTTCAATTTAAAATTTTTTTTCTCACCCTGTGAATTACTGGCATTTACATACGAAACAGCTCAGCTAATGCACCACCAATGTGTGTTTTCCTACTGAACCACATTTTCTGCGTCCAAATGCAGTAACACACTGTGCACACCTGTACCTGCACTAGAAACACAGTGACAGTCTGGGCTGTGTTTGGAGGCCAGCAGATACACAATGACAGTCTGGGCTGTGTTTGGAGGCCAGCAGATACACAGTGACAGTCTGGGCTGTGTTTGGAGGCCAGCAGATACACAATGACAGTCTGGGCTGTGTTTGGAGGCCAGCAGATACACAGTGACAGTCTGGGCTGTGTTTGGAGGCCAGCAGATACACAATGACAGTCTGGGCTGTGTTTGGAGGCCAGCAGATACACAATGACAGTCTGGGCTGTGTTTGGAGGCCAGCAGATACACAATGACAGTCTGGGCTGTGTTTGGAGGCCAGTAGATACACAATGACAGTCTGGGCTGTGTTTGGAGGCCAGCGGATACACAGTGACAGTCTGGGCTGTGTTTGGAGGCCAGCAGATACACAGTGACAGTCTGGGCTGTGTTTGGAGGCCAGTAGATACACAATGACAGTCTGGGCTGTGTTTGGAGGCCAGCAGATACACAATGACAGTCTGGGCTGTGTTTGGAGGCCAGTTGGGATAGAATGTGGCTCAGCAGGGACACAATTCAGTGTTTTCCAGCGATATTTGGAACTTAACTCTACAATCAGATTTACCATGATCTCAGTGGAAATGAAACCCATTATGTATTTCCCCCTCCATTTTGAATACCTAATGGCATTGGATGACCTGTTCCATTGCCTCAACATACCCATGTTATGTTGGGAAAGGACAGGCTAGCACGCATGTCATCTGAAGCATGTGCTCTGAGTTCTTTTCACTTGGTGGAACATTAGCTGAGCTCTTTTATGGTGGTGGAGGATTGAACTACTGGACTAATACTACTGCTGGGCTGGCAGTTAGAGACAGCTCTTGCATAGTCAGGATTTCATTGTGGGAACATCAGCTCTTTCAGAGACAAAATCACCACAGACTTAAAGAGCCCATTACAGAGAAACAATTAAAGTTTTTAATTATGAAAATTTGATGGAAAAATAGGAGCAGCATTATAAAATCACAAACAATATCGAGTGACACTATGAAATACAGGGACATTACTATTATAACTAATAACTATTATCTCAACTAACAATTCTAATGTATTTTATACACAATTTTCCATGTGAAAGGACTGAAAAACACACACTGTCCTAATGGCAAATAAAGTAAAAAAAATTCGGAAATCTGCCAGATTTTTTGGGTAGATTGAAGAATTAAGTGGTCACACTTCATTTATGGGACAAATTTAAACAGCTAGTAAGTCATCGATAGATGCTATTGTTTTTTTATATTATAAATAAATACAGTCTTTAGGGAGTACAAATTTTATAAATATTTTAAGTATATTTAGGTCAGTGAAGATAGTTCTTGGCTTGCTTAAAATTAAGTGGTATCTGTGTTAAGGTTTATAGAAATATTGGCCAGTTATCTACCTTGGATTACCCCCAGTATTTTATATTTTATATTAAGTGTCTCAATAGAAAGACAGCATGAATGTGGTATTTTTTTTTTTTAAATAGTATGTATAACTACACTACAACTAAATGTAAAAGAAGAATGTTCAAATTTGCTGATTTGATTTAATATCAAGTTTAAAAAAAAAGAAGAATTCATCTAATTTACAATTTTGTAATGTCTCCTGTTTTGTGTCTTGATTTTGAAAAGTGACCCTAGTTTGTTATGAACCTAAATAATTACAGTACTTTTAAATTAATTTATTTAAAAGTACTATCTTGCTTATGTTGTGGATGGCAAGTACTTTGCAATTTCATTTTTATGAATATCACTATACAAAAAAGGTTATGATTAGACACTTTACCAAACATCCAAAACCACATTGTGAATCTTATATTAATATAATATGCTTACTTGATTACAAGATTGTTAATTGGTCATTCAATTTCTGAAATATAAGTAGTATTTAGTTTATAAGTGTATTATACTATTCAATGTTTTCTGTCAGCATAAGCGGGGCCATAAAACTAACCATGACAATGATTGACATAATATGACATAACTGGCATGATTGACATAATATACCAGCTGGTTGTCTGCAAGCATCTCAGTAAAATAAATAAGCCTTCTAAGTAACATTTATATTTATTTATAATACTTAGATCACACTTAACTTAATTTTGATATTGTGAAAGTAAACAATATTCAACTTTAATTCCCAGTGAAGGTAATTCAGGTAATTTTGTCACTGGTCTCAACTGTGAGTTTTCTCCTTGTCCAATATTCACTCCATCATAAAATGTGCCTTTTTGAGAAGTGCATGAATTAGGAGCTGAAGTTTTAAATACCAACGGACAGGCTAATGAGGTTCCCCTTTCCGGTTCAATAGCTGTGAATGTGGTAAGAATGGGACGTGCAAACTGAGATGGAGAGATTACAGACACAATACCCCTGATCTCCAGATGCAGAGATTACAGCTTTCCGATACACAAAACTTCTCTTACAGTAACTGCGTTTAATGACATGTCATAACCCCAGAACATGGTAGTTACCGTGTGCCACAGATCAATGCAACATAAACAAATAAACAATAAACAAATGTCATTTAATCCGACAGCACACACAAAGTAAAGCACTCCTAGATGAACTGTGCAGAGATAGCAACTGCATGAGTTAGCTACCAATGTGCAATTCTGTAAAGACATGATAAAGCCACTCATAATGAGAAAAGATCTTCCATATTCCAACTGTTACATCTCAAAAGAAGACTTTCTATAATATGTCCTGACATGCAGATGTCTTTGACTCCTGTTCTTGACAGTTTGTGTCACTCAAAAGTGAAGGTAAACTGATTCCTACATTAAGAAAGAGGCTGCAAGCTATACTCTAATATTAGTTTACAGTGTGAAAAAAAATATGCGGAAATTAAATATGTTAAATATATTTTCAGGTTTAGTTTTAGTCAAGCGACACAATTTGTGATCCTCGGGTTGTTGTTTCCGTAAGAACAAAGAAACTGATCCTATTTATTTTATCATTTAAAATGGCTGATTTTATTATTTAACACTGCTTAGTTTGCCAAGTTATATATAAATGAATATTGTCCACAGCTCATTAGATCAGTGCCTTAGAAATTTCAATAATCAATAATTCAATAATTACTGTTTTAGTCTACCAGTCTAACATACAGAAAAAAGTATTTACATAAATGTGATTGTAGAAAAAACTTTCAGAAAAGAGGCTAGAGGTATGTGTGCATATGTGTGTGCGTGTGTGTGTGTGTGTGTGTGTGTGTGTGTAATTGTGTCCGGGTGTTTACATTTGCCAGTAAGCCAGGAGTGAAAGCACTTATCTCTCTCAACAAAGAACCACTTTCCTTCCTCTTCTCAACCTCTATTCAAAAGGACCATTAATATAAACACCAATATAGGAAGGGCAATGAGACCACAGCATGCCTGCACACCCATTCAACTTCTTTATTTACTGGTACTGCATGAAAATAAAGAAGTACCCAAAGCCACAGGATCATATTAACAATGTAACTTGTAACGATGTGCCAAATACCACAGCATGATACTTCATAATGTCATGGAGATAGTGAGCGGCCCATATGGAGTGAGCTAAAAACAGTTAAAATATATACTGTATATAAGCAGCTACAAATGACCCTGGTTTAAAAAACGTACACTGGGGTGTACTGTCCGACCCAATCTGGACTCTGCTGGCCCCTGCTGGTAGAGTTTTGTTCTGTTATGAATAAAACTCAGTTATTCCTCTCCGGTTCTAATAAAATAACATTAACTGAAAATTGTATCTCCAAAGAATTTTATGACTTTGAAACTATTGGTAATCTAACTGTGAAAGTCATGGCGAAACATCTGATACACAATGCAGTATCACAGCTATCCCTTGACACAGTCCTCTTGTTTATTCCCCTAAACATAAAATAACCAAACCATTCTCTTTCCTGCCCTGCCTGGCCATAATTATGTGACGTTATACAGGCCATATGCTGTCCCATGGGCTGTGGTAAACTAAGGTTATTCAGTCTGCCTCTATTGCATCCAATGACCATCTTATGATATTCCAACAGGAGTTTACATTGTTTGTCTGTCTGTCCACCTGACTGCCTACCTAGACTGACACCCATAGACAAAAAAAGACAATAATGGTTCAGTCAGAAACACATAACCCTACAGAAGAAAATTGTACATAATATATACTTAGCAGAAAATTGAGAAGACGAGCCCCACTGGCCAATGCAAAAATGGCAAAACACAGGTATAGCCTACTTACATGGACACCGTACAATTCAGCAAATGAACCCATTTCACCATGTAGGCTCTATCAGTATTGAATACATATGTATATGCACCAAATACAATGTAAAATTATGCATTACCTAGTTTCAAAAATGTTATGTATTGTTTGGCTAAGGGCCCATGTTTATAAAAATAATTCATACTTGCCTTTAATAGCCATCTATCAGCTTTATTTTTTCCATCAAAGTATGTGGAGCTGCAAAAATATGCCACCAGCCTCTAGAGAGCAGAAACATAAAAATGCATATTCTCTCCTTTATTTTAATGTACACTGTGGGAAGTTGCTGTATATGAAAGGCACTTGTGCTGTAGGAAGTTGCTGTAACTTACTAGGGGTACTTCCTAATGGTTCATATAGCCTATGTGGAAGCAATAACAAACCTTTGTAAAGTAACTTTGTGTTCACGTGTATATTAATCTGGTGAAGCAGATGATAAGTGGAGCATTAGCACTGTATAACAACGGCTTACTATTGCAACAACTGCCCATTTGGAGGTTGATGATCCTCATAGCCTAGCCCTAGACCATAGACTGTATTACCCAGACACACTAGACCTCCCCCTGTCTTAATGAAGTAGTCGAGCAACTGCACAGCCAAAACAGATTTTTTTTTTTTTTTTAAATAAAAAATCATATAACCACTGGGTCTTAATTTGAATACGTGCTTTAATTATAAATGTGTTATTGCTGTGGTTGTAATTAAAGCCAAATTAGTCTTTCGCCATATCGTGGAACGCCGACCCAGCTGATTAGTCGTCAATTGCGCATTTTGTATACGGAAGTTAATACCGTATGCCTTTTAAAACGTTTTATGTTTAATATTTTAAAACGTAAACAGTATACATAATTTCAAATACAAAATAATAATATAATTATTTACAGCTAACTATAACATTTTTACATGATTATTTCAAGTTATGTATTTTCTATTTTACACGAATCTGAGAATTGTATAGTTACAGATAGATTTCTGACTTAGGTGACACGTCATTTCAGACCCGCGATAGCCAGCGCAGCCAGAAGAGCAACACCAACCGCCAGTTTAAACAGGACGCATTAACCAACAAATATGGGTAACGTTATGTTTAAAAACGTTATCACAGTATGTTTGTGTGCTATATGTACTAAAACGTTTTTCTATATACAATTTGCAGAAAGGCATCCATGTTTTCGTTCGCCTGTTTGTGATCTATCAGGTGAACTGGGTACAAGCTAGCTATCTTAGCTCCCTCGCTAACTTAGATGGAAAGTCCGTGGAAACTAGCCAGCTACCACAAAGTGTATAATGACTGACAACATTATCTAAGTTCTGAAGTGGTCACGCACTTTATGGCTACAATTAGCTAGTTAACTTTTTTATGTCAATGAACCACTTCTGTTGTTGTTAGCTAGATGGCTTGCGTCAGCCCTCTGTTCATTACTGTAGCTAGCAAGCTAAACATGGCCAGTCTCACTCGGCCTGTTATACCATACATGAGTGGGATTGGGACGTTGTAAATACGACAGAATTGTAAACGAACGACATGGCACTGCCAGATGTAACGTTAATTCAAATGTCGTTATTTCTTCTAGGTTAAAAACGTATTCATTTAGCCCCGTGCCTTGTCCGAAATGACTCAAAAAATGAAAGAAATCTGTGGTGCAAAAAAAAAACCTGTAACTTGGCTAAGCTTTCAAACTTTTTACCTAGAATAAGTGTCATGGAAATGTGGTGCATTCTACACAATTAGATTTCCTACCTAACTGGGAATACAACTGGATAAACATCTGCCTACACCCCTATCTTTCTACAGGTGCATTCTTCTCCAGTCTCTTCTCTGGTCTGTTTGGCACCAGAGAGATGAGGATTCTTATCCTAGGATTGGATGGTGCGGGGAAGACCACCATCCTGTATAGGCTGCAGGTTGGGGAAGTCGTCACCACTATTCCCAGTGCGTACTGCTCATCATCACCATTTAAACTCTCACACTTTTCCGATTACACCCCTCAAAGTTAGCCAGTGTTTCTATATAAGGAAGTGCTCCTTAATTAACTCCCAAGCTACAGACTATAATTAGTTTCATATGGTTTTTATTGCTAAATAATTTGTTCTAAATCTGTAAAATCTTATCTTAAAATTTACAAATCTTAATATGTATACTTAACTTATCTATGTTTGTATCATGAAATCCTGAAAAGTTCTGTGTAATTCAATGGCATTTTTCTACGTCTTCAGCTATTGGCTTCAATGTGGAAACCGTGACTTACAAGAATCTTAAATTTCAAGTGTGGGATCTGGGAGGACAAACCAGTATAAGGTACAAATTTTTTATACTTGAACACGATCAGCTATGTCTTGCTATATACTATATACTGTGTGTTCTATATAAATCTACTTTGCAATCATATAACATTGATTGCTTCAAACAGGAGTGTGGTTAAATCTTTATAAAGTGGATTGTACTGATTATAGGGGAATTAAGGGACAAAGTTTTGATAGGTGATAGTGCCTTTCTTTGGTCCTGTGCAGTCTCCCGACTTACTCTCTCTTTCCTCCCCAGACCATACTGGCGTTGTTACTACTCTAACACAGATGCAGTGATCTATGTGGTGGACAGCAGTGACAGGGACAGGATGGGAATCTCCAAGTCTGAGCTGGTAGCCATGTTGGAGGTGAGGCTTGTGGAGGTAGTGTTCATGATGGTGGCGAGGCTTGTCAAGGGCTCTGTCTGAATCAGAGCCCTTCCATGCTATTGGGAATGCTTGCTAAGTACACTAGATGCAAAGGTTATGTTGGCAAACTTTTCTCTTAATATAGTGTACATGAAAACCCCAGATGATATACTTAGTGTTTGGTTTTTTTACATTTAGGAGCATACTTTTCAGGAAGAAAAAATTTTGGTCCTCTAAATACGATGTGCAGCTTCGATTTAAAAATGAGGCGCAGCTTCGCTGACGTTCTCCTTCAGCAACAACATGTGAGCGCTGCTGCACAAGATTTAAATGTCACCAAAGCCGGACAAAGTCTCATTGTCACTCCTGACTGAACGGAGTGTGAACTACAAAGGTGGGACGTCTTAATACACTTCCACAATATGGTTGGAAAATAGTATTGAGGGTATTTTTTGTGTACTGCATATCACGTACTGAACAATATGTAGTAAACAGTGCGGTGTGAGGTGAAGCTAGTCCAAGCTGAAGGTAGCACTTGCAGAGGTTTTTTTTTAAACTGGAAGCATGGCTAGTGGACCTTAAGGTATAGCTTGCTGAGTGATACTCCAGCTTGCTGTGTGCAGGAGGAGGAGCTGAAGAAGGCCATCCTTGTAGTGTTTGCCAACAAGCAGGACATGGAGCAGGCTATGACTCCCACAGAAGTGGCCAACTCCCTTGGGCTGCCTGCACTCAAGGACAGGAAGTGGCAGATCTTTAAGACATCGGCCACCAAAGGCACAGGGCTGGAAGACGCAATGGAATGGTGAGTCCAGCAGTGACAAATGACTTGTATTTCCTGACCATCGGCATTGTTCTTAAACCTGAAACCTATCTCAACTCATTCAGTGCCGCAAGCGGCTTTAATCGACGGACGGTCTAAAGTGCCGAGGGCGACTGAAGTCGACCAGTTTTTTATTTTTTATCTTTCCTCTGCTTCACTGGTAAAGAATTCTGGATTTGAGTAGGGAAAAATGAAACGATGACCAATTTACAATTAAGTTATTTTACCCAAAAAAATTTATTTAAAAAACTATTTTTTAAAACATGGTTCTGGATGGAAATATTTAAAGTTTTATTTATCCCATGTTAAAAAGAAATTTAAATAACTCATGTCTAACCACCTAAACCAACATCGGGCTTGGGAATAACACGTCCTTGTCAATTTGTACCAACAAGTTTCTGCGCCCATGACCAAGCTTATAAAGAAATTCAATACGATCTAGTGGGCAATATAACAAACTAGGCTACTGCTATGCTACCGTCTCAGTAACGGGAGATAATTACTCCCCTAGCTTTCAGTCGTTCCACAATTGTCGTAAATGTTTGAATCACGGACAGTAGCCTACCATCAATTAGTTTTATAATATCCCTTTCCCGAATTATATTTAATAATACTGATTTCCATTTCTGTCCAGTTATTTTCCATATCTCCTCCAGTGACCATCGTTTTGTTTATTCCCTCACACCACAGATTTCAGCCTACGTTATTTTTGCCTCAGAATAACCATTTCTTTTTGAAACGGTTGACAGCTCATTTGTACATATCTATACAAATGACCAGTGATTATGTTTGTTCATTTTTACATATCTATAGTTATGCAGTTGATTTTTATGGAAAACTCTTCACTATTATTACACCACCAATGTAAGAGTCATCTTAACCAAACTAAGCACTGAAAATAAATGATATTTCCACCGATATTGTTCACATTGTTCTAATAGTGAACTGAACCAGAAGGTGTGCTGTTTAATGTCATCTATCCTCATTACCAAAAAAATTCTGTTGGAATAGGTCAAATAATGTTTCATTAGAAGTTTTTTTTACATTGACAGGATCAATCTAAACATTTTAAACGTCAGCAGTCATATTGACTTGGCACTGCTGAGGCTGTGTTCCAGAACACTCTGGCATTGATTGAGTTAACATTCATGTTCCACGGTATATCTATGTAGCTATAAAGTAGTCAAGCCCTCTGATTAAGATGTGGCCCGTTGTGTTAACCCTCCCATTATGTTCAGTGTCAATTTGACCCCATTCAGTGTTGAATGTCTCTTAAAAACCGGTTAACCATTTTTTCCATTTTGTATGACTTCTTGGTGGGATTAAATAGTAAATGTGTAACAAACATAATGCTGTCTTCAAAAGTCCTGTACTAATGTTGTATAGAGGTGTTGAGTGGGGTCATTTTGACCCCATGCTCTGTAGCTGGATAAAACTGGAATTTTAATAATTTTTTTGTGGGTGATTCTTTCCTATACAGAACTTCACAAACGTTCACTTAGTGGTGTTCAAATAAATAGCAGTGCGTTAAAAAAAGTGAATAAAGTGCAAACATTTAATAGCTTTTAGTTCCATATTTCAAATGTAGTGGAAACATTACATTCAATTCCAAATCAAAGCATTAACAAATTTGATCAAGTCTGCGTTATTCTTTTACAGGAAGCAAAGGAATATTAATCTGTTCAAGAAAATAGCAGTGTTGACATTTTTCTCTTCTCTTCAAACAGTTACTGTATAAACTGAAGAAATTTTTCAAAGATTTAACTTCACTTTAAATGACTGAACTAATATTTAGTTGCATAACCATTGTTTTTGATAACTGCTGCACATCTGCGTTGCATCGAGTCAACCAACTTCAGGCACCAAGAAACAGGTATTTCAGCCCAGGATGAACAAACTACATTCCACAGTTCCTGTGAATTTTTGGGTTTTGCTTCAGAAACTGCATTTTTAATGTCACCCCGCAAGTTTTCAATGGGGTTGAGGTCGTTGAGGGTCCTTTTTGTCTGGAACCAAGATGTTGCTCACTTTCCTCTTCGGCATACAGCAACATAATTTCTTCAAGTATTTTGACGTGTTCAAACTGATCCATGATCCCTGGTATACGATAAATAGGCCCAACACCGTAGTGTCCCCATACCATGATTTCTGGTGTGTGTACTGTGGCTTGAATTCAGTACCCGGGGGTCATCTGACGTACTGTCGACGACCACTAGACCCGAAAAGAACAATTTTACTCATCAGTCCACAGAATGTTACGCCATTTCTCTTTGGGCCAATCGATGTGTTCCTTGGCAAATTTTAACCGATTCTGCAACAATGGTGCTTTACGGGGCCTCTTGCTGATAGCTTAGCTTCGATCAAATGTCTTCTGACTGAAACAGCACTTACAGGTAATTTTAGATCATCTTTGATCTTTCCGGAGGTAATGATTGGCTAAATCTGCCATTCTGACTATTCTTCGATCCGTTTTAACAGTAGTTGCTCGTTTTCTTCCACGTGTTTCGGGTTTTTGTTGCCATTTTAAAGCATTTGAGATCTTTTCAGCTGAGCATCCTATAATTTGCTGCACTTCTTTATACGTTTTCCCCTCTCCAATCAACTGTTTAATCAAATTACGTTGTTCCTCCGAACAATGTTTGGAACGGCCCATTTCAGAAGGAAATATATTTTATAACTATTTGTGAAACATTTGCTTCCCTTCTTCCTTAATAAAGGACAATTAATGACACCTGTTTTTTCACAGAATTAATTAATTCTCTAATTAAACTCCACACTGCTATTATTTTGAACACGCCCCTTTCAATGAGTCAATTACTCAGAACAAGCAGCATGCATGTCATGACAGTTGGGTCTGTTGTTTTTCTATTACACTAGATCAGGGGTGGGCAACTCCAGGCCTCGCGGGCCGGTGTGTATGCAGGTTTTTGCTGCCGCCAGTTAACAATTATTGAATTAGCCCAATCGTTTACATGATCTGATATTTTAATCTACATATCCGCGATATGAACAGCAGCTGATGAATGTTCTTGTGCCGGTATGCGTGTATTGTAGCGTTTTATCGTTCTGTAATTTACGAGTGAATCGGTGATTGTGTGTATGACTAATTAGCTGATTGAGCCGTGGTAACTGGTGGCAGTAAAAACATGCATACACACCGGCCCGCGAGGCCTGGAATTGCCCACCCCTGCACTAGATCTACAAGTCAATTATTTGCCATGCAGAAATATCACTACTACTAATAACAGTGGTTCATCAGGTTACTGATGTTGCACTGCTATTCTTTTTTTAACGTGACTGTACCTCTGGCTCTAGAATGAGAAGTTTCAGATTTTTTACATTTAGGGATAAAAGGCTTGTCAATTGGGAGACGTTACGAAGGCAACACACAACGTGTCGGTTTAAACTGTTGTTGACAATTTGACTCCAAACATAAAAAGTCATGAAATGTCAGCATAATAGGATGGTTAAATCTGTGGTTCTGTGTCTTTTTCCAGGCTGGTGGAATCCCTCAAGAGCAGACAGTAATGACACCCGTTACCCCCTGTGTAAATACTCCTGTTTGAAAGCCTCATCAGTCTCAAGGCCGTACCCCCTCTGCTGCAAACTCCCCTCCCCATAATCCCTCCGGGCAGGGGATGGACTGCTGGAGGAAGTGGCAGTGGCCTTTCACATTCTGAGGGTCACCCACTGAAGGCCAAGATGGTGGAAAGATGGAATGGAAAGATTTGTGTATGAACTGATGGTCAGGCTGTTGCGTTTGAATCCGTGTTTTGTTATTGATTCACACATGCAGGCTGGGTTTTGGTACATTTGAGTTATTTTACTTGCCTTTAGAGTGGCCAGATCTGCAGTGACAGAGACAGTTACTGTTTGTGATGACTTGTTTGTTGCATATTTATTTGAGCTGAAAACAGTTGCCTCCATAAAGTAGATGTATTCACTATTCGCACTGAAATAAATCATGTACTGTACGAATATTGTGTTTTCTAACTCCAGTACTCTAATTGGGAGGTATAGACACTGTCCACTAGGTGTCACAGCTCAGTGCTTTTGGGATTTCAACCACATCATACAGTTTTTGCAAGTTAAGTGAAAACGTATCAGATTTTGTTTCCTTAGAAACAAAATCTGAAATCTTTATTTGCTTGACCTTAAAGCTCTTGAAGGTGTATTTATACAAAAGTGATTTCTTTTTAATAAAAAGTTGTACATTTAACTGCACATCCAGTAGTTTCTCAAACACGCACTGTTCAAGATTCTCTACAAATGCTTCTCCAAAAGCTGAAACTAATGAAGAGGTACATCATCAGCTGTGGACAGCCCAGTCAGGTGATGTCATCGGCAGTAGACGGTCATCTCACTGCACCATGGCCAGGTCCTTCAGGCCGTTACTGCGTTGTCTTTTGGCTTTGTAGCCCGGACGCAGAAATTCAATCTTTCTCTTCTTGGCTTCAATTTTGTTTTTATGCTTCTTCAATTTCTTTTTGGCTGCGATATCAGGGTTAGCAACAGCCTATTGTAGACAGGAGGAAAAGAATGAGAGAATGTCATGTTGGAACTGCTCAGCCAAAGTACAACTGTGGCCCTGCCCAGGAGAGGGCAGTGAGAAGGTACACGCATTGGCTTTCTATGAGCATAGTTACAAGTCTGGGTGGACATGTTTTGACCATGTCGGGCTATCCCGCATCACGTGGTTTTGTGCAAAACTATAGCAGGACACACCCAGTTAGGGTCAAGAGGCCTCTCGCTTGCAAAATGAGTCCACCCTCTGGCTGCGTCCCAATATTCTTCAATTCCCACCACTCCTACCCAAAAGTATGTAAAACTGCCTCAACGTTTTGAGTATTTGCATGTACAGTATTAAATGTACCTGGCATTGCGGTTTGTGTCGAGACGTTAATTCATATATAACAATTTATACATAATTAAGATGTAATAAGCAACTTTAGATTAAAACACAAAGATCCGTTTCGAGGGTGCATTTTTCGACTATTGGGACGCACCCTTCGTCTCTTCTGCCCCCTCCACATTTTGCCCCCAGGCCTGCCCTTACCTGCATGGCCTTGTGTCTCTTGCGCGTGGCTCTCCTCTGTGTGGCTTCCTTCTGCACGGCAGCGAAAGCCAGGGAGAAGCTCTCGAGTCCCACCTGCTTCTTCAGCAACTCCATCAGCTCCTGGGACAGGTTCTTCAGTGTGGGGTCTAGGGGCCAACCGCAGAGAGTAAGGTCACATGGTGGTCGTGACCAAATAAATCACTTGCAGAATAACCACCAACCAGAACGTGCTCAAGGTAACAGTGGTGCGATTTGCTAGGTTTTGTACACTGCAGGTGAAAGATGACGGCGGGATGCTTACCTTGGTCGGCATAGGTGCTGTCCAACTCCCTGAAGAGGGGGGCGATGATGGTGGTCAGGTATGGTTTGAGCTGGTCTTTGCCCAGATGCACAGCCATGGCACCCAGGAACTTAAACACACATGTCCTCTGTGGGGAAATGGTTGAAAAATTTAAAATGTATATTAGTCCCTGCAAAAAGCAGCCTCCCATCAGCTTGAGCATACAGCAGTGGCCTCGTGTATGATAATGAGGGTTCACTGTTCTGTGTATGTCACCTTCAGTGGCACTTTGGGCGTATCTGCAGCCTCCCTCTTCGCCAGCACTGACAGCTTCTTCATCACCCACAGTAAGGACGGAGGGCGTTCATTCTCTTCCTTTACATCTTCAGCCTCCTCCTGTTCATCCTCCTCTTCCTCAATCTGCTCTTGGCTCTCCGTTGAGTCAGACTCCGGTGATATCAGGTAAATCACTTTGGCCACAAACAGCAGGTTCTTTATCACCTGATAACAGCAGAGCTCCATTAATGACTGGAAAGGAAACTTTATCAAATGACCACAGATGGCGGTTGTTCTATATCCATATAACAGAATTATAGACCGTTTATACTCAGCATCTGCCCAACAGCAGAGATGATTCTCATTAATAAACCCTAACAGAAAGAGGATTATATTTCCAGAACACTCATTGTCTTTAGGGCCTTTAGTTTCCATGGTAACAGAACAGACTGCTTTGAAGGTCTGCTTGTAGCCCAGGCTCCGCTCAACATACAGTGGTGCTAGAAAGTATTCATACCGCTTCACTTTTTGCATACTTTGTGTTGTAGATTTATACATACTGTACCAGTGTAATTTACAGCTGAATCTAGTCTCACCTCTCAATTCCCATAGAGATCAATTGAAATGCAGAGAGGTTATAGTATCGCTTGTAACAGTAACTGAAAATAAGATGATCTTTTGATGTTGATGAGTCACTTCAGGAAGTAATAGTATGCAAAGGATATGTGACCAAATATGAATGATACTTTAAAAATACATTAATGCAAAGGGTATGAATACTTATGTACATGAGATTTCAGTTTTTGATTTTTAATACATTTGCAAAAATGTCTAAAAACATGTTTTCACTTTGTGATTATGGGTTATTGAGTGTTTTATGGGCAAAAATAGAAATTTTATCCATTTAAAATTTTATCTACAACACAATAAAGTGTGCAAAAGTGAAGGGGTATGAATACTTTCTAGCACCACTGTATATAAATGTAGGACCAGCCTCCAACCTGTGCCATACTATCACTGAGGCAACATCTGGTCTGTGCCATGCCAAGGTTAAATCAACATCTGGCCTGCGTCATGTTAATGCAATTTCCAGGCTGTAAGGCTAATGCCAACACAAACGGCCAGCTTTCCAAAGACAAAGCTTAAAGGAATGTCTGACACAAGTTGTGGTGATACTGAATTAAGTCCCAGGTCCTCTTACCTGCTCGCCCAAAGATGTATCCAGGAACTTGGACTGAAGCTGACTGCAGAATGATAAGACTAGCTCTCTCATCTGGAACAGGAAGCAAGCAGAGGGGGGGGGGGGGGGGGCAGGAAGAGAGGGTTATATGTCTGATAAGCCCCCATCAGCACAGCGATTCATATTACAGGACATAGCACGGACCCATTGTCCTGACAAGCTCCGAATACAATAGCCCAGTGTTCTGTGGAGTTCAGAGACCCACTGGGCCTGGGTCCAACAGAGAGACTTTATCCCACTGAATACAACAGCCCAGTGTCCTGCATAATGCCCAGAGACAGGCACTCTGTCGGGCCATTTAATATCATCATTCTCCTGGAGGCGGAGGAGAAACTGGTTGGCAGATCTACTTTTCACAAACATATGTCCAAACAACATTCCAGCTACCTCACAGCATTATATATATTCTTTTAGGGCTTTTTCAGCTTTATTGGACAGCACAGTTTAGAGACAATGGGGAGCGAGAGGGAGGGAGAG
Source organism: Ilyophis sp. 1 JC-2022 (assembly GCA_022702515.1). Classification (NCBI taxonomy): domain Eukaryota; kingdom Metazoa; phylum Chordata; class Actinopteri; order Anguilliformes; family Synaphobranchidae; genus Ilyophis; species Ilyophis sp. 1 JC-2022. Next base: position 94,680,772 of record CM040404.1, on the reverse strand, counting down.
ACATGCCACAAAGGTTGCGTGATTTTAAACCACTGACGTTGCGTCTCGCAATGAGCATGCGGATAGTGCTCTACAGGCTACGCCACCGAGACACCCTTGCGCAGCATTTTTGACTGGAAGTGACGTTCTGAAAACACGTAAAAGCTCAAACAGAAAGTTCTTCCGTTCTTATTGAATGCGACCATTCAAATGTCGCTCCACCCATATTAACCACACACTTCTCCAAGCTATTCTCGGAGTTGACTGTTAACTCACTTTCTTGTCCAGGTCAGTGACGAGGTACACGGTGGCCACTGGCTCTTTTGCCATGGTGTCACCCGGCGGACCCCTCCACCGGGCAACCAGCTCCTCTGGCTTGTGGGCAGCGAACATCTGGCCGAACACCTGGGAGGCTGTCAGCCACACCCAGGAATGAGGGTGGCGCAGGTGAGCATGTGTGTGGTCTAAGGAACAGAAGAGAATATTGAGTTCAACCATCAATGTCATGGACCGATACCATGAGAGATTATTTTTGTACCATTTTCAGGGGGCAGAAGTAGGTAAAGTGAGCCTTTTGAATTTATTTATTTTGAAAAGTTGAGACAATGTATGGACCTGTCTTGTGATGCAATACAGAGAAAGGTGTGAAAGGCTGAGTGGATTAGGCATTCTGTGAGAGTTTATGGCTCAAACGGTCTGTGTAAATGCCCAACTCTAACACACGTACTCCATATTTTGGTGAGAGTCTCTGATGGTTTACTGAGCTGGAGGAAGCTGCATTCCTTGATGAGTTTGGTGATGAGAGTCAGGAAGCTGAAGAGCAGTCGGTCAGCGGCTTTTTCCTCTGCCTCCTCTTCTATCTGTCAGAGGAGAAAAGCAGCTGGTATCACTGTACCCTAGTCTTGTGACCTTTACCCCATGACCCTACACCCTAAACTGCCCCTAACCCTGTGACCCTGCACTCCAAGATGCACCCTAACCCTGTGTACCCTGAGAGACAGTGAGAGAAAGAGAGATCATATCTGCACAGGCTTACAATGTTCTTGTAATTGTTATAAGTTAAGTATAAAGAATCTTAGGAAGTTCACATAGTGAGAATGTTTCCTGAACAAACACACACAAAAAAAAGCAAATACAAGCTCAGAGCAAGTAAAAAGAAAAAAAAAGCCCCTTCCAATAAATTTGGAAATGTAATTCGGGGAAGGCTCACATCTTCGTAGTTGGATGGGTGCATTTCTTCCTCTATCAGGGGAAGCAGGGTGTTGAGGCGACAGGCAAACTGCTCTCCCTGCACTTCCACAAAGAGCCCACACACATGAGCTCCCAGTCGTCGGTGCGACACCTGAAAGTGAAACGAAGACAGATGTCACACTGGTCACAGGGTGTCATTTCTCTTCACTATTTTAAGTGCCACACAATGGGTTCCAGGTCCTAATTTCATGTTGTACAGGGGCCAGAAGCCAGTTTCCAGTTCTACTCACATGGGTCAAAGGTCACCCTGCCCTGTTCAACACACAGGACAAAGATGTCCTAATCATAGAGCGTACTTAGGAACTGGAGAGGGTGGTACGGGCAGTGAAGCACTCCGAAGTAGGGATGTTCCTAACGACTAATTTCCCTGACGTTTAAACGGAAGTTTAAACTTAGACTAGTCGACTAGTCTAAAAGTAAGAAAACACTCAGAAAAATTTAGCACAATTTAATCTATAAGGTTAAACATTGTCCGAAAAAATATTGCGTATATTATAAGAGCCATTTGAAACCGTTAATCACATTCTTCAATAACCAAATCGTATTTTAAATGCTGCTGAAATGTGTGGCACTTTGCGCCTTGCATTATGAACATTGCACATTATCCTACAAAACATGACAACTCACTAAATAAAAGTTAACTAACATTTATTGAAAACAATATTCAACATAACAAAATGTTTTTAGGAAACGTGCCTGATTATTACAACGGTATTTTCATTGGGTGAACGCGATCGCATAGCAAATACAGTAAAAAATAATAATCGGTCATCAGAAAAACTACCAATAATAGGCCCACAAAAAAATAACAATTAGGCCTACTGATCGACGTGACATTAGATTAGTTTTATTGGGCTATTCAACAACGCGATCGGCCTACTTACTCTTTCCACCTCGCTGGTTTAACTTGCAGGGCGAACAGGCTAATGCGTTTTGTTTTTTTCCTTCGTTTAAAAATGTTTTTTTTTTTTTTTTTTTAATCCGGCGTTGTTAACATTAGTAACGGATGCTCGTTTTTTTATAAAGCAACATTTAACCAGGAAAACATGACATTTCAGTGCAAATTATGTCAATATGTAATTTTAATGTGTACATTAATAAAATAATAAGTTTAACCGACTAGTATTTCTGGTGCCGACTAGCGAGGGTAGCAACGTTTAATCGTCTAGTCGACTAAACGCGCACATCCCTACTCGGAAGTATGCTTGCTTGGTGCAAAATAACTTTCTGCCCATTGAATTCAATGCAGAAAACCAAACTGATTTGTCAACCAAAGAAAACCTTATCAGTGAATTTTTTGTGATCATAAATTTTAATTATGTGTAACAGTTTGTGAAACAAAGATTGTTTTGTCCATAAGTGTTGGGAAAATATTTATTGAAATTCTTTTTCCTAAAGATTGAACATATTTTCACAATCTGTTTCATATGAAATGTAACGATCGTTAATCAAATTTAAAAATATCATCGGGTAAGTTTCGCTTTACCTTCAAAGGTCTGACATTCCCCATTCATTTTAATGGAAACTCCAATCTTTTGCGTGCAGCACATGCGCAGTACGGTTTACTTCCGGGTGCTTCCCAGCTTAGGTTGGCAGAGGGTGTACTTAAATAAAGTGTCTAGTTAAATATCGATGTCTATTGTCCTAATCCTGCTCTACGCACATGGGTCAAAGGTCATCGTTATCTGTCCCGGGCCAGCTGATGACAAAGTGAGCATACCTTCTCACTGGACAGCCAGGTGTTGACCAGGCTGAACATGGTATTCTGGTGGTCCAACCTCAGTTTGCTTAACAGCGATTTGACAGCCAGAGCTGCCATCTTCTTACAGCATGACGAGTCATCATTCACCATGACCAGAGCCAGTGGGACGAAGAACATCCCACAGTACAGCTGCAGATGATCCTGGGAGATGACAAAGACGACATGACTCATCTTCCCCTCTCGCTCGCTTGCTCACTCGCACATACACTCACACACGCACACACGCACGCACACTCGCTCGCGCACTCGCTCGCACGCACACTATAAAGACTCGCACACTGATACCTGAGGGAAAGTCTGGAAAATGTAGGCCATCATCTCAAGAGCTGACTCTCTTCCAGTGTCATACTCATAACTGAGAGAAAGACAGGGACAGAAAGGGAAGGTATTTTAATGGCTTAATTCATCACAGAAATATCCCATTACATGTTTAGAGTCAGAGCTGCACATCCTTTAGATGAGTGAATCCAGATGATCACTGCAGCTTATTCTTCCCAATATCAGGTGAAGGCCAGGTGATGCAGACCCGTTCCACAGCAGTCCATATTTAAATCAGCCCACCTGTCATGCACACACCCACCTGAGCTGTGCAATTACGAAGTCCAGGTGTGCCCTCAACTTCTTCCCCAGGGGATAATCCAGGAGGTACTTCAGGTAAATCTGTTTTAAAAAGATATTACAGGCTCCCGTGAGAAATGCAATCTGTTCTGACAAGCCATTTTATAGGGCTCTGCAAGCCAGAGCGCTCTATAATAATCTGCAGCCGTGTTAGAAAACGTAGAAAACATCCAAACAAAGGCACTGGAGATGGTTACTAACCTGTCTGCACTGGACCCTGATCTGTCCATTTTGGCCAGTGATTGACAGTTTGGCCACTTTCTTCAACACATCCTCCATTTCTGGTACCACCAGTTTCCTGGATAATATAGCCTATAGTAGGGGGGGGCAAGTTAATGCAGCCAGGAGGATCTGCATGTAAATATGTAAATACAGCATAGCAGAAGGAGAGAGGGGAGAAGAGGGCGGGGGATAGGGTGCTACCTTGAGCAGGCCGAAGGCTGTGGCCTGGCGGGACTGGTCGTAGATGTCTTCCTCAGCGTACCCCAGCAAAACTTGCAACTGCTTGTCAGATATCTGGTGAGTCTTCATACTCTTCACCAGGATGGTGATGGACTAGCAGACAGGAAGAAAAATGATTGCAGACAGGTGCATACAGGTAGACACAAATACACAGATGACCTAAAGAGATAATGAGATGTGACCATTGACTGAGACACAGAAAGGAATATATGTAATTACTGTCAGAGGAACAGTGCGGAGTGCTGTTGTATCAGCAGACATGCGAGTAATGGCAGACTTCAAGAACTGTGTGTTACCTTGAAGCAGTTGAGGACAAGGTTGAAATTTTCCCCGCGAGCAGCACCAGCCTTGGCATAGTCTTTCAGCAGCAGGAAGAACTGCTGTGTGAGCTTCTCAGCGCTGCTCTCCACCGCAGGCAGAGGAAACTTCAGAATCCACGACAGAGAGTACAGAGCCTCTGTGATTACCTGGAACAGAGTGCAGTCTGTTACTCTCACACATCCACACACGCACAAAGCACATGGGCAGTGACACACACACACACACACACACAGAAAACAGGGATTTGGATAAGACTCACCTTTACATGCATAGAGGAGAGACAGTCCAACAGCAGTGAGACAAACGGGTCCAGCATCTCCAGAACAGTCGCTTCTGACGAATTGACCTTTGATTTCTTCAGACTCATGTGCAACAGCTGCAGGAAAGAGAACAGGTTAGTCCTCTTCAGCAGGGTTGTGGTGGTGGGAGTGTTTGATGCGTCAGGCACTCCCCTCAGTTTTAACACAGACCCATGTTTCAGACCATTGTTTCTAAAAAAATAGAAACAATCCATGGTTCTCAGTCGAGCTCTCTGATTTATTAAGGGAAAGAGTTGCATGGGCCATAGCACGCACATCAAAATCGCCAAAGGATTGGCAAGCTTTTCGTCAATTTAGGAATAAGCGCATTCAGAAAATCAGAGGGGCAAAATCATCATATTTTGTTAAAAAATTGTCAGATTGTTATGGCAATCCTGGTAAATTTAGGAAAACTGATAAGGTGCTAAGTAATGTACAGGTCTCTCCTCTACCAAATCATCTTATGATTCTAAAACTGTATCAGATAAAGAGCTAATATATGATGTGTTTAATGAACATTTCATTTCTTCTGGTAATCTACTTGAAAGAAAATCTCTGCCCTGCAACACTCACACACCCAGTATGGAAAGGTTTATCGGGTTGAATTTTTCACTGAGGTATTTCTCTGTACATGAGGTACTTCATGAGTTAATGACCATTGATCCAAAAAAAGCTACTGGTGCTGATTTTCTTGATCCAAGATTGCTTTTTCTGGCAGTTCCAATTTTGGTTTTACCGTTGACTCACATTTTTAACCTGACAATTGCTGGGAGTATTTGAAAAGTAGCTCACGTCTCTCCTTTATTTAAAAGTGGAGAGGTTTTGGTTAGCCAAAATTTTAGAAAAATTGGTGAATAAACAAGTTTGTTCTTATTTATCTACAAATAGTATTTTAAACACATATCAGTCTGGTTTTAGGCCTGGGCACAGTACTGTGACTGCAGCTTGCAAGGTGGTGAATTATATAATCTGTTCACTGGATAATAAAGAGCATTGCTTTGCCTTATTTATCGATTTATCAAAAGCTTTTGACACGGTAAATCACAGTATTCTTCTAGATACGCTTAAATCAATTGGCTTTGATGGTAATACCTGTAAGTGGTTTGAGTGTTACCTTTATGGCAGAACTCAAGCAATAGTGGCGGATGGGCATCAGTCTAGTTTCCATAGGGGTGCCCCAGGGCTCCATACTAGGTCCTTTGCTTTTTACTTTATACACTCCTCAAAAAAAAAAGGAAAACGTATTTTCGTCGATTATATTCCCCCCCTTTAATAATACCAATTGGTTATTTATTTTATATGGAAAGGAAAGCTATTAGTCACCTTTACAACGAAGTACACTAAGTAAGGATCGTGCGATCGTGGAGAATGCACAACACAGCACCGTGTGGCCCAAAAAAAAAAAAAAAAAAAAAAAAAAAAAAATCCCCTGCAATATCTTCTGTTTCTTTTCTTTTCTGGTTTTGATGGATGATTGCACTTGCACTCTCACAGGAAAAAAACAACTCAACAAAAAAAAAATTCAACTTTTATTTTTTTTTTTTTTTACACTTTCAGGTTTTTCACTTAGCGTGTGACGCAGTCCAACGCAGCCCACAACAGTCCTCATGCTCTCTCATGCTGGTCCACACAGCTGTGGTCCACCTGTGCATGGGATGGGCATCCATTGTCAGCCAACATTTGTGTCAACAAGTCCAGCAATGGTTGCGGTGGTCAGCTCTGGCACGTCACACACACAAGTTCCCCACAACCACCACAAGTCACACACGGGGCATCTCAGACTCACGGCTGGCCTCCCCAAGGCACCACCCTCCTCTCCACTCCCACTCCACTCTGGTGATGATCCTGGTCTGTGGGGGCGGAGGAGCGGGCGGGGCCTGGAGGATGGAGTTAGGTCCCATGGCTGGAGGATGGGGGATCGCCATGGCTCCTGTAATGATTCCGATATCTCACTGCATTGTTCTTGACTGCCTTGAGATTGAGTTCTGCTTTTGACTGTTTCTGAGACCAATGCCCCACCCATACCATGACACTGACCACAAATCTGACTGAGAGGATGAAGGGAGCCATCCCCCACAGCAGTGTGTGACCAGACCAGGCCCCAGCATGGAGGTTGGGTGCCCAAGGTGGTGCCAAGCTGTGTGATCTTCCATCCACTGGAGGAGGAAAATGACAGTGTAAAATGATGTAAAATGAAATAAAATTGCCAATATGTTGTTTTTTTTGTATTTATGTGTGTTTCTGGGTGTCCCATCCAAATCCAACAAAAAAACAAGAAAAAAGAGGGAAAGAATAATTTGCAAAGATTTTTGCATTTTTTTTTTTTTTTTTTTTTTTGCTTGCCACGCACGTGTGTTCCTGTTGCTCATGATCTTACAAGTTGTTTTTTTTGTGACTCGTTGTAAAAGTTAAAGGTGGACTAAGATCACTTTCCAATTATAAAAAATACAATACCATTATAAATAATAAAAGAAATCGATTTTAAAACTTTTTTTTATAAATTTTTACTTTATACATAAATGATCTTGGCTCACTGATTACAAATAGTTCTGTTCATTTTTATGCAGATACCACCATAATTTATACTTCAGCACCCTCAGTTGATAAAGCTTTCACAAATGTACAGGCTGCCTTTCATGCCATTCAAAATGCTCTATTGGATTTTAAACTTGTGCTAAACCCAACTAAGACAAGCTATATGCTTTTCAGTAGATCAAAAACAAAACATCTTAAAAAAATGTCATTTGTATACTATGGATAGTCATAGGCATCTGGTTAGATGAAGAATTGTCTTTTAAAAGACACGTGGTAGAACTAGTGAAAAAACTAAAATATAAATTGGGTTTTTTCTACAGGAACAAAAACAGTTTTACAAGAGAATCAAGATTAGAAGTTATACAGAAAACATTTTTATCTGTGTTGGATTATGCGGATATAATCTACATGCATGCATCTGCCAGTACCCTCAAACCACTTGATGCAGTGTATCATAGTGCACTCAGGTTTAACACTGGTGCTAATTTCAGAACACATCACTGCATATTATATGAGAATGTCGGCTTGACCTCTCTTAGTGCCAGAAGGGAATACCACTGCCTTATGTTCATTTATAAAGCAGTGTTAAATAAGTTGCCATTTTATACTGGTTCCCTTTAAGAGTTTAGATCTATTGTGCAGTATACTCATTCTCAAGAATATTTCACTCTCTGTAACCCATGTATGAATACTGAAACTGGAAAGGCTTCTTTTGCCTTTTATGCACCTTATAAGTGGAATCAGTTACAGGCTACCCTCAAATTGGACAGACTGACAAGTATTGAGGGTTTCAGGTGTATTTTTAATGAGTTTTTTCAGGAATCTTGTACTTGCTTTTCATAATGTATTTGTTATTTTTAAATTATTTTCACATTGTTCACATTACTCTTGTAATATTTAAATTTATTGTTGTTTCATCATTGCATTGTTGTATTTTCAGGGCGCCATTGTAAAAGAGAGCTTTGCCCTCAATTGGCATATGCCTGGTTAAATAAAGAAAATCAATCAAGCTATTTTTTTTGCTAGTAGCCTATATACTCTGGACAGCACAGCAGCGGCTGCTTTGTTCCATGCTCTCTCTCTCTTACTCTCATTACAAACACGCTAGCTCCAGCTGCTGCCGAGGCAGAAGCAATGGTGGAGAATGAGAGGAGGGGCAACGTTTTGGAGTGGTAGACGGGCGGCACGCATAGCCTCGTTTGGGCTTATAATGATGCGGCAGCTCACGCAGCTCAACCGCTGAGATTCGCTTATATAGCTGGGGCGTAGCTGTAGAGGTTTCAATTTCATCATTGGGAGTCATACGTCAGCTGGATGAAGTTTCTAGCCAATGACAGACTGAACGTGCAGTACTTAACGTTTTAGAGACACTTTTGAGCCAGATCCTTTGGATTTACGCTGTTCTATGCTGGCTGCAGTAAAATGTCAAGATTTAGAACAGAATCAATCAGTAACACTTAGACAAAAAACAAATGTAAAAAATAAGTGGTCTTCGTGCTTTGTTACCCTTTAAGAGTGCATTGACTAACATGACAAAAGCCTAAGCCATATAATTAGCAGACTACGATAGGGAGTTCACAGCAGAAGAACAGCTAGCTCATTATGCCAGGTGTAGGGTGGGTTTTAGTCAGACAGATTTCCTTGCGTTACTATTGCATTAGTATCTCCGAACGAGGGGCCAGACAACTGAAAGCTACTGGTCATCATCTCTGAGAGAGAAAGCTCTTCTCCTGTGGTACCGTTTAGCCTGCACTGTGGAAAGTAGTCGCTGGAGCACAGGCGAATACATTAGAGACATGCATACTGTATGCCTTAGCTGCAGTGCTTTCTGAGTGGGTGTGCATGTCACGGCAGTGACTCAAGAGGCCGGAGCCTGACATGGTATTACCCTGAGTCCAGTGTCCACCAGGATGTGCATGTTGGTGCGACTGCTGACCGGCGCTTTCTTCCCGCCCCTTTTAGGCGTCGGGGGCAGGAGGAGGCAGCTGGCTGGGGGGAGCCGGGGGTCTGGGGGGGGCTTCACAGACTTCTTTTCCCTACAGGAAGAAAATCATTACATTTGTTATCTCGCTGACCAGACAGTGCATACACGTTACAGAATGTGTAGCCTACAGTATAACAGGGTATGAGTCTTTAAGTGTATATGCATGCGTGTGTCAGCATATGTGTTTATGCTCAGGTGTGTGTATCCATATGTGTGTGTTTCAGCATACGCACATGCAAGTGTTTGTGTGTGTGTGTGTGGGTGGGTGTGTGTGTGTATTCATCAGTACATGTCCAAGAATGCATCATACTTGTTCTTCTGGGTGAGAAGCGGAAGGCTCTCATTGACCAGCCCATGGCTAAGCAGCAGAATGGACTGAGGACCCATACTCTCGTTGATCAGAAGTCCAGCCACAACTCGCCGTAACACAGCGTGGACCCTCCGAGAAACCTTCAGACTGGCCGTGGTCTCCAGAATCTACAGGAGACAAGGAGCAGCGACTTAAGACACAAAAAGAAACGAAACACAGTAAAAGCACGGAGGGAAGGAGGGGGAAAGAAACCATAGGGAGAAGAAACGCTTAAGTACAAAACATTGAGTCTTGGACTGCACCTCTGACAACGTGTAATGGATGACTCCCTCCTACCTCTTTGAGTGGCAGGATGAGATGAGTGACATGCTCCTTCCCAGCATACTGTGCCAACAGCTCATATGAATCCATACTTTTGCTGCTACGTGCCTCCATCACCTTGGAAACTATGCCTTTCACCTCCTTCTCTTCGGCAACTGACCCAAACAGCTCGTTGTTAAAGATCTGGGACAGGTGTATGATATGGTAAAATATCTGCTGTTATTCAACTAGTCTCAACAGTCTTGTTTTCCGACAATCTGAGCACATTTAAGACTTCAGGCAGTCATAGCACAACTGTCCACTGACACAAAATAGCTAGATTTCATTCAACCACAACACATTCTCTAAGCTGCAATCTCTTGTAATCATGCTAATCAATTGCACACAACCTAATTTGTGGTCTACTTTATACTGAACAGTGACGTAAAGGATGTTCACAAATGAAAGCGGGTGATTCCGCAGAAAAGTTAGAATAGCTTTTGACCTCCAGCAGCAGGTCCATAGAGGGGTCCAGTTCACCGCTTTTCAGGGAGGGGGAAAGGGCAGACAGTAGCTGGTAGACAGTGAAGGTCAGCACGTGAACCTGCAGGACATTGAACATAACATTATCACTCCTGCTGTAGTGGGTGAGAGTGTACTTCTGGCTAACTACCTTTAATGACGCAGAACGATAGTGGAACCGCGCGTCTGTATCCCAAAATTGATTGTGTGTTCACAGTACCGTGTGCTGTCCTCATGTGCTGACTAACACCCCCACCACCCCGACACTCACGAAAACTGTTCCTCCGTTTTTCCAGACCTGCTTATGTAAATTGGACACATGAGGCAAACTCACCATTCTACCCATTTGTAAATTCTTCTCTGCGATTACCACAAAAAATTGTGCTTTGAAGACCGCGCTTTTATTTTCTCTATGGTTAGCGGGGACATAGTGTTTGATGTCATATAAGAATGTGCTATGACAGTTTGGGAGTTCTGTATATTAGCTAGACCATTAGCTAGGAGGTCAGGACACCATGGATCAATCATCAATCATGAAGTCAGTTACGGAGTCCAGTGACAAGGGTGTTCCGTATGTAAGTCATAGCATACTTCAAGGACATCTGCATGCATTTTGTTGTATATAAGGAGATACTGACCGGAATGGATTTTTGAACAATATGTCTGTGTGCCTGTTCCTATCGAACACTTTGTATTAAATATGATTGTTACTTGATTGTGACATAACTTTAAATTTATCACATTACCCAATATAGACTGCATAAAACAAGCACATTTCCAATAATTCAAAACACACATTCCTAAATATCCCATCATTAATTTCTTGCAGATCTACATATCCCATCTTCCGTACTTCACAAGCTTATCTAAGCTGCAGAAAATGTGTCTTGCCTCAATGTGAGAATTTTTAATTTATCTCCTTTTTTTGTAATGCCAACAGGTTAGCTGCCAGCTTCACTTCACAATACGCTCTGAGGATACACTTGTAAATAAAATATTCAATAACATTGCCCTGTAAGCATTTCAGGCTCAAGTGGGTATTTGAAATGGGGGGTGTTAGAAATTATATTGATTGTTCATGTTTAATGCGCAGAGTTTGCAAAACTGACAAAATTCCAGCACAAAAAAATAGCCAAACCTAGAGTTAGTGAACTTATGGTTGAGTACCCTCAAACCATGGATGTGGCAACACCATACAAGTCTCTTCCTTTTCATGCACTACTATATCTTCCATCCTTGATTTGCCATTTCCCTATAGTACTACACATCCCATAATTCACCTCAAATCACATACACACATCCTCATAAAAACATTGCATTTCACCTGGTATCCCTTGACTAGGATGCTGTGCATCTCCTTCAGCAGGTACTGCAAGTAGTGACATCCAAGCGTCTCAATGATTTTGACAAGGGTGTTCCGCGCCACATCTCGAATCTCCTGGAACCGACTCCTCAGGTGGACACACACTTTCATCAAGATACTGCCAACACACACACGCACACACACGCACACACGCACACACGCGCACACACACAGGTGATACTGTTAGTGCACATAAAGAGAATGAGCTCAGTGCTCTGTGAAGCACACCAGACCTAAACCTGTCTCACCCTGGAAGGTTGGCCTCCATGATCTCCTGAGGGAGGGTCTGCATGAGGCGGACCATGGCGAAGGCGATGGGAACCCGCACCACCTCCTCTTCCTTCACATCCTTGGACCTCACAAGCTTGTGCTCCTCATCCCTTTTCACCTGCAAGAATCACAGTAAAAAATTTTTTTGTAATAAATCTATAAATTTATCTGCCCACTCACTACAGCATTGAGTGAACCCTGTGAACTGACCCTGCAGCTCCCAAATATGCTTTTTTGGGGTGACATCACTGCGGGCTACAGCACACAGGGAAGTGACATCATAAGAGTGCGCAGTGCTGACCTTGGCAGTGAGGCACTTGTGCAGTTTGGGCAGGACGCTCCCAGTGACGGTTTGGTGGATGGCGGCGATCAGAGACTCCAGTTCCTCTCTGCTCTGAGGGAGACCGCTGGGAACCTTCAACGCTGCCCCGCCCAAAGGGCCCGCCTCCTCCGCCGAGGCTGGTTTGGATTCGACAGGCCTCTCCGTGGCGTGCAGTGCCGGCGGTGACTCTTTGTCAACCATTTCCATGGCCTCCTCGTCGTCACTCTCCCCCATTTCCACGGCCTCATCCTCTTCCTGGCCTTCCTCTTCCATGGCACCTGCTGCAGGGCAAGCCAGGGCATAAGTGAGTCACATGACAGCAGACAGATGGCCGTCCTTCGTCCCTTACTCCACTGCCTACTCACTCTGGGCCTCTCTACTCTTCATCGCCTCCAGCTCCCTCCCCATGGTCTCCCGGTCAAAGTGGAATGCCTCCAGCACCGTCACCAGCAGGCTGTAAAACAAAGCCAATCAACACATACCATTCACGCACACACGCAGCCGCACACCTACAGAAAAGAAAGCATAACGGTGCTTGTTCTAACATACCTCACAGCCTGTTTCTGGTCAGCCTGTCCAGTCTGTAGCACGTGGACAAAGTGCTTGAGATAGTACAGGTACTTGGACCAGGTGAGACACCTGCACACAGACCCAATCATCTCCACAGAGGCTGAGGTCATATTTTCATACTGCAGGAAAACACATTACAGACAGTTAGTTTACAAATACCTAAACATAAAATTCATGTGTCATACGAATGGTACTACGCTGGCTGCAACAATGATTTAACTCAATTTAACACTGATGACAATTCAACGACTTGAACTATTAACGTAAATGAACGGACACAATACTAATCTCAGAACACATGAAAATCACACACTGCTCGGTTTCTATGGAACAGACTTCATATCTACTACCATAAATATCTGTGTCAAAATGGATGATATGCTACATTCTGTAATCTCTTACCATTTCCACACAGCTGTCTTTGTAGATAACAATGACATGTTTGCACCGCCATAACCTTGCCATATCAAAGCAAACTAGACAGCTGATTTATCTAAAGGGTTTTATGTCATTTCTGTTAGCTGGGAGGCGATAGCCAGGATGGCATCAAGAACTTTTGAGGTCTGCATGAGTGCAGTGTCAGCACAGCTAACACTAGTGACAGTATAATAAATTAGTTGTGCACATTGTAAGAAGACATCTACTTATACACATGCACAATGTTTTATAAATAGCACATGGAAAATGTTTGGCTCTTGAAGTACTTCTAGTCTATATGGCAATTCCTCTTCTTCGTTGATTATTATTATTATTATTAATTCAAATGAAATAAAATTGTACTAGATTCAGACTATCTGAATAATCAAGGTAATATGTGGGAGAATATTGAGAATAGTCAGAATAGTCAGACATGTATTTTGCCAATATATAGTCAAGCCGGAAAGTCTGCACACCCCTTTCACCTTCTCCACGTTTTATTATGTTACAGACGTATACTACAATAGATTGAGTTAATTTTTTGCCTCAAACATCCACACACAATAGCCAATAATGACAAAGTGAAAACAGGTTTTTAGAAAATATGCAATTAAATTTTACTGACAAAAATAGGTTATTTAGGGGTTACATATCTGTACACACCCTTAGCCTAATACTTGGTTGCTGCACCTTTGGCAGCGATTACAGCTTCAAGGCGTCTTGGGAAAGAAGCTACGAGCTTGGCACACTTGTTTCTGGACATTTTTGCTGATTCCTCTTGGCATATCCTTGCAAGCTCCGTCAGGTTGGATGGGGAGCGTCAGTACACAGCCATTTTCAGCTTTTTCCAGATGTTCAATTGGATTCAGGTCTGGGCTCTGGCTGGGCCGCTCAAGGACATGCACAGACTTTCTCTGAAGCCACTCCTTTGTTCTCTTGGCTGTGTGCTTCGGGTCGTTGTCATGTTGGAAGGTAAACCTTCGCCCCAGTCTGAGGTCCAGAGCACTCTGGAGCAGGTTTTCTTCAAGAATCTCGGTGTACTTAGCAGCATTCATCTTTCCCTCTATCAGGACTAGTCGCCCCGTTCCCGCTGCTGAAAAACATCCCCACATCATGATGCTGCCACCGCCATGCTTCACTGTAGGGATGGTATTAGCCAGGTGATGAGCGGTGCCTGGTTTCCTCCAGACGTGACACTTGGTATTCAGGCCAAAAAGTTCAATTTTGGTTTCATCAGACCAGATAATTTTGATTCTCATGATTTGAGAGTCCTCTAGGTGCCTTTTGGCAAACTCTAAGCTGGCTGTGATGTGCCTTTTACTAAGGAGGGGCTTCTGTCTGGCCACTCTACCATAAAAGCCTGATTGGTAGAGTGCTGCCTGGATGGTTGATCTTCTGAAAGGTTCTCCCATCTCCACAAGGATACGCTGGAGCTCTGTCAGAGTGACCCTCGGGTTCCTGCTCACCTCCCTGGCCAAGGCCCATCTTCCCCGATTGCTCAGTTTTGGCCGGCGGGCCAGTCTAGGAAGATTTCGGTAATTCCAAACTTCTTCATTTACGAAATGATGGGTGGGGTGGCTGCTTTGGGACCTGTAAAGCTGCAGAGATTTTTCCGTACCCTTCTCCAGATCTATGCCTTGACACAATCCTGTTTCTGAGGTCTGCAGATAATTCCTTTGACCCCATGGCTTGGAGTTTGCTCTGACATGCACTGGGCAGGTGTTGGCAATCCCCAATCATGTCCAATCAATTGAATTTATCACAGGTGGACTCCAAGTTGTAGAAACATCTCAAGCAGTATCAGTGGAAACAAAATGCACCTCAGCTCACTTTTGAGTGTCATATCAAAGGGTGTGCACACTTGTGTACATATGATATTTTACATTTAGATTTTTAATAAATTAGCACAAATGTCTAAAAACCTGTTTTCATTTTGTAATTAGGAGCTATTTTGTGTAGAATTTTGAGACAAAAAATGTATTCAATCTATTGTAGAATACAGGTGCAGCTCAAAAAATTAGAATATCGTGAAAAAGTTCAATATTTTTTGTCACTAATTTCAGAAAGTGAAACTCATATTATATAGATTCATTACACATAGTGAAATATTTCAAGCCTTTATTTCTTGTAATTTTGATGATTATGGCTTACAGCTAATGAAACCCAAAATTCAG
This sequence comes from Ilyophis sp. 1 JC-2022, assembly GCA_022702515.1. Classification (NCBI taxonomy): domain Eukaryota; kingdom Metazoa; phylum Chordata; class Actinopteri; order Anguilliformes; family Synaphobranchidae; genus Ilyophis; species Ilyophis sp. 1 JC-2022. Next base: position 94,665,313 of record CM040404.1, on the reverse strand, counting down.
TGTCTCAGAAAATTTGAATATTTTGCTTTAACATATTTTTAAAGTATCATATTTAATATTTGGTCGCATATCCTTTGCATGCCGTTACTTCCTGAAGTCTGTGACCAATCAACATCAAAAGACTCTCGATATCTTATTTTCAGGTACTGTTACAAGCGATACTATAACCTCTCTGCATTTGAACTGATCTCTATGAGAATTGGGGGGTAAGACTAGATTCAGCTGTAAATTACACTGGTACAGTATGGAACACATGACTGGCGAAATGGATGTACGTCATCAAGGGTCTAAGGTATCAAACGAGCCCCAAATCAACACTGCGGCCAGATATGGAGTAGATGTGGATGGATCCCTTTAAGGTTGTTTCTCCTGACTTTTTTCCCCATAGAGTTCTATAGGAAAATGAGTCAGGAGAAATAACCCTTGCAGTGATCCATCCACATCTACTCCATATCTGGCAACAGAGTGATGGTTTGGGGCTCGTTCGATAGCTCAGACCCTTGATGACTTACAGCCATTTAGCCAGCCATGTGTTCCATACTGTACCAGTGTAATTTACAGCTGAATCTAGTCTCACCCCCCAATTCCCATAGAGATCAGTTCAAATGCAGAGAGGTTATAGTATCGCTTGTAACAGTACCTGAAAATAAGATATCGAGAGTCTTTTGATGTTGATTGGCCACAGACTTCAGGAAGTAACAGCATGCAAAGGATATGTGACCAAATATTAAATATGATACTTTAAAAATATGTTAAAGCAAAATATTCTAATTTTCTGAGACACTGAATTTTGGGTTTCATTAGCTGTAAGCCATAATCATCAAAATTACAAGAAATAAAGGCTTGAAATATTTCACTCTATGTCTAATGAATATATATAATATATGAGTTTCACTTTCTGAAATGAGTGACACAAAATATCGAACTTTTTTACGATATTCTAATTTTTTGAGCTGCACCTGTATGTCTGCAACATAATAAAACTTGGAGAAGGGTGTGCAGACTTTCCGGTTTTCCGGTTTGACTGTACATTATACACAGGCCTGATAGCCCCTCACCCAACACACAGCACCTTCAGAAACACTCAAAAAAGAATCCAAACCCCACCTTCAGCATCTTCTCACTGAACAGAGCCGTCATGGCGTATGGCATGATGTAGTTCTGCAGTGACTTTGAGGACATCACCACCGTTCCCTCAGTCAGCTGCTTGGCTAACTTCCGCAGAGCACGCCCCCTTCTGTGGATCTGTGGAAGCCATGCAGAACATTTCAGAATGTTGTGTTGCCTCAGGTCTCTTCTAAACTAGGCTAAAGTAAAAGCTATGCTAGGTGACCCGGAAGTGCTCGGTGCGTACCTGGATGTGCTTCATGTGCTCAAAGAAGTCAGACTCTGGGTCATTATAGTCCGTGAGCTGCACCAGGTCTTGGAACTCTGGACGGGAGGGGAAGGTCCGAATCAGACAGGAGAGGACCGTGGTGTAGTCCTGCTGGACAGTCTGAGGAGGACAGGAGCAAGGAAAGATATGATGCAAAAACAGAAACTACACATGGACATTAGCAGGTAGTGTGTTTGAATACAGGACATGCTGTACCTCCGTTTTGCTGTTGAGGCCTCTCCGTACTGCTTCCAGCACGGTGCGCTGTACTATCTCTTTGTACTCCTCCTCGCTGTGCTCTATTGACGCCAGCCGTGTGATGACAGCTGCCAGACATGAGGTGGCGCTATCCGCCAGGGACATGTCCCCAATCTGCAGGAAAGAACCAGAAGAAAACCCACTCACATTAACGTTAGAGATGACAACATTCCCTTCACCTACCTTACCATCAGCGTAAAGCTTGAGTCGCCTTCCACCAACCTTGAGGAGATAGATCTCTCTCGCCATCTAGCTTAGAGAGATTAGTCTTATAACTTCACAGAGATCAGTTATCCTCTACCCACTGATTGAAATCAGTCTCACTCTCATTGGCCTGAGTGAAATCGGAATGTATGGAGACTCGCCTCAAAAGAGTGGAAGCAGATGTACATGACTGTGTGCAGGTAGTTCATGTCCAGGGCCTCCATCTCTTTGATGCGCTGCGTTGCGCCCTGGAAGGCCGTCAGACGCACGTCAAAGTGGATCTCGTCCAGGTGGCGGCTGTCGAAGGCGTTGAGCTGGAGCGGGAGAGGGGTTATGAAACCTGGGCACCAGGGTGGCAAAGCTACAGGGGGAAGAGAGGCTCACAGAGGAACCCTACCTGCGTGGCCACGTCTGTGATGTACTTCAGCCCGCCGTCCAGGTCTGATAACGTCTGCGCAAAAAAGGAAAACCGAATCTCATGTTTTCAAATTGTGCATGTGTCCACCGTGGGAAGAGGGGGAGGTTCTATGGAGGGGCAGAGGGCGGGGCTGGGGGAGGGGCAGGAGGAAGGAGGAATGTAGAGCTCGCCTGAAAGGTGATGCACAGAGCCTGGCGAGGCAGCTTGCTGTGGATGACGGAGAAGAGTCGGCTCATGGGTCTGAGGAAGGAGGTGGCGTCCGCGCAGCGGCGGAGCAGGTTCTGAACTGTCTCCAGGATGTCCATCAGCATCTCCTGGAGTTGGACAGAGAGCATGTTCAACCCTGCATGTCAGCAGCACCTCGCTGAGGACACGTGGAGCAGACTGACTCACCTGTGCAGTGTGGGGTCGGTGGAGGTGAGGCAGCAGGAGACTGATCAATGTGGAGCTCTGTTCCTTATCGCTCACAAATCTGCTGATCCTGGAACAAAATGTTCATGTTTCTGATCAGCACGCACGTACGTAACCCCTGCTGAGGTCACTCCAGTGGCTGCCGGTCGCCGCCAGGATCAGGCTCAAAATTCTGACCCTGGCCGACGCTACAAAATCCAACACTACACTCCAGCTCGACCACTTTGCTCTGCTGCAGCAGGGCGATAAGCACTTCCTTTCCTCCATGTGAATGGCTCTCGCTCAGCCCAACTGCGGAGCTTCTCCACCCTAGCTCCCCAGTGGTGGAACGAACTCCGCATTCCTCTATGAACTGCTCAATCACTGCCTGCTACATTATGATAGAAATGTGCTTTTTCTGACCCGTTTGTAGTTTCTTCAATGACCCTCGGTATGCACTTATTGTACGTCGCTTTGGATAAATGCCCCCCAAATGCTCCGCCTTTAAATAGATTGATTATATGTTGCATCTAGCCTAGGTGTTATAGCTGCAATTCTGCAAAACATCTGCAGCATTGCGTGTGTGCACACGCCCGTGACCGTGTGTGTGTTAGCTAGCCTACTGCTGCGTGTTGGCTAGTCAGCCTATACTTTCCTCAAACTTTGGAATACATCACATATATTAAAATACACCATCTTATCTGTCTCTCTCTCTTACGTTCTCCATCACTCTCACGGCGAAACGGCAGCTGTCAACAGAGACTGTATACTGTATATACATGAAATGATGAGCCTATTACAGTACCTTAGTTTCACATGTAAATCAAAAATAGCAGAGACTGAAATGATGAAGGAATAAATAATAAGAAATAAGTTTCTATAATAATTAGATTTAATTTGGGGGGGGTTGAAGGGTAGAATATGGCTAAAATATAGGCTAAATGAAAATTATGAGCCAGTTACAGTAATGTAGTTTCACGTGTAAATAGAAAATAGCACAAAGAGACTGAAATGATGAAGGAATATAGCTAATCTTTAATATTTTTTAATCTTTAATATGATTTGGTATTATTGGGCATAAATAAAGTTGTCCTTTAAGATGAGGGGGGATGGAGGTGGGTTTAAAATGTAATAAAAAAATGTAATAAAAATCTTATCCACTATACCGCGGTACTGATTAGCCTATGCTTTAGCTTTAAATGAAAGCATCGCAAATCTCATCTCGGGCTTTGAAGACAAAAAAAATCTTCTAAATGTTCATAAATTAAACATTTTATTTTAGAAAATGCTCTGTGTGAGGTTGTGTAGAAATGCAGAAAATTTGTTTTAAAAGGCTCATATTTTTCTGGGGGACAAAACCAAGACCACTACTTCGTCCCCTCCCCCTTATGCCCCACCAAAATCTCTCCATGCCCCCCCAATCAAAGCAGTCAAGAAACGGCCCTGGGGCTATTAAGTGCTCAGTATGAAGCACTGTCGTGAATTTGTACATCATTATAATGAAATTTCAACCTGTATAGAGGTGAGTGCAGAGGGAAGGTCAATGGTGAGACTGATGTGAGACTGCAGGGTGAGGGTCCTGTCTGTGGTGAGATGGATGTGAGACAGTCTGATGTCAGCTCTTACTTTGAGAGGATGTTCAGCTCCTTGTTTACTTGAACTCTGAACTTCTTTTTCCTAACGCGGTCGGAGTTGCGGACAACCCCGCTGAGGTACTGCAGCAGAGTGGAAATGTGTGGGAGGAGGAGCTTTGAACCCAGGGTCAGAGCATCTGCAAGAGCACAGGAAAACTGAGGGGTTACACTTCGAGCCTCAAAGTATGTAACATATTTCACAAATGTGAATGTTTTCTTTATCTCCGCTATATCTCACGTCTACATCACTTCTTTTATGTTGTTAAAAACAGTGTGATGCTTTCAGTGGACGGTGTCTCTCAATATTATCAGAAGTCATACTCATCAGTGTTGTGCGACCATAGGGAAAGCAAAAATTCAGTGCAGGCTTTGATCTACCACTGCACATCCTGATCTAGGTACAGATTGCAGTCACTGCACTCAGTAACACTGCATCGGCGTAACACTCCCAGTGTGCTGTGCTCAGTACCTCCGGTGATGTCACACCCGTCGCCCGACTCCGGGACTGCGACGCCGTTGATGTCCAGCTCCGCCTCGTTCTCCGTGGGCAGGAAGTCAGGCGTGGTCACCAGGCTTTCTGCAATGTCCATCACCATGGCGATGGTGGACGGAGAAACATTTTTGGCGGCGAGCAGGGCAAAGACGTTGAGCAGCACATCACACTCCGGGTGACCAGGTCTCTGCTTCCCCAGCAGAGGGAAATATCTGAGAGAGGAACGGGGAAGCGCAGGCGTCAAACATTCTCACTGCGTTTTTCTCAACCCATTTCCACCCACTGTAGTCAGCCCAGCACTTCTGCCACTTCCACCAGGCCGGTGAGCTCACCTGGCATTCTTGCTCCACACATGGATGAATTTGAGCAGGGGGGTGGGGGCATAGGGGCTCTCTGTGGGGAGGCGGCACACCTGGGGAGGGACACAAAGACACAGAGCAACAGAATTAAACCTGGGTGGCGATGTGATCCAAACCAATCTAGACATTGTAGCTCAGAAGATTCTGGATATTCTATGTAAGTTAGATTAACTGGGGAATGACGGCTGTCTGCTAACACGCAGTGGCGCTGTACCTGAGGCCAGACGACGGCCTGAAACACGCCGTCCAGTTCATCGGCGCTGAAGCTGTACGACTCAAACCCGTCAAAGAAGTCGTTGATCCGCAGGATTCCCAGGCGCCTCAAGTTCTTCAGAGGACTGATGCAGCCCGCTTTCACCTGTACAGGAAATAAACGCATTGCACTGAACATAAACATGTAGTGAACACAACACGCAAAGCTCAGCAATCTCAGACAGGTCTGTACAGCTGACTCACAAAGACCAGTAAATAAACCTAAGCAGGTGGCTGAAAGCACAGTGCCAGTCTGGTAACACACATACACACCACATATGTTTAATTTAGTCCGTACACACAGACACACATGGCGCATACCTGGTCTCTCTGATCCAGGATAGTGGTCACTGAGGCAGTGACACACAGCAGGATCTGCAGCACCTTGGGCAGGTACAGGAGGATCAGGTGGCCCAGTTTGTGGATGACCACGTCCACAAGGTTAAGCAGGCCGTGCTGTCGTCCCAGAGGAAGGACTGCAGAGAGGTCCGTCTGCTCCACCGCTCGCTGGACTGCAGCCGCACATGTACCTGTGAGACACAGACACTAAATTAAGACCAAAGTTCACAGGGTACATTTTTATACAGTGAGCACCATAATTCATTGGACAGTAACACGTTTTTTGTTAATTTGGTTCTGTACGCTAACACTTTGAGTTTGAAAGGATACAATGACAATAAGGTTGATGTGCACTCAGCTTTAATTTAAAGGTATTTTCATCCATATCGGATGAACAGTTTAGAAATTATAGAACCTTTAGTCCCCCCCCCATTTTCAGGCATCAAAAAATATTGGACAGTTTAACATAATATAGAATAAAGTAATCATTTTAAATATTTGGTCAGATATCCTTTGCATGCCATTACTTCCTGATGTCTGTGACCCAACAATATCAAAACATTTGCCAGGAGAAACAACCCTTAAAGTGATCCATCCATATCTACTGCATATCTGGCAGCAGAGTGATGGTTTGAGGCTCGTTTGAGGCTCATTTGACACCTCAGACCCTTGATGACTTACAGCCATTTCGCCAACCATGTAATTCCATACTGTTCCAGCATAATTTACAGCTAACTCTAGTCCCGCCCCCCAATTCCCATAGAGAGCCATTCAAATGCAGACAAGTCATAGTATCGCTTGTAAGAGTACCAGAAAATAAGATATCAAGAGTCTTTTGATATTGTTGGGTCACAGACATCAGGAAGTCATGGCATGTGTTAAGGGAAAAACCCTTGCAACACCACCGTGAGCCTCGTCTGATGAAATAGAGCCACAGCAAAACAGCATATTGAACATCAGTAAGCAAATAATTTGCAAATAGAACAGAATGAATGAGAGGGCTTACCAGCTCTCTGTCAAAACACAAATACAGTACAATATTTATACAGTAGTAGCTTTATCTCCCCACAAGGGCGGGTTCCATGTATAAATCACAATACAGAGAAAGACATGCAGCTGACAACCTAGGCTTAACAGAGTTTCTAGATCATTTCTGAGCTTGCCATAAGATCGGAATGTTCTAGCAGACTTCTACTAGCAATAACATAGACATTCACCTTTTAGGCTGCCTGTTTTCCTTTAAGAGGGAGAAACAGAGAAAGATGTTTGGTCTGAATTCTTATGCAAGCACTTAATTCTGCATATAGGTAATAAGGGTGATATTAAAAGTTATCTTTAATCACCTGATTGTTTTCATGTTAACACACACTCATTTGTCAATTAGAAAATTCCCCTACACGTGCAAAGGATATGCGACCAAATATTAAAAATGATTACTTTATTCTACATTATGTTAAACTGTCCAATATTTTTTGATGCCAGAAAGTGGGGGGACTATGTACAAAAGGTTCTATAATTTATAAACTGTTCATCCGATATGGATGAAAATACCCTCATTGTCATTGTATCCTTTCAAATTCTAAGTGCTAGAGTACAGAACCAAAATAACAAAAAAATGTGTCACTGTCCAATGAATTATGGTGCTCATATGCTTTGAAGCATTTTCATTCCATTCTTACTATTTACGTTATTATTTAAGTTTGGTTTGTTATTGGCTATTTATCATTTCTGAAGATGCTTTGTACATTGGCAATTTTAGTATACTCTGGGAAGAGAGAGAGAGAGAGAGAGAGAGAGAGAGAGAGAGAGAGAAACAGACAGACAGACAGACAGACAGACAGAGCAGGTCTTAGGGTACCATGACTGTACTGATGGACGGGCTCCAGGAGTAGGTCGATGAACATGCCAATCTCTTCCGGCAGACAGCCTGCCAGGAAGCGCAGCACTATGGAGATGCGGGTGGATGCCCTGGCCTTGCCCTGAGACTTACTGCCAGTCTTGCTGCGCATGCGACCGTACAGGATCCTACAGGGAGCAAAATACAAGACTACAGATAAACACACACACACACACACACACACACACACTGGTCTCTTCTCACAAATTACATTACAATAAATTACTTTCTGTGCAATTGCCTACCATCAAGATGATTAACACAGTTCACATTTTTTATACAGCTGTATAAAATATGTGTATAATGGTAATCCAGTTTGCTCAAGTGAACAACATCACAGCAATGTTCTATATCAAAACCTACAATTTTACCAGTAAAGATTCCAGCGTCTTTTACCTATTTTTCTCAAGCTAAAGTTAATAAAGCGGTGTAACGCAGGATTCCTCACGCTTTTTGTGGACAATTTTCCATGCCAACATTATGTCTATGTAGTTTTTCTTTTCAATTGCTCCCTGCCAGCCATTTTCTGCCAGAAGCAATCAGTTTACAGTGAAGATAGGATGTACGTCATTGTATGACGCATGGGGAACATTTTCGGTGTGTCCACAAAATGGACACTGAATACAGAGATACTTTATCCCGTCCGAATCGGTCATTAACATTACAGACGTCCTGTGCTAACAATGACTTTACATTGTCCTGAAAACTTATCCCGTCCGAATAGGGCTTTACACACACCCCCATTCTCTCTCACTCTCTCTCAAACACACACACACACACACACACACACAAAGGCGCTGGTCTCACCTCATTAGCACAGGGATGAGATTTGGTCGGTGTGAAGCTTCCACTGTGGATCCTTCCTCAGAAATGTTGAAGTGGACAATCTCCTCTTTAAAGTGCTTATCGTCCAGCAGCCGCTGTAGATTTTCCCTGCGGAAGAAAATCAACACTATGACAAACCAATAGGCTAGCCTTAAAGCTCAGACAGAAGTCTCCATGGTGACTGGATAAACCTGGACAGGTAAAAGGAGCAGAAAGAGGGGTAGAGAGGGAAGAGAACTGTAAAAGTCATACTTGTAGGGGAGGATGTGGGGGTCCTTGTAGGTCAGCACACATTCCAGTGCCATCTTTTGGATCTCCTGGTTCTGATGGCACAGCAACTGGACATTCAAAGTGAAGACTGTGAGGATGGTTGCAAAAAGTTCTCTCTTCACATAAGAGTAGCCTACCTTTGACACCTGGGAAGTAAGCTCGCTCATTCAAATTTTTCTATATTTGTCTATTTTTCATTATTCTTATCACCATTTTAAAGGTGAACCTGATACAAACTAAGAATACAGTACGCTGGCATGTGCAGGATAAAAAAAGATTACTAAAAAAAAAGATACCCAAAGTTGCAGAAACAATATTTCTCTGGAAATTTGGATACTCTTATATAACGTGTCTATTCTACAAAATGGATGTCTGACTTTTAAATCTTGTTTTTATATAAATTAAACTTTCAAAATAGATTTTCTGTGATTTTCTATTCCAGTTGCTTGTCATTTTAATCAGTCAGATAATCATTGGTTCTCTATAATGTATGTACATGCATTTACCTGTGTGTAGAGCTGATGCAGGTTGGGTTCCAGATACAAAGAACGGGGGTTGGTGAATTTGGAGAACACTTTCAGGTGAGCAATAAGATGCCTGAGAGTCAACAGAAATTACATGGTCAGAACTTCAGCTTGACTGATTAATAAGGGAACTGTTGTGAAAAACGGCTACATCAGGGTGTAGTACATTTCATTAGAAAACTGCTGTGGTTTCCATCCCACAACCCTCAGGCTTACAAACAAGAAGCTATAACACAAAGAACAGAAAGCTTCTTTACTTGTATGCTGCTCTCCTTGGTATCTTTCTCCCTGCCTGTTTCGACACCTCTGCTGGCACCCTCTCCTCCTCTTCCTCTTCCTCCCTGGACTCCAGCTCTTCCTCCCCAGACCTCTCAGGTTCTGTGGTGGTACCATCCGTCTTCCTAAGGCTCTGGGTGGGAGCCACCAGCAGGTCCGCTGGGTAGAACTCCTTACTGTCAATCACCAGAGGGGAGGGTGGGTCAGGGAAAAGCTTGTTAGTCACGTACTAAAGAGGGCAGGACCACAGTGGAGATGTATTCCAAGGACCGCGTGAACCTTGGGCTGTAGAGGAGTGAAAGCCCTGTCCGGACTCACCCGATGAAGCGCAAGAGCAGCGGACTCAGTTCGCGGCTGCGCGGTTCCACCCGATCGGGAAATTTGACCATGGCTTTCCACAGCAGGAAGCGGAAGTTGGTGAAGTCCGTGCGCTCGTCGGGGCTGCAGGCCTGGTCCAGCTGCTGCAGGAACAGAACCCCCAAGTCTCCGCTCTGGACCACGTCTCTGTCGGGAGTGGGAGCCAGCACTGCTACTCTGTCCTCGTCTTCATCATCGTCATCCTCCTCACAAAGCTCCCTCTCTGAGGGCCACAGAACGAGAACACTGTGAAACTGACCGCACGCATAGATGCGAACCGAACACACGCAAACACAAACGTGTACTGTGCCACACTAACCTGCTAGACCAGCCACCATTTCAAGGTGCTCATGGTAGACACTCCAGAAGTCTTTATTTTCCATCCCATTTGCATGGGTACTGAGAAGAGAAGAGACGCACTTTACACATGCTGAGTGTTGAGGACGAGGAGTAGGCATGAGGAATGATAAAGAGCAGATGCCATTAAGAGTGGGGAAAAAAAGGGAAAGAGAGGAGGATACTGAAGTAGGTACTCACACCACAAGCTCAATAACTGGGTCCCAGAGGGGGCTGAAATTGATGAACAGCATTCCAATCAGGTAACGCAGGGGCACCTGGGAGAGAAGACACCGTTAATAAGGGAACAGATGGCATGCCTGTATTCAGGCACTGTATTGCAAACATATTGCAAACATTACGTCTATGACTCGTATATATGTTCATATACATGTGTGTGTGTGTGTGTGTGTGTGTGTGTGTGTGTGCGCGTATACCGGTTGGCGCGGTACGTGCGTGCGTGTCTGTGTAAGCAATATTTATTCACGTAAGCACCTGTTCGAAGGGCCCCTGAGGCAGGGCAGACTGCACCAGGTCGTGTCGCAGCTTTCGCAGGTGCAGCAGCTTCTCCCTGTAGTCGTGCAGCGTGGCGGGAACAAGCTCTGCCTGTAGACACAGCCTGAACACCGTCTGCGTGTCCACGCCTTCTTCACCCTGGAATCAACAGCACCAGCAGTCAGGTCCAACTCCACTGGAATGTACACTCCGTAAATAGTGTGAACGTAAATACTAATTTCCTCTTGTAGTTTTTGGTCATGATTTTTGGGTCCTAGTCAGGATGGTCCTCTTGACCTGACATTGGACTATACATAAAATGTGTGAGCCAGTGTGACATCACTGGAACCGGTCAGATAGGATCACAGTTGTTACCGCTGGAAACATTTTGTGAAAAACAGTTTAGTTTGCGGCAAATGCGCTACATATTAGCTGCAAGTTTGCGGCAAACTATCCAGTTTTGTAAACGCTGGCTCAACTTATTTGGAGGAGGTACATGCAATTCTCACCATTACCTACAGAGGAGGTAGTGTTGTGTCACAGGTCAACAAATCATTTCAACTTACGAGAGAAACAAATGGTTAGAAATGTTGTTTAAAAAGTTTACCTCAGTTTGCTTGGGAATCTCTGCTTCAAAGTGAGTCAGAATCCTTAGGGTCAGGAGTCGAATCTAGGTCAAAACAATCATCCAAATAATTTCAACACAAAATATGCTGACTGCAATGTTACACCAAAGCCACAATATACTTACCACTCTACTTTAAACACACAATTGTACAATCACACACACCTGACCACATATTTACTCAAAAAACACCACATCACACACCATATCTTCAAACACACTAACACACCCAACTGAGGTGTGTGAGGCATTTTGTCGGTCTCGTACCTTAGAGACATTGGAGGAAAGATTAGAGTGGAGCATCTGGTACAACTCCAGCATTGCATCATGGGAGAGGTGGGCAGAGCAACCATTCAGTGAAAGTCTGGTGTAGTATAGGTCCACCAGCAGCAGAGCAGAGAGGTCTGTGGGAAACTTCCTGCAGTACACACAGGATACAACCATTGTATTCCAAACATATCACTATGCCCCAACATAGCAAATCCCCGCATTCACCCTTTCAACCAAACATTATGACCCAACACACATCAGCATGTTACTGCACCCATTTTGACCACAGCACATTGTAAGAAAGGATGAAATCTTTATTATGACACCCCAACAAGCAGTGGGTAGAGTTTCACAGTGGTCAACAAAGGAGATGGCCCGAGTGCTTACTGGATAATACTCCGGACCCGCTCTACCGGCACCAGGGCCAGAACCTCAGCGGACTCTTTGAAGCTGAGCAGTGTGCTGAGGGCCTGTCTGGCCACAAAGAGGCCCCCTGGGGAATAAACACAGACCAGCAATGACATACATTTACACCAGAGCAGAATAAGGGGAAAAAACATCACACCAGAGCAAAGCTACGATAAATTACAGGAACCATAAACCAACCCGAAAGGAGAAAAACGACACTCCGGTACTGACCATTTCCCAAGGCTCCAGCCTCAACGTCGTCTAACAGGCGGTCGATGAGCGGCGCTACCATGGGAATAACTCTGCCTGACTCCAGAGGCCTGAAAAACAGGAGTGAGAGAGTGAAAGCCTGTGGCGAGGCAACACAGCAGAGACATAGGAAAACAAACCGAGCTGTGAATGGCAGCTTATCCAACCTGATGTGAGGAAGGACCACAAGGGCTGCCCAGAGGTGAGAGAGGTCTCCAATGGCCTCATCCTTCGGTCGGTCCAGTAGCGACATTATGTACAAAGGCACGGACACCGGCTGTTTACCCTCCGTGGATTCAGACAACCTGGAAGCGTTACATTACATTGCATTTCAAGGGTCATTACTCAAGGATAACGCATGAAAAACAGTACACAAGATCCCTGCAGAAGACTTCTGCTGTTTCATACAGACCCAACGCACTGTAATTACTGGATATAACAGCACTGTTCTTACACTGGGTAAGACTAACAGGGTGAAACCCATGAAACACCACACAAGACCATAGATCTGGTGAAACTCACTTGTGGGGCTGACCGGTGAAGATGAGGGGGTACTTCTCAAACGCCAGGGAGCCATCGGAGGGCGGCTCGGCTTTGGCCAGGATCAGGCTGACGAGGAGTTCCATGGCCAGCTGGCGTGACACAGGGTCCTCAATGCCAAACAGCTGCTCCAGGTACTGCAACAGACTGGGCAGCAGGAGCTGGTGGGGGGGGGGGGATTTTAATGCACTTTTAACCCATTCAAAGTCGATAATTTCTTTGGAAAAGATTGTTAGGAACCAGCTTCTTTTAGTTTAATCCAAGTCGGGACAATGCAGGAACTCACCAAGACAACAAACACTTTACTAGAGAAAGTAAAAGTTTATTGTAATCACACTGGCAAACACCAAATGTTCGACTAATCGGGTTTATATACTCTCAGAGGCCTTTATTTCACAATGTTCACAATATCTGCGAGGGAATATCTGTGTTCCCGAATAACATGTGCTTTGTTCATTAATACACATTATTAGCCACGGCCGATAGCTTGTGGCGCCTAGATGTCCGGTCAGGGGGGGCATAGACCTGTCCGCTCTGGCCTCTGCCCTCCAGCCCTCACCTGCTACTCTAAATCATTGATTAATACACACACATGCTTAACTACTCTTATAGGACAAAACTCTGAACCCATCAAGACAAAGCATGATATATCCACTAACCACCCCCAATCAGACATGATTAAGTGGGATGGCCCCTTAAATCTGTGCTGACCCCTTTCTACCATGTTTGATGCATTTGATGCTCTCACCTGTTCAAACTGCTTCATGCCAAACATCTCCTTAGCAAAGGGCAGGATGATGTCCTGGTCTCTTCCACTCCTGAATACCTGTATGGGGAATAGGACCATAAGAACTGAGAATCCACATATAAAATAATCTAAAAAGAAAGAAGCAACTGTCTAAGGCAGGGGTAGGCAACCCTGGTCCTGGAGTGCCACTGACCTTTCTGATTTTTGTTCCATCTGAGCTTGACATTGAGAGTTTATGGATGATTAAAAGTCGGAGCCTCCATATTCTCAAGTGAGTGCCTCCAGCACATGGGTATGTAATTTGAATTAAACCTGATTAATTAAAATGAATCCAGTTATGCAGTCATAGGTTTGGATGGAGCAAAAATCATCTCTGGTACTCCAGGACCAGGGTGGCCCACCCTTGATCTAAAGTCTACAAGAAGTCAAATCCCTGTAACAAACGCATACCTTGTTAAGCAGCTCCTGAATCAGAACATCAGGCATGGACACATTCTCGCCAAGCAGCAGCGATGATGTCACCTGGAGCAGTAACAGCTGACAGGACGAGGAGAGCCGTGGGGCCTGGATCAGCCGGATCAGAGTCTGGGTGGGGTCAAACATTAAACATTAACCATCAGCAATCTTTGGATGTAAATGCCTGCCCCTTGCCCCAAGCATACAGACATGTAACACCTACCTCGAAAACAAATGGGTAATGCCCACCTAATTTTCATAAACACCAGTGGGAATGCTCACCTCACACACAGACTCTGGGCGGGTGACCTTGGCTCCACCTCTGTGCTCCACCAGGGTGTGGTAGATATGCAACAGCCTCTCCATGTGTTCAGAGGCCTGGCTGCCCTCGCCTTCGGACTCAAGCTTCTGCAGCACCTCCACCAAGCAGCCCTGTAAAGCGACATCACCCCCCAGGGGGTGCACTCATAAGTTTAAAAAAGCAGTTGCACAGACTCCTCCCTCACCTGCAGACCTACCCACTGACCGCTCGCCTGCTCTAACGAGACCCGTCCTTCAGCTGTAAACCTGCCAATTGACCCTCCCCTAATCAAACCCCACTCCCCGCTCTCACCTCCAGACACTCCCAGAGCACCAGTAAGTGTTCCTTGTCGATATGATTGGCTGCCACTTCTGCCATGTGATCCAGAGCTTCTCCAACAGCAGGCAGAGACACATCACCTTCACCTGAAGGGCCCAGCTTCCGTATGGCCACATAAAGTGCCTGAGGAGAAGACAGGGGACAGGAATGGGGTAGGCAAAGATAGAGGGGGTGTGACAGGCAATGTGGACATTGAGACAGAGGAAGTGAGTCGGAAATGAACAAGCAACATCGATTTCATTTTTGTGCTGAAAAGATAAAGTAAAACCACAACTAGCAAACAGGGAAAGAAAACATCCTGGCATTTATTCAAGCTAGCACTGTCAGCAGTCATAGCATTGTTCAGTAGCTCTCCTTGTAAGTCAACCAGCCATATAATGAGTATGACAGTGAGAAAATGTGTGGGTAATGGGCATGAATGTCTTTTAGCCTCAGTGTGTGTTTGAAAATCACCAAACTCCCATTTATCTCTGTCCATGGAGACAAATCCACACTGGGTTTAGGAATTACATGGCCTTGCTTTACATTATATTTTGCTGTGGATTTAAAAAAAACACCTTTCAACTGGTTCAAACAGGTCAATTATTGACAGCTCACTGCAGCTCCAGTATTAGAGGGTTCAGGAAACATCACTGTCCCATCACTGTAAAAAAGAAAATTCCGCTCACCTTGTGGGCACAGGAGTGGAACATGTTGCGGACCCCTTTGCACATCTGGAACAGAAGCTGTCCCACACCTTCCGCCTTCTGGGAGTGGTCAGCCAGGTCCTGGAACATGCAGGTGAGGAGTCCATCCAGATCAGGCACCTGAAACACACAGGAAAGAAACCAAGGATTAGTGTCATGTTAAACTTACACACATGCATATATACATTGAGACGTGCTGACCAAGCACCCCCAAACAAAGCCCCTCTAACCAGCATATGCAGATGTCTTACCTTTCTCATCAAAAATGCAAAACTTTCTGCAGCAAAGTTGCGTATGTGGTCTTTTTTGTGAGCCAGGAGTGTGCTGTATAAACTGAGAAATAAAAGTGAGGCAAAGTCAATGTCGGACATTGAGAAAAGAGTTGCAAGTCCACATACATTAAGGAGACATAAACTTCTAAATTAACACATGAACAGACCCCATAACAAATATGATTTCCCTGAAACAAGACATTCTTGCAAGTCATATTGAAGGATACCATATCAGACATATTTCATTACATTACACTACAATCATTTAGCAGACGCTCTTCTCCAGAGCAACGTACAGATGTGGAGAACATCAGTCTCAGGAATACAAACCCACATATCACCAAAAAGCAAGATAATGCCCATTTATAATCAAAAACAGTAATATTAACCTCACAAACAACATTACACCATCATGTGCTCAACTGTATAAAAATCCTCACCAGTACATCTGACTCATGTCCTTGACCATAAGCCTCCACAGGTACTTGTACAGGTATGAGAGGCAGGTAAATGCCCACTCCAGCAGCTCCGTGTCCTGGGTCTCCAGCATGGAGGTGATGATGAGGAAGAAGTCCTGGAAGTGAGGGTAGAAATCTGCCTGGAGATCCCGAGCCAGCTGCACCACCAGACTGAAAGGAAGAAAGACAGTAAGCAAGAAAGAGACATACAGGGGGGGCTTATTTTCAGTGCAGGCAGACTTTACAGCGTAACCACTGCAGCCGAACACTCAGCGGTGAGGACAGACACTCCATGTGTAGCCTACACAGGTCATTTTCTATTTTCAGCAGAATGAATGAGAGCTAGAACCTTTACAGAAAATGGGCCCCATTAGGATGAATGGCTGATCACTGGTAACAAGTAGTCTCTCCCCATCCCCATCTGAATGGATCATACTCACTCCAGCAGGGGCTGGTAAGCCAGGCTGTCCCGCACTCTGAGGTGGGTCTTTAGGCTCTCCACTATGGACTGCTGGTGGAACACGAGCAGGTTGAAGGACTGACTCTTGTGGATCACTTCTTTTAAAAAGGTTGCTGAAAAACAAATGTAAATGATCTGACATATTTTGACATTCACAGTTGCCAATAGTGACTGGGAGACGTGTTCAGATTATACGTTCAACTTTGGTAAAGTAAGAGACATGCATTCGACTTACTAAAATTTTCTGTTAAATTCAAATCCCTCCATTTCGTCAGTCCTTCGAAAAAATATGTTTCTACCTCCTAAGAATGAGAAAGGTTGGTCAATACAGCAATGCCACGGCATCAAGAAGACGTCAAAGCAGCAACATCTTTCTAATAAAGATCTGTATCAGAATTAAATTGAACATGTTGTCAAATCCAGTAGCTAAGCAAACTGCACGTCAAGTTTCGTTCACATATGCAACTTACTTCATCGTAACTGCCCGTTCTGTCGATGCGATGGATAACATCGATATTCACATTGGCAAGCCGTTCAGAGAACGTAAGAAACTGTAAAACAATAAATAAACAAACACTGAAACCACCGGTAAATCGCTCGTTAGTTAGCCACCAGCATTCCCACTCACCCGCCCTCGCTATATCGACACCTAGCTAGTTATCCAACTGAAAAGGGAACATTACATTAACTTCACTGAATTTTGACGAACTAACGACAGCTAGCAAGCGAAATCGTAGAAACATGCCAGCAACCGCCACAGATACAATTCGCAATAATCACAATCTCCTTTTAATTTGAGCAACTGTTCAAGGCTAATCCTGCTAGCACTTACCCTGAAAGTGTTTTCCGATTTATGATAAGACGATTTAGTCTTCATTTTACAGTAGCGTAGATGTTCTCTTTCTTTGTATTGTATAACGTTAATCAGAAATAATATACTGCTGTCTAATATTCTTAGTTATTTGAGTTTTCATCGATGTTTACACACAAGCATGCCTCTAACGGAGCGCCGCCATGATGAATGAAGCATCATGGGAATGCGTGGTTTTAACCACGTGTTACCAAAACTTTTGTGTCGCAGATACTGATTCTAGATCAGTGACTTCTTGTTTCACACAATAATTCAAGTTGAGAAATTAGCTGAGTAAATAGAGTAGATGAAGGAGCAGAAAACCAGTGTTTGTTGGCGGCAAGCTTCTGCATTCATGTCACTAGGTTCGTTGGCATATTCGGCGGCAGTTGACTGAAATATGATTTACAATTACTGGTAGGGTTGCTTACTGTAGCCTAGTGTTAAGCTTTAGTAGGCTACATGTCTTTGCAATGATGATCGTTTCAAGTTATTATTGTAGCCAGAATAGAGCAAAATAGGCTACTGTATAAACGTTTTACAATTATTCTAATTTAAACAGTTTATTGAATTATTTGCTTATGTTCAAAGACAGTAATGTAAAAGTATGTCAAAACATTAAAACAGTGTTCACTTGGCCAGCAATATGTTCAGGCATCCTGTGTCATTTCAAGATCTCCCTATCCTCCTACAGGTATGCAGTTTGACAAATATTATTACTTCAAGAAATAGCTGTTTCCAACCTCTCTCCTTTTCTTTGTATTGGTTATAATGCATTCTCCTTTGCCCTGTTGTGGTCTTGTCATCATCTATAATTCTCCATCAAGCATCCTTGTCTTCATCTATGATCTGCGTTATTTCCCCCCTATAGTCTCCCATCATATGTTAACTCACATCCACATCAACCCTCATGTTTGCATTATTAACCACCAAATGCTGTTTTCTCTATTCAAAGTCAGCAGGAATATCCACCCCTCAGCCATGCATAGTGTAAAGCTGAAGGGTGGTAAGAATTCCAAGAAAGCGCTTCTCTCAGCTTTTTTGAGTTCTACACACAGACAGACACACACACACACACACACACACAATCAGTTAAGCAGGGAATGTTTGTGCTGCATCTTGTGCCTCCTTTTCCGTACAGAACCTCCCCCTTCTTGCTCTGTCACTGTCTTACTGAATATTACTTTATTTTCTTCAGAAATAGAATTGAAGTTGAAGTTCCCCTCTTAGTCATGTCCAGAAAAGGTCAAAGGAGAGTAGCAATAATGATCTTTGGGGAGCTGTGGGTCATACTCTTATGTTCGGTCTTCTGTGGGCTGTGCCTGTACTCTATCTACCAGCACTGTGACCCCTGGACAGCAGGCATGGTGTCTGCACCAGATCAGGTATGAGACCACACCCCACACAGTTGTACCTGCTTTCTTATTTATTTCATGTTGATGGCCCTGATTACCAGTCAACTCACACAATGATGATGTGGGGAAAGCTAAAAAGCTATACACAAGTATTAACGTTAATCTGTTTTTCTTGTTTTGAGCTTGTGTACCCCAAACAAACCCAGGCAGTATATCTGAGGGTCACTTTTTGTTTTCGCAGCATAATAGCCTATACTTTCTATTAAACGCATCACTTCACCAGCCAGGTAACATATAAGTGGGGTTCTAGCACTGGTGGGATGTAACTTATGATTTGTGGTAATGTTGATGTATCGTTTTAAACACTGCATGCATACTATAATCAATTGTGGTTGAATGCCTATGTCTCAATACTATTTTTGAGCCTGATATGTTTATTTTTTTATTGTTACCAGGTATTCTCTACCTTTGTCCTTGCACTTCATGACTGCCCACAACACTCTGAATATGAGGATCTTACAAGTAACAAAATTTGGCATGGCAGCCTGACTAATCAGCCACTTCAACAGGTGTGCCATTTACAGACAGTATCTCAGCCCAGCCAGAGATGCTTGCCACCACAAAGCTGAGATCATAACAATGATGTGAACCTGACCAGGAGTGAGCCGTATTTGTGTGGTCAAGAACAATCATTATGACCAACTGCGCTCCTTGTGTTTGGTTGCAGCCCTGTTTGTAAAAGGTGAATCTTCTTCTAACATCATTCCTTAACCATATAGTGATTGTGCTGAGGTTGTGATCACACAATAAATCAGTTCTGGTGTGTTGTCTGTTTTGTATTATGACTGTTGTCAGGGAGCACGGTTCTATCTAATACAATGTTGTTAGGAATAAAGAGTGGGAATAAAGAGTGTGGATAGGCTGAGTATGTAATCTAATACCAGTGGAACACTGATATGATTTCGTTATTTTTATTGGTTAAAACTTCAAAAACATATTTCTTAGATTTGTCATCCACTCTGAAATCAGGTCTGCGTGCCCCTCTGTGTTAGTTTGCACTGTAAATGAAGGTCTGCAAACAAGCTGTGATGATTGACTGAACACTGAAAAGACTACTGTAGTTCCCACCCCCACTCCTCCCCACATGTGGGTGAAGGAGGGGGTGGGGGTGGGGGTGATAGAGCAGTGACAGGATACTTATCATCCAGCAAAGAGAACAATCCCTACTCTTCAGTGAGCATAGAGGTGTGCTGCAGCCCAGGAATGCCTCTGTCCCTCGGGAGCACAAAGGAAGGCCCCCGTAATTTAGCCTCCACAGTTACAGCTCAGTGCACAGCCCTCTGAGTGTTTGTGCGCACAGACAGATGGCAGCCTTGCCAGCCGTGAGCTCCTTCGTGGTGTGGGACTATGTGGTGTTTGCGCTGATGCTGCTGGTCTCCGCTGCCATCGGCGTGTACCACGCCCTGGCGGGTGAGGGTCAGCGCAGCTCCAGGGACTTCCTGACGGGCGGCCGGAGCATGTCAGCCGTGCCGGTTGCCATTTCTTTGACTGCCGGCTTCATGTCTGCCATCACCGTCCTGGCTACACCCTCGGAGGTGTACAGGTATGGGGGTATCTATGGCTTCTATGGCATCTCCTATATCCTGGTAGTGGTGGTCAGCTCTGAGATCTTCCTCCCAGTCTTCTACAGGCTCGGAATCACCAGCACCTATGAGGTAAGCAGCGTCCTCGGAATGTCCAGCCAATGTATCAGAAATGTCATGGCAGAGTTTTGCTACAGTTATGTCCTCCAGTACCACCCTTAGCTTATGAGCAAGGTTTTATCTTGAGCTAGAGTGTTTAAAAGTGGATATTTGTTTTTGAGTTGTGTACTTATTGTTGGGTACAGTACATATTGTACATTTATTGTTTTATTCTGCAAAAGAAATATAACACAAAATTACTATTAAGCTCGGTCCAAAGAAGACCTATTATTCACCTTTGTTTTCCACCTGTTTCTACTGGACTGAATTAAAAGCTGTGCACTACAGTCTCTTCACTTTGCATATCTTTGAGGTGTGTTATTGTTTTACTCATATTACTAATATTTTCTAAAGCTAAGGCTTCCATTTTTCGACAAGCATTTGAGGAGAAAAATTAAAAGGTCTTTATAGCCCCATACATAGACACAAGTATTTCCAAATCAAGCAGTCTTTGTGGTCACTGTTTTCTGAGACATTTTTCTGCCTTTTATGTTTGACTAATGATTCCCTGGCAGTATCTGGAGCTGCGATTTAACAGGGCAACCCGACTGTGTGGGACTGTGATGTTCATCGTACAGACAGTAAGTCCCTTTCATTCAAAGTCGACGTGCACTATTAACCTGTCGCATGTTTAGAGTTAAAACAATTAGTTGGATACTTCCTACACAAGTCTCACACTTCTGTTGAGGGTAAAATTGGTCTCAAATTTCTGCTTATAGTTGAACGCCATCTCACCCTTCTGCTCAGAGTGAACACTTTGTTAGTCTGGCCTGAGAATATTGTTAGTCTGATCAAATTTCCTATGACTACAGGTTCTGTATACTGGAGTAGCCATCTATGCTCCAGCTCTTGCATTAAACCAAGGTATAGTATATTCATTTTTCACAAAAATTCTGCAGTATGTAGTCTGAATGTGTGTTATCTCTGATTTGTGCACCTATTGTCTCTAGTGCATACTTCAGTGAACTCCCAATTCCCAGAGTGGAGCGGAGAGGATCAAGGGAGATTCTTGCTGGGTGACATCACAGCCCTTTGCTGTGGAGTGCACTTAAATCATAGGACTGCTCGTTTGCTGATCGCTATGACATAAAGACCAGTCATGTGACCTCTCTCTATCCTCTATCCCCTCCAGTCACTGGATTTCACCTGTGGGGGGCTGTGATCTCAACAGGAGTGGTCTGCATTTTTTATTGTACCATGGTAGGTAAACCTGAAACAATTAATGGCAGCACCAAGGGTACTGACACGACTTTGTAATGAAAATAAAACCACATTGCGCCACCGACAATTCATTATGTTTTGACAGGGAGGTCTTAAGGCTGTGGTCTGGACAGATGTTTTCCAGGTGGGCATCATGGTGGCTGGTTTTCTTGCAGTCATCATCCGCTCTGTAGTGCTGCAGGGTGGTT
The DNA here is from genome assembly GCA_022702515.1 of Ilyophis sp. 1 JC-2022. NCBI lineage: Eukaryota > Metazoa > Chordata > Actinopteri > Anguilliformes > Synaphobranchidae > Ilyophis > Ilyophis sp. 1 JC-2022. The sequence continues at coordinate 94,643,443 of CM040404.1, read as the reverse complement.
TCTCCGTCATCATCAATGACTCTGTTCGTGGAGGAAGGCTCAACCTTTGGGAGTGAGTGCACACCGGACACTAGTGCCTCTGGAATGCCTCTGCGGATCCACCCCAGTTGAGATCACGTGCTCTCTCTCTCTCTTTCTGCTTATTTCCCTCTCGTGACTGTCACTCCTGTTTTAGCTTTGATCCAAGTCCCCTGAGGAGACACACCTTCTGGACCATAACTTTTGGGGGAGCGTTTGTCTGGATCGGGATCTATGGAGTCAACCAAGTCCAGGTTCAGAGATATATATCGTGCAAGTCTCTTACCCATGCCAAAATGTGAGTTACCACAACTAAGGGGCAATGACAAAAGCTGGGGGATTACAAAATTGCTGGAGAAGGGGCCTTTTGGGGACTTGTACATGTTTGTGAAAGCAAAGCAAATTTTAAATTTTCCACAGTTTGATTCATGTTTTGCATAGAAATGGCTATTGATTGTCATCAGTGGGCACTGGCAATGACTGTAGATTATTTAGATTCTTTTTGAGAGTGACTCAGAACACCTTGGAACCAAGCCCATCACCTGTTGGACAGCCACCTGGACCCTGGCATACTTCCATGGCTGAGTACTGTGCTCCAGCATGGCGCTGAGGTGCTTGCACCTACTAAGTCAACAAAGCATTTATCAGTAGCTTGCAGACTATGTCCCCACATCAGCTCCCCTGCCAGTTGCATTGGCTTCCTCCTACCCCTGCCCCACTCCTATATCTGTCATGAGTGGCAACTCAAATATGACTGTGGCTTGGGCATTGTTCCTGTAATAAATACAGAAAAAGGTTTCTGCTTAACCGTCATATTATGTTCAGGGATCAATTTGACCCGATTCACTGTCTCTTAAAAACCAGTAAACCTTATTTTTTCATCTTGACACTATATGCCACTTCCTAATTTGTTTGTTAGGATTAGTAAATAGTAAGCATTCAATAAGCATAATGCCATGTTTTCAAAAGTCCTGTACCAACTTTGTATACAAAGGTATTGTGTGGGGTCATTTGTGGGGTAGCTGTATAAAATGTAAGAAAATATATTATCTGATTTTCTGGTGGCACCATACAGGTTTAAAACTTCACAAACTTCAGGCTCTAAAATGAGATGTTTCATCACAGATTTAGGGATAAAAGGCTAGTCAATTGGGAGACACACAAAAGGTGACAAAGAAAGTGTCCAAAATTTTCTATTACAATAGTTTTGTGTCAGTTTAAACTTCTGGGGTCAATTCGACCCCAAACATAAAAGGCGCATAAAATGTCAACATAATATGAGGGTTAAAACTTCCATTGTGTGTACGCAGGTCTCTCTATGTGAACATGGTGGGGCTGTGGGTCATACTCTTATGTTCGGTCTTCTGTGGGCTGTGCCTGTACTCTATCTACCAGCACTGTGACCCCTGGACAGCAGGCATGGTGTCTGCACCAGATCAGGTAGGAGACCACACCCCACACAGTTGTACCTGCTTTCTTATTTATTTCATGTTGATGAAAGAGAGAGAGAGATCCCGGCCCTGATTACCAGTCAACTCACTAAATGTTGAATGTGTCCCATCTGCTTAGCTAATGCCCTACTTGGTACTGGATATTCTGAGGGACTACCCGGGACTCCCAGGTCTTTTTGTGGCAGCGGCTTACAGTGGAACCCTGAGGTGACAGGTCTTATCTGTGTTACACATAATGTCCAGGCCCGGACACACAGTCTAAAGGAGTCTGCTGCGAGCCACAGTTGAAACTACAGAGGGTGTGTGAGAGAGTGCATGTGCTGCACATGATGTGCATTTCATAAATGGAGTGAGCTTATTTGTGGGAAGGTATGTTTACTCTAAGTTTGTGTTTGTGCAGACACACATACTTGTAAGAGTGCTTATTTGGTGTCCAAGAGTGTTTGTACAGATGAGAGCCGTTCTAAGATGACAAGATGTATTCTGTAAGTTGGTCTATGTGTGTGTTTGCTGCTGAGTGTTAATCTGAGCAATACTCTCAACAGCACAGTCTCCTCCAGTATAAATGGTCTGGCTGCTGTAACAGTGGAAGACCTGATCAAACCGTATTTCAGTATGTCTGAGAAGAAGCTGTCCCGGATATCCAAGGGCCTGAGTAAGGAATAGTGTCCATCACAGCTCTGTGCTGTCATCACATCAGGGAACTGGGACTTTTCAACTAATACAACCATGCTGAGCTCAGCCTTGCTGACACATTGCCAAATTTTTGATAAGATTGTCCATTAGAGTACCCAGTTTAGTCCACTACACATTATGCAATTTTTAACATGAGGAAATACCAGATAAACCCGGTATTTCCCCACAACTGTTGAAATCCAGGTCACTCCTTAGCCAGTGAGTTGAGTGATTCTGATGAGAATGTGGATAAAGTGTGTAACTGGCCGCTCTCTTGTTTCTTGCGAATTTCAGTAACTGTCCTTTCTGTTGTTGCAGACCTGCTGTATGGGGCTTTGTGCATTGGGATGGCAGGTGTAGCATCTATGATGGGAGGGCTCATACAGGCAAGAACAGACACAGTCACCACTCTTTCACTTTATATGACAGTGCCATGCCATAAGGCCCAGCCCTGACTATTCACCAGTACATCTATTATTAGTGAGGATGTCAGAAGTCACCTTATTCAATGCTGAATTATGTGTCTCTGTCTCCCACTGCAGGCAGCGGTCAGTATCTTTGGCATCATTGGAGGGCCACTTCTGGGCCTCTTCACTTTAGGCATACTCTTCCCTTCCACCAACTCTACAGTGAGTACGATGGCCACTGACAAACACCAGCAAAGGCATCTTTTATGGTGCCATGTTCAGTATCTCATGTCTTTCTTGCCTTCCTGTGTCCGATTCAGGGTGGTTTGGCTGGTCTGCTGAGTGGATTGATCCTGTCTCTGTGGGTTGGCATTGGGGCACAGGTGTACCCACCTCCGCCAGAGAGCAGCAGGCCCCTGGGCCTAACCACGGCTGGCTGTAACTTTACTCTGACTGGAGATGGCATGAATCTGACAATGGGACCAACACCGCTGCCCTTTGCCACCACAATTTTACCAGAAGACGTCATCAATAACACAGTGTACAGGTGAGTTGCCAGAGGTAGTATGTTCAGGTATAATAATATAGATTAACTTTTCATTTATAGTAATTGCATATGATTAGCTTTTCTGCACCTTTAGGTGCTGCATAGAATAAGGAAATAACACTTACTATATGCAAATACATTACATCAGGAACATTGAATACAGAAATAGCATATCACAGGAACATCAGGAGCAGGTACATATAAAGGAAAGAACACACAATACTGATGTACTAAAGCAATTGAGTAAAGATATTTCTGGATCAGATGGTTCACCATAATCCTGTAGAATATGATAAAATACTTACCCAAATATATTTCTTAATAGAACTGAAAACAAATTGCTCCACTTTAACCACATGTATGTATGGTTTTTTATTTAAAATAAACTAATCAATAAAAAACCCCACAAAGGATAGCAGCTTATGCAATGAACCAGGATAACTTCATAACTGGCACTGGCTGCTGCAGATGGCAGTTATACAACCCAATTCAGCACCATAGGCCCATAAATTGCTATTTTTGATTTTACTATAGTCCATAATGCATTAACTTTGAAACCCCTTTGAACCCCAAACTCCCCACCATCGACACATAAAATGGCCCATCATTTCCATGTACAGGTTAACAAATTCCCAAAAATGAATGTACAGTTCAGCTCACTCATTGTTCTTAACAGGAAGAAAATTGTCAAAGGATGGGAAGCAGAGACCTCGATAAAAACAGTGAGAAACCTTTGACAGAACCTGGCTAATGGACATTTGTGGTTGTGGTTCTTTAGCAGACCGTTCCTGGCTGATCGCTGGTACTCTCTGTCCTACCTGTACTTCAGCCCAATTGGGACCCTGACTGTGCTGGCAGTCGGACTGATCGTTAGTCAACTCACAGGTAATGATTTCCCTCCCTTTTCCTCACTCACACATGCACTATACTCTTACCCACTTCTCTTCATCCACCCTGCTCTCTTCCCCCTCCTCTTCCTCAGACAGCACTCCTCTTAGACACCATAAATAACACCATTGCTCAGATCTATGCCTCCATTTGCAGTACTTCATCCAAAATGGACCAAGTCAGTACCTGTACATTCATCATAAAAACATTTTTTTCAGGTGGCAAAAATCTGGACTCGGACCCACGATTGATGTTGATGAGGGAAGACCTAACGTGTTATCATATTTACAACCTCTTTAAAGGGAAGGTAAAAGAATTGGCACAAGCAACATTCCAGAATGAGCGTGCATTGAAATAACAAACTGAGAGTGTAGAGTAAAACAGGCTGAGAAAGAGTGGACAAGTTATTTCTGAACAATATCGCAGGAATAGGAGAGAAATGCTGAAATATATCAGAAAATGTTTTGTTGGTGTTCGCATATGGTCCACATTAAAGACACTCCAGTGATAATCACTTTCATAAACCCTCCCCATCTTAATGTCTGTTTATCATTTTTTTCTAGATAATGAAACGTGCAAGCAAGCTGCACCTGGATAAGAAAAACGGCAAGAGAGACTTTGGAACAAAAAATCCTGCCTTTAGCAATGTCGAGCTGGACTTCACAGAACACACTGAACCAAGTCCCAGTGCCCCTGCCTCTCGCTTCTGACAGCAGTGCAGACCATTTTAATCACCCTTAAACAAAGCTCAGTCTCTCACCCCAAAACAGTGTTTGTCTTTTTACAATAGAATTGGAATACTTTGCAATATCCATATGCAATTCACATAGGGGGTTCGTTTATAATATGCCTAATGTGCCAGTAGCAACACCAAAATGTGATGGTTAAAAGGTCGACTTTCACTTTCTCCTTGTAAAGTATATACACAATTTTTATTCAAACATGGGAGCTTGAAAATTAATGTTAAAATCATCAGTAGTATAAAACTATATTTCAAAAGCTGTAAATCAGATGAGAGATGACTGTGCAGATAAGAGGGTTGTGCATGTGTGTAAGACAAAGTAAAGCATAGTGTGAGTAGTACCATATTTATTTTTAAGAGCACAATGGGAAATATATGAATCTGCTTTAATTTAAACGGAACTGACGTGTAGAGCTCCCTTTGCTAACTTACTGGGCTTTAACTGACAGTGGAATGAACCTAAAAATTGGGTCTCTGATCAATATGCTGCATGCGATACCACTGCTGCTAAATAAGGAGAAGATTGAGGGATTTGGAATATGGGCTTCATTTATACAAATACTATGGAGTCTTATGTTTTTGTACCTCAGTTTCCCAGGTGCTTCTTAAAAGTCCTGGTCTCCTGGCCTTTATTTCTTTTTGTGTCTGAAATGTGCTATTCTACTTTTTGCAATCTAGCCATTTTCCATTAGCTCAGCTTGATTGCCTGTTACGGGGTCAGGGAATAGCTCTGGAAAATATTCACTAGAAAAAGCACTGTCAGATTGTAAATGTCAGAATAAAATACATGAAATGGAGAAAAAAAGTATATATATTTTATTTAAACTCCTTCAGCCAAAATGTTTCTAATAGTGAAATATCACCAAATGTATACATTCAATTAAAATGTATACGTTCAAAACAATGTAAGCATAGCGATGGCATATTTTATTTAAAAATACGAATACCATATAATTTCCCTCGATGGACTTGCTTGCACACTCATCTTGATCACATTAAGGAACATGCTTTATTCTGTTCTAATATTATACACTTTACAGGGTGGGGGTCTGGTGATTTTTCCCCCGATTAAAATGAATAAAAAATAGTTGCTACTGATTGACCATCCCTTGTGTTGTGAGCGTAATGCTCAGAAAATTAAACTGTCCTGGATTATGGGGAAATAAATGTACAAACACCTATTTAACCCTTGTGTTGTCCAAAAAAACAAAAATTATTATGTATGCACCCCATGTCCACAGGGTCAAAATAGACCCAAAAATGCTGTACAATGGTTCACCTAAAACACCAATCATTTTTGACCCGAGGGCAACGTGAGGGCTAAAAATTAAAGCACACAAACTAGTTTGCATCAAATGGCAATTTGCAGTAGTAAGTGGGCAGTACCATTCTGCAAATGTTGCTCAACACATCAGTGTAATTCCACAGAAAAACAGGCACAACTGTTAAGAACATTCCCTTAGTGCAAATCAGATTATGTTCATAGATTCTCTCGTTTTGCAGCCAAGCTTCAGATTCTGAAGTAATTTGGCTTGTAAAAAACCTAACGGCTAGTCTTGGTGGACATGGTACAGATCAGCATGGTAAAGTGGGATCACTGATGGATGTCTCCACACTGGTGGCACACAGATTGTTTTTGGAAATGCTGTGGATATTGAACAGAGGTACGTCAGGGTTTGTCATTCGTTGGGCTCATAGTATCGCTTTTTAAGAGCTCTATATTTCCTCAGATAATACAGGGCCTCCAGCTCCTTTATCACAAACTCCCCACGAGCAATCAGCTGTTTTATCTTTTCAGGGTCAGTCTCATCTCTGTTCTTCATGAATGCAGTTTTCAAGCGATCTCTGAAGTAGTTGGCACCTTTGGGGTATTCCCGTCCCAGAAACAGCAGCTTTATTGGAGAGAAATATTTAATGTTGTTTAGCCTCCACTTCTGCTTCACATAAAGTTAACATTAGCCAAACATACAGTTAAAAAATACTATGATTACCCTGGAGTAGCATATGTCTCAGTGAACCAAGCACTTGTCAAAAATACACAGGGTGTGTGCTGCATTGTTCCCCACAGATCCATTAAAAGAACTGAGTTTCAACTTGTCGACACCTATTCAAGAGGTAAACACAGCAACAAAGCTGCCAATGAAGTAGCTTCCTGTTTGTTTCACATGTAGGCTGTTGCAGAATGACACTATGCACTTACATTCTTGTACAATTTGACTACTTCGCCTCTCAACAGATTGGCCATTGTGTCGCCTTCGAGACGGGATGGAGCCACACCTTAGGACCTTCACTGCTGAAATCAAAGGGTAGTAAAGTGTATCATTTATTGCATCGAGATATATAAGAACCATATATAACGTTTAGTGGACTATAAAATTCCTCACCTTACACAAAACAAAGTACGTCACCAACAGTAGCTAATCACTGACACGCGTCTACATTACCACTGTCACCACTTCAACATTTAGCTAGCTAGCTTCACTGATAGGTTAACGTAACGTTCCATTGTTAGCAAACCAGCCAGGTGAAATGATCACAAACAAACAAAGAGCTTGTTATCGAATGATAGCTACCCACAGATGCACATCTAGCTTGCTAGTAAATAACGTTAGTTTTAGTCTTAGTGTGACATTCTGTTCTACATAAAGCTAACTGCATGGCATAACACAACTAGTTTAAACCGGTATTGATTTGATTAAATAAACTAGATAAGTTAGCTAATATCTAAGTTAATGATACTTCATTGCTTTACCATGTCAACGTTGATTAGCTAGCTTAGCTAACTTCGAGTGTAACCGACATTGAAAAACATACGTTGGCGTTTCCAACACACAATATTATTGAAATGAAACAATATAAATAAGCATGCAAATCATCTCGAATATATTGGTCGTTCAATTGGCTTGCTACCTTCATGTTACCACTTTGTCCTTCAGTCTTCAGTTCAGATCAGAGTAAACAACAACGTCGACCAGTTAGCAACGCTGTCGCAAAGGATTGCTACCGGAAAGTAGCCGTCCGCTGGCAGTCTCGAGTGCGCATGCGTTAGTATTGCCATAGCAATTAGGACGCCAAAACAGGGCTCTTTCAAGGGAGAAGAACACCATGGTGACTTCTTTTATTGAATATCTTATTCGTATTTCCACATTCGTGATAACCTGCATACTTAGTTAGTTTGCTAACTAGTGTAGTTTATTATGGTGTATTATATGTAACTAGCAATCTTAGCTAGCGTAGCCTATACGCTGCACAGGTAACATGGCATCTATGTTACTAACGTTACTGCTGTAACGTTAACGTTAGCTAAGTTACCGTTTTAACTGGCGCGAGCTGACGTTAACTAACGTTACATGGCATAGCTAAGCGTCTGACAAAATTAAAAAGAAGTAAAAAAAACATTGACAAATAACGTTAGCCAACGTTTGGTGGCTGGTGTGGTAGCCAGCTGTAATACTGCTCTTCCGATTTTCATTTTCTCTACGACTGCCCTTTTCCCTGTGATTGTCATTTTTTAACTTATATTCTTTCTTTTTCGTCTGTGCCTCCTGTGTGTTAGGGACCCAAGAAAGGACAGGTATGAGCAGGTAGACAGTGTCCCTTCATACTCTATACGAAGAGATGGAGAAAATAGCCAGATTTGTATATGCTGTATGACGTTTCGTAGCAACATGATATTGGCTATAATAGATTTGTTTTTGGGGAAAACCTAATTAAATAGGCCGAACGTTAATAAAATAAAATAACTTGAATGATGCAGACTTGAGAGAACTAAACCCCATCTTCCTTATTTTCTTTCACCCTTCACTTTACTTCTCATTGTTCTTTGGCTCGAACCAATGGCTTGAATCAAATGTTTGTTTTCTTATTCTTTTTCTTATTCTTTTTCTTTTTCACTGTCTTCTGGTGTACTAGTTTATAATAGTTAGAATATAATTGTATTAGAGCTGATTTACCCAGTTCACTGTGAACTGCATTGTGTTCATTACTAGGGATAGCTGCTACTGTATGGGAAGAATGTGCTTTCTTATCTGTTCTGTAGTTACTTCGATGACCTTTCTGTATGCACTTACTGTACGTCGCTTTGGATAAAAGCGTCTGCTAAATGAATGTAATGTAATGTACTTAATGTGCATATTTATTTCCACATTATGCTTGGTGGAGATGTTGCATTGTCAGCAAAAAAAATAAAAAAAGAACAGAATGAAGCAACTAAATTAAATTGCTTTATCCGGGGTGTGCTGGTTCTTAAAGTTGAAGATACATGTATGTCAAAGTTAACGCATGTCATTCTTGAGTTTCAACTCAAGGTGATTGTATCATGTAACTTATGGAATCTGTTTGCTCATTTTCAGAAAAAAGGCAAAGCCAATAAGGCTGAGAAGGCAAAAGCCTTGAAGGAAGAGCAGAAGAGGAGAGAGCAGGAAGATGGTATGACTACTTTCTTTCAGGGAAGGCCAGATTTGATATTGGCCATGACAGGAGATGCGAGGTGTTACATTGTCTGGACTTTACTTCACAGAGGAGTTGCGTCTCCAAAGGGAGCAGGAGGAGCGAGAGAGATTGGAGAGGGAGAGGAAGAGGCAGGAGAAGCAGGAGTGGCTGGAGCAGAAGGTCCTGCCTGCTAAAGATTCAGGATGCCCATAATAGCAACCCCGGGGCATCATCACATGACCACATGACCACAATGGTCATCACAAGACTGACCTCATGCATTTGACAATAAGGCTGTGTAACATGACGATATTAAATTAAAATTAATATGTGGAATTCAAATGACAGGATAAGATATACTATGTCCTGAAGAAGTGTTTTAGTGAGAGATGTAGCACAAGTACTGTGATCACACAGAGAAGGCAAATGCAAGACTGAACATGGAGTGTCCCTTCTTAAACAGGACAGAGAGCGCAGAGGAGATGAGCTGAGTGAACTGAGCCAAACACTGGAGGATAACTACCTTGCAGTAACTAAATGGCAAGCAGAGACCAGAGAGAAGGAAAAGGTAAGCCAGATTCAGCCTCGCAGACTTAATTCATGTGAATCTGACTATACACTGAAAGATTGCTATGTACAGCTGACTCATCTCTCTATACATAGCCAACAGTTTCGGTGATAAAAGAAGCTATGTCCAATTTTAAGCACTGCGTCCTTTCTTTGTGAAAGTGATTGCTTTTGGTCTCTTGTTCAGTGGGAGCGCTACATGAGTTGCGATGGGAGTCCAAACCCCTCTATACCACAGGAGGTTAACGCTTTCATCAATTTGTGGAGAGAAGATCCCGAGATCCAGATTAGTCCAGTTCTGAAGGACATTACACAGGCTCTACGGGTGAGTACTGCCTGTGACTCAGGCCTCAGACCAGTTTACGTTAATGTTTTCATTTCACAGACTCTGCAGTCCACTGTTGTACCATCGCTTTCATTTCAAAGCCTTGTAGTTTACCACTGCCACTTTAATCCAAATAAAAGTTTTGGTGTTTTACGTGAACAGCATTTCTGGATCTAATGTGGACTTTTGGTGTATCTCTCCTGTAGCTCATAGAGGAGTTAGAGTGTGTGTTGAATAACAGAGGAGACTCTGAACAGGATGAGAAAGATGCACAACAAGAGAAGGAGAGTCTTCTGTCTCTACGGAATCTGGTTAATTCGAAACTCAATCTGGCCTCAGAGGAGATACTGAAGGTAAAATGAATTAGCTTTACTGGAGATGCTACTTCTGATGAGTATTTTCCTAAATCTATATGGTACGTGTAGACAACAAGCCACTTATACTGTATATGAATATGGGCATTTGAACTTATTAAGCACATTATGAGAGGAAAGAGAAATTAATATGAGCCTACTGTACAATTATTCTGTCATCCAGTTTGCTATTTGAAAAGAGCCACATTTGAATTTATTTTTAGGTTTTTCACAGGTGTGCAAATGTTGTTGTTTTTTGTCTCTCTAGTGGTCAAGCACAAATGCAGACATGGAGACTGGGAACATGCAAAAAGTAATTCAGGACAAGAATATCACTCTGTGCCTCTGGGCCAACCTCAGCAAGAATGCTAGGTAGGTCCCTCTTTTCCTCAAGAGGGAACTTCTATCACTCTCATGTGGATTCATACACATACAGTATGCACACACCAACATAAGCACTAGTGTGTTTCTCTCTCACAGACATAGACACAAAAATAAACACAAACCCAGAGGTGTCCTGGAATAAAGGGACCCCCTTTCCCCTGCTTTTCCAGGTTGAAAGAGGTCCGTTTTGAGGCGGTGGACCTGGGCTTTGAAGTGCCCAAGCAGCTGGCCATGAGCGACATTGCTGTGCGAGTCCTGCACACTCGCTACGACCACCTGTCGCCGCTGAGTCGTGAGGTACAGAGAAAACAGCCTGCCGCCCTGGTGGAAGAGGCATCCACTGTGGCAGAACTAGAGCAAACAGAGCAGGGAGAGGAGGAGGGCATGGAGAACGGCGAGGCAGATGTACCTCTGGACAAGCCAAACAGCAGAAAGGTGGGGTGAGAAGGGCGAGGGTGGTAAGGAGGGCAAAGGGTTTGTGGAGGGGGTGTAAGGAACAGCGTTTGGGGGTTGTAAGACAATGAGTAACACTGCTAATGAGTCATCCCTGTGCAACATTTCTGTGCAACATTTTTACTATTTAAAAAAAGGTCAATTCTATTTATAGGTAACTGGTCCCAGATAGTAACTCAGGGGAAAATGCAGAAAGTGTTTCAAAACTATTGAATGGAAATCATACAGTTATTTAAGTATTCATCAATTAGTTGTAATATACTGAGCACAAAAAAACTGAATTTTACTATACAACTTCTTAATTATTTCATGAATCCAAAAGAGGTATAAGCTTGGTTATCATTTCTGCTCCTCATTTGAAAACCCTCATATACAGTAATGGCATTCATTACTTGTTTTTTTGGAACCAGTGAATGTTTACTGAAATTGTGATTTAATTAATAAAATAAAATTACATAAAATTTTATAAATGTTGAAATACTTAAAATATTAATATTTGTTTTGCGAGATTTGTTATGTAAGGAATAATCCATGACGTCACCTAGACCATGGTATAAACGTAAAATAATTTATGTATATCAATTTGTGGGAACAGTATTTCAATTTTTAAAAAAAATTATTGATTTAGTTGAACATATTTATTTGAATACTTGAACTATTTGGAAACTTGTTTTGCCCAAAGTGTGTTATGCTACTCAGAAGGTCCATATAATACATTTTTTGTGTGTAGGCCTGTGTTTGACAGAGTCTGGTTGTGTGTAACAGAGTTCTGTGAGTTCGGCTTCTGTGAAAGAGCGGAGGAAGAGCACAGCATCACAGGAGCCCACAGCAGAGGAAGGAGAGAATGGAACTGAGGGCCCACCAGATGAATTAGCTACAACAGGTGAGAGACATTATGGTTTAATTTCAGGAGGCAGTAATTAATGCATGTTTTTGAAACCAATTTGTATCCCCTGTGTTTAAGAATGCACGGTCATATTTTTGGCCTGTCCCATTGCTGCAAAATTTGGGGAGAGTGCATGCACAATGGGCAATGGCAGGGTGGAGATTCCATTTTGGTTTTCACAGGGTGCGTGACCACACGGAGAACGGGTGATTTAGCAGGACACACCACCTGACAGTTTCCAGTTGTTTGTGTTTTAGAATGAGTTTTGTCATTAATTAGTTGTGTACTTTCTGATTGGCTCTTATCTACCCTTCTTCTGGATGTAATTTAACACGTATCCTAAGTGACTGTGTTTTTGCATGGCTTTCTGACAAAGTGTGTCACTGTGTTTATGACAGTTGAAGAAGACCCTGCCAGTATTTCCCTGGAACCTGTGCCTTCTACCCCGGAGGTGGACTTTGTTGACTTGCGTCAGTACATGTCTCTTGGCGGAGTGTTTTATTTTGAAGCTTTCCATATGCCGCCCCAATCCCACCTGATAAAGGGCTGGGAAATGAGAAAGGTGAATGAACTATGTCTCTAAAAACAGACCTAAGACTGACCCGAAATAATTGCTTGTGGTTAAGATGAAGGTTGGGTTAGCATTATCCTAAGATGCTACATCTGTACAAGTTCTTGAAAAGAATGTTACTGTACTTTCACAGTTTTAGCCAGCATTATGTTATAGGTCAATGGTTGAGTTGATTTGAATTGCCACCTCCAATTGGAATGGCACCTACATGAGTCACTATATGTCAGAATAAGCCTGTACGACCTGTATTGCTTTTAACCTGGTCAGGCTCATAACCATTCAAGCAAAGCAAGGGTGTGGATTAACTGATCCTGAATCAGTTCTTGGGGGCAATGAATGAGGTGAACCTTTACTATGAATCTGCATCCTGTGCTGAGTATCATGTCCTGCCCCTCTCTCCAGATACTGGATGCAGGACTTCAGGCTTTTCCATACCCATCAGATCAGGCCCAGATCCAAAGTTCCATTACCAAGAAGGAGGAACCTTCCAGTTCTCCAGTTGGGATCACTATGACACTACCTCATTCTGTAATTTTCTTGGAGGATCCCATAGTGGCATGCTGGGATCCCACAGGTAGGCCTTAACAGGCAGTCCAGGGGTGTATATCAATATGTAAGCAGTGTTTGGGGTATTACCTGAATACAGTGTACAGTATTTAAAACAGGATCAGGTTGTTAGTTGATTTTTGTGGAAGCCTGCACCACATCACATAGATCTACTTTCTGTGTCGGACGTATCATACCAAACGCGTCTGCGCAGCGTACTTTCAAGAACTGCCACCTGTGCCAATGTTCTCCTGCAGCTCTGCAGTGGAGGAGAGACGGTGCCTATGAGACCACATATGATGCACCCACCAGGACAATTTCATTCAAGATGGATTCCTTCTGCACCTTCGCACTCCTGCAGGACTCCTACGCAAATGTGCCCTTCCAGTCCTGGGAGTTGCGGCCACTGGGAGAGAACTCTGCCCTGCTGACCATCAACGCAGGGCTCACTGAAGTCCACATCACCATCAAGGCAAGCCAAGATCTACTGAATGAATCAGTACATTGATTTCCCATGCAACCAGATGGTCAGCTCCAGCTGTATTCCACCTATCCTGTTTACTTCCCTTGCTCCAGGAGGTTTTGATAGTTTCCAATGCTTTCTTGCAGTTTATGAATACTAACAACGAACGATCATTACCGTGGTATTGCGTCATATCCTTGGTTACGTGCTCTCATGAGTACAAGAGTTTGTATGTAAATTTGGGTTTCAGCTGAAATAGTAAATGAAAGAACTGAACATCTAGTTCATTTAAAGAATCTAAATAAACCAAGGTGCTCGTTACCTTCCTTCCTTTCCTTGATTTTTCTGAACATGCCACAAGGAAAGAAGGAGTAGAGATAAGCAAAGGGAGTTGAAGAAAATTGCTTGAATGGATTTGGACATTGTTGTCCACTCCAGTACCATTTTTAAGCCTCCAGCACATTCTGTATTCCTAACTATTCATTTATGTATGGCTCTGTAGTCGTTGTTAGATTTACAAAATGCATCCTTTCCTCATTCGTTCCCTCTACCTTCGCACTTAATTTTATCCTGTTCTTTCACTTGTTCAAAGCAAAGAATTTTGGGACTTGTAGTCATTTCTAGTCCAAATTGCTGCAAAGGATTCATCAGTTGGTGAAGCAGGTGAACTACAGTGGATTATATTTGCTTCCTTTATTGATTAAACAATTTGAAGTTTCCCTGCCATCCCAGCCAATTAGTCCCTTCTGAGTCACAAAGAGACAAGGCATTTTTAATGTATTAAAACCCAGCCTCACACAATGCTTTCCTTTACCTGTGGCAGGACAGCAAGTGCATGCTAACCTCTGATGGAAGAAGTGAACTGAGCCACGTGTCAGGAAAGTGGATGAGTGTCTCTTCTTTTCAAGAAGCACTGACAAGCTCAGGTATAAATATATTTGTGAACGAACACTCGTCCAAGTACGTCAGCATAACTGCCAAGGTAAGTACTTAACACAAGGGAGAAATTTGCATAATGTAGTAGTCATCACTAAATATTTCCCACAATGCACCTCATCCCACAGGACCCACTGACAGTACAAGCAGTGTATGAACAGATGGCATTGATGGCCTCCACCGTTGCCTTCTCCTGGAGCCGCTGGAATTCACATTGTGGACAGGAGCACACGATACTTCAGGTGCGTACATGGACAGACACACACACAGTGTAGAAAAGGTGGTTCTACAGCTCCTGGATGCAAGAGGTCAGAATGAGCAAGGAGGAATCTAGACAACACTATGATGTGCCCAGTGTCTCACGATACGGAAGTAGACTGGAAGTTAGTGCTGGCGCGGAGTGATACTAAAAGTTACTGGATAAAAGTTTCACTTACCATAAAACAATATCAAATTTTTCAAAATGGGTGAACTATCCCTTTAAAATCTTCATAAAATCTCACCCAGTCCACTTATTGGCATTACACTGGTGATTTAAGCCATTGGTGATGTTAACACCAAAATCTTATCTGGTTTTTGCCCGGACGCAGAGCAGGCACGCCTAAAAAACTGAATGTGGGTAACTGACTGGCTGACTAGCTGTCTGATCCCCCTGATCCCCGATGTTGAAAAGCGCATGCGCAAATTTTTAATGTTAAAAAGTGCATGGGTAAATTGTCCGCTTCCCCTTTTTCGCTCGCTCCCGCTCACATACTCTGACACACACACCTTTGAGCATCACATGCACTCTGTCGCCCCAGTATGCAAGCCAACCTGCATGCTCCAGAACAATATCTGCCATGCCTTGTCAAATGTTCCTCACTGGCTGCATACTGGTGTCCAGGCTGAGCAAGCCTGCCTAGTCTTATCTGATAGATATCTTTCACTGTTTAATGCCTGAGGGTCAGAATGTTACACAGAATCTGATTTCTAATACTGATTTAGCTCATGTGCGACCTGTACCCAGATTGTGGGATCAGCCAATGGAATCATGCCAATATGCATGCATGAGAGGTTTGCAACAGCTGCCAAATAATTTGACACAGGAATTAAATTAAAAATAACCTTACTGGCTAATGTTCACCATATGCAGTACAAGCCGAGGAAATGGATAGACTGGTCAGCTCATCAGGGTATGAATCTGGAAATAGCATATGCAACTATGCTATTTTAAGCTCCTTATACAATACAAATGATGTGTCATCACCATGCAAAAAAGTAAGGATAAAAAGGAAACATCCATCCTTTCTATTCTGAAATGTACTAACTTTGTTTTGAGAATGCAAGACACTGGCATTTCTTTAGTAACAGTTAAGTACAGCCAGGTTATCACTACTCTGTCTCATTACCCTGCATCTTTACTAAAGGTGATGTAGAAAAACAATTTGTTCTGCTATGATCCTACTGAAAGGTTGTTTGATTGCTAGTATACTAAAACAAAAAAGAAGTATAGCTACAGTGACAGCCTGATTAAAAACGTAAGTAATGCAAGAAACTATTCCAATAAATTAGTTGGTGAAAGTTCCAAACACACCCGCCCCCCATTGCACAGGGTTAGTATCTCTGAAGTTCTACTGCATTTGCATTTGTTTGTGCTTGGTTTAGAAATGGTGTAGCAGGGGGGAATGACCCTAAATAACGGTTGCCAAGATATTGGGGGTTGTTTGAACATTTTAACAGGATATTTTAATATTTAGGTAATTTACCAAAATGTAAATAATGTAAAAAAAAACAAAAAGGCTTTTGCCATGTGTTTTTAGGAAGAAATGGGGGGAAAAAGCCTGGTTCTCTCTTGCTACTATAGTTACAACAGTTACCACATCCCCTCCAGGCATGTCAGCACATGGAGGCGGAGCCTGTGCCAGAGGAGGCATGGTCTTTGTTCTTGCTGGGTGCTCAGAGGAGCCAGCGCCTGGAGATGAAGGAGTGGAGTGAGAGCTTCTCGCCGGAGTTGGCTGATGACAGCGAGTTCCACTCCACCTTTCTGCACATGCTCAAAGACAGCATGACTCTGGCCGGGTGGAGGAGGGTGCAGGAGACGCATCATCTCTTTATCGACTGTGTTCACAGGCTGCTGTGTGCCACACGCGTGCTCACCTACTCATGACCGCAGGCCTTTTAGCAGTATTACATGCTTTATTGTGCAAATCCCTCTCTCCCGCCATGGAACGTACAGAAGTGCATAAACTCATAATGTAGAACACAGCAAAAAACGTGAAAACGTGTCTCATAACAAATCACAAACAAACAAGTATACACAATTTATAGATATTCTGAATTCCCACACAATATTCGAAACAATTAAAACAGTAAAATGATAACTTAAAATGGTTATTTATTACCTCTTTTTAATAGAAACATGTTTAATCAGTGGGCACCGCACTGCTTTAATGAAAAAATGTGTCTAAAAAAGGCAGCCACATGCCTCAACAGAAAGTGCATCTGACCCCATTCAATCAAAGCTACATTAAAATAAAACAATTAAAAACAAACTGCCACCTCCACTCTGCTGGATTCTGATTGGGCAGCACTGTGCTGACAGCAGTGACGTGACTGGTCAGTAAGTACCGTGCTAGCCACTGTGACGTGATTGGCCTGCTATGCCGATTGCTTGTAACGCTATTGGTCAGTGCTGCTGATGGCTGTCAGGCGACTGTTTACTGCAGCGCAGCTCATTTCCATGATTTGGTTGCGTTGCGTCGAGTGGAATATCATGGTGCCAGTGGAACACACTGGGTGTGGTTCAAAATGTCCTCAGCACCCATAGAACGCGCTCGGTGGTGCCATCTAAGTGCTTTCCCATCATGCACTAAAGTGTGCTTCTTCACGTGTAGTTGTGGCCCCATTCCCCTCCCTCAGTCCCCCAGTGCAAGACTGGCCACTCCTGATATGTGGATGGCCAGCTGGGGGCTGGCTGTCCCTCACACAGGCGGCTGGCCATTGTGCCTCAGGCCGGTGTAGGGCCACAGTAGCTGCTGGATGGTCATCCAGGAGTCTCCGGTTCCCACTGGAGCTGCATCCACTGATGGCTGCAACACCAGGCTGGCGAGCATGGCAAGGAAGGCCGCCAGCAACACCACTATCACCACTGGCACCCACCAAGCCCGGCTCCTCCTGGGTAGCGAAGGGTGCACATCCTCGGACTGGGAGCCTGTCTGGTCAGAGCTGTGGCTGAGAGAACGAAAGAGCGAGAGACAGCAATGTAAAATGTTAAACGATGAACATAAGCATAGTCAGTCCACACTGAATGGAGAGTCCCCATACTGAAATGAAAGGGGGGGGGGGGGCTGTGGAAGAGAATCTTGAACAGAAAAGGTCAAAGGTCAGTTGAGTAAAGCAGCGACGTTCTCCAGGGCTGCGTCCCAATATTTTTCACTCCTCTCCTCCCCTCCACCACTACCACTCATCCTACCCGGGTGTAAGTATGCAAAACTGCCTGAGTACAAGTGACATTGCGGAGACATTAATCCATTAGATTAGAACACAAAGATCAGTTTCCAGGGCATAGAGGAGAGGTGGTAGTAGCCACATGTATAAACAGCGCTGAGCAGAAAAATGTCCTCAGAAAGCCGCGTAAGCAAGTTTCCATGCAGAAATTCAGATGTATAATATAACACGTGCTGTGACAATCTGCGTACCTCTGCACACAATGGACACCATACGTACGCAATGTTTGGAGTCCGTGTGATATGGTGACACCGTGACCGAAAGGCAGGTAGAAAATGCTAAACTTTTTTAAAGCAGATTTCCGACTTTCACCCTGAGCATTCTTTTACGCATTCTTTCACTCAGTTTTATACATGTGGCCCCAGGTCTTCTCAACAGCGCTGAAGAGTAAGAGAGCGACAGTCTTTCCATAGCTCAGCTCAAGCATAACTTAACAGGCCCGTGCACAGCTCCAGCACCCTCTTCAAGTCAAACAGCCAATGTATTTTTTTGAGGTGGCTGCTAGACACCGTTCGGGCCCCTGGACTGGAGCCGTGCACCCCTGAATGAGGCGTAGCGCCGCAAGAGCGCGGAGCGGCAGCAGGAGCAACAGCTGCTGGAAAGGGAATGCATTCTGTTTCAGTATTTAACTGACATCGTTGAGGACAGGAGGGCCGTGATTCTACTCCCCAGCTCCGTTAGGCTGGACTTCCTCTTCGTGTAGTCCTCTTTCTTCTCTTCCTCTGATTGGGAGTCCGTCTCCTCATGCCTATAGATGTTGATATTGCACAGGCAGGTGCATAAGGAGTCACAACGGCAAATGCCACATATAAAGTTGCACTAAATGAGAAGTTTTGATTTAATTTGTCAATGCAAATGTAACCATTTCCATTTCATTTCCCCCATTGTTCACCAAAAATGCATTTAAAATTCCCATTTCTAACTGTAGGTCTGACCCATCACTACAACATCCTCCAATTATGAAGGGCGTACAGTCAGCACTGCTCATTTCCACCCAATAATATGCCAGCCAGGTTAGCGCAGCTACTGTACTGGAGACCCAGGTGGCTGCAGGTGCCTCAGCATCCAGATGGGCCATTAGTGGGCCAAGAGGTGAAGGTTACCCTGCCAAATAGAGCCCTATGCCCTGCGTGATAATGCCTTGTCCTATGGGACTCCAGGCCACAGATGGCACTGGAATGCATGAGGATCATGGCATGCATCAAAATATATCAATCATCTGTTGATGGGAGGCAGTAATGGCTGCATAAGCCTTCATGGGGCAATCCTTACCCTTTGATTAGAGGGGAATCAGTCTCTGTCCATGCACAGGAGCTAAGATAACGCTTTAAAGAGGCCTGCTGGCTGCTCTTCCCAGGCACATTCCTGCAATGACGGCGGACAGCCATGATGTCATGATTCACCCAATTACATGATGGCCTGGTTTACAAAAACGTGATATTGGTTTTAAGAAGATGTGATTTCAAATACAGTATTACAAAAATGTGGGATGTCAAGATTTGCACAATGATGTCATGTTCTGGTTTACAGATTTCAAAAATGTCATGCAAATTTAATGAAAAATGTAATTGGCCTACTTGTTTACAAAGTAGTTTTCTGGTTTACAAAATTTTACAGAAAATTTCCTCAGTTATGAATGCTACAAAGATTCATCAACGGGAATATGAAGGGCATAGTAAAAATAAAATAAAAGTAATCCATTGGATTCAGATACAGTAGTGAGTATTACTGTGGAGTCGGTGACCAGTATTCTATTGAACTGAGAGAATATCTAGGACATCACCACAGCCACCATCATTGTATCATCATCATCACCACCAGCACAACTATCATGATGATTATAATCACCACAACCATCATCGGCATTAATATGATCAATATCCTCATCACATCCACCACTATCACAAACATCACTATAATCATCATCACAACCATTATAATCATTTTAACCATTATCATAAATATCATCATATCATAAATATCATTATCATTATTCTCATCACCATCATAAATCTCAGTCTAGAGAAGCCCACAGTTGAGCCTACAATTCTTACCAGGAGCCCCTCCTAGCTGCTTTGTCCATTTCGGTCTCTGCCATCTCTTGCGACTTGGGCTACAGGCAGTAATAGAAACAGTGATGTACTGAGAGCCCAGCAATAAGAAAAGTAAACCTTGGATTACGCATTGCACATAACCACACTCAAGATGGTGGATGGACCTGATCAACACAGTGCAGCAACTAATAAGTAATATCCAAACAAAATGTGTGGTCAGACAGCTCAAAGAAGACTACTGAGAAAAATTCTGTGTTTGGTGTGTAGTGTTTTTGGGGGGGGGGGGGGGGTGTTTATGTAGCACTGTAACATTGACACAGGTTAATGAAGTGGGGAATAAATGATCCAGCGAGGCCAATAGTACATTGACTGTGAGTGTAAGATTACCTAGCAGACTGGCACCCAGGCTAGCTAAATACAGTCAATCAAAATACGGTCCTTCATGTCCCTGGAACACTATGCAGGCCACTACTGAGTGTACTTGTCATGGACACACATCAGAAAGTAATTTTTGAATACAGTGTAGGCAGCTCTACACTGCATGTGAAAGCAACCCTTCACTCCACCACCGCAGAGCTAACTGTCCAATGCTAACAGCTCGTTAACTGGAGCACTCGCATATTAGGTTGGCTGAAATGAGAGCATAGCCCACCATGTCAAAGTGCAGAGCACCTCCACTGTTCCGGGGGATAACGGCGATGCTGACCCGTCGGGAGGAGGGCTGAGCAGAGGATAAAGCACAAAAAAACAAATAAAAGTAAGGAGTTATTGTGCTCACCCCAGTCATGCGCAGGTCACTGACCTGTATTCACCCATTCAAGGCCATAGCAATAATGTGCATTCACCCATTAATCCCAGACACCACTGTTCGCCCATCTGCTCCCACAGAATGAGCTTGCATTCATTAATTAAGAAGCATAGACGTGCTCGAAAGCTATACGAAAGACACAATGGATCTGAACCTGAACATATAGTAGTGAGACCTGAGCGAATGGTGAACAAACTGACCTTACATAAGGTGACCATATTTTGAATTTAAAAAAAGAGGACAGGGTTAGACGGACATTATGAACATAATACTAGCCTATTTGTTTGTTTATATATGGTATGAAACAAGGAAATCCTAAACAGACATTTTAGGAATTAAAAAATCCCGCCTGGACGGATATTTTTGGTCCAAAAAAGAAGAAATGTCTGGGAAAAAGAGGACGTCTGGTTACCCTACCTTATAGTACTGTGATCCAGGTGCTTTTTTGTTCCGGAAATCATCTAGTGGAAAATGGAAATGACATTCAAAAAAGCCCTTTTGCATTAGTGACAGAATAATATGCAAAACTAGGGATTTCACAACCAATGTAAAAGACCAAATATTCACTGTAATACTCAAGAGCATAATCTGTTTCAGTGTTACGCATTCGGAAAAAATTTTTTTTAGGTAAATGTGGTCACAGTCATTTTGTGGGTATTACTGAGGTGGTGCTGGAGTCAGCTACCTCGGTCAGGGTTGGAGCCGAAGGACCGCTCACTTTGCACTAGCGTCTCCCTCAGCTCCATCAGCTCTGTGTGCTCCTTAGTGTACATCCTTCTGAGGTTCTCCACATGCTGGATCATCACCTCCACCGCTCTGCTCACTCGGCTCTCCTGGAGAACACAGTGAGCCTGAATCTTTGAGCACACACACACACGCGCACTGAATACAAAACATGCAGACTCTGATGTCTCGTCTGACCTGATGGATAGCTCCCAGCATCTCAGAGCGGCTGGACACTCGAGACATAGACTGATTGAGGATGTCCAGGTTCTTCAGCAGCCGGCTGACGATTTCCATCGACTTGTTATCCTCTTCACAGAGAGGCAGCAGCATCTGGAACAAGAAAGCAGGCTTTATGTCTCTCCTTCATGCAGAGCTTACACACAAACCAGGGGCTCCAGCAGTTGCCCCCAGTCTCAGCAGAACCTGTCTATCCCCTTCCCCTTCTCCCCCTCCCTCACCTGGAGTAACCCCTGGCAGTTAGACACCTCCCTCTTCAAGTTGTCCTCGGCCAGGTCGCGAGACCGTTCCTCTAGACGCAGCCTCTTCTCCAGGGTGAACATGTCACATTTGAAGCCGAGAGAGAGGCGGTGGAACTCAGCCTAGATGGGAAGGGGTCCAGAACCACCACTGTCATCACTCTACACAACACTGGGGCATCAGAGCTCTGTGATAAACAACCTGAATGCCACCATTCACAGCCATATAAACAGACTACTCCATCAACATTAAACCTACACTTCACCACCATCTCTGCTGCTCAGATACATTCAAGACAACACTGTTAATATCTGTGCCACAGAGTCTTATCAAGACCATTAAAATGGTTACATTTATTTTGGTGAGGGCACCTTCCTATGTACCTGGGGGGGGGGGGGGGGGGGGCTTCTCCATGGCACCAAACAAGAGAAAATAAATCTTTCCCCTTCAATACCCTTAAGCATTACATTAAAGTTATTGAAGGGAAAACTGTAAACAGTGACCCAACATCAGGCCTAGCACTTCAATTGTTTAGCAAAGCAATGATATTCAAAAGCACACACTGTGTAACTTTAACAAACACTTACCTCAACCTCTTTATCATTAGGAGACAAGCTGGGAAGTGGATAAAAGCAAAGGTTTTAATATACATTCAAAACACCACCAAATAGTTATAGTTCAGTGGGAGACTATAATGGAATAACATATGAGGACTAGTGATACTGTTCTAAAAAGTATTGCTAAAGACTACAGGTCTATGCTTTTAAAACAGCACCAGGGTCAGTAATAGATGATAGACAATACATTATTGATATTACTGTATTTACACAAAACTGCTATACGTGGTATAGTTAGGGGGAAGACATGAATCTCACTCACCTGTTTTTCTCCTCCTTGGTTGAGTCACTTGCCGTATCTTCAGAATTGAGAGGAGTGTCATCTGGAGAGATATGGTGCGTGCATTAATCTCAAATGTTATTTTCAGTTAGAGAGCAAGTGGAATATACAGAAATCTGGGAGGGTGAATCACCTTCTTTCTCAGTCGCTTGACTGAACTCCTCCTGCGTTTTCTGC
Source organism: Ilyophis sp. 1 JC-2022 (assembly GCA_022702515.1). Classification (NCBI taxonomy): domain Eukaryota; kingdom Metazoa; phylum Chordata; class Actinopteri; order Anguilliformes; family Synaphobranchidae; genus Ilyophis; species Ilyophis sp. 1 JC-2022. Next base: position 94,620,175 of record CM040404.1, on the reverse strand, counting down.
TCTTCTATTGCCTCCATGCTGCCAGAAAGTTCCTGAAAAATGAAATCGCAACATCTCGTTTCTGAAACTCCCGGGAGCTCCTAACAAAACATTGCTCACAAGCCAAGTGAAAACAAGTGCGAGTCGCGATCCACAGAGCATTTGTGTGAAGGCTCTTTTAGCAGTAATGTGGCTACAGGGCACTGGGCTCACAAATGAAACTAAAATACACTGCCAGAGAGGGACTAACAAACTGGGGAGGAACCCATGGCATGGGAAGCAGCAAGTAAGCTATTCCTTCAGGAAGCAAACTTTTTCAATGCCTGTTAAAAATGCTGGCAAGTCTGTTGGATACTTCCCCTCAGGCTGGACAGTAAACCTACAAAAACAAGATTCAATTTCAACATGAGCCATGAGAGCAGACCAGTCAAATACAATGGAATCTATTGGATAAAAAGCTATGGCCTAAACGACGATCTAGTGTGACCACATAACGACTTTGGAAGTTGTTCTTGCTTGAATCTAGTGCCAATTGTAGTTTATTATTAAAGGGGAATTCCACCCAAAAATTATGTTTGGTTTGTAGAAAAGTAGCTAGCAGAACTACAACAGCTACAAAGCTTACAGTTAAGACAACAGGTTGCCACGCCCACTGAATGACGTTACAGAAGCAGAAGTGTATTTTAGAAGAAATTCTAGTCTGCTTTGATTGGGGGGGCATGAAGAGATGTTGGTGGGGCACAAGGGGAGGATGAAGTAGTGGGGGTCTGGGGCCCCAGAGGTCTTTGAGCCTTTTAAAACAAATTTCCTGCATTTCTACACAACCTCACACAGGTTAATTTATTAACATTTTGAAGATTTATTATTATTTTTTTTCCAAAGCCCTAGATGAGATTTTAGATGCTTTCATATAAAGCGAAAGCATAGGCTAATCAGTATATTAGTGGATACGATAATTTTATAACATTTTAAACCCATCTCCACCCCCCTCATCTTATAGGAGGACAACTTTCTTTATGCCCAATAATACCAAATCATTATCTAATCTTGGAAACAAGTATATTAAAGATGAGCTATATTCCTTCATCATTTCAGTCTCTTTGTGCCATTTTCTATTTACATGAGAAACTACGTTACTGTAACTGGCTCATCATTTTAATTTATATTTTAGCCACTCCACTGACTAGCCAACACGCAGCAGTAGGCTAGCTAACACACACACACACACACACACACACACACAGGTGCAATGCTGCAGATGTTTTGCAGAATCACAGCTATAACAACTAGGCTAGATGCAACATGTAATCAATCTATTTAAAATCAAATCTCTCAGATGGAGATTCTCGCCACTATCCTCAACTCACTGAGTAAGCTAGGCTAGAGAATATTATATCCTAAGCAATGCGTAACATTTACAGTTATCAAGAACAGACAGCATAGATTTATCAAAGAAACTGACCTCTTTCTCTCTCGTATCTCCATGTTTTATCTGGCCAAAACAACCAATCAGATATTAGAGAAATATATTATTTCGATGTGGCATTTTTACGATTGGCCGAATCGTCTGTAGCTCTAATAGCCTACTGACGCCGCTGGGCGCCGACTTCATATTATCGGATTTCATTTTTGCTGGATTTGGCTTCAAAATGGCCAATAGGAAAGAAGTGCATTTTTTGATGACCAATGACAAAATTACAGAAAACTGTGAACACTCAAAAAAATAGCTATAACGGTGATTTTTTCAGAGTTTTCATTGGATGGGCAGACGATTCCTCTGGGTGGGCATGGCTTATCTCTGGGTGGGCAATGCCCACCCCAGCCCACCCGTAGACACACCCCTGCTAATGACCCAGATCTAACCTTTAGCGCGAACATGAAAAACATATCTAGAGTAGCTTTCTTTCAGTGAAGGAACACTTAAGGAGCACACAGCTAAAATTAGGCACTTCCTATCAGAAGGGGACGCAGAAAAATTGACCCATGCTTTCGTTACATCTAGGCTAGATTACTGTCATGCCCTGTTATCTGGCTGCCCTAAATCCTTGCTAAATAATCTCCAGCTTGTGCAAAACGCAGCCACTCGCATTTTGACTAGAAATAAGAAGTATGAACATATTACCCCAGTGCTAGCATCGCTTCATTGGCTACCAATTAAGTATAGGATAGACTTTGAGCTTTAAGTTTGGCTTCTGACCTTTAAATGGACTTGCACCAGTGTACTGTATATGGGTGATTCTTCAATTAAGGGAGTTTTTCTGTCCCCAGGGTAGATTTTCAAGAAAAAATATTTTTTTATAAAAAACAATTATTGTATTTGTTAGGGTTAGGTTGTAGTAGCTATGAAAAAAATAATTGTGTCTCAATGATGACATTTTAATACTTTTTCGATGTGTTGAAAATTCAAATGTGCCAGAATTTCACTGTTTTGGGCTTGTCCCCAACCCAGACTTTTTGACATCCTCTCTATAATAAAGTAATAAAAAGTGTTAAATTCAGTAAAACTTTACTTTGCATTTCCTCATAACAACTTAAAAATACATTTTTCAAATTCATATAGTTTATATTTGTTCAATTTGCAATTTTTTTATAGTTAAATATTGCTGTCCCTTATACATCTGTCATTACCATCACGCCCAACATTTTAGAGAGCAATAAAGTTTTTACAAACAGTTACTTACATTGTTGCATGCAAATTAGATGTACCAGAGGAACATTCAGAGACATGAGGCAGAAGCCTGATTTTTTGATGCCCACATATGTAAGTAATTTGAAGTTTTATACATCCTGATCTGAGAGTATGTTTATTAGGCGTCATTACCAAACAAGTTACTATTTGAGTATTTTAATTCAGTAATAGTAAATTTCACTTTATTTACATATATTCAGAGTACATTGTATGCTAGCTAACCAGTTAGCTCAGCAAGTCCAAAACCTAGCTAACTTTTCCCTCCAAAACTGAAAATTGTCATTACCATCACGTGTCATTACCATCACACAAGTGGCTGTGAAGCATCATATCAAAATTATTATGAAGTACAATCAAAGCTATGCTAAGATCTTTGTTCCAGACCAATTAATAAACATTTTGAAATAGAAAAAACAGAGTTTAAAGAATATTATTTTTTTTAAATTCCAAAAGTCAAAAGTGCCCCGAATTGAAGAATCACCCATATACAGGTGCAGCTCAAAAAATTTGAATATCGTGAAAAAGTTCAATATTTTTTGTCACTCATTTCAGAAAGTGAAACTCATAGATTCATTACACAAAGTGAAATATTTCAAGCCTTTATTTCTTGTAATTTTGATGATTATGGCTTACAGCTAATGAAAACCCAAATTCAATGTCTCAGAAAATTAGAATATTTTGCTTTAACATATTTTTAAAGTATCATATTTAATATTTGGTCGCATATCCTTTGCATGCTGTTACTTCCTGAAGTCTGTGACCAATCAACATCAAAAGACTCTCGATATCTTATTTTCAGGTACTGTTACAAGCGATACTATAACCTCTCTGCATTTGAACTGATCTCTATGAGAATTGGGGGGTAAGACTAGATTCAGCTGTAGATTACGCTGGTACAGTATGGAACACATGACTGGTGAAATGGCTGTACGTCATCAAGGGTCTAAGGTATCAAACGAGCCCCAAACCATCACTCTGCGGCCAGATATGGAGTAGATGTGGATGGATCCCTTTAAGGGTTGTTTCTCCTGACCTTTTTCCCCCCATAGAGTTCTATAGGAAAATGAGTCAGGAGAAATAACCCTTGCAGTGATCCATCCACATCTACTCCATATCTGGCAACAGAGTGATGGTTTGGGGCTCGTTCGATAGCTCAGACCCTTGATGACTTACAGCCATTTAAGCCAGCCATGTGTTCCATACTGTACCAGTGTAATTTACAGCTGAATCTAGTCTCACCCCCAAATTCCCATAGAGATCAGTTCAAATGCAGAGAGGTAACAGTACCTGAAAATAAGATATTGAGAGTCTTTTGATGTTGATTGGTCACAGACTTCAGGAAGTAACAGCATGCAAAGGATATGCGACCAAATATTAAATATGATACTTTAAAAATATGTTAAAGCAAAATATTCTAATTTTCTGAGACACTGAATTTTGGGTTTCATTAGCTGTAAGCCATAATCATCAAAATTACAAGAAATAAAGGCTTGAAATATTTCACTCTATGTGTAATGAATCTATATAATATATGAGTTTCACTTTCTGAAATGAGTGACAAAAAATATTGAACTTTTTCACGATATTCTAATTTTTTGAGCTGCACCTGTATGTAATCTGCTTTTACTATATAAACCGAAAAGATCACTTCGGTCCCAAGATGCAGGCTATTTAGTAGTCCCTAGAATATCTAAAAACTTGACGGGTGGTAGAGCTTTCTCCTACAGAGCGCCACTACTGTGGAACATCCTACCAAAATTTAGAAGGGAATCAGACACAGTCTCAATATTTAAGTCTAGATTAAAAACGCACCTCTATGAACAGGCTTATAATGAGTTGTAGTCTGCAAACAGGACCAGAGAAGCCTTTAGCCATAGAGTAATGTGGGGTGGCATCCTTTCCTTACTGTCAACAGCTGTGACCCCATCTTCCTGGGCTGGCTCTTGATAGGTGGGTAGGATTGTTTTCCCTCTCATGACTGGATGGGTTCTCAAACTCTGTCTTCATAGCTATGCAGCTTTAGATTACACCTGGCGGGGGCACATGTCCAACCTGGGCCTGTCCTGCATAGATTTCCGGTGATGTTGAATTTTCTCTATTTGGATATGATGCGTCAAACAGTTGAATGATGTACTTCAAACTGCTTTGAAATGGCTTTGTAACCCCTCCCAGTCTCAGATCAATAATATATTAGGGCTCCGGCTCGCTTTTTGACCAAGGCATGATATGTTAGCACACACCTCGATGGTTAGGTCCAAACCAGACCAATTGTCTGTTTTTATGTAAACCTAGAACTTCCAAATTATTATCTAATAATTGGACAATCATTTACACCTGTTTTGTGCACCAGACATTAATTTGAATCAATATATTTCATAGTAAAGGTAGGAGTGTACTTACTTTTTTCTCATGAGGAATTTGCATTAAATGTTCATTTCAATTGCTTAAAGGGATATTTCACCTTCGTGTGACAGTAGTAATTTTGTGGAGCCGACCCCATTATATTTGCATAGCGTGAATATTAGCAACGTCAGCTGTCCCTGATGACCGTTAACAGCATCCCCGGTAGTCCCGGTTGTCAGGCTCCCCATTCACTCCAATTAATTTGCGGGACCTCACCAAATTTAATAGTTTTAAAGCACACACTAACTATGGCAGATAATACATTGATAAAAGAGAACACGACGGTGAAAAGGTACGTGTTTGTTTTGAGCTTATAAGATGTTGTCACGTTTAAATTAGCTATAATAGTGGAACTATTTTTGGATATGCTACTGTTTAGAAATACACGAAGCCGTAGTTTGATTTTTAGTTTTATTATGACGCAAACCTACAACTAACAGAAGCCTACTACAGTTGGTGAATCTTTTCTCCCTCGTGTTCTCTTTTATAAAAAAAAATGGACTACTGTTTGAGTGTGTACTTACACATGACTTACATAGTAATATTATTACAATTTAAATTATTACTATGGGGTTATGTGGCAAGACAAACTGTAGGTAATTTTGAGCATGCAGCTTTTTTGACTAATAACTCTCATAAACTTGGAGAAAAACTGTCACTGGAACATAGAAATTGCTAACCATCACAATTGAGACTACTCAATGCAAGTACAAAAGCATGACATTTTGATAATTGGGTGACTATCCCTTTAAAACCTCTCTCGAGAAACAACACCCAGGCATGTACAGAATGTGCTGTCGTTACTCACAGGACAGGAAGAACAACATTTATTTTTTTACATTTTTTTTTTAAAGCAAGGTTGAATTTTGTAACTCACTGATGTGCACTAAACCTTACTCACATTTACAGCATTAGTAAATCACAACCACAGTGTTCTATTACCAGAACTGTAACATTCAGAAATACCAATGTAGTTCATGTAATAAATTGTACCTCTTACCAATTCTCTCTTAAATTTACTCCTCAGAGTCAAACAGTCTCTCTTGGGTGCTCGGGGATTCTGGCCTCCAGGAAGAGGGGATAAGCCATCATCTGAAATCACACACAGGCACAGTGAGGCCAGACACATTGACAGCCTCTTACAAAAACAAACAAAACACACAAAAAAAACACAAACACTCACACAAATGCGCAAACACACATACAACGCGCACACACGTGCAAGCGTTATCCTGAATCCTCTCAAAATTCCATCAAACTAACAGTATTTCAGGATGCACAACAAAACGAGCAGACTAGTAAAACATCTGACATACCTGTAAGGCTGGAGTTCAGTGCCGCGTTCTCCTTTGCCTGCTCGGACCCAACGATGGACGTTTCAGTCTGTCCATCTTCCAGCTGGGGAGAGCCACTCAAAGACTGAAGACGATGCTCTCCTCCTGCCTGCCTGCCTGCTCCTCAAGATGAGGGAGGATGGGAGAAAACGAGACAGAGGGAGAGAGAGGGGGAAAGACAGAGAGAAAGGGAGAGAGGGGGAAAGACAGAGAGAAAGGGAGAGAGAGTTAGGCCGAGAGAGTGAGACCGAGAAAGAGAGAGAACTCGGTTGCATTCGCTCATTTGTAGGAATTGAGTGTGCCATGCAAGGCCTCTTACCTGGCATTTGAGCCTCCACTTGTGAAACCTGCCCTGCTTCCTCAGTTACCTGCCCCTCCCCTGGCACTGACTGGAGATTGACACTGAGACAGAGAAGGCATTATTTTTACACATTTATATATCACGAGGGCAAACATACCAGAGTGAATACTATACCACAGAGACAATGACAACTGCACCGATTAGCGAACACTGCATTGGTAAATGGTAAATGGACTGCACTTATATAGCATTCCGTTACTGCATCGCTTGTCAATCCAACTAACAGTCGCAAAATAGTCCACACACGTTAAAGGTCTTCAGACTGCTTATTAGTATGTTGGTATATCACTGAATCAGTAGATAAAACTGTATAGTAACATGGCAATATTACAACATCAGTGTATTACACCATTCTTCATCACTGCATCAGTTAGTTTATCACATTTTATATCACACAGCACAAAGAAGTGTATGGCTGCATTTCATGTGATCCATGTTCACTCACCTCTCTAGTGTGACAGCACTGGCAGGTAGCTGACCCAGGGAACAGTCCTGAGTAAGAACACACATCAGGAAAGGAATGAGAGGGTTTACTGAGAGAAAACAGAATGATGATGGATCAAATAGTATAGGTGTATTATGCACCTGACAAGAGATTACTTTAATGGATGTGTGAATTCAGTGTTACAGTCAATTTTCTATGGAGGTAATTGGTTTAAAAGTCTGATAAGGAAAAAGGCTTCGTATGTCACAGGGACTCTCAGGTGAGATTCTGTTTACATATGTGAGTCATGGTGCTGGAATGACTCTTCCTCTACACAATGTTCTAAAGAAGAGTATGAACACAGACCATCAACAGAACATTGTTGCTTTCCTTCCTGGAATTGTCAGATTTCCGATCAGTTAAACATAAAGTTCAGGAATTCACATTGGCTCAGTACCAAAATTACACTGAAGTTCAGGTAGGGCAGTGACTCATTACATTACATTATAGGAATTTAGCAGACGCTCTTATCCAGAGCGACTTACACAACTTCTACATCTTATTACATTTTATCCATTCATACAGCTGGATATATACTGAAGCAATTCAGGTTAAGTAACTTGCTCAAGGGTACAACAGCAGTGTCCTACCTGGGAATCGAACCTTCAACCTTTCGGTTACAAGTCCAGTTCCTTAACTATTACACTATACTGCCGCCCAGCTCATGCAGACTCAGCTCTCATTTTAAAGGGATGACTGCAAGTTCAACTAACATGACCTGAAGCTAATTTTCAACAACATGCAGAGATTCATTTGAGCCATTTGACTCATGTTGCGACAGACTAATCAAATTGCCAGGGGAACTCCATGTCTATTTGAGTCTTGAGCAATATCAGAGTTATGCAAAGCGTGAAAATGAACAGAGAATTACACTAGTACTATTAGCCACTAAGAGAAGCTTACAGTAGCGCTGGGGTAATTCTCATTTGCGTCATATACTAGGTAACCTGTAATGGGGCCAATAAAATGAATCTGTCCAGTGAAGGTTCAAGGCCAAATGTGTACTTAGCACTACAAACCCTGCAGTGAAATCTCTCATTTTATCCAACCTTAAATTCCTATAAAAACATGCTCTATAGTTTCAAGCAAAACTAGAATCTAAAAAAACAGCTATATACAGGTGCAGCTCAAAAAATTAGAATATCGTGAAAAAGTTCAATATTTTTTGTCACTCATTTCAGAAAGTGAAACTCATATATTATATAGATTCATTACACATAGAGTGAAATATTTCAAGCCTTTATTTCTTGTAATTTTGATGATTATGGCTTACAGCTAATGAAAACCCAAATTCAGTGTCTCAGAAAATTAGAATATTTTGCTTTAACATATTTTTAAAGTATCATATTTAATATTTGGTCGCATATCCTTTGCATGCTGTTACTTCCTGAAGTCTGTGACCAATCAACATCAAAAGACTCTCGATATCTTATTTTCAGGTACTGTTACAAGCGATATATAACCTCTCTGCATTTGAACTGATCTCTATGAGAATTGGGGGGTAACACTAGATTCAGCTGTAAATTACGCTGGTACAGTATGGAACACATGACTGGCGAAATGGCTGTATGTCATCAAGGGTCTAAGGTATCAAACGAGCCCCAAACCATCACTCTGCGGCCAGATATGGAGTAGATGTGGATGGATCCCTTTAAGGGTTGTTTCTCCTGACTTTTTTCCCCATAGAGTTCTATAGGAAAATGAGTCAGGAGAAATAACCCTTGCAGTGATCCATCCACATCTACTCCATATCTGGCAACAGAGTGATGGTTTGGGGCTCGTTCGATAGCTCAGACCCTTTGATGACTTACAGCATTTTAGCAGCCATGTGTTCATACTGTACCAGTGTAATAATTACTGAGAAATCTAGTCTCCCCCCCAAATTCCATAGAGATCAGTTTCAAATGCAGAGAGGTAAAGTACCTAAAAAATAAGATATCGAGAGGTCTTTTGATGTTGATTGGTCCACAGACTTCAGGAAGTAACACAGCATGCAGGATAATGCGACCAAATAATGATACCTTAAAAATATGTTAAAGAAAAATATTCTAATTTTCTGAGACACTGATTTTTGGGTTTCATTAGCTGTAAGCCATAATCATCAAAATTACAAGAAATAAAGGCTTGAAATATTTCACTCTATGTGTAATGAATCTATATAATATATGAGTTTCACTTTCTGAAATGAGTGACAAAAAATATTGAACTTTTTCACGATATTCAAATTTTTTGAGCTGCACCTGTACATCCATCACCTGACCCTTTAATCAATTAATTTCAATGCATTTTCTCATCAATTTCAGTTACTTTATCACAGAACAATTCAAACAGAAACATTGTCATAAATAGCACCTCAAGAAACTTACTTTCCGAAAAGTATGTGCGATGTATCTATTCAACAACACATGCCTGCAAATGTCCATCTAACACCCCCAAACACTATGCATGTACGTCAGGCCTGAGAATATGGTACCTACACCAAAACGAGCACCCACACGGTGACATCCCCACACTCGTAAACCCCACACATACACACAAACACACACACATGCTCATATACACACACATGCACGCACGCAGACAGACACACATATGCACACATACGCACACTCATATACGCTCACATGCACACACACACGCGCACACACACGCGCGCACACACACACGCGCACACACACACACGCTGGCCGGCCACACACACACACATACACACACACAATTTCATACCTGCACGGAAGGACCCAATGCTATCAGAGTAGAGAGATAGAATAGGACCTGCCTCTTCCTTACATAATGAGTTAGCTGAGAATGAACCCCGCAGCTGCCTGTAAGTGTTGAGAACACCCCCACACTGACAGTGCAGAGCATGCATTCTTCATTCTGGCAGCCCACTCAGCCCACACTCAATCTATTCACACTTATATAAGAAAGACTAAATCTCAGGCTCTCACACTGGACAAACGGGGTCCCTCCACTATCAGACCCTGATAGAAATTGCATCAGGTGGGCCTTGGACAACACAGCCAATGTAATAACACAAGACAATATGGCAGTGAACAAATCAGGAATTATTTTCCATAATGTATATTGTGACAGTTTGGCAGGAGCGCATACATTAAAATATCAAATAAAGCAGAAGCTTGTTCATCCTAATCATTAAATGTATTACATAACTATAGAAACTGTGCATTTGAGGTCTTCTATCGGGCAGAGTGACGACTGATACAGCAGGACCACAGATATTGCAATTCACCCATATTGCTACCTCCTCCACCTAAGAGAAGTGGCTAGATTGCGCATACCACTTCTGTGATCTAAAAAATATCAAAAAAAGTTACAGGAATCTGTTTGATATACAGTACATTTCTAAATTAGCACTGATGTTTGAAATTTGAGAGGGGTATAAAGAGAGGGTGATAGAGTACTTCACACAGGAAAAAACCGACAGAGAAGGCATTACTCAGCCACACAGGAAAGAGATGGGGAGAGAGAAGAGAGAGCGAAAGAAAGCTAGAGAGATACAGAGCTAGAAAGAGAGAGAGAGAGCGAAAGATTTCTCTGTACCTTCAGAAAAAATTGACTTCTCTGTAGCACTTATGCTGATGATCAAAACAAAGAAATGTAACTAAATCACTCCTGACCGTACTGAGGGGTCTGATGAAACACGCTTTTGTCAAAGCACCAAAGTTAAAAGGAGGTGGGGGTGGGGGGAGAGATGGGGCGTTAGAGGAGGGGAAGAGTGAAGGGGAAGTAGAAAAGAGTACATTTCTGCATCTCCTCGATTATGAGGGGTGAAAAAAAGGAAGTTCCTCCACCACTGTGCTTCCTCCTCACTGACCTTCATTTCTGTCATGTCGGACGCCGCCGTGTCCTCCGGACTTCCTCCTCTTCCCCACTCCCCCTGTGTGCAGGCCGATACTGGGCAGGTCCTGAGAGCAAAGGACAGGAGCTCCGTTTCTATGACCACCAGTATTCATACAGCAGGAAACAGTTGGTTATGCTCAGTGTGGCATCAGAGTTTTTGCAGAGACTGTCTGGACAGAGGCTACAGGTGCATTGTGGGTATGCAAAGCATGATTGGACAAAGTTTACTAACCCCCCCCTCCCCTCAGTAGCCTGCCACAAAGGGCTCTCTTACGCTGAGCCCCACCCATCCCATGAATTGATTTGCATTGCAAAAGATTTGCAGAGAAAGAGGAAGATGGGACAGACTCAGGACATGATACTCAGAGAGAAACACTTACAGTATTTACAAACATCTGTATATTCTGCAGACAAGTGCAGGTCACACTCTTCTACAAATATAGCACAGCTATACAAAACTACCACAGTCATAACATAGCAAAGGCAGTTCACTCACTGTCCTAGAGGGGGAATCATCTGGCCCTGCTGGGGCTCAGTGTGTTCAGGCAACATAGTGAGATCCCCTTTGGCTTGAGGTTGTTCTGAAGAAATGGCCAGGTCTTGGTCAGATGACGTGTGTTCAGGTGATAGAGCCAGGTCTTGGTCAGATGATGTGTGTCCAGGTGATAGAGCCAGGTCTTGGTCAGAGAAAGTGTGATGTGGTTGCTGGGTGTCCAGGTTCAGAAATTCTAGACACATTGTAGGACAATCAGGATCATTATGTCACAAATAAGACAAAAAAATAAACTGACCACATAGCATGGAAACTGCACAGCGGGGCACAACTGGCACCTCTAGCTTACATAATATTGCCGACCATATCCTTTAAAACAGATTTTTAATAACATACAGTAGAATAAACTGAATTGCATAACCCATTTGTCAGCAAATTCTATGCGATTATCCGGAGGAACTGAGGTGTGTAGTACTGTACGATGGTGGGGGGGGGGGGGGGGCACAGGACACAACAAACAATACACACAAATGCATAAATTGTACAACTTTAATTCATACAGTACTTGGTCACCAACATTTCTGATAAGACATATACTCCTGCGTGAACTCTAAGAATTAGGCAGTAGACATTACATTACATGACAGGCATTTAGCAGACGCACTTATCCAGAGTGACTTACACAACTTATTACATTTATCCATTCATAGCTGGATATACACTGAAGCAAGTCAGGTAAAGTACCTTGCTCAATGGTACAACGGCAGTGTCCTACCTGGGAATCGAACCTGGAAATTATACTACACGTTTGCCCAAGTGTATACTACGTGTGCCACTCTGGTGTCTGCTATTGATGTGATTTTGAATAGAAACCACCTACCTTTGTGTCTTCGTGGGTTTGTGTCTTTATAGGGAAATTTTTTGGCGTATTCATTATGCAATGAAATTAGGCAATTCTGTGCAAATACCCCAATTATGTGATAATCTGTTATAATTCCAGAATATATGCTGAGTGTAGGGACCAGGGGGAAGATGGCGGAAGTCTTACCGAGCTGAATTTGAGAAAGGTCAGAGACATGAACAGTCGCATGATGGTGGGAGTCCTGAGGCCCAGTGCATCTTGGGAGCCGGTCACCCTGCTGCAGAACCCAGACAACTGTATCACTGCAACAGGCATACACTCACACAAGCACACTCAAATACAAATGAATAAATCCACATGCAGGATTCTTATGAGTTTTTTTAGATCAAGCCCTGACATCTAAGCATAGCCTTTCAAGGGTAACAAAGGTGATTAAACAGCAAATGCAATGCGTAATGTAATCACAGGTGAAATTTTTTTATACTTTAGTGTAATAAAAATATAATTTAAGTATACAAAGGTTATTACAAGTATACTTTTCCTTTTTGTACATAATTTGAAGCATGTTTAAAATGTACTTTTAAAAAGTGTACTTCAAGTATAGTCTCAAACACACCGTAATACTTTTAAAGTTTGTTTCAAATGCACTGGTGACAATAAAATTGTACTGCAAGCGTATTTAAGATACCAACAAATCATACTTTTTGTGCACTTAAATATACGTAATTACACTAAAAATAGTCCCATTTTAACATACATAGTGCACTTGAAGTACACTTAAATACAACTTAAGTTCTACTTCTGAACAACTTTAGTGCACTTAGTATACTTAAAGCGCTGTCAATTTAGCACAAAGTACATCATTTGTACAAAAACTATTAAAAGTATACCTTGAAAAAGTATAATCTTTTTTTCACCTGGGATACCTGTAATCCAGGACAAGCATCCATCCCAACAAAGAAATTACAAGCTCATCCACACTTTCACATAAGCTATGTACTCCAAGCTAACTGCAAGTTTAGCTACCAATATGGAAAAATATGGAGTTTTTGTAATAGGTGGAGTGCAGTTGGACTCGATTAACTTAAACTCCTCTGAAAAGCCCTTGTCAAAGGAATATGGATCATCCACTGTCTATTTGTGTGAAATAAGAACACAAAATATTGGAGGGACCAGAACTTACCTGGATAGGCTCACTATGTACTCTTAAATCGGCTTCCAGTGTGTCTGCACCCTCTGAAATAGAGATGAAATGGGAGGGGAATCAATTGAATGTTCTGAGCAGTGGCACATCAAATAGTTTCCATGACAACCCTTTTGGACCAGACCAATTTCCTTAAAAGTCCATAATAAAAATGAGGCCACAGGTTCAAAAGCAGTCCTTGGTTATAAGCTTCCCTCTGATCCTCAGAGCAGCTTCAGCCCTGACAGATCCGCAGTGGACTTTGACAGCTAAGTGTTCACCTCTTCAGCGCCGGAGAGCCCAAACCTCCACAAGTCTCACTAGAGGCCATAGAAGGCAGTGGTCTGGCAGCAGAACGGCCCGTAGAGGGCAAGGTTCTTGAGGCGGGTTTGTCCATACAAGGCAGGGGTCTTGGGATGGGATGCCCCAGGTGTCTGGGTACATCTTGGATCGTTGAGGGTCCTGTCTGTGTTGTGACTTCAGTACAAATAAAAGGGCTAATCCACTCAACATGTCACAGACACAAAACAAATGTCACCTTGCTTATCAAGATAACCTACCCAGAACTAGTGAAAACATCACAGGGTTTTAATATCTTGTCACTGTCCCTGAACACATAGAGTACATTCATGTGTGGAATATTGATTATAATAATTTGAACTCTGAATTCCAGACAATGCCGTTATGGCTATGCGGATATTATGTGTACATATTATGCAATAATGTGACTGTTGGTTAGAACTGGTTTTATGAAAATAATCTGTTTTTCATTTCAGGGTATAAATTCCCAACAGGAGTTCAAGAAATGTTCACATACACAAGAAACTGCAGTGCAAAATGACAAATATCTACAGTGCAAACTAATTTTTTTATGTGATGACTAAAAATAATTCTACACAAATCTAACAGGACACAGAAAATCAAAGGATAACAGAACAAATAGAACAATTCTACTTCACTGACAGACGGTGTCGCCGACTTGACCGAACAGGTCATACATTAGAGGTATAAATCAAGGTAGTGCAGAGGTAGAGCTACAGGTTAGTGCTGACAGTAGACATATAGGCAGGGAACAGGCAAGAAGTGACCGGTATGGTACTGACCCAGCTCCTCACTCTTGACACTTTGACCGGGTAAAGATCCCCAGGACTGAGGAGAGCTGCCCCAGAGCTCATCTTCAACATCCTCTCCCCTGGAGCCTTGCAGCACCTCTTCCTCTTCTCTTGAGTCCTTCAAACCCTCTCCCTCACCCTCTACCCTAGATTCACAAACCAGGATGCTCCCGTCTTCATCCCCGCTCGTGGAATCTCTGAGCTCGTTTTCGTCAAAGTCAGAGACTCCCTCTTCTTCTCTTGAATTGGGAAGATCCTCTTCCTCCCTCCTGGAATTTAGCGCTTCCTTTTTCTCCTCCCAAAAGTTCAGTGGTATACAATCCTCCCGATAGGGCTCATCCGACTCTTCTATGACCTGCAGACAGAGACCAATAAAGAGTTTTTCGGACCAAAGTGAAGGTGGCTGCACATGCACAAAAAAATGCATATTCTCATTCACTCACTGTGGTAGCATGCACGCATGCCACAGTAAAATCCATAAATGCACAATTGTAGAGACAACATATTCACACTTAATTTTGTTCAGGGCCGTTAGCAAAATGCAAGGCTGTTAAATTAGGAAGTGAAAATGTGTGAGAAACTGTAGTGGTTAAAGTGCCTACTCTAGCCTCCCACACAGAGTTCTCAGCATTCTCTAGTGCTTCCTCCACAATCTGTATAAGTATAAATTCTACCTTACAGTGATATAATTCATTCTGGCTCCTTCAGCCCTTCTGTCCTACCTGCTGCTGGAGGTCCTCAGTCTGGGCGCTGGCCTCTCTCCCCTCGGGCAGTGGAGCTCTCAGTTGCTCTACCTCCTCCTGCAGTTGCTGCCTCTGATTCTCCTGCTCCTGGATCCTGAAAAACACCCACACATTCATACATAAAATATTCTACACACACGCACACACACACACACACACACACACACACACACACACACACACACACACACACAAAACACTTCAAAACACTTCAAAACCCAGAAAATCACCAACACTCGCACTGAAAAACGCCATAGAAACATTCCACGATCACACACAAATACTCCTACACCTATTTTCCTTCCAACACACGGTACCCAATCTGTCCCCAACACACAGTTCCCAATCCGTGCTGTGCCCAACACACTATACCAAATCTGTCTGACACACGGCAGCCAATATGCTCCCTACACACTGTAATCAATCTGTCTGACACACTGTACCCAATCCGAAGGCCCATGCAGTGCCCCATCCCTCCTGCGGTGCTGCTGTACTCCCCAGAGAGCAGAAGCTTGGGGGACTGCTGAGGCAGGGCCCACAGCTCCCTTTAAATGAGCCCTGCAGCTGTGGCAGCCAGCCAGCTGTCAGAGGCAAACACACTGGAGGACCCAGCCAGACAGTGAGCAGGTCAAAGGTCAATCAGAAACAAGCCCTCTCCAGGGAAACAAAGAAAAATAGTCAACATTGGCCCCTCCCACACGTGTCCCCCCAGGCCAATGTTGCAGCCAGAACCTGTGGGCAGGAGTGGTCCGTCACCCAGCTGCACTCTTCACTGTTACCTGACTGACAGGTGCAGAATCTCTGTGCGAGATCTTCGCATGTTGCTGGCCATCTTGAGGAGCTCCTTCTCCAGTGAGTTTGTGTACTGGTCCACTTGCGTCAGGCTGTGGCCCCAGTCTTTCCTCTTCTGCTCAAGCTCTATCTGCAGGACCTGAAACAAACAACAGAGTGCAAAATCAAAGGAGCACACATACGCCCACAAAAACACAACAAGGAATTACCACACAACATATGATCACGCCACACTACAACACACAAAGATACGCATTGATGGACTGTGAAATTGACTGACTGGAAAGCGAGGTCCTGCCCCCTATTGCATTGCAACCGTATCATAGCACATTGGCAGATATCTACACGTTTGAAAACTGACACGTACAGATAAAGACTACATGTGAAGTTGTGGATTCTTTGGGCATAGGCTCAGGGAGACAATGGTGCCAAAATGCTCTGCGTGAGAAACGGCGAATGAGAAATTCATACAGGACCATGGAGTCATGAAGCATTCTTGTCAACCTATTTCTTCACAAATCACAATATAAACATTCAGACTGTGACTTACAGTTGCAACACACAATGTATATGTTTGCGCACCGTGATGCATGTTTGCAAATGTTTCACGCACGTGCAAAATAATACATTTTTTATTTTTGAGAAAGGTTCTACAGGCTCATTCATGCCAGGACTGCACAAGCACTTACCTGAAGTCTCTGGTCTGTGCTTGGGTCCAGCCCGGAGTTTGCCTCCATGAGCTGCCTCAGCTTGGACAGTACACAGGAGCAGTCTTCTTTAAAGTCCTCATCCTGGAAACAAAAAGAGCACTGTGTGAGCTGTACACCTCTCACACACTTCCCCAATTCCACACATACCCCATTCAACCCCACACGCCAAACTCAGTGTGCACTTACAGTGCCTCTAGTGCAACAGTGAGGGGCATTCGCAGTGATCATAATTCTATGGTAACAAATAGTTCTCGTCCCAAACCTTTCCTGAGGGGATATTGTAACTTTGATGGGGGTGCTATTGACCAGTGTTCTGTGAGAAATTTCTATCTTTGAAGAACTCCATGTGACCTGTAGCCTCTGTCATACCAGTTTGCTGAGGATATTCTTGAACTGGATGGACATTTGCTCAGGAGCGGGGCCCTGAAGGAGCAACAGCACCTCTCTGTCCAAAGTCTCATCCAACGGTGAGGCAAAACAGAGTGAGGATAGATGCTCTGAACTCTAAAAAGTGCAAAAACCAAGTGTTAGCGACCCATTTCTTCCCCATCCTCTACAGTAACTCAACATTGACCCTGAATCTAACCCAGTACCCAAAACAACCAAAATCGACCCACTATCTAAAACACAGCTCTTTCAGTACATAAGTCCAGATCAAGTATCTAACTCCATACATACAGCGAAACACCAATGCAGCATGCCATCCGGGATCAAAAGGAGTCCAATACTCAGCCACTATCAAACTCAGTACTTACACAACTCAACAATATGCAAACATCTAACACAGTATCTACAGTAAACAGTGACCCAGCATGTAACTCAGGATCTAAAGTAAACCAACACTGAGCCACTATCTAGCCCAGCATGGAGGCCATCATAAAGCAGACATTACATGAAATGGTAAAAACAGACCTGAGCAAGAGCCAGTTCTGCCTGCAGAGATCCTGAACTGGTCTGGTTGAGTCTGTATGCCACTGAAAGAGAGAGGCCAGCACTGCAGGAAAGAGAGAGTAATACGTCGGAGGGAGGCAGAGTGAGAGAGGGAGAGAGAGAAATATGAGAGAGCGACTGACTATTAGAGAAAACATTGTGCACAGCATTGTGATATTGTCCACAGAGTGTGGTATTTATATGTGAGGCTTTACTGTTTGTACTCACGCCGACATGTCCGGCTGTATCATCTGCATCTGGCTGTCCAGCTTCGCCTTTTCAGCCCTCAACAACTATAAAAACAATACACTCTACGGTAAAAATACATAGAGCTGCAATATAAACACACTGTTTACACAACTGCATAATACAAATGTACTACAACACAAAATAGTAATGTTAATACACAGAAACTCATTTAACATACACAAAATGCAGAAACAATACATATAAAGTACTCAATACACAGAAACACAGCAAATATTTTAGAAAATGCCTTGACATTATATACATTTTACATCATAAAAACATAATAAAGACACCGCAATGGTCTAACAGGCTAAATGCTGGATAATTAAAGTGTATTGAATCTCTCTGTGAAAGTGGTGAGCTGCTCCTTTAATTCTCACCCTGACGTCCTGCAGAGCAGGCTTAACAGTCTCACCTCAGTGACAGACGAGTACTCCTCGATCACAGACTTTAGCTCCTCTATCTGCCTGCACTTCTGTGGAGGGATAGAGTCACACAGTTATGTCTACTCAACAAAGAACAATTCCAGTCAGACAATATTTCCTTATCAGGAAAAGGGCAGTACTGACTTGTCCGAAATTGGCTAACTCTTCTTCTGGTTTGCCAGGACACCAATAAATTTGCACTCCTCATTTGGAGCCATCAGCAACACCCATACATCAGAGCGATGGATTAAGTGATGCCAAACTCTGACCTTACACACAGCAGAACCAATCTCTCACAATCATGATCCCTTCTGAGGCTTTATCTCATTTTAAATCACTGACCAGCTCCTTTCTATGTGTAATACATTGTCTGGACTAATTTTTAAATACAAATGAGATTATTTCTGTCCAATGCAATAATTGTCAAAAAACTTTACGATCAAAGCTTTCTGTTACATAGTAACCTCATTGAGGGATGAAGATTTCATGAAGTGAAGATGATTAGCCCTTATTAAGCCATTATGAAATTGAATGCATGCACTCCATAAGAATTCTGCTCAGCGGACTGCAAGTATGATATATCCTCAGCTAGGAACTGCCTGTCGACAGTTGCTCATCAACATGCCACAAATGTACAGTACTTTCATACTGAAAACAAGAGTACGGAAACATGACAACTCTCATCACAGTTTACAGTGTACAAAATGTCCTTTGGGAGGAGCTCTTTTCCTGGGGCTGGTTGTTATGTTCAGCCTCTTTGATGCCTCCAGACTGACCTGAAGTGATATTGTGACCCACTGTAAAGACTGTGCTGCTCTCTTTAGCCCAATGCTACCTCTGAAACACTGAAACTGTGCTCTCTGTGGCCAGTGTAGACATAATTGAAATTGCACAGGGCAAGCAGGAGAGGACACTCAGCTGCATTCATTTGATTTACACAAAGGATATTCATCATGTGGTCCTTAACATTTAGAATTTTGTCGTTGCTGAATGCAAAAGTGTTCCGACTCATCGCATTAGCATTCATGAGGGGGCGTTGGTAAAGAAAGTGCATACATACCTAGTACAACATGTTATAGGAGGCACACAGGCCTGATGGGACATACTGAAGTCTTACAGCAGAGTAGACTGTTTAAAGGTCTCCATCTAAACTGGGACTGACTAATAATTAATAATTACACTTTAATTGACCCCGTGGGGTAATTTGTCCTCTGCATTTGACCCATCATAACTACTTAAGAGCAGTGGGCAGCCACAGTGCAGCGCCCGGGGACCAACTCCAGCTTCAACGCCAACAAAGCAGTGAATACTGACCTCTCGCACACAAGATTCCCTGTCATGTAGAATGCCATCAAATGAGTGGACCTGCACCTGAAACGGAGAGAAGAGAGACAGTGAGAGCACTCATGTTCTCTAGAGCAGGGGTTCCCAAACTTTTCCATGCCAAGGCCCCCCTATTGCGAAATGGCTTTTTTTTTAAAAACTTTTAAATTACACTGGCAAATATTAAAAAATCAAACATACAGCTTCTGAATACACAACACAATACTTTTGACCCTATTTTGATTCCATAATCGGGCCATCAGCAGCTCAACGTAACGCGTTGACTGACAGGCAGACGGTTAGTTATTGGCTGCGATTGAAAGAAGGGCATGGCAAAGACCTCATTTCAATATGAAAGTATTTATAACAATTTATATCTTATTTTAAACCGGCACAGTAATCTTATGAATTGAATTGTATTTTTTAAATAATTTTTTATTTATTATTATAAATATATATATATATATTTTTTGCATTTTCCATTTTCCTCTCCCTTCCAATTGCCCCCCCTGGCGCCCCCTGGCGGCCCCCACTTTGAAAACCCCACTTTTTCTTCATGGTACCCTTTAACGGAAAAACAGGAAATAGGAAGGATTTGGCAAGACCCAAGTCGAAACCTTCAAACCCAGAGTAAGACTGAAATGAGACGAGAAACAGTGACGAGAAAAAAAAACTCTCCAGATGAAAGAAATGTAAAGAGGAAGCTGAATACGGAGGGTGAGCCCATCCAGCCCAGTGGCAGTATAAGACCTCTTAATTACATGCTTTCCATAAACAGCCTTACTAATTTATTCAATAATGCTGGCTGTGACTCAATTTAGTAAATCGGTATCTTAGCTCTATCGCGGATATGACATCTCATGGCAATACTTTTCCAAGCATTACTCAGCTTGGACAGAATGCCTTGGAAAAACCTATGACAGTCTTAGGGCTGAAATATACCACAAGCGAAGCGCACGCGGAACGGCGACCGCTTCATTTTGGCGTCCATTATTATGGTAAGCCGAACAGATCAAAAGCTGACACAAACTAGACACCACATATCCAGTTGGATACCGCGCACCACCCAGTTGGACAGCTCGAAGATACCCAATTTGATTGTCGCTGATTGGACAGGAATTCACTCATCTCTCACATGTAATTTACGTAAAACTGAAGTTTGTTTGGAGGGTCATTTGAATCATAATGATAATCAAAGTTTTTCGTTGTTTGCATTTAAATTTTCACACTAATTCCAAAAATATTGAACTATATTTGGAAGAACTTAACCAATGTTTAGTTTAGGAATATGGGAAACAGTCATTGAACATAAGCAGAGACTGATCTGAATGCAGACATGAAGAAGCAAACACTATTGTTTTAAACGTGTGTAATTAATCACATTCATGAAATGAAAAAGGCATAGTTAATTCAAAGCACTGTTAACTGGTATTTTTAAAACAAATTTGGAATATATTTTAGTTGGAATAAAACAGCAAAAATTAAACAAAAAATATAGGCTAAATATGCAATTTATTTTTAAAAATAATCTCTGTTCTTTTATATATATTTTGCTAGCCACGTTGCTCTCGTGTTCTCTAGCCTGTGTTGTCCAAGACTGAAATTGGCTACTCACTGTCATCTAGTCTATATAATAGGCTTTTTGTTCTCAAACATTTCCCAACAATTAATTCAAAAGCAGCAATCACATTTTATTTCTCCTTCTCTGCTAGGGGTCATTCCTATGTTCCCCAGATTTATATGGCACATAATGGAAACATGACAAAAGGTTGTATGTTCCCCAGCTCTATATAGCACATAATGGGAACCTGAAAAAGATGTTCCCCAGCTATGTATTCGCTTAATATGACACGGGTTTTATTTGTACCTAAAAGATTACGATATTATGTAATGTAGCCCATTTTGTTCAGAAAAAAATACGAAGACTGGCGAGTGCTTCCGTTATGTTCTCAATGCTGCCAGCATTAGTTTCTGGCGCGCGTGATTCCACGAGAAGCTGCCGGTGTGTTCCAGGCATTAGCCAGCCTTGCATATAATTTGCGATAAGACCATAAACATTAAATGCCTATGCATTCATCCCATATACACACAATACATTCCTTCTTGGTTCCTTGCTCAAATCAGCTCAATCATGCCCTCATGTTTGATTTTTCATATCATGTTTCGCCTGTGGTCGACTGAATTTGCAGGTCATATCATTTGCAAGTCATATCATAATCATGGTACAATTGGCCTTTGAAATGGAGTGATAATATTTGAGAAAATATATTTTTATTCAATTATCCGTTATCCAGGCGAGTCCTATAGTACAATGGATCATCACTGTATCTAAGAAGTCTTGCCATAGGGCCAGGACACTCAGGACCGAATCAGAACCAATTTTTTGACTGAGTCCGAGGAGACACCCAGGATGTGAACCCACCTGGAGGTCAGTATTTAGGTCACATAGTTCGATCATCTTCTTCTGAAGGTCATCAATCTCCTGGGTGATCTTGATGTTCTGTAAGATTGGAGGTGTTACTAGCTCATTTGTTTTTCCAATAGCATTTTCACTGAATAATATTATTTTGCAAATACAACAAAATATTTTACAAAATAAAATGAAGCTACATTTACACCCAACCAAGGGTTTACATAGTAAATGAGATACATTAATCACATGTAATGATCTGAAATGTTGGGCAGTGAATGTTGACCATTAATCAAAGAACCATCTAAGCAGAATTAAGGTTACATGCCTCTTCTTGAAGAGAAGATATCTTCATAATAAGACTGTGATTCTCTCGCTCCTGTGGGTAAAGACAATGAAATCTTTAGTACTATACGGTACTGTGCATGGCATCACATTACATACAAAAGTTACATGCATTTACTCAAGTTACTACAGTAACTTGAAATAATGCGATAAGTACTGCATAATTAAGCACATAACACTGGGCTCCTGTGTGGATTTGTCAGTAAATGCACTTGTAATAAGTTCAGGCTGGGCACTATAGCCTAAACATTGTAGGGTCTAGCCTGGGCAAAGTCATTAGCAAAATGGTGGGACACAATTAGCTTTGTACTGCCAGAGGCAGGATGGCTGTAGTATGTCAGTCACAGTTCCTTAGACAAATGCTACATTAGCCCCATCAATGATGTGTTAGACAGACTTTATTACCTGTACCTTATGTCTAGAGTGTCTGGATAAAGAAGTTACACTCCATGAGACTGGTTTCCTGAAATCTGATTCGAGATTATTTTCTGGTTCCAGCAAGTAATTCACCAGTGTTGTGTTGTAGGTCAGTGGTTGAGCTTGCTTGAATCACTATTTAATTCAAGCCCCTAGTAAATAGAATCTTGATTTGTTAGAAGCAACTGGCCATCGGTTTATCAGCAAAGCACATCAAAGCCAAGGGTGAATGCACCGCATGACAACAAACCAGAGTCATCCTGGTCAGGCTGATAGGAGTGTGTTAGCACTACAGACTTGAGCCTCTCCAGCTCAACATCTGGAACAAATATGCCTTTTCATGGCTTGGCACACTGTAATCTGATTGGACACATCCAATTCAGGCCCGGAAAATCTGATAAATATTCAGCTCATAGGCTTTGCAACAACAAATATAGTCACATGGAAGAAGAGAGGAGACTTATGTTCAGAACATCAAATTTATTTTCCAATTTCAAATTCCGCCTATCCTCCCATGATTCCTTAATCCAAATGTCAGCTATTTCTTGGACCAGCGATCCCCTTCTTTGAATATGGGTGGAATATTTTTACTCCAGAAGGCTGGTCGCGAGGAGATAGAAGCCTGCCAGGGGAGGCTCACAGTCCTGTAAGATCAAGACCCTAATAGGTGAGATTATGTGCCAGGCACCCAGCTGTCATCAATCACAGATATGGCTCAGCACTACTACTACTCCCATAGTACTACTGCCAGGAGTGATCACTGGCTGGCAGGAAAGTACATTAAAGGCGTGAAAGCACGCACACAAGCACATGCACACTCACACACGGCTGCCAGCGTGCTATACTCACCATGTGCTTAACCTGTGTTGTGGCCTGCGTGCGGCTCGTCTGCACAGCACTCAGTGTCACCTTCATCTCCTCCATCTCCTCTTTAAGCAGCTTCTCCTTCTGTGCCAAATGCTGACCTCTGCAGGTCAGAGGAGACAAGAGCCAGGTTTTCACCATTACAATCCGCATGAAACATTTTACATGCATCCTGCATACGTTTTTAGAAAATGGTGGTGAACTATAGCACTACCGAGTCATTGCTGTATAATTAAGGAAGCAACACTCCAGTCCACCTCCATATAGGTGTTAGACAGGACTAAGGGTGAGGCATAACGGTTAGGTAATATGGAGGAGGGTGACGAGTGAGTGTGATGGGTAAGGGTAAAGGTAGGTGGGGTAGGGTTAGAGAAAAGAGGTAAGGGGCCAAGATTAGCTTGTGTGTAACAGCTAAAAGGTGAGGAGAGTTGAGAGGTAGGGTTTGGGTGTCCCATCTGAATGAAAAGAGTAAGATTTAGGTGATATTAGGCAGGGTCAGGTGAAATGATGTGTGGTCACTGTTATTTGGCTAAACAGGTTGGAATACATTTTGGCCTGAGTCTTGAGCGTCTCATTCTCCTCAGTCAGCTTCTGGTTGACTTCCTCCATGGTCTCCATTGCCTGCTTCAGCTTCCTGACCTCATCCTGCAACTTCTGGTTATTAAACTGCAGGTCAGCCACGCAGTACACCAGGTCAGACGTTTCACTGCAGAGAAGCAGCACAGCAGATCAGTCTCTCAACACACAGTACACTGACTCCATCTTATTATACACATGGTCACACCACAGGTTAGTCTCTCCATTTCCATCCTACACACATACTATAATTCTTTATTTGAAAAAACAGGACAAAAAAGGCCCCCAAAGAATACTGACTGGCATGACTTAAACTTGGTCTCAATTCAGTGTGAACACACAAACAAACGCGCAGTCATAGTCGTTTTCTCTACACATTCGGTGCAGAAAATTGGCCTTCACACACTCAATGAGGGAGATCGTTTGTACGGAGGGTGACAAAACATGAATCGTTTTCACTTTAAGGTCAGTTCTTGATTCCAAAATACCAGTGTTTTCCTTCCAAGCAGATTTGTTCAAATTTGCCTTGCGCCAAAATATTCCTAAAGAACTCTTGAGTGGGACAGATGATAGATTGATGACAGGAGTACAAGGGAACAAATGGCACAGAATCTATAGACTAACCAGATGGTCAGCTCATGCGCTCCTTCCGTCCTCTCTACTTCTCAACAACAGGAGTTTCCAGTGCTATATCCCCGTTTGTGAATGATCATGAACAGGCATGCCTGTTCTCATGGACACACCACAGGTTAGGCAATGGATGCCACTGTATTGTCTTTCATCACACCCCTTAATTTATATTTATCAGGTGTATCAAAGTGAGGCAGAACTTTAAATGCAAAGAATACAGACCCAATCATCCACTGGGTCTGCAGAATCTGTGCTGATGATGGAAGGTGGGGAAGGGCACCTATAGCTGGGGTGGGAAGGGCACCTACAGCTGGAGTGGGAGGGAACCTATAGCTGGGGTGGGCGGGAACCTATAGCTGGGGTTGGAGGAAACCTATAGCTGGGGTGGGAGGAAACCTATAGCTGGGGTGGGAGGAAACCTATAGCTGGGATGGGAGAGACAGGTAGCATGGATGGGAGAGAGAAGACTGGCGGCAGGTGTGGGAGGCGATGTCACACTCACAGATCACCTCGAGAAGCCTCGCCTCCGAATGCCTCAATGCTGCCCGACGTCATGTTCAGCACCGCGGTCCGCCTCCCTGGGACAAAATTACGATTTCATCTCACAAAAACCAAAGAGCATGAGAAACAGAGTGCTCGCAATGACCCTGGGAGCGCAGTCTTACCTGAGAGGCTGTCTCTGAGTTTCAAAGACTCCTGCAGCAGGTCCTCTGGTGTATCATTCCTGTGGGGGGGTGAAAAATGTTTGCTTCAGAAAAGGTCAAGACATTCAGACAGGAAACCTTCCCAGTTTGGTCTAAGCAGCCATGTTCCTGATTCAACAACAAGACATAACTGCAATGTCTGCATTCAAGCACCATTCCCCTGTTCCAAATTTGAAATTTGCAACTCTGGCTCTCAAGTTAACACCATGCCACTCATATCCTGCATAAGGACCATCCCAGCTGAAGCCTGCAGACTCCTCCAATGCACCTGCCTGCAAGCCACACATGACAGGAGAGGCATGTGAGATGTTCCTCACTGATCAGAG
Source organism: Ilyophis sp. 1 JC-2022 (assembly GCA_022702515.1). Lineage (NCBI taxonomy): Eukaryota > Metazoa > Chordata > Actinopteri > Anguilliformes > Synaphobranchidae > Ilyophis > Ilyophis sp. 1 JC-2022. Next base: position 94,593,967 of record CM040404.1, on the reverse strand, counting down.
CTAGTATCCTGAGGACACAATGCATGATGCAGGGATGCAGGACAGCTCTCTGCAGTTTGTGACCGGCAGAGACAGCAGTGAAACAACTGCAGCGATTCTACCGCCATCTGCCGGTCACCGTCATGTCCTCGCTGCTTCACGGTCGGTACATACCCATGATTGCGGCAGTCCTGGATCCACTCCTTCATAACGGCGTGGTAGGTGACCAGGTCAATAGAGACGTCTTTGCGGTCGGGGTCCAGCATGTTGCACAGGTCCTCCAGGCCGCTGTCCTCTGAGCCCCGGCTGGTTGTGTGACGCAGGTAGTCCACAATGTGAGACACAAACACTCTGCCTGGAGGGCAGAGGCTAGGATTACCATAGATATGGTAAGATACCCAGAGGGACATCTCTGGAGGCCATTACAGTGCTACCTCCAGAGACAGAGGTGGCAAAAAAATTGATCAATAAAAGCAGTCAATTACACAGTTAACTCACCTCACCTGCTTTCTTTAGTCTAAATAGTTGTTGCATTTAAGTTGAAAACAAAAACCAGCATACCCTGCGGCTCTCCAGGACAAGGGTCAGCCACCCCTTGATGACTGCTTGGGTCTTTACTGGGCGGAGTAGTGAATTTAGAATCCACCGAAACCACACAGAGTAACTGAACACAGAGCAGTCCAATGTTTCAAAGCACTCCTGTAAAGCAACTCTCTCAAAACCTGACACAACACAGGCCCAGTGTCTCGCTCTCGCACAGGGCCACGTATCATGATCAGAGCCTCGCCTAAGTGCATTTATTATTATTCTCCAACGAATATGTAGATTCCTAAAAGAAACGGTTGTGTGCAGAGAAAGCACCGCAGGGTAGAGACATCTCACAAGGAAGGTAGTATGATAGGAGAGGAATGTCTGTCTGGTCCCTTCTGGACATGGTTTCAATCAAGACACAAGATTACAATGAGACAAACCGGCCCATTCAATCTAGACTTACCATTTACCCATAACAACAGGCAGAATGCAAGTATGGTGGAAAACATCACCAAAAAAATCCAATCCGGTTTAAAAAACATACAGTAATTTACAGTAATGTATGTAGTATATTGATTTCACTTGCATTCCTCACAGCCTCAGTCACATGATTTACCTGATCTATGAGACAGAGGAGGACAGGCAGAAGCATGGATAGAGAGATACATGTGGGCTGAAAAAGTGAGTGACAGCCATTTGCAGGACAGCGACAGAGGGTGGGAGAGAGAAAAGCAGACAGACAATGGGGAAAATACATCAAGGCAGACAGCCTGACAGACCGACAGAGCAGGATGGAGCATGACTCAGATGGGTCGGGGACATGAGCGGGAGACCCGTGGCGTATGTATGCAAGACACCATACCTCTGCGCTGGGTATCGCAGGCGTGGAAGATGGTGTCCAGGAGATCCTCTTCACAGATGAGACTGACCTCAGCCATGGTTTCTTTCCTCAGGTCGGAGTGGTCAAAGGCACCTGCGCACAGGGAAAGACAGACAACAGACCTTCACTAGAAGAACACCGGCAAAGCAGCAGGCTGTGTAGCACTTCAGGGGAGTAAATGTAGAAATGCAAGTGAGCATAGACGAGCAGCAGCACCCATCCTTCTCCTGAGAGGGAAATGAGTCATGTGATGTCACCAACATACGGAGAGTCCCATACCGTCTCCCATGGACAGTCTCTTGACCACTAAGGCAGGGTAGCCCGGGTCGGAACCCGAGTCCAGAACAGCAGACACATCCGATGTGCAGAAGTTGAGGTTATAGTACGCGTGCATGCCCTGGGCGGGGCTCCCACGCTGGTCTTCACTGGCAGCACCACCCTCTGGCTTGGAGTAGGTGGTGCAGTGGGAAAAATTGAAGTATCTGTCCCTGGTCAGGGCAGCGGGGGTGGAGCAAGTGCGTGACCACGCCTTCTCTAGCCTCTGCCCCGCATCTCGCCTCTCCCCCAGGGTGCTGGGGACGGTGTAAGTGGTATTGGTGGGCAAGGGAGTGCGACTAGGGCAGAGGGACCCAAGGGAGTCGCTCGGCGTCAGCATGCCCCGGCTCCCCTCAGACTCGCTGTCTCTGCGTACGGCTCGTCTCTTCAGGATGGCCTCCAGGTTCCCGCGCAAGCCCGACTGGGGGCTGTCGTAGCTGCAGGACTGGAAGCGGGGGATCTGGAATGGAGAGTCAGCCTCTTGGGTCCGCCGCTGGATGGTCTGCAGCTTGCGACAGATGCTGTCCACCGGGTTGTGCCGTCTCTGCATCACTCCCACGTCCATCTTGGTGTAGGGGTGGAGAACAGTCCTCGGTCTGGAGAGAGACGCAAGCTCATCAGTCTGCACTCTCTTACACAGGCATGCCAGTGTCGTGTGCGCACACCCGTTACTTTACTTTCTTATCCACAGCTATATACACTGCAAAGTGCAAACACAAGCACAAAGAGCATGGGATCAAAGTGCAGCAATTCCCTACAGGAAGGAAGTATAGTCCCAGGAGAAATAGCAAGTGCAAGATGTGCACTCAACTGTGAACTTCCCCCACTGAACATTAAACTGAGTTACACAAAGAATAATAAAACTATCCTAATGAACACGAACAAATGCAGGCCCTTAAATATAAATAAATATGTTTCTTAGGGCAATGTACACCCAAATCCCTCTCTCTCAATTACAAAGGTCTTACCCAGATTATTGGCATGCTTTGCAATCCTCTACCCATCTACACAAGCCAAACATTAAAAACACAAAACTGCTTAATCTCTGACCTAACCATTTCCCTGGAGAAGACCCCCTTGGCCCTCCCAAGACTGCAAATAGCTCAAGTAACAGTTGATAATTCACCTGCTGTCCCTTCGTGGAAAATAGGCTAGGCTACTGAATACATTTGCCATGTTTGCGTTCATGTTGTTGCTGTTGTGTAATTTAGTTTAAAATGAAAGATGAATGAATTAATGCATTAACAGCTGTTGTACAGTGGCTTTTGGCTATGCTACCCATTGTACCTGCCTAATAAAAACAAAATACATACACGAAACCACACACACGAACATGGACAAACCGTTTACTACCAACCCACACACACCGCTGCTGCCGCATGCCATCTCACCTGCTACACCATCTGCTTATAACTAGAAATATCTGTAAATTTAGATTTTATTCCGAAACTACATAAACGCCATCCACTCCACATAGTGCAAAAACATCAAAGCCGTTCAGAAATTGGTTTTAAAACGCAGAAACGAGGTGATGTAATGCAAAAAAAAAACGTGTAGGCAAATGCCATTTTTTGCGTAAATTTATTCACGACATTAAAATGTAAAGGTTTTCATTACTGAAAATATGGGCAACAATACAAAACTGTAGGCTACGCCGCAAATACTAAAGGTAGAAAACATATTTGTCCCAAACAACAAACATTGCGAAGAAAAAAGCCTACTACAGCTAAAATGGTGTATATTACTTAATGGTACGTTTGGATGTTTTTGCTACTGAAAGGTATTTACCTGAGTTTGTTTACGCTGCAATATCTTTGATTGGATTTTGTTTTTTCAAACAGTCGCACTACTTTCGGAGTAAAGAGAGCGCCGCAAGACGTACGGCTATTTCAATCGCAATGGCGAGACGGTCAGTGGAAACTGTACTCTTGTCGCCCTCGTGTGGTGTAGGAAATGAATGTACATGCGATAATAATTTGGGTAATTTACATTTTTATAGTTCAATGCCTCGGTGTTTAAAGATACATCTTTATGAAATTTTTGTGGCTTGTGTGACCGTTATGGCCACTAGGAAATCAGTTGTTGTTCTTGCTGTTAAATTGTATGCATTTTTGTCTCATCTAATGTAGCCTAAATCAGGCCTGAACAGAGGCGACAATTTACAGAAATTTACAACGCACAACATTCTGTTCATGCTTGCTCATATGTTCCAGAGACAGACAGTGCTTTGAACTTTTGAACTGACATACGATATTGCCACTGAATTACATCACCACACAGCTCAGAAATCCTAAACAACGGACTGTCTGCTACCAATGTCACAGGAAGTGGTGCCACCAGGGATTTTGGGGCCCATGAGAAGATCTCAAATTGGGCCCCATCCCTGCCAGTCAGGGCCACTGGTCAGGAACTGAGGGACATGACCAGTACATACAATATGTCAGCATGTGAATTAATCTAAACTCCACTTGATTTGCACCAGTGAACTGAAAAAATAAGAGTCACTATGAAAACAACACTGTTCACTGGCTAGTCTGGTCAGTCCATTACTGTTTGTATGTTGCATTGCACCCTTCTGGTTGCTCTCCAGGGGCTTTGACCAGCCCACTTAGTGAAAGCAGGATAAAGAGAACCAAGTCTGCACAACTGTTTGCACCTTTTTTACATTATTGAGGGGGTAGCAATATAGCAATATGAATAATTTCCTAACCCTACATGATCTCATAGTCTCCACTATGGCATGCACTCATGGTATCCTGTACAATAGATCCCAGACATCCCCTATTTCTTTTCTCAAATCATACCAAAGTGCAGCCTTTCTAGCTACACTGCATCAATTTCTGGACATGCAATATATGCTGTCTATTTTCTTGTCTGAATAACACAACAATTAATTGTGGCAGAATTATATTGATTCCAACAATCGGTGATGCTGTTGCATTTTTTCCAACAGCACTTTGTTTTTGGTTGCAAAGTACGCATACTTCAAAAAAGCAGATTAAAAAATAGGGCAGTCCTTGGTTCACCAAATATCTTAAAGAACATTTTTGTTCCCGCCTCTGCTTTTAATTTTTAAAAATAATTTTAGAATTTCTGACATTTTGAAGGTATTGCGAACAACTGACTGCAAGACGCCTGTTGGACTTAATGGCATTGATCTAGTTTTTACTAGAACTGCTGTCATAGTTTATCTGAACCAATAATTTATTTTGTTAACCAGGATAAATTATATACCAATCAAATGTAAGCAAACTTATGTTACACTGTTATGACTATAGACCAAATACAAACAATTCAGGTCAAATCACAACACTTTGACAGCAATATTGAAAGCAACGCAATTGAAAGCAATTGGACATTATGTATCAGTTATTGATAATTAGTTTGCTGATGGCTTGAATAGGACATAAAGAAAAGTGGATAGTTTCATAATTATCTGTCTGAATGGACTCTCAGCTAGAACATAAACTGTAAAAAAAAAAGCTGGCATACTACAATCCCATCGTCTAGGAATGATTAACAGACAAAATTACAAAACTTAGAGAAGTATTTCATACCACTGCCAAAATTTCACATTTAACTTTTGGGCACTATCACTCATTGCTCTTCATGTTTTAAATACCTGTTTACTTTAGATGCTAAGTTTCTTTTATGAAATAATGTCCCCTGATTTCATGTACTGCCTTGTTTAACAGTCTTGTTTGCAGTGGCGCTGCCAAGGGGTGGCCAGGGGGGGCCATGGCCACCCTGATAAAATCGCTGGCCCCCCCACTGGCCCCCCCTCGCGGCTCACGAGTCACATATGCATAATATGCTTCTGAGTCTGCATAATATGCTTCTATCTGATATTTTACATTAGGTACTATTCATTTAAATCAATAATGTATATTTTTTGTATATAATGTATATATTTTTCTATACTACAACATAATAGAATTCCTGAAATTCAGTTATGGCTTTTGGTATGCCACCCCAAGATTTTCAGTGCCCCCCCCCCCTATGAAAAGTTTCTGGGGGGCGCCACTGCTTGTTTGGTCTTGGTGTTTGTACTGTCCTATTCTGCTTCATTGCCCCTTTCTTGACCAGGACACATTGTGACACATTAGTAAAATACATGTTTATATAAAACAGTGCTGTGTGCCACCGTGTTTACTGAGACATGCACTGCACCTGTATCATTTCCTCTGTAGCTATCAGTATGTTTTGGTCTGTGTGTGACTACGTATTGAGTGGTAATCTCAGTGTGTGTGTGTGTGTGTGTGCATGTGTCTGTCTGTGTGTTTGTGTGTGGGGGTGGGTGTGGGTGTAAATATGTGTATTGTGTGCCGCTCTTAGCAGGAAAAACACCATATTCAGCACCTTTGTTGATCTAATTAAATCCTACACATAATTATCAGTACTTCTCTCAGTAGAATGAATTATGCCTGATTGCATGGGGCACTAATGAACTTACAGGATACCATCTGTTCAAAGGAGAGAAAGGGTTCTACTTTGCTAAATTCAATATGGAACAGACTCTCCAAACTGAAAAGTTATTAGTGTTCTTTCAGTGCAAGAACGAAGCCGATAGCTAGTTAAATAATTGAATAACAAAAAAATTTAAATACGGAATTAGCCTGATACAGCCACACTAACTTAATTTAGATTATTTTTTCAAAAGATGACCTTGAATTTGTCCAAACTGTGTAAAAACATTTAGCCTAATATGAACACTTTAATGAATGGTTCTCTTCGCGACTTTGCTGTGAATGCAATATAGGCTTTGTCTGGGCTCTGTAAATTATTTTCTTGACGCGTCCAAACAAATGTTCGTAATCCATCTCCTGAATCTAGGTCTTCTGCTGGAAACTTGAAGTTGCATTGTACAATACTGTTGATAATGTTTAATCTGTAAGCGGTTTACTGTAGCTCACTCTGACACAGCGAGCGGCTTATGCCGCATATCCTATTCATCGTCATGGCGAGTGTTTCAGTCGTGCCCGCATCTGAGGCGAGCGCTCCATCTCTCAAGGTAAATCTAATTATGTCACAGAAGCTCGGTGGCTACGTACACTCTGTACATTAAAACGTTTTTCTTGACGGTACAAGTTAAATTCTTTACCTGGGTCAAGTCGTATAAGCGGTTCCTACAGTTCACGCCACGTGTAGCCTACGGCAAAGGATTAGAAGAGAACGCTTTAATCTCTTTTATGTGACTGTTGTTGTTCAAATATAGCGCTTGCAAATAAATAAAAATGAAGTGACATTTAGTTTCTGACCCGTTGATACAATGTAGACAAAATAGCCTATATAGCGTCTTTATTTATGTGGGGAATTTGGTTGACGACACATATGTCGTGCTATGCTTCACGTTATAGAATACGTAGGCTATAACCTAGGCTATAATTTTTTATAATGATTTGAATATTGTTAACTGCCAACTCGATATTTCAGGATTTCAGTGCAAATCTACCAAAGTCATTGCAATATGAAAAACGACACAATTGAACAGAATTAGTCTTGCTTTAGGCTGAAGGATGCTATGGCAGACCAGAGCTCCATACTTCTCGAATAGTCCTTGACGTAGGCTAATTATAAGATACATATATTCCTCATTCATTTTATATTATCAACGAATAGCCGACAGTCCTAATATTCGAATGACTCATCGTATTTGGATTAGGCCTATCATTGTGATAGAAATTAAAATATAAAACATGCAATGTAATGTCGTGTCGGCAAAAGCACTCCCGTTGTCAATTTCTCCCTGCATAAAATTGAAATTGACGTGGTGACGATCTATCGTGGGTTGGCTCCTGCATTGAGTGCGTCCGTGTGTAGGCTACTGCATGGCATGTATACTATGCGCGCGCGCGTGTGTGTGAAGGAGAGAGAGAGAGAGAATTGTGCGCACACATTATAAAATCGTCTGCATGTGTTTTCAGGTTTCTGCTAATGACTGCTGCACCAGTGGCATTACAGAGTGCATCTCCAGCTTCAAGGTAACAGCCTGTGACATTCCAAGCACTGGGGGAAAAGCACTGTAGATTACTATAGCACTACTATAGATTTCTGTCCAGTTCAGTTATTTTTGCATTGTATTTGTATTCCTTCCAAGTCATGCTCGGCAATATATCTTTTCTGTACAATAATATAATTTGTATGAGGTAACCTTAACATCCCATGGACAGCAGGGTGCATGGCATGATTTTCAAAGTAAGTGCAGAATGTGTAAAACTCATATGAACACAGTGAGAGCTTACTCTCAGGCAGGAGAGGACTGAAAACGGAGATTTCAGATCTAATACACAGTCTCTGAGATCAGGCTGCAAAAAATAATAATACAGGGAATTGTGACTGCAGTGCTGGATTTTAGAGTAAACTCTAAAGTGTGATTTAGTCTTTGTGTATGTGTGTGTCCATTAGTTTTTGTTTGTTTGTGGTGTTTGAATTACTTGCCTTGAGGCTGGGGTCCAGGAGCAGCATTTTAGAGGTTCGTAGGTGCGTCCTGCTGCCTACAAATCAGAGGGTCTCCTGTCAATCAAAACATCCAGGCAGATCAGGGGCGGAGTCTTGTTCCCGCTTCTCTCTTCCTATATTAGGCCCCCCTCAGTCCCAATTAGCTCAAAATCAATGTGCTGAACTCGGTGGCAGAGAAACACTCATCCGCAGAACCTTCTCTCTGGCCATGGGGAAAATATGGCTGCCGTAATTCAAGAGTTAACTCTTCAGAGTCCTGTGTGTGTCACGCTCTCTGTTCAGCGAGAGAATAGATCAGGGCCCATTAGGACAATCCACTTTCTCAGATCTCTGTAAGCCCTGCCAGTCAGGATGTGCTGGTTGGAGTCATGTTCTCTCCTCAGGTGGGAATTAGAAGAACATGCCGCAGTGCAAACACACACACACGCAAACACACACACACGTGCGCACACACAAACGCACACACGCACACACACACACACACACACACACACACACACACACACACACACACACACACACACACACACACACACACACTGTACTGCATAGATACAGGCTGCTCTTTTGTGTTGCAAAATGTGTGGTTTCTGAGATAATTAAGCAAATAACATCCCACTATTCTCAGGCTTGTGTTAAAAAATGTTTGGCAGGCCTGGTTTTATATTTATGGCTAGCAATGTTAGAAGATGAGAGCTTGGCGACTTGAAAAAATGAGCGATTGTTGGGGCATCTTTGGCAAGAGCTTCAGTGAAGAATACAGCTCAACTCGCTGATGATTCACAATTTAGTGTTGGGTGCATGTGTGGCACACACCTAAAAAGGGCCACAGGCCTGAATGTTTCCTTCCAACAGTTTTGGTGGTTTTATAATGGTATGGGGGTGCACTTTCATGGCATGGCTTGGGTGCACTCATTCCCTTAGAAGGCAAGGTCAATGCTAACCACTACATCATTATTCTGAGTGATCACCTTCTTCCCATGTTGCAGAATTGATTTCCTGCTGGGAGGGGTGTCTTCCAAGATTACGGTGTCCCTATCCATATGAGTGGTCACCCAATTGTTTGATAAGCATGACAATATGTTATCCACATGAATGACTTCATATTGGTGATTCCACCCTTTTTGCTACTACTAAAAAGGCAGAGATGGCCATTACAAAGCAATACTTTTGTGGTCAGTAAACTTTCCCGGTTGATTTTGAGGTATGGGGAGGGGGATACCAGGGGTTTGTCCAAATCAGAGCCCTATCTACTGCTTCCAGTCTCCTGTGTACAGTGTACTGGCAGATGTGTGCTGTTTAATGTGCACTCTTTAGTACACAATTTGCAGTATGCAGAATAATATCCTCCGTGCTATTTTCCAACCATACTGTGGAATTGTCGTAAGACATCCCACCCTTGCACGGCCATCTCACATGTTGTTTTTGTTGTGATTGAAGGAAAACGTCAGCGAAGTTGCACCTCATTTTTTAAAATGAAGCTGCACATCATATTTATGGGACCAAATTGTTTGTTTACTTTTTGAGAAGTATGCTCCCAAACATACTCAGCAAAACCCCGGAAGTAGGTATATCATCCGGGGGTTTTAAGTACACTACATTTAGACAAAATGTTGCCTCCTTAAGAACTTTCTCATCCAGTGGACTCAACAAGCAATACAGTACTATAATAGTAGGAAGGGCACCTGTTTAGACTAACATCTCTACTGGAGTGCAGCTGCCATTTGCCCCTGAGAACTACAGAATTTACCTGTGGGGTTTTTGGGATGGAAGTGCTGCAAATCTCTGCTCAGATACAACACAGAGCCTGTAAGGTGAGGAGACAAATCACATTGACATTTGATCTTGCCCTTAAGTGAAAATGTTGTCTCTTCCCATAAAGTTTCTCTGTAACTTTCTAACTCAGTACACATGCAAATGTAATAATCCCAAAATGCATAATAACATTATCAAACCTCTGGCTGGCACATCAACACTGCTAAAACTGAGAACTATATTTTAGCAGAGAGGTTCTATGACAGATCATGCTGAAGAACGTCAGTACAATGCTGCAGATGGGGTGTGACATGCTGAAACGTTCAGAAACACAAACAAAAAAAGGTTTAAAGTGCTCTCAACCCTGTGCGCTTCATCTGCCTTCAGTAATCTGGGATTACGCAGTTTTAGAATCAGGACAATATATGACTGTCTTTAATCCCAATCTCTGAGGCAAAGCAGTAGACAGACTATGACTTGTGGCACGTGGTTGTGTGTTAGGGCTTAGACAGTGTGTGACTCAAGGGGCCAAAACCGGGCTTTGCTGTTGAAGCTCACTTCCTGGTCTTGTTGAGAGCGTTGCTCTCTGGCGCCAGTGCGGTTGGCTCCAGTATAGGTCTTTCAGGCCCCTTTTTCAATACAAGTCTATGGTATCAAATGCGGTCAAAATACGAAGGCAGTACATTTTTCCCAGGAGAACATGCCGAATGTCTCCCTATAGGCCGATTTGTTAAATTGTTGTGTCGTTTGTATGCTGTTGCATTTTGTGGACCAATTAGTGAAAGTTTGCGGCAATTCCTTCCTACTCACTGCGAGTCGCTAGTATATCATGCGCTTAGTGGACGAATCAGACCCGGCCCAGATGTAATGACCATAAGGGTCCCCTGCTCTGTACTGCGCAGGGGGTCTTTTCTGGCTCCAATTTTAGTACAACTTGGCAGCACTACTGCTGTTTCAAAATGCTTTTCACAAGCCCACGGAAAGTCGATGGGTGACGTCGCAGTCACTTTGTCCATATTTTGCTAGTCTATGGTGTGACTTTGAGCGCCCCCTACCTGTAACTCTGATTGTTTTGAGTGCCCCCTACCTGAGCTGTGAGAGCTGTTCGCACACTCTACCTTTAAGTGTCATTGGTGACCCCTGCCATGACTGTGACAGTTATGATGCCCCCAACCTGTGCTGTGAACACCTCCTGCCTGTGATTTTGATGACTGTCATGATGGTTTGACAGCCTCACACAAACAGTACATACACACACTCCCACCCACACACACACTAAGGTCACACATGGTTTTAACCTGCGCTCTCCTCCAGATGTGCCTGCATCTTTTGTCTCCTTGTCAACTTATCGTGGATACATAGCCATTTCTTCCCCTTTAATACTTTTTTCAGACTGGAGTGAGTGTACTTGCATACATGTGCATGTGTGTGTGTGTGTGTGTGTGTGTGTGTGTGTGTGTGTGTGTGTGTGTGTGCATGGCCACATAAGTGTGCGTGTACATGTATGACCATGCAATATGTGTGTGTGTACATTTCATGACAACGTGTGAGCTTCCGTCCCTCTCTCCTCTCAGGCAGCGGATGCAATGATTGAGCTGGCTCCAACCCATAAGCCCAAGCCTGACCCCACTGACTTGGTGTTTGGGACAGTCTTTACTGACCACATGCTGACCATTGAGTGGACCAGCACTGGTGGCTGGCAAAAACCTCACATCTGCCCCTTTCACAACCTGTCCATTCACCCAGCATGCTCTGCCCTGCACTATGCCGTACAGGTGAGTTTTGCACTGTCGCATAATGATTAGGGAACTGGGTTTGCAACTCCATGGCTGTGGGTTTGATTCACAGGTGGGGAACTGCCATTGTACCCTTGAGTAAGGAATTAAACCTGAAATTGCTTCTCTAAATATTCAGCTGCCAGCATGTGTTGAAAGAATGTAAACGGCGCTGGTCGCTCTGCATACGGGTCTGCTAAATGCCTAAAATGTTAATAGAATACCTACACTGGTGACTCTGCCTGAAACTGTCCATACAAGTGAGTCTTCCTGAGAATGTCTACACAGCTGAGTCTACTTGAGAGTAAATAGATCTACTTTCCTCAGAATACCTGTACTTCAGAATAAATAAACAGGCTGGTCTACCGGAGGTGGAAATTGTCTCGCTGGAAATATCTGTACATTTCAGTCTGCCTGAGAATACTTGTACAGGGGAGTCTATCTGAAGCCATTTTGCACACTGACCTGACATCCAAAAGAACTAACAAACCTTCTTGTCAATCATTGAAGGCTTTTGTCTGTTGCTTTCCTGACCAGTTCAATGTGTTCAAAGACCATTGGTTCGAGTTGGGCCAGTGTGCATTGGATTCTTGCCAAAATCTGACAATGAGCAATGGGTGAAGTTTACAAATACTATGATAAGTGAAGTTACACAGCAAAATGTTCAGTGTTAAATCAACTCTTACAGACTACATATGATCTCTATTGGACTCATATGTACTCTGTTAGAATGAACACTGGGCATTCTACTGTGTAGTTACACAAAGTGCGTCTGTAGAATAATGTTCCAAAATGTCCTCTTTTCTTTGAATCCAGCCAACCATAGAAAATTAAAAATACACTGATGGAATAAATGAAGAAGTAGCAGCTAAAATGCTTAACAATGTCTAACAGTTAAACATCACACCATCATGGCATTTGACTTGCTACTTAAGCAGTTAGTATGACAGCAAGGTTGCTCATTGTCAGATTTTGGCAAGAATCCAATGCACACTGGCCCAACTCGAACCAATGGTCTTTGAACACATTGAACTGGTCAGGAAAGCAACAGACAAAAGCCTTCAAGGGATCTGTTTTGGGCCCCCTTCTATTCATAATTTACCTACTACCCCTTGGCAATATCTTCAGGAAATTTGGACTTCATTTTCATTGTTACGTAGATGACACCCAGCTCTACCTATCCACTAAGCCAAATTCCGCCCTCCCACCCACTTCCCTCTCCGACTGCTGGAAATCAAATCCTGGTTCTCAATCAATTTCCTAAAACTTAATAGTGATAAAACAGAGGTTCTCCTCGTTGGCACTAAATCCACCTTGGCTAAACCTCACAGCTTCTCCCTTACCATTGACAACTCCACAGTCTCCCCTTCCCCTCAGGTTAAGAGTCTGGGTGTCATCCTGGACAGCAGATTATCTTTTGAATCACACATCAACAATGTCACCCGGTCTGCATATTTCCACCAACGCAGCATTAACCGTCTCCGTCCATCACTTACACCCACCAGCACCGCCATTCTTGTCCATGCCCTGGTCACATCCCGTATAGACTACTGCAATGCCATCCTCTTTGGCCTTCCACACAAATGTCTCCATAAACTTCAATTGGTCCAGAACTCAGCTGCACGTATCATTACCAGAACTCCGTTCACTGACCATATCACTCCAGTTCTCCAACAATTACACTGGCTCCCCATTAAATTCCGTATCCATTTTAAGATTCTCCTTCTCACCTTTAAGGCTCTCCATAACCTAGCACCTTCATATCTCTCTGAACTACTTCTTACTTACACTCCCTCCCGTAGTCTCAGATCCTCCTTTACCAACCAACTTGTCATACCTTCTGTCCGCCTGATCACTATGGGATCTAGAGCCTTTAGCCGTTCTGCTCCCCGCCTCTGGAACTCTCTGCCACCTAACATACAAAATATTGACACTCTCTCCACTTTCAAATCCAATCTTAAAACTCACCTTTTTACAATGGCATATTTGGTTTGATCTTCTGTATTTTATCTGTTTTTATCTGACTTTGCTTTGTTGATTTTATAATGTTTTAATCTGTGGTTTTAACTATGTCTTGTAAGGTGTCCTTGAGAGCCTTGAAAGGCGCCCATAAATAAAATGTATTATTATTATTATTATTATGCCAATCAACATTATTAACTGACATAATATTCTATATTAAACTATTATTTGCCTATATAAACATTTTTGTGGAAATTGAAAGAACTGGTTTATGGTTTATAAAAAAAAAAGAAATGGTTTATAAAATTACATTTTAAATTGGAGTTCAGAAGGTCGTTGTTAGATAGTTAAAGGGTGATTACACCCAAAAATTATGTTTGGTTTGTAGAAAAGTAGCTCTAATTGGCTCCCAGCCAACTTTCTACCTGTAGTGAGAGCAGAAATATAGCCCCAAACTACTGCGCATGTACCAGGTACTTGCCTTCCTATGAACTACAACAGCCAAGGAGCTTACAGTTCAGACAACAGGTTGCCATGCCCACTGACTGGCGTTACAGAAGCGGAGGCCGAGGGGCTGGGCATTTTACTGCTTGTGTAGTGCCTGTCTCCAGCGTTTCTTCGAGATTAGAGAGGCCACGTAACACGCTGACAAGTTAGCCACTAATGTAACAGTTATACTGAAAAAATACCAGCATCATTAGCTCAGTTTCCAGAAAAACTGGGGAAGTATCATCACTTCATTTATCTACGTTTGGTATTGTGAAAACATTAGTCAGCCTAGACAGAAGTCTGTAACACTTATCTAGCCTACGCATTTCTCACTCCGGTTCCATGTTGGAAAATCAACCCCAAGTCCCTGACCTCCCGTTTTTCAGTATGAAATGCTTTTGTATTGACCAACATGCCGATACAGAAATATAAACATATACAATTAAAAGTTAAAACGTCATTGTTGGAGGCTAGTTGTTAGCCATTTTAGCTATGTTTGCTAGCAAAGCCAAAACTTTCCCAGTGAAACTCGAATGCACTGATGTTGGTAATAAAATGGAGACCACGCGTTACCACCCCGATATCCAACCTTTTTCCATTAACAAATGTAAGGTTAGCTACTATAGCCTACTCCATGGCAAACATATTTATAAACCAATTTGTTTAATGCCAAGAAACCCGTGGCTAACAACAACTAACGCACTAGCCCAGAAAAAAATACATTGCTTCTGTAATCGAAGGCTCAAAGTGAAACCGTTCAAATATGCTCAGTTCAGTCTACTTTTTATGGTCATAGATCATAATGTAACGTTGGTTGACATGGTTCCTTACTGGGTGATTCAATAAGGCAGAGAAAGATGTAGCCTACAGGGAATCAGAGAATACCGGAGGAGCTCCACTCTGTAACCGACAGCACTCGAGTCCTGTTTGGTTTAGTTTGCCAAAACATCTTTAGGAAATAACGTGACCTATCAATGTGATTTTTTGGCATTATAAAATGATAAAATAGCAATGCTAGCTAGCTTTATCTACAATGTGTCCCTACCAGAACAGTGACAGACGCAAGCAGCATTTCTTCCCTCGCTGGATCTGCCTACATGCCGATGTAATTTACACGCCCACTTGAAAACACTGTAGTCTTTCAGAGACCTGGAAGTGGTAGAGGTATACATCATTTTGACGTCTATCTCTACCAAATTTTCTACTTTATATTCAAATGATTACAGTTTTTTTTTTGGCCAGCCACAAAGAGAGACTTAATTAGTTGTGCCTTGATCATTAAATAAGGTTAATGTTGTTTTTGGGTGGAATTACCCTTTAAGTCTCCATTCTACGACAGTCACTACAACACCACACCAGCACTATCAGTAGTTTGTTTGGGCCGAAGTGCTCAGAAAAAATTATTGCTTCTATATCTTCTCGCTCAGTTGTTCCACGTTGTGCACACCTTTTCTGCTCTAAATGCTCCACTCGTTGTACGTGTTTTGTAAGGTATAAAAGGTATGTCTGTGTCTGTGCTCTATGCAGCTGTTTGAAGGCATGAAGGTGTACCGGGGACGAGACAACGTGCTGCGTATGTTCCGACCCATGCTGAACATGAAAAGAATGCTGAAGTCTGCAGAGAGAGCCTGTCTTCCTGTGAGACCTGAAGACACTGACTCACACTGACCCTGTTTCTTGCTGTCTTACACATCCACCACATCTCATCATGTTACTGACAGTCCTACACATAACACTCAGACAGAAGTATTGAAGTCTTAAAGCGCACAGCTATCCTATTATTTTCTGTACATATATCTCCCCATCACTCTGTCCTCTCTGCCTATCTCTGTGTCCCCCTGTCTCCCTCTTTCACCTCTCTTTTACCCCAGAGCTTTGATGCAGCAGAGCTGTTGGAGTGCATCAGGAAGTTAGTGGAGGTGGATCAGGAGTGGGTGCCTCAGTCAGACTCTGCCAGCTTGTACATTCGTCCCACATTCCTGGGCACTGAGGTGAGGAGCAGCTTTCTATACTCTAGAGAATATTCGCTGTGAAACATATATCTGAGCCTCTCTCTCTCTTTCTCTCCCTGATAGATATGGATTGGTAGATTGGTAGTGATTTACATGAACCTGGACACTAATCTCTGACACTGATATCCCTCACTCTCTAATATATATCCCCCCATATATATAACATACTGTATATCCTCTCTCTCTCTCTCTCTCTCTCAATTTCAGTTTTTTATCGGCATGACAAATACAGGCACTTGTGTTGCCAAAGCAGGGATTACATAATAAAATGATGTACAATATGGATGACAATTTCTATATCAAATGCCTCTGTCAATCTCTCAGCCCTCACTAGGGGTGAAGAAGCCTTCTCGTGCCCTGCTCTATGTCATTCTGAGCCCAGTCGGGCCATACTTCAGCACCGGCACCAAGCCTGTGTCCCTGTGGGCTGACCCCAAGTACATTCGAGCCTGGAAAGGAGGAACGGGAGACTGCAAGATGGGAGGGTAATCGTAGTACCATGGTCTGGGTGTGGTCCTATTGCATAATGAATCAACTGGCATGTTGAAGGAAAAATACATCCTCTGGTGTAACCGAAGGCAACATTCTATTGTTATAATTATGGTAAAGTTATTGTCAGGGTGAATGAGGCTTTATAGGCTATAACATTGAGAGGAAGAGAGGAGGGGCATTATCATTATAATAACTCTGATGCATAATCTCATTCCTTTGGGATCAATTAAATTAATATTGAAAAGGATTTCAAGCATGGAAGTTGATGTACATTATGCTGCTGTGTTTTAATGGTAGGTAATGTATGTTAATACAACCATTATATTAGTGCTATAAAAATGGAACATTGATTTGCTGAATGATGAATTATAACTGAAAAACTGATGTGCTGGGTTATGTAATGTTACTGAAATATGGCAGAATTAGACATAATTATGGAAATAACACAATTGGAATGATGGACTTGACTGTTTTCCTGAAGATGGGGGGAATAATGACAGAAACAAGTTAGCTTTTCTTTTCCTTGATCTGAACAGCAGCCCTGGGTTTTCTCTTGCTCATTTGATGACACCCTCAGTCCTAGAGCCATAGGGCATTGATCTAAGATGACAATGGAATCCCCACATTTATGTCACCTAGAGGATTTGACCGTAATAACATATGTGCTCAGGTTATTTCTCCCTGTAGTTACGGAGTAATGACTCATAATGAAATAATTATATTGGCTGATACAATTTACAATTTAATCATTTGGCAGATGCTTTCAGCCAAAGGGCTAACTTGTACAGAAGTGCATACCGCGTATTAAGCAAACACCACGAGTGCTAGAGATGGAAAACTTTCAGTCATATAAGTGCCACCATCAAGGTGTATGCCTCAAGACCTGTGAGATAAAGGGAGAGAAGTGTTAGTTTATAAAATAGAATCAAGGAGTTGTAGTCTGAAAAGGGGGATTTTAGACGTTTGCGGAAAACAGCCAGGATTAGGGGACGGGGGCAGAGAAGAGCCGGGGCCATGAGGATGGCATAGCAGCAAGGTCTGGTTGGAGTGTATGGTGTAATCATCATCTGAGGAAGCAGTATTATTCACAGCTTGGTATGCCAGCATGAGCGATTTGAATTGAATGTGGAAAGCCACCGGAAGCTAGTAATGGTAAAATGATAATAAGATAATATACCAATTTTTTTAAATCTCCCTGTAGGAACTATGGAGCCTCAATCTATCCTCAGTATGAGGCAATTGATGTTGGGTGCCAGCAGGTTCTCTGGCTATATGGAAAAGACCATCAAATCACAGAGGTGGGCACCATGAACCTGTTCCTCTACTGGATCAATGAAAATGGAGGTAATGTTAGCCTTTTCTGTTTGGAACTATTTATAATAGTGGTAATATTGAAACATCCTTCACTGCGCCATTTATTAAAGGTAACAGCAAACTTCGTGCACTTGAACATTTAGAATGCTGGTATTAGGGGCAGCTGGGTGGCTCAGCCTGTTAAGACTGTTCCAGTGTATGGTCTGCTATCGAATCTGGACTGTGCCAGTGCTGACTGTGGCTGACAGCTGTGCTGAGTAACTCACAACTGGGACCAGCGTCACCCAGGGACAGGAAGGTTTCAGTTAGCCAGGCTGACGGTCTCTCATGATAAAAGCATATGAAATAATTAAAAAACCAAGATAAGTATTAATAACACCTGATAAGTGAATGTGCATCAAAGTAGTTGTTTCTATAATTTGTGTTGTTAATACGATTGTGAGTTTGTTGCTCTTTTTTAGTTGTTATTAAGAGTTTGTGCACTTTCATGTTGTGTACCGACTTCAGAATTCACACTGAAGATGTCTTAAAAGTGGAATAAGTGGAATTCAGTACAAATTCAGCATATTTGACAGCAGCTGTCTTCACAAATTGGTTTTTCCACAGAATTTTCACTCGACTACCATTACACTGTAAAGAAATGGCCAACGCCATCTTGGTTGTATTTCTGCAACTGGATAACCCCTTGCTCAGTCAGTTACTAGGATAGGAAAGTAAGTCCTCCCCAGTATTTTGTTCCAATCACCTGGATTTGCTAATTAGCACAATTCTTCAGCCAGGACGTAGAACTAATTAGTGAAATAAGATGGCTGTGTTAATGGCTGGACAAAAACACATGGCAGGACATTTACTTTCTGATCCCTAGACTTTTCACCTCTGGTCTGGTGAGTTCTAGTTCAACGATGAGAAGTATTTTCTTTGAATACAACTCTGACAGTGTGTATGAAGAAGACCTCTAGTGTCCAAAGGCTGGAAACGCAGCAAGTGCTGTGGACCATTGTGGAACTGGTCATATGTTCTGTTTATAGTATTATATGAAAACACAACAAAGGGTTTGGTGGAAGTCACAAATCCCCTTGCATTTCAGAGGAGGAGCTAGCAAGCCCATCTCTTGATGGTGTAATTCTTCCTGGAATCACACGCCAGAGTATCCTGGAACTCACTCGGAAATGGGTAAGAGCAAGAGACACAATCCACACTTATCTTTAAATTTGGCTTATCTTTAAAGGTGGATGCACTTGTGTTTTTTTTCAGTGTCACCCTAAGCTGCTAAATAAATGTACTGTAATGTAAAGTGTTTGTCTTCCTCTTCACCAAAAGTAAAAAGGCAAACTGTTAAAAAACTGCAAGATGTATTTAAGTCACAGTTAATGACAAATGGCCGGCTTTTCTCACCATTGATGTTTTGTGCCTTTCTCCATGCACCCCTTGGCCTTAGTGTGATGGTTTCTTCCACTCCTGCTTGTGTTGGGATGGTTTCTTCCACTCCTGATTGTGTTGTGATGGTTTTTTTCACTCCTGCTTGTGTTGTGATGGTTTCTTCCACTCTTACATCTGTAGGGGGTGTTTAAGGTGTCTGAGCGCTACTTGACCATGGCAGATCTGTGTTGTGCTCTGAAGGAGAACAGGGTGAAGGAAATGTTTGGTTCTGGCACAGCATGTGTGGTGTGCCCAGTGGGCCAGGTGCTGTACCAGGGGCAGGTGCGTTCACGTCATAACATTTTATCTTACACGAATGGCATGACTAATCCACCTCGAATGATATCTGATATTCTTAATGGCAGGCCTTAATTACATATCTTTATAAATCCACTATACATTATTTAGTCAAGTCAACTTTATTTATATAGCACATTTCATACATAATAAAATGCAACACAATGTGCTTTACATAAAAATGACATATAATAATAATAATAATAAAACATTACATTACATTACTTTACAGTTATTTGACAGACGCTTTTATCCAAAGCGACATACAATAAGTGCATATTGAAGGTCATTGACACAACTACAAAGCAAATCCAACAAAGCACAACTTACTCACAACGTAGGAGCTATCGTTAGTAATCAACATAGAATACAGTCGGCTATACATTCTAAGCTATAAAATAGCAAAAAACCAATAGAAAATAGAATAAACAGAAAGTACGTACTATATAATTGGCCCTATATATGTAGTTAAACAAGTCCAAGGGCAGAAGAAATCAGTGCAGAATATACACATGCCAAAATATATAAATTATATAACATATATAAAACACATACACGTTCACATATATACGCTCATATACACACACACACACACACACACACACACACATACACGCTAAGAAGTTAGCCATAGACTGTTTTTAATCGGCTTTTAAAAGTGTTAAGTGTGGGGGCCTCTCTCAGGTTCTTAGGTAGGGTGTTCCATCTACTTGGGGCATAAATACAGAAGGCAGCCTCCTGCTTTTGAGTAAGAGGGATGGTTAAAAGACCTCTGCCTGTGGACCTGAGGGTTCTTGTTGGTTTGTATCTAATTAGCATGTTTTTTATATACCGAGATGCAAGGCCATTTAGAGCCTTGTATACAAGTAGCAGAATTGAATAATCAATTCTATTTTTGACAGGGAGCCAATGTAGAGATCTAAGATCTAAGAACGGGTGTAATGTGCTCATATATTTTCGTTCCGGTAAGAACACGTGCAGCCGCATTTTTAATTAACTGTAGTCGCTGCACAGCTGATTTTGGGAGGCCGGTGAATAGACCATTGCTGTAGTCTAGTCTGCTTGTTATAAATGCATAGATTAATTTCTCACTGTCTGATTTTGATAGAAAGCCCCTTAGTTTTTAGATGTTTTTTAGATGGTAGAAGGCTGATCTTGTGAGATTTTGAAATTTAGATCGCTGTCTATTATTACACCCAGATTTCTAGCTTCATTTTTGCAGAAATCTGAGATGATCTGCAGCTCTATTTCATACCGGTCAACACGCCACGGTATGGGTCATCCTCGCCGAGAGGGGGAGCTACTAGGAGATTGTTTATCAAATTAACCACCACTACAGGCGGAACCACGTCACGCCATAAATATGGCGCTGGTACAACGCTCGATCTCTTTTTGCCTCCTTGAGGCGAGCTGAGATTGTGTTTGTTGGTTCCTTTGGAATCTGCGATTTTCGCAAAAACTTTTTGTTTTCTGCCTCTCCCGATCGCCCGGACAACGTAAGTTTCCGGGGCTTTCCCTCCCCCAGCAACGCGGAACTGCGGTTTGCTTGCTGTTGTTTGCTGCTTTACACGGTAAAGATATTACCTTGTTGTAGCCGGTTCATGGCCGGTTTTTTCATTACAGAATTAGATCGGATTTACCCGATATCTTTCTGATTGCATTGCGTTGTTTCACTTGTTATTTGCATAGCAACAATTACACGCATGATACAATAAAGTAAGTCTCCGCGTCCTCTCGCGGTCCTCCAGTGCTACTGTTGCGGACCCTTGATTAGCGCTGGACTCGCTTGAAAAACATTGTTGTAGGCAGATTGCTGCCGTTCTTTACAGAAGTTTATATTATTATTAACTAATATTCTTCTGTCTTATATTAGCCGCTGGGCTTGGTGTTGTTAGTTGCGCAGTAGCAACAACAATAAGAACAACGAAAAGGCTGGAAGGAGCCCCTGTGTCCGTTAGGGCAGACGCTACCTGAAGCTTCCACACCCCCCTCGGTCCTTCAGTACCACTGATTTGGGCCCTCGGCTTGGTGTCGGACATACTCTATTCCTGTAGGTTTGGGCAGCATGCTGCCATTCCAACAGAAGAGAAAAAAAATAAAAATAAAATAAATTTTAAAAAAAGCCGGAAGGGGCCTCTCTGCTCGTGAGAGTAGAAGCTGCTGGAGGCTTCCACATCCCCTCGCGGTCCCTCAGTACCACTGATTTGGGCGCTTGGCTTGGTGTTGGACACACTTCTGGGCTAAGCATGTCGGAAGGCGTACAGAATCCGGGAGATGGTGGGCCGTCGGGGGAGGACGTCCCACCTGGGCAATCAACTTTTGTGGAGCATAATATGGAGCCGTATGCTCAAGGGGCTGGGTTTGACAAGCGCACTAGGAAGCGTAAGCATCAGGAACCGGAGTTCCATCAGCTTCAGCTACAGGTGCAGGCGATGCAGCAGACCCTTCTGGGGCTGGTAGCATCACAGCAGCAGTCACCCAGGCCTCGGGACCCTCAGGGCCCAGTGCCTGGACCGTCCTGCCGTCACCCAGACGAGCTGTCTACGACGGCGTCGGATAGCCTGTACTGTCGGACAGACCCCCAACAGTCTGACACTGAAGGTGGGTCAGTGTCTGCCCAGGAAAGCGACGATGCTTCTGAACTCCCGCCCTTGGATCCCTCCGATCGGGCGGTGATTCTCAGGGCGGCTGAGCGCGCTCGCTTACCCCCCTTGGCGGTTCCTGCTCCCTCACTTTTCAGCCGTAGCCTTCATCGGCCCATGACAGGGGGGTTACCACCCCTGCCTGATTTTTTGACAGAACTGCAGGCATCCTGGCAGTCTCCTGGGGCATATAGACTCCCCAAGACCCAGTTGGCCAATATGGCGGGTGCCGCATCCTACGGGTTGGCGGCCCCTCCACAGATTGGGCCTATGTTTTCAATGCTCGCAGGCGCTACCTTTAGAGCTGATAGTGATTCCCAGCATCCCAATAGGCGATGCAGGGCTACTGACAAGCGGGTGTGTAAGGCTTATCAGTCCGCCGCTCTTGCGTCCCGACTGGCTAACACTAACGCACTACTGCTGGTGTACCTGGAGGGTATGCTGCAGGACATGTCCTCCGCTGCCCCCAGTAACTCAGCAATAGAGATGCTGCGTGTGGTGGACATTATGATGCGCGGGGCTAGTGCTCATGCCCAAGCCCTGGGGCACTCCATGTCCTCACTCGTTCTGGCACGCCGCCAGGTGTGGCTGTCTCAGTCCAGTCTAACAGACTAAGGACAGGTAGCAGCCCTTACTCCCCCAGTGGTTCCAGGGCAGGTGTTCGGGCCACCTGCGGAGGTTGCCTTAGAGCAGTCACGCAGGGCGAGAGAGATGTTGGGGGCGGTAGGACGAGCTCTAGCCCCACGGGCCCCAGCAAGAGGGACCTGTTTTTTCCACAGAGCACCCCCAGATTCAGGTCCCGCCCCCACTGGGGAGCACACGACCTTTCAGGGGCCTTCATCCGGCTCTCTGGAGCCAAGGGCCTCGCGTTTCTCGCGGTTCCGGAAACCTTCCGGTAAGTCAGCTTCCCGAGGCCGGTTCCGTCGGTGACGGTTACCAGCCTCCGGCACCGCGTTTTTCCCCTCTTCATCTCGCAAAGTGGCACCTATGTACCCGATGTCCTTGGGTGCTCAGCACATTGGAGTCGGGGTACAGGCTCCAATTCAACACAAGGCCCCCCGTTTTTACGGGGTTAAAAGACTCCTACTCGGGTGAGAGACGGGGCTGCAGCGCGGCAGGGGACAGTAAAACTTTGCTGGAGGCTGCTCGGCCTGATGGCCTCAGCCGCCCAGGTGGTGCCACTTGGGCTGCTGCATATGCGCCCGTTACAGCATTGGGCGACGGCACAGGGAGTGAGCCCGCACAAAGACGGGCGGCGACTCCTCCCCATTACCCAGAAATGCCTAAAAATGGTGGATTGGTGGCTCACCACCCCTGGCCTCAAGGAGGGCGTTCCCTTGGGGCCGGCAGGGGTGAGGGCAGACAGCTCCACGTTAGTAGTGTCCTACATCAACCGCCAGGGTGGGGTATGGTCCCCAATCCTGCATGCGAAAGCACGTCAAATCCTGCTATGGGCACATGCCCAATGCATGTCCCTGAAGGCAGTGCACGTGCCGGGTATAACTAATTTGGCAGCCGATATGCTGTCCAGGGGTGGCCCGAGACCAGGGGAATGGCGCCTGCACCCAGAGATTGTGCAGTCCATTTGGTCCCGCTTCGGGGAAGCACAGGTGGACTTCTTCGCATCCAGGGAGAATGCTCACTGCCCCCTGTGGTACTCTATGATGGACACGACGGGGACATTGGGCGTGGACGCACTGGCACACCAGTGGCCTCCAGCCCTGCTCTATGTTTTTCCCCCCATGCCTCTCCTGCCCACAGTTCTGGCGAGGATCAGGAACTCAGGGGCACAGGTTCTGCTGATTGCCCCCAACTGGCCTCAGCAGAGATGGATGGCGGACCTAAGGGAATCCCTACGGGGCACCCCCTGGCGCCTCCCAACCAGGGCGGATATGCTGTCGCAGGCCCAAGGCCTGCTGTGGCATCCGAACCAAGAAATGTACAACCTGCATGTTTGGCCCGTGGGCAGAGTTGCCGGCAGGGCCTAGAATCAGCAGTGCTGGAGACACTTCAGGCGTCCAAGGCCCCTTCCACAAGGGCGCTGTACGCCGGGAAGTGGGGCAGGTTTGGCTGCTGGTGCGAAACGAACGGGTCTAGCCCAACCCGGTGTGACGTATCAGTCGTCTTGGCGTTCCTCCAGTCCCTTCTGGAAGAAGGTCTGGCGGAATCTACACGAAGGGGATATTTGGCGGCTATTTCTGACTACCATGACCTTATTGAAGGCCGGACGGTGGGAGCTCACCCTCTCGCCAGTCAATTCCTCCGAGGAGCCAGGCGGCTTCGGCCGCCTAGATCGAACGCAGTCCCTTCTTGGGACCTGCAGCTGGTCTTAAATGCTCTCACTGAACCGCCGTTCGAGCCCCTGACTGGGCTCAGCCTAAAGCTCCTCTCTTGGAAGATGGCCTTCCTACTCGCTATCGCCTCCGCGAGGCGCGTAAGCGAGCTACATGCACTATCGATACACCCTGCCTGTATAAGGCTGGGGGACAGTAGCTCATCGGTCTCTTTGCGTCCCAACCCCGCGTTTCGGCCTAAGGTCCTTTCGCGGTCATACGTCTCGCGGCTTATCGTGTTGGAGGCGTTTCATCCTCCTCCCCATGAGACCCCTGAAGAGGCCAGACTGCACTCACTGTGCCCTGTCCGGGCCCTGCGGTCTTACATTTCTCGCACAAGTACAGTTAGGAAGACCAATAACCTGTTTGTGTGTTATGGAGGGGCTACACAGGGGCTTGCCCTGTCTAAACAGCGCTTAGCCCACTGGTTTGTAGATACGATTTCCAAGGCTTACAGCAGCTCTAATGTGCCCCCTCCCACAGGTGTGGTAGCGCACTCCACTCGGGGCGTAGCTACCTCCTGGGCCTTACTACGTGGCGCCCCACTCGCTGACATTTGCGCAGCGGCGGGCTGGGCCTCATCACTCATTTTCGCCAGGTTTTATAACTCGGACGTAGTGTCATCGGCATCAGTTGCCTCCTCTGTCCTTGGGGCAGCTGAGCAACCTTGTAAAGTAAAATGGTGATGATTCAGGGTTTTTATCACCCGTTGGTTATGTTCCATGTTCCCACTTGAGCTTGCTCTTCTGTTACGAACAGCAGCCAATGGTGTAATTTTATTGATCGGTCCCGCACTTATGCTATGATGTGCGGTCCTGGTTACCCCACTACATCCCCGCCTGACTTATTTGATATACAGTAACCCATACCGTGGCGTGTTGACCGGTATGAAATAGAACGTACGGGTTACGGATGTAACCCCGGTTCTATGAATACGGTCAACACGCCACGCGGTGTTGTCAGGCGGGGAACCTTGCGCCCGCAGGACGGCAAGTGTCCTCAAGTCGGCAAAAGAGGTCGAGCGGTGTACCAGCGCCATATTTATGGCGTGACGTGGTTCCGCCCGTAGTGGTGGTTAATTTGATAAACAATCTCCTAGTAGCTCCCCCTCTCGGCGAGGATGACCCATACCGTGGCGTGTTGACCGTATTCATAGAACCGGGGTTACATCCGTAACCTGTACGTTTTTGTCTCTGAGCCTTTGCACTAAAGATGAGTTTTTGTTTTGTCTTTGTTCAATTGAAAAAAGTTTTCTGACATCCATATATTAACATCATCAATACACTGAGTTAGGGAATGTATTGAATCTAGGTCATCAGGAGAAAGGGATATGTACAGTTGTGTTTCTGTATAACATGTGCGAGTGGGAGCATATAGAGATTAAATAGTAGTGGTCCAAGAATCGAACCTTGTGGCACTCCGCACATAATAGCCACTCTGTCCGAGGCAAAGTCTCCAATGGACACTAAGAACTGCCTGTTCTGAACCAGTTTCGAACCGGGCCGGATAGGCCGACCCATTTTTCTAACCTCTCTATTAAAATATTGTGGTCAACATTATCGAAGGCGGCACTGAGATCCAGGAGCACAAGAACAGATAGTCTTTTAGAGTCTGTATTTATATGCAGATCGTTCACAACTTTGATGAGTGCTGTTTCTGCGCTATGGTGTGATCGAAAACCTGATTGATAAATGTCTAGAAGGCTGTTTGATGTTAGATAGTTATTAAGCTGAGAATAAACTGTTTTTTCAAGTAGTTTGCTGAGAAATGGTAAGTTGGAGATGGGCCTATAGTTAGCAATAGCTGTTGCATCAAGGTTTCTCTTCTTTAGAAGTGGTTTGATGACAGCTGTTTTAAGTTCTGCAGGAAATATACCTGACTGAAGAAAGCAGTTAACAATTTTTAATTTTTAGGGAGAGGATCCAAGCAGCAGGTGGAGGACCTGAGCTGCCCAACAATATTATCTTGTTTTTAAAGTCTAGAGGGTCAAAGTGAGACATGACACAAGTAATATTTGTGGAGAACTGAAGGGTAGGCTCATTTCCGGATCTTGAGGCACTAATGTTCTGTCTGATGTCAATAATTTTGTTATTGAAGAATGTGGAAATTGCTCACATTTTTCAGTGGACAGCATCTCTGATGGGGTTTGAGATGGTGGATTAATAAGTCGATCAATAGTAGAAAAGAGCACTTTACCATTGTTGATATTTTGATTAATGATTTTAGAGAAGAAAGACTGTCTGGCCTGTTCAATTTCTTTATTGTAGTCATTCAGTCTATCCTTGTAGATTTCCTGATGAACCTGAAGTTTTGTCTTTCTTCACTGTCATTCTGCCTGACGACGCGTTCTCTTGAACTGCTTAACAACCACTCCATTTCTCCAGGGGGCTTTATGTTTTCCTATGGAAAAGCAGGCACATCAAAGAATATGCAACAATGATCTGAGATAGCAACATTCATGACACAGGGTGCAATAATATTGAGTCCTTTTGATATAACTAAGTCAAGAGTATGCCCCTTATTGTAGGTGGGTCCAGAAACATACTGAGTGAGGTCAGATGCCTCCAGTAGATTAATTAAGTTTCTAGCATCGGGGTGGGGGTCTGTTTGATTGTCAACATGAATATTAAAATCACCTCAATAATTAAACAATTATTGTCAGTGGAGACCTTGGACAGGAGCTCAGAAAATTCATCAAGAAAGCCATATTTAGATTTTGGTGGCCGATAGTCAGTAATTATTAAAATTATTCCCCAAGAGGAATTTCCTTGCAGCTATGGATATCAGAGAAGACAGCAGCTATTCCACCGCCTCTCTTATCAGATCTAGTGGTATGGATGAACTTGAAGTTAGGAGGTGCAGTTTCAATGAGCGTGACTGCGCCATTACTATCCAGCCAGGTCTCGGTCAGTAGGGTGAAGTCTAGATGGGGTACTTATGAGATCATTAACTAAAAATAATTTATTCGTTAGCGACCTGACATTTAATAAGGCCATCCTTATTGCTCGGGGTGCATGGTTTTGTGGGGGACTGATAGTTGGAGTCCGAACCAGTAATACATTTTTTAGATTCCTGTATGTTACAGGGAGATTACATCTGTGTCTATGGTTTATAATTACAGGAATTTGTATAGCAGAGTGACAGTCATTAGTATGATGAATCGGACTCACAAAACATCAGTTGCGCAGTGCGTTGGAGAATTTAGATCTACAATAAAAAGTTGTGTGGTTATTGAGATTGGATTTAAAGGCACATTATCCAATGTAGGAACTGGTGTAAAGTTAATTGATATTTATTACTGAGAGGTGTATTACATCATCATTACTATAACTCCTCCTCGCAGAATCTGCACATTCCCTGTCTGGGGGACTGCCCGCCATTAGCCTCCAGACTGCTGAAGGAACTCTCAGATATCCAGGTGAGATTACATCCATATCCTACAACCACACATCTAATTACGCTACAGCTGCTCACATCTACCCACCCTACAGCCCTCCCAGCTACCCACCCTACAGCCGCTCACATCTACCCACCCTACAGCCCCTCACATCTACTCACCCTACAGCTGCTCCCATCTACCCACCCTACAGCCCCTCACATCTACCCACCCTACAGCTGCTCCCATTTACCCACCCTACAGCCTTCACATCTACCCACCCTACAGCCTTCACATCTACCCACCCTACAGCCCCTCACATCTACCCACCCTACAGCCCCACACATCTACCCACCCTACAGCCCCTCACATCTACCCACCCTACAGCCGCTCACATCTACCCACCCTACAGCTGCTCACATCTACCCACCCTACAGCTGCTCACATCTACCCACCCTACAGCTGCTCACATCTACCCACCCTACAGCCGCTCACATCTACCCACCCTACAGCCCCTCACATCTACCCACCCTACAGCCCCTCACATCTACCCACCCTACAGCCCCTCACATCTACCCACCCTACAGCCCCTCACATCTACCCACCCTACAGCCTTCATATCTACCCACCCTACAGCTGCTCACATCTACCCACCCTACAGCTGCTCACATCTACCCACCCTACAGCTGCTCCCATCTACCCACCCTACAGCCCCTCACATCTACCCACCCTATAGCCCCTCACATCTACCCACCCTACAGCCCACACATCTACCCACCCTACAACCCCTCACATCTCCCCACCCTACAGCTGCTCCCATCTACCCACCCTACAGTCTTCACATCTACCCACCCTACAGCCCCTCACATCTACCCACGCTACAGCTGCTCACATCTACCCACCCTACAGCCCTCACATCTACCCACCCTACAGCCCTCTCATCTACCCACCCTACAGCCCTCTCATCTACCCACCCTACAGCCCTCTCATCTACCCACCCTACAGCCCCTCCCATCTACCCACCCTACAGCTGCTCCCATCTACCCACCCTACAGCCCTCTCATCTACCCACCCTACAGCCCTCTCATCTACCCACCCTACAGCCCTCTCATCTACCCACCCTACAGCCCTCTCATCTACCCACCCAACAGCCCCTCCCATCTACCCACCCTACAGCTGCTCCCATCTACCCACCCTACAGCTGCTCCCATCTACCCACCCTACAGCTGCTCCCATCTACCCACCCTACAGCTGCTCCCATCTACCCACCCTACAGCCCTCTCATCTACCCACCCTACAGCCCCTCACATCTACCCACCCTACAGCTGCTCCCATCTACCCACCCCTACAGCCCTCTCATCTACCCACCCTACAGCTGCTCCCATCTACCCACCCTACAGCTGCTCCCATCTACCCAACCTACAGCCCTCTCATCTACCCACCCTATAGCCCCTCACATCTACCCACCCTACAGATCTACCCACCCTACAGCTGCTCCCATCTACCCACCCTACAGCTGCTCCCATCTACCCACCCTACAGCCCTCTCATCTACCCACCCTACAGCCCCTCACATCTACCCACCCTACAGCCGCTCCCATCTACCCACCCTACAGCCCCTCACATCTACCCACCCTACAGCTGCTCCCATCTACCCACCCTACAGCCCCTCACATCTACCCATGCTACAGCCCCTCACATCTACCCACGCTACAGCCCCTCACATCTACCCACGCTACAGCCCCTCACATCTACCCACGCTACAGCCCCTCACATCTACCCACGCTACAGCCGCTCACATCTACCCACCCTACAGCCCTCTCATCTACCCACCCTACAGCCCGCACATCTACCCACCATACAGCCCTCACATCTGCCCACCCGACAGCTGCTCACATCGACCCACCCTACAGCCCCTCACATCTACCCACCCTACAGCTGCTCACATCGACCCACCATACTGCCCCTCACATCTACCCACCCTACAGCCCTCACATCTACCTAGCATACATCTGCTCACTGTACATCCATTCACATTCATGTTCCACAGTCCCTAAAATCTACACGTTTAACATCCTGTCACATCCACATACTCTACAACCCCTCCAGGTTCACATCTTACAACCCATCTCTTTATGTTTTTCATGTTATTATATCTGACTGGTGAGACAAACACAGCATGTCCCACTGAGACTGTCTTGTGACCTCTGCCTGCTCAGTCATAACTATTTCCCCATCTTCTTCCTGATATCCAATGTTCTCCATGTCTCTATAACTTTTATTCTGCTTATTAGGTTTTTCAGGCACAGATTAATGGGTGATTTTCACCAAACAATCAGGTTATATGAACAATGTGAATGCTAGGTTATTATCCTGGAGAGGGTGCTACTAGTGAGCAGGTCCTTTCTGCTCCCCGTCAGCTGGACTGCAGAAGGTTAATGTCTGTTTAATCGTTACTGTGGTACGGCAGTGAGGAGAGGGGCAGACATTTCTCCTGGAAACTCACATTAAGCACTCTGTAATTACACAAACCTAATTATTGTCTCAGCTTTTGTGAACTTCAAAGCCAAGACACTGCAAATGAAGCCGGTTGAACAGAGACATGAAAAGCTAATGAACAATAAAATGGATGAAATGTTGTAAAGTGCCTCGCCATGTTAAATCTGTTGACATTTAATTTAGGAGCAAAACAGAACTGTGCATCCCTTTCCAAGACAGCGTTCGGCGTAAACAATCAGGAGCTGTGAGGCGGAGAGGGGGATGAAGGATGAGTTTACTAACGCAGCCTCCACTACACTTTCATGTTAATTAGAAATCAGGTCTTTTTGTTTCTCTTCTCAGGCTGTTATTTATTTCCTCATTCTATCTGTTAAAACAAATTTGCAACATGAGACGTAAATAATTGGATTTGTCTCTATGGTTATCGTGGATCCGGAACGTTATGTTTTTATTTTTTATTTTTTTTTGCCTGACTTTGTAGATTTGCTGGTGGATATTTGTTATTTGTTCATATTTTATTCATTAGCCGTGCTGTGTGTGGTTTGATTAGCAGTTCTAAAGTAATGACCAAGTTTCCCTCTGCAGGGAAATATGCTTAGGCTCCATTGCATGGAGGTTGTAACCTGGACGTCACCCTGAAGTGAGCCCTGTTTGACCCCTGCTCTTGTGTGTTTCAGTATGGCCGGACTCCCAGTGACTGGGTCTGCTTGGTGTAGATGTCTCCAGGATGAAGGAGCATGAGATAGTCGGCATGTTCACATTGTGAACTCACTGCACTTTGCCTTTAATTAATTCCCATCTCACCTCTGCCAGCACATGCAAATAGATTTTAAGAGCTTCCTTCCTATAGTTATTCAGTCGCAATAAAACTTCACAATGAAATGATGAGGATGTGATTAGAGTAGTAACATGATTCCAGGCATTATAGTCAAGATTTCTCACCCACAGATATTCAATTTGACTCAGAGGTAATTGCATTAATTTACAGGTAATCATTCTACCAGATAATCACCCTGACTCTCATCAGATGAGAATATTTACTAGCAATTAATATTCACTCACAGAAAACACATTTGCTGAAAGTTAAGTGTCTGTACAAATAATTGCATAACTGAGATAAGATCATTCAATCACATGTAATCACTCTCACTCACAGATTTTTCAGTTCTATCGTTGTATGAAACGACTGGTTTTTGTTTCAGAGTCAGGAGGCACCAAGAGTGTAGCTGAATCAAAAACACATATGAACACGTGTACACATGCGTGTGTGTCTGCCTGTGTGTATGTAAGAATGTGCGTGTGGCTGTGCTTGCGAGTATCTGTGCATTTAGATGAAATATACACAGTGTGGAGGTGTGTCCATGTGCAAGTTTGTGCATGTGTGCTTGTGTGAGTGTGTGGCCATATATACAGGGCACTCCATAGAGATCAATAGGAAAATGAGTCAGGAGAAACAACCCTTAAAGTGATCCATCCATATCTACTGCATATCTGACAGCAGAGTGATGGTTTGAGGCTCGTTTTATACCTCAGACTCTTGATGACTTACAGCCATTTAGCGAACCATTGGTCCATACTATTCCTGTGTAATTTACATTTAATCTAGTCCCACCCCCCAATTCCCATGGAGATCCATTCAAATGCAGAGAGGTTCTAGTAACGCTTGTAAGAGTACCTGAAAATAAGATATCAAGAGTCTTTTGATGTTGTTGGGTCACAGATATCAGGAAGTCATGGCATGCAAAAGATTTGCAACCAAGTATTAAATATGACTTTATCTAAGTTTATGTTATTTTGTTATTTTTATGTTAGTTGGTGCCCTAAAATTGGGGGACTATGTGTAAAAATGGCTACAATTGCTACACGGTTCACCCAATATGGATGTTAAAATGTGCAACTTAAAAACTGAAAGTCTGCACTTTAACCTCATAGTCACTGTTTGATTTCAGATCCAGTGTGCTGGACTACAGAGCCAAAACAACAAAAATGTGTCACTGTCCTAACACTTTTGGAGTGCACTGTAGTTGTATGAATGTAGTGTGTGTGTGTGTGTGTGTGTGCGTGCATGTCTGCACATGTCTGTGTGTATGTGCATGTGTGCGTGTGTTTGCATGCATGTGCACAGGTACTATAGGTGTGCTAAAATCTAAGTGAGAGAATGATCATCCTCTGATGTGACTCATACTGACCAATTTGAGCACAAATATTCTGAGGTTATTTTACAGGAAGAAACTGAAATTAGTTCTTGATTTTAATAACAAAGGATTATTTGAAAGAAAACCAATAGATGTGTAATCCTATTTTACTCTGAATGCATTTTACAACCAATAGATACTGGTGATTTCTAATTGTATAAAATATGTAATATACATGTGAGAAGCGATTTGAAATTATATATAAAATTAGCCTGTTGTCATGATATTTTAGTATAGATGATTGTGTTTATGTCCTATCATTGATTATATATCCTATATCAGACCTGTGTGGCCTTGAATCACATGCAGCCAGTAGAACCCTTGGCACACTTTCCTGTCGAGATTTATATTTATAAAGCTGAGAATATATTTTTTGGGAACCACCAATATGTTGTCATGTATGTTTATACAAATAGTAAATCTATTTAAAATATACATTTTACAATTCAAACATCTAAACGACAAAGTTGTGTTTCCAGTAGAGATCTAAAGTTATTTTGATGAGAATATATTTTATGTGAGCTATTGAAAGCAGTCGACCGGATTGTCTGATATGTATATGCAAATTATACATCTATTTAAATCACTAACTGTGTCAAAATGATGCTTTACATTTTGCTACTATATGTAACACACTTGCATGTGGTGAGCATTCTTTTGTATCATGGCCATGCTGAATTACTAATTAATTTATATGAATATGCAATGTGATTGCATTTGTGCCAGTGCTTTAAAACATATGTAAGGCGCAATAGCATATTTTTGCAAGATTTATTTGTACTAATATTTGATGAATGTAGTTGTACAGATATCTTTAGAATGTCAGAATACCTGTCTAACCTATATGTTATTGTATACAGTTGGCATGTTTTGTACTGAATAGATACACTACAGTATCCATTTATACAGTTGGATATTTACTGAAGCAATTCAGGATAAGCACCTTGCTCAAGGGTACAATGACAGTACCCCAGCTGGGAAGCAGAACCCACAACCTTTGAGCCCAGTTCTCTAGCCTTAATACTATTCTGCCGCTCTTATTTTTGGCCAGTAAGCTATTCCAGAAGGCGTGGCAACAGTTTGAAAGTTCTAGAGGTTTTATAAGATGAATGTGATACTAAACAGCAATCTGGGGTACAGCAGACTTATGAGTGCAGGAAATTAAAGTAGCTCGCTAATAGTGTGGAGACTGCGTCTGAAGCTGGAAAAGCACAGGCCAGCACAAACTTCTTCAGGCTATGGTGTGTAACTCCTTGACTTTCTATTTTAAACGAGACAATCATTTAACATTCAGGCCTTTTTTACATTACATCAAAAAATGTTTTGCAGTAATATTCCTTTGATAGGCCCAGTTTATTGAGCTGTCCTCCATTTTGTTCACTAGGGCTTCTTTCGCCACCCAACAACCCCCCCTGTCCCCCAGGACTCCCGGCGCTTGTGAAACTGGTCTAGCTCCTGGGTTGGCGCTGGGTTGGCGACAAGCCGAAAACACAAAATGCTCCTACCAAATGCATGTCACTGCCTTGTGCCCGAAGACAATCATTTAATTGTCACTTTCCATTAAATACGTGGCTTCTGTTTTGCGAAAGAATGCCCAGTGAAACACAGCAATCCGAGGAGATGAAGGAGGTTCATATTCGGCCATCGGGAGGCACTGTCTGTAATGAGTTTTCCCTCCTAGCGCTTTGCCTATTGCTGCTCTCAGTCCAGGGGAGCGTGAGCTGATGGGACAAGCATAGAGCTGTCATTTTCAGTTTGTCCCATTTGCATTTCTAATTAATGAACTTACGGCCACTTTTGTGGACTTCTTATTTTGCCTTCTATTGGTCTTTTTCTTTTTTTTTCAAGCCCACATTTTACATTAATTAGATTCAAGATTTGTTTTCAATCCTATTTGTTTGAGCCTCAGATTATAGTTGCATACAGACATGATGCTATCTGTGGAAATGCGCATGAGGACAAGAATTATACGTGTGAGAAGAATAAGAACCTCAATAATGCTCAAGCCTTAAGCAGCGACATAGGATAGAAGGTGCTTAATGTTTTATTGTAGCAGTGACAGTATATGAACACTGTTTACAGAATGTTGTTCAAGAAAAGCCCCTGAAAAAAGCTTATGACACTTCTGACACTTCTGACTGTATAGAGTGACAAGAATTAAACTGTCCAGAGGCAGGGCAGGGCTGAAATGTCAGTATGATGATTTAACTCTTTTGTCCAGAAGGTGGCGCCAGTGGCTTGGGGCAGCAGAGCAGAGACGATAGAAAGTCTGCTGAGTTTTTTAAATTTATATTTCTGTTTTGGATGCTTGCCAATCAGAATTTAAATGCGCATAGGATTAATCTTAACAAGGATGTCTTAATTCCTTAATACAGTGATGCAATCATATAATCACAAGCAATCTTCTTACTCATATATATTGCAGATTTGAAGGTTCAAATAATAGAATGAATAAATGAAGTTTAACTTGAGTGACAGGCAGGAACAGATGTTATGTGAACATCAATCTAATGTTGGGCTTTAGTCGTAAAAATGACATTATATTAATGTTATCCTCTCGTCTCACATTATCTGTCTTAAAAGCGTTTCAGTTTTAACTACTGTGGTGCTTATAAGAACTTAACCCACCAGCAACACAGTAATAGAGACATGAAGTCAGACAGAATTTAAACTATTCACATTCTTGTCAGATTCATAGAGTCTGCGTGGGTAGGCTTAGGCTATTTGTTAAATACACAGCACATCAGTGACACAGACATGCAAACAGTTTCTTACAGATGTGATACACCAGGTGCATGGCCTTTACGTCCATGTAATCATGCTTACAAGAATCAGAAAACTGGGCTTAAAGGCATACTGAACTTTGTTAGAACATATAGCTACCTGGCCCGAGTCGTAATATTCACACTCATTATTCTCACTATTTTCTGAGAAAACTAGCAACTGTTGCTAACTTTTTTGCTAACTTGCTCGGGTTTGTTTACTAACACACGCTTCAGGAAGTGGGTGGGATCGGTATGACCATTACTGGCACAAGAATTAAAATGAGGAATTTCTTCATGACGACCGGATCTTCTTCCAAACCTTTGTTTGGAAAAAGTGCAAAATATCATGAATGGAGCTTTTTATCTTTTCAAACGTTCGGTTCTAGATGTCATGATTTTATATCGCCATAATCCGACCCGTGTTGTTTGCATTCATGTATGTGCATGCTTTTGAGACCTATTTCGCCTTGCAATGGGAGTGAATGGAAAGAGAAATATTATGCGTGAATATTATGACTCATATGGGAGCCAGGTAGCTATACAATATTATGTTCTAACAAAGTTCAGTAGGCCTATTCATTTAATATCTGAGGGTGAAACATTTTCCAGGTGGGGCACTGCTGTCGAACCTTTGATTGAGTGAAATGCTTTACATAAATGGGTAAAAACATAAAATATATGCTATGCAAATTGGTAATCAAATTTAAAGCTGGAGTAGCCTAGGCTATACGCAACTTTATTTTTGAAAACCTTCGGGGAACGGTCATGCTTTGTTGGAGGCAATCATAAAAGATGAATGCTTAGAAATAAATCCAGCATCATAGGCTACACTGTTAATACCTTCTAATTTTGAATTCTAAAACTAGCGATTCGGTCCTAATTTTGTTTCAAAACAAAGTGGCTTATGACATAAACTAATCGAAGAGATATAGGCCGCTTCACGTCGCGAACCAATCAACAATGAGATTGACCTTAGTTCACCAGCTAGAAATTTCACCAACAATGGCGGAGAAGCGACCCGTTATACCGGCGCTATTTCAGGCAAAGAAAAAGAAAAGGGAATTGAAACTAGAGTAAATATAGGTGCTCATTTTAGAAGGTGCGAGATGTTCGGAAGCGGACTGGTTTAAAGACAGACGTGGAGCTCCCATATTCTACTGGACAGGTATGGTCAAAAGCTTAAACACTAATTTACCTGGACTTTCTGCTAGCCAGTCAATTTGAATTACCTATAGGCCTAATGAATAGTAGCTGGGTTGCTATTATTGTTAACATTAGGCCTACTTCATTCAACGGCTAGTCCTTAGAAGAAGGAAATGCTTGATGTTATACAGGTGCAGCTCAAAAAATTAGAATATCGTGAAAAAGTTCAATATTTGTCACTCATTTCAGAAAGTGAAACTCATATATTATATAGATTCATTACACATAGAGTGAAATATTTCAAGCCTTTATTTCTTGTAATTTTGATGATTATGACTCACAGCTAATGAAACCCAAAATTCAGTGTCTCAGAAAATTAGAATATTTTGCTTTAACATATTTTTAAAGTATCATATTTAATATTTGGTCGCATATCCTTTGCATGCTGTTACTTCCTGAAGTCTGTGACCAAATATTTGGATATGCGACCAAATATTAAATATGATACTTTAAAAATATGTTAAAGCAAAATATTCTAATTTTCTGAGACACTGAATTTTGGGTTTCATTAGCTGTAAGTCATAATCATCAAAATTACAAGAAATAAAGGCTTGAAATATTTCACTCTATGTGTAATGAATCTATATAATATATGAGTTTCACTTTCTGAAATGAGTGACAAACAATATTGAACTTTTTCACGATATTCAAATTTTTTGAGCTGCACCTGTATGTTTTAGCCTAGGCCTATATATCGCGTTAGCTAGAACCGGCTACTTGGCTTAGTTGGCTATAAGCATGCATGCCAGCTGTAGTTGAATAATGCCTGGTTCAGACTTAGGCTACACAAACTCAGTGTGATGCAACAACAAAAAAGATTAAGTTGTTTTACCTAGACTCATCTGACATTTTTAATTTCACGTTAGCTATACCAATCTGTAGGCTAATCCTGCAATCATATCTAGAAAACTTGCACGTTCATAACATGGAATCAGTGGGGTGGAATGTGTGTCTCTTTTGCTGTGGGCACTGTCAAGAAATGTTATGACTTTGAAATGTTTTGACAACAAATGCGATGGTTGAGAAAGTTACGTAGCTGCTCCAGCTTTAATTAAATAACAAAACAAAAAAAAAACTATTCATAATCAATAATACCAATGATATTGCTGTCTGCCGCTAGAAGACTTCAATATAGTCTTGTTTAGGTTCTGCAAGTGGCATTCAGAATATTCAGCATTCAGAGTTCATTATAGGGTGGCGTGGTGGTGCAGTGAGTAGCACTGTTCTGTGTGGAGTTTGCATGTCCTCCCCATGTCTGTGCAGGCTTCCTGCCGGTACTCCTCCCAAAGGAGGTATGAATGTGTGAGAGAATGGTGTGAGGGCCCTACGATGGGTTGGTGACCTGTCCAGGGTTCCTGCCTTTCACCAATGTCTGCTGGGATAGATTGTAGCCTCCCTGCAACCCTGACCAGGAGTAAGCCATTAGAAAATGGATGGATGGAGTTATTCATTAGTGTGAGACAGGTCTTGGTACTGAGTAAGTTTCTCCCAGCTTGGTACTGCAGGTACTACAGGAGTGAGTCACACAGCATGCCTGGTGGCCGAGGGCATGTATGCCAATGAGTGTTTCCATCTGCCAATGCCCACAAAAAGTGTGCCTCTCTCATACTGAGAGCTACTGCTATGGAAGATAATTTATTTTTTATAATAAAACCTGGCATAGTGTGTGATATTGTAGATGTGCTGTTGCTGCAGTTGTATGGTATTACACGAAGGCATTGTAGTAAAATAGTTTGTGAGGGTATTACAGCAGCAGAATATGGAGTTATTGTCATAGCACAGTGTGTGAGGTTATTGCATTAGTACAGTGTGTGACGTTACTGTATTAGCACAGTGTGTGACATTATCGCAGTGCGTGAGGTTAATTAGCAATGTGTGACGTTATTGTCATAGCACAGTGTGTGAGGTTACTGTATTAGCACAGTCTGAGAGGTTATTTTAATAGCACAGTGTGTGAGCTTATTGAGGTTATTGTAGTAGCACAGTGAATATCTTGTAGTGGCACTGTGTCTGAGGTTATTATAGCGGTACAACTCTCATGGCAGTAATAGTAGCAGCACAGCATGCAAGACTATTGTAGTAGTGCTGTGTTTTCAAGTTATTTTACCTGTGTGAAAGAATGTGTCTTGGCTGCTTTTTTAACTCCCTTACTGAGACTCCTGGCTTTAGAAGAAGTAGCTCACCATAAATAATATACATACTAGCCTGAGGCTCAAACTAGCTCATCACATACTTTTGAAGAGCAGGTTGAAGCTCTTCTCCACTCTGCTCTCTTATTCAATGCCATTGAAAGAATACACTATATTGAACAGTGGTTTGTATTTCCAACCCACCGTCTCTATGGAATTCTACTGTTTGAAATGTATCCTTAAGAGGAAAGTTAAGGCTATTGCCCCTCTATCAGACAGTGTGTAACAAAGCCATTCTTTATCTTCGACTTCAGATATTTTCATTCCCTTTACTGCAAGATAGAGTATTATTTGTAATTCTTTTTTAAAAGAGTGGCATGGTGTGGCATGTTGTACTAAAGCATTGGCTTTCAGTGTAGTGAGGCAGTCTCTGCCCTGAAATCAAATCTCAACTGGCTAGCATCCAGTCATATTTCCCAGGGTGGCATTCCAGAGGGATATTCCTGTCCCTTTGTCCAAGAGCAACCTCTATGGCCAAGTCGTGCTTGTGGAGCCTGCCTATACCAATCCATGAGGTGTATTCCTCCAAAGCAATGGTTGTGGAGATCAGCTGGTGGACTGCAGAGTGAAACACAT
The DNA here is from genome assembly GCA_022702515.1 of Ilyophis sp. 1 JC-2022. Classification (NCBI taxonomy): domain Eukaryota; kingdom Metazoa; phylum Chordata; class Actinopteri; order Anguilliformes; family Synaphobranchidae; genus Ilyophis; species Ilyophis sp. 1 JC-2022. The sequence continues at coordinate 94,554,511 of CM040404.1, read as the reverse complement.
GTTTGGGACATCTTCTTTGTACTTGTCCGCACACTACTGAAGGAGGCCTTTGAAGAGCTGAGAAAAATCAACAAATAAGCTTTCCAAATTGAGATAATAAATCTAGAATATTAGATTTTAATAACAATAAATAAAAAACAATAATAATAATATTACACTGATCTGCAGCCTTTGTTGTCATTGTGTCAGATCTATCTTTCTCCCTTCTGTGTGTCAAAGGAACATATCTCATGTCTGTCAAAGTGATATGTCTCCAGTCTCTGTGATCTCAACTCATTCATTTGTACATCAGTTTTGAAGACAACAGAAGTCGCACAGGAAGTGGCCTCAGAGTGAGCGACATCTGGACAGACGGCCCCTCTCTCTCTTGCCCTGCCGTGCCTCTTTGACTGCCCACTCTGTCAAACCTGGAACTCCCACACATTTCTCAGCCAGTTCCATTCCAAACACTGTCCTTCTGTTCTGTCTGTCTCCTTGGGATAATTATCTATACAGTCATAATCTCAGTAACATCTGTAATCAGCACTCACCCATCTTACTCTTTCCGTTTTTCTGACACTTCCAGAGAGCGAGAGACAGAGGGCAAGAGCGAGCGAGTGAGAGAAAGAGAGAGAGCTTATTACATAGAATTCTCCCCAGCCACTAACATCAAATATACATTTTTAGAAACATTCATCTGAGAAAAGCCCCCCCCCCCCCCACCCGCCACCTCCTTTAATAAGGACAGATCTTGAAACCTGATCAACCAAATAATTCACTGGTGAGTAATGTGTACATTTGTCTGCATACTTTTTACAGACATATTTGATAAATTATGCTGAATAGTTTCTAATACAGGTCCATATATGACCCAAAAGGTCAACTGATCTTTCATAACAACTGTCAATAAATATTTATATAGGCGGCAGTGTAGTATAATGGTTAAGGAACTGGACTTGTAACCAAAAGGTTGCAGGTTCGATTCCCAGGTAGGACAGTGCCGTTGTACCCTTGAGCAAGGTACTTAACCTGAATTGCTTCAGTATATATCCAGCTGTATGAATGGATAAATGTAATAAGAAGTTGTGTAAGTCGCTCTGGATAAGAACGTCTGCTAAATGCCTGTAATGTAATGTAAATGTAATGTCAATTCACTCGTATTACTGTCATATCTGGAAATCCAAAGGATAAATTCTAATATCGGTTAAAAAAAAAACGAGAAGAGTTCTAAAACGACACGCACTATTCCCACCCCACCGACACGCACTATTCCCACCCCACCGACACGCACTATTCCCACCCCCACCGACACGCACTATTCCCACCCCACTGACAGCACTATTCCCACCCCCACCGACACGCGCTATTCCCACCCCACCGACACGCACTATTCCCACCCCACCGACACGCACTATTCCCACCCCACCGACACGCACTATTCCCACCCCACCGACAGCACTATTCCCACCCCCACCGACACGCACTATTCCCACCCCACTGACACGCACTATTCCCACCCCACCGACACGCACTATTCCCACCCCACCGACATGCACTATTCCCACCCCACCGACACGCATTATTCCCACCCCACTGCAGCACTATTCCCACCCCACTGACACGCACTATTCCCGACACACACTATTCCCACCCCACCGACACGCACTATTCCCACCCCACTGACACGCACTATTCCCACTCCCCCGACACGCACTATTCCCGACACACACTATTCCCACCCCACCCACACGCACTATTGCCCCCCCCACCGACACTCACTATTTCCCCCCCCACCGACACGCACTATTCCCACCCCCACCGAAACGCACTATTCCCACCCCACCGACACGCACTATTCCCACCCCACCGACACGCACTATTCCCAACCCACCGACACGCACTATTCCCACTCCACTGACATGCACTATTCCCGACACGCACTATTCCCACCCCACCGACACGCACTATTCCCACCCCACCCCCACACACTATTCCCACCCCCCCCACCGACACGCACTATTCCCACTCCACCCACCCCACCGACACGCATTATTCCCACCACATGTTTTGTTCATAACATTGAGACCTGGAAATTCTACTGAAACACATTATTCCATGAAAAACACATACACGCACGCGCGTACGCACGCACACGCACACACTTATATATTTGTTACATCTATGTATATGGCTGAAAAACTGATCCTGGGTCAGGGAAGTATTTTGCCTTTCATTGGAGACGGGTGTATTTGCCTCTTCTAGCTGTGTTCATGCTGCTTCTTATTTCCCAATCAAAATTGATTGATTGATTGAAACTTTTATTTTAACAGGGAAAACACTGCGACATACCCAAACAATAACATCACGTTTTAGAAAACAGGCTATAAAGAAAAGTGGGTGACTAATCACTAAACTACCAAAACTATGCAAAACATAACTCCCTCCATATTTGAAATGAATTGCATATTTGTAAGTTGTCCTGCATGAGGAGAGTTTTAATGATAATTAGACTAGCTTGCTTGCTCACGAATGCTGAGGCTAGTAATGACGAAATGACAGCGTGAAGGTGGCAAGTCCTACTGACCTACTTCATAGTTCTTTAACGGATATATAACATAAAAAGTAAGTAAGTGTTGTTTAATCGTGGTTTCATAATTAAAACAGTGCCTACCTGAGTGATATCATTCATCGTAACCGAACTGGGGCTTGGGGACGCGGTGCTTTTCATGACAAGTTGTATTCGGGAGTTGTATTGATTGATTGATTGAGACAAAACCATTTGGAAGGGGGGGTACTTTTTAAATTGATGAAGTGTATTTTTTCGTGGATTCTACTATACATTTTCCTCATTATATTTGATAGAATTTCAAAGAAATAAAGAAAAAAATGTATACAATTAACACCAGCCAAAAAAAAGGGCACTTTTTGAAGGCAAAAGGGCAGGGGCTCAAGCTCCCCTTGGGCCCTATCTGTGCACGTGCCTGTGGTGGTGGATTTTTGATGTTATGACGTTGTTTTGCATCTACTTATCCTATAGTGCCTTTGTTGGGGTAAATGGAATCTTGAACTCCAAACACCTGGTATGAGCTGTGAAATATAGCTCAACACTTTTATAATTTATTTTATACATCCTCGTTTACTCACCTTTATCAAGAGTGTGAATAATTTTGTAGCCACCCAGTTACCACCTGTTACTTAATTATGTCTGACACTTTCCCATTGATTTATATACCTGGGGCACTGGCTGTGAGTACATCTTTGTGAAAAACAAATGTTCCAATCGAATGATTTTGATAGTCCTCTAAAAACCTGTTTTCACTTTGTCATTATGGGCTATTTTGTGGAGAATTTTGAGACAAAAAATGAACTCAATCTATTGTAGAATATGTCTGTAATGTAATAAAATGTGGAGAAGGTGAAAGGGGTGTGCAGACTTTCTGACTTGACTGTATATGAAGTAAGATCTCTGTGAACATAACATCATGTCTAATCTTTGACATAAATATGACTTATTGTTTTCTGTTGTAAAAAAATGTAAGAAGGTAGTAAAGGGTGAAGAAAAGTTGAAAGACGAGATTGTCCAAATATGTATGTCTACTGTATGTGCTCAAGGTTCTATGTTAGCTCTATTCTCCTGTATTTGTTTCAGTTTGATCAGGTGATCACATTATTATAGCTCCCAAATATTATTAATGATAACAATGGGCCTTGTTTATGAAGCATTCCTAAATATGCACGTACATTTATGTACAAAACGAGTTGGTACAAAAAAATGATGCCGGATTCATCAAACTGTGTTGAAAAGGCAGTAGGAAAAAGCGCTTTCACGTTATTTTGTGATTAGCATAAATCCATTAATGCCTTATATGGAGGTTGTCACTTCCATTTAAAGCTCATTTCACAAAGTGAAATGAGAAACAGCAAAAGATAGAATTATTCTGACACTGACACAGATGTTCAATCAAGGAAAATTATAAATAGTTTAGTATTGTCCGTTTTAGTGTCATAAAGTAAATGGTGAAGTAGCCTACATGGTAACGTAAAAAGAGAATATAACATGCAGGAAATGCAGAATTTCCCATTACACAAGCTGTTAAAGTGCAAGCCTATCTGTATTGGATGAGCACATTGCCTCTATGCCAAGCACTAGGCTGCGGTCTTTCTCGCAGCCTGGAAATAAAATAATTAATTTATTAACTTTGCCATTTTGTTGGTGTTCTGTGCATGCGAGAGGTGGTTTGAATTCCTGATCCCCTAGTGATGGAAAGAGGTAGGCCTACTTACTGTGTGACACAGTAAATTTGATGTAGAAATTTGACGTAGCTACACCAATAAGCCACTGATGCCAGCCAACTGAAGCTGTTGTGGATCCCACCCATCTATGGTCCCACCAGGCAATCGAGCCAGGACGTTGAGCAATACATTTTGCATGACATGAGCTGCACAGATGTGACAGCCCTTTCTATTCATATTTTGCAAACATTTTTTGTATCTTCAGATGGAGCCTTGAGGCTACATTTGTGCAGTACAATTACGGCACCAGTAACATTGCTGGGCAGGTTGTCAATTTCATAAAAACCCGAAAACGACTAACCAGCTATCACTCTCAGCTAACAAATAACTTTTGCGCGATCTTAAAGATGCATTTGTTTCTCTCCTAAGCAGCCAACTCCTCCAACAGCACAAGGTCAGCCATTGCAAAGCTGGCTACTGACCTGTAGGCCATTTAAAGCAAATTTCGTTCATTGGTCAAATGTATGTTTTAAATAGCATATTTAACGTCATATAAGTTAGCATTTCAATTTTACCAATTTAGAAAAATAAATAGTAGGCTACTGGGAGCATTCATTACGCTTATGAGACTAATTAAACGTTCATAGCCTACAATTGATTAATAGGCATCATCTAATGTGTTTGCTTTTTGCAATCATAATGTATTAGCTACGTTTGCATTGAGTATTTCACAGGCTACATTTTGTCATGTGAATTTAACAGAAAATAAAAATAAATTCATATTCTAATTATCACTCAGAAGCTACATTTAGCGGCATTCTGAATTTACGAACGAGGTACACGTGGTCTTGAACAGGTATAAAATTTGTTAGTAAGTCCGATCAAATCTCAGATATGAATGCCAAAATACGGCCAAATAATACGAACGATTTACGTACAAATTCCAAAGAGAGGGGTTGTCCCATTTAAAAATTATTAATACAATTGGTCATTTGAAATTATGTCCAACAAATAAACAACAAACACGTTTTCAAAAAAACAACTAAAACGACTACAATATCCGAGCTACTCGCTCACCACCACTGCTGGAGTGAAAGCTATAAAGCTGACACTTTCGACATGGCCAGACTGATTCTCGCCCTTGGTGATACTCTTAGTTTCACTTCCATAATAAGACAAAGTGATAGCCATTTTCACTAGCAGAGCGCCTGGTAGCTACTTCTTTGGCCGTTAACTACTTCCATAATAATGCCGCGTTCCAGATAGGATTTTGAGCTCGTAAGTTACGACTTCAAGTTACGAGTCACGACTTCGTAGCGTTCCAGGCAAACTGAGATTCCTTTTCCATACAGCCAATATAAACGGGTGTCGGAGGCGGGCCTTGACTGCGGTTTCAGACAGCAGTCAAGCAGTCAGCAGTCAGGCTGGCAAGCTACATTACATTACATTATAGGCATTTAGCAGACGCTCTTATCCAGAGCGACTTACACAACTTCTTATTACATTTATCCATTCATACAGCTGGATATATACTGAAGCAATTCAGGTTAAGTACCTTGCTCAAGGGTACAACGGCAGTGTCCTACCTGGGAATCGAACCTGCAACCTTTCGGTTACAAGTCCAGCTCCTTAACCATTATACTACACTGCCGCCCATTGTATGCCCAATTTCACTATGCTAAGAAATCGTACGTTACATAATTTTATTTATTGACATCATCGACTTTTCGCCGTTTGCATGGTCAAGTTCAGGTTTACCCTAGCGCTAGCTAGCTGGCACTAGCTAGCAGCTATCTCTTGTCCCGACAGATTTGGGCATCATTACATACACATAGCAGATTGTAGTGCATAATCGTTTGTATTATGTGATTACAATGTACAAATTTACTTTACGTTGCCCTAACGTTATTTTAGTCGATTTCTTACCGTGCACCAGAACCGTACTTATGGGGGCTGCCATCTTGTTTAGAGAGCTGTGTGACGTCAGAGAGCGCAACTGGGAGTACATCGATCTGGTACGAGTTCACGGGTGGGAAGTTACGGGTTTGACTGCCATTCCAATGCATTTTCACGTGTAGAAGGTTGGAAAAACACGAGTTACGGGTTGCCTGGAACGCGGCATAAGTTACAAGAGCAGACCGAGTGATAGCCATTTTTGCTAGAATAGCGGCTGGCAGCTACTGCGTTAGCTAGCAAAAGCGAGAGCTGTCGATGTACGACCGGGGATTCTGGGTAGTGTAGGTATGTTTTCTCAAACTTTGTTAATTATACGATTCAAACTTGATGGTGGTGAGTATATAATAGACTTTGTATCACATATATGTCAAAGTTTGGTTCATACAATGCCACAATATCATCATATGGGTGACTGAAAGATTCCGAAGTGGGGGCAGGTAATGGCTTCCGGCAGTTTCCCGGGACCAGACAGGGATAGGAGGGGGCGGGACTACGGACCTCTTTCTGCATAATTCTGTTAATATAGCAATTGTTTTTCTTTGTTAAAGCAATTAATTAAACCACGGACATCATTTTTCAAAATTCTTCATACAAAAATCAAAACAACCTTTTTAGTCAATGCATCTATGAAACAAAAAGTAATTAAATGTCCATCAAAGCATTTGCTTAACTGCTGAAACAAAGTCAAATAACAGCATAAGTGCTAACAGTTTTCATTTGAACAAACAAAAAATGGAAATCAATTAACTGAAATGCATTTGCAAAATAATGTTTGTTTTAAAAAAAAAAAACATAAACCACAACAGTAAGGTACATGAAGCCTTTTGTGCATTTGGAGACATGTTTTCATTCACAAGACAATATCTTAATTTTACATTAAACTGTAAAAAACAGTCCAGCTGGTGAATCCATGCCTGTCATTGACATTGGCATTGTTGAATTAGGTCTTCACATTTGCTCGCAAGAGTAAAAGTAGCCAGATAAACATATTATGCTGATAAGGTGGATTGGCATACAGAACAGACTGTCATGGAAATGCTTTTTGGGTTTTGGTTAAAAAGCATAATCTATCCGATTTGAATTCCCTTAATGATGCATATAGCTTGGTATATAACATTTTTACAGCACAGACTCCCATTTTAGATTGCCTGCTATCAAGCGAGCCTCATCCCCTTTTTATTATAAACCCAGGGAGCTGTACAGTTGCTAATTTGTTCAGGTGTAGAGCTACTGCAACATGTTGGGCCCATTTAAATTAATTTCCCTTCTTTAATGTGAGAGCTGAACTTTCAAGTATCCCTAACCATTTCTCTGCCCCAGTCTGATTTATGCACATTTTACTAAATGTATATTTTTCTAATATTCAGCAAATGTTTATATAAATGTATTTATACTTTTAAAAAGTGAAAAAGTACGAAATACATTTAGTATTAAAATTTCTATTCATGTATGTATTTATTTGATTTATTTGGCACATAAAAACACACAACAAAGTGGACACATAACAAGGACAGTGCAGTGCAGGATAAAAAACTGGAGAGGGCTAATCCAGTTGCCTCCCTTATTAATTTAGGTTAAACATTACAAACACAAATGCCATGTAAGGAAGAGTAAGAAAGGAAAAAGAAAAAGGTTATTCTATAAAGTGGTGAGAAAATGATCATTAAAAATTTCATAGAATAAAATGTTTTACAAGTTGAAAGAAATAATGTTCTAAATATTAGTTACAATATATACAATATATTTGCTTAAATGGTATTATGCCATTGTGGTATTATAAGTTTGTAACCACATATTTAATGAATAAATAAACCTGTAAGTAAACCTCATAACTATGGAAAATGTTCAATTTTGTTTAGTGACAACAAGTGATATTTAGCATATGAGGAGGAAATGCACATTTGTACTTTCTTTATTTGTACATGTTATTGCTATGTAGAGAGCTGCACATGTATGTCACAGTGTACAGAGAGCTGAGCACAGTGTGTCAAAGAGTACAGAACTGAGGCCATTGTTTGTACTTCAGTGGTTTGAGTTTACCACACTATACTATGGCACTTCTGCCTCTAATTGTCTTAACCTAAATGTCGCTCATCCACAGTCAAATATTCAGTGTTAAATCAACTCTCACAGAGTACTATTGTGCCTATTGGACTCGTGTACCCTGTTACAGTTGAATTAACACTGGACATTTTACCGTGTACAAATCATGAAGAGGTTAATAGAAATATCAGGAGGACAAAGCACCTTTTGAAAGAAATGATTCATCCTACAGTAGCAGGATGATAAAAAAAACATTTTTTTTCTTATAACCACTATTATATCCCTCTTTGGACACTTTAAAGGACATGTTTTTTTCCAGAAATTCCTAAGCATTTGCTCTCAAGCTGCTTTCCCCAGAGCTGTGTGATTCTGATAATGTCAGTGCAGAGGCTACAATCTGGCACAACACTATATTTTACTGGTCAAAAGGCTTCCAGCTTTAAAGGAAACTACACTCTGTTGGTTAAAAGGTTTCCGGATTTAAAGAAAACAAATATTATTGCAGTTATAGGTAAAAGCCAGAAAGCGGTGACTTCTGTGGAAGAAATTGGCAAAGCTGTTTTTGCCTCTATTCAGCCGGATCGCCTTTTAGGTAAAAAAATAAAAATCACACTTGAGTTTACGACATGAACACACACCAGCTTTAAAAAGCAACACCAAAAAGGCCATTTATAGCCTTTGAATAGAGATGACTGAAGGAAATGTTTGCATTTTCATTTAACACTCTCTTCTTTCTAAATAGCATCAAGCCTCTGCAGCCAACTGGACTTGGTATTGAGCTCTGCATAAGGAATTAAATAATTGGTTGTGAAATTAATAGTGAACCAGGTACGTCATAGTGATAATCATAGCGCCATACTGTGGCTATGGCAAGTGAGTCAATCAGCTATTCAATATATTTTAATTTTGTATTGCACCAATCGGGTTACAGTATTTTTTATCTAATGGGGGTAAAAACTAGACTACTGTTTTCTGACCCTTTCAAAGCACAGTTTGCGTTCTGGGGTTTTTCAATATTGTTTCAGCTTAAGTATATGCTTTTGATTGGCCAGTCAGTTTTTGCCTGTAATGAAGGATATTTTTGATATTTATAGACCTTTCTGACCTGCTGGCTTTTCAATGGCACATATAGGGTATTTGGGGGTTTGTGCTGCAACATTATGCTTCTAGAGGCCGTACATAATATGGTACATTAATACATTTTATAGCATTTATTCACAATTATCAACATAAATCTCAGTTTTTATATTGTGTTGGTACTTCTTTCCTTGAGCATAGTTCCAACTGAAAATAATATAAAATGTACTTTTTTGAAAAATAATTGGGTAATATACTGCCTCTGGAAGCATAAAGTCGTTGTACAAGCTGCCCTTTTAATTATTTTTTATTCTTATTTTTATTGCTTTACACCAGAAACCTCTGAATGCCCGATACCTGCCATTGTAAAGCCAGCAGGTCAAAAGAAACGTCAGTATATATCTAAATATCCAGTAATAAGCTCAGGGGAATTGCAATAACAGTCATAGTGTTGTACCATAGACCAGGTCAGGTGTAGTAACAGTCAAATGACTGTGCTGTGCCATGGGCGAGTCACAGTAACACTTTAGTGGAGGTGGAGGGGTCATAAATGGGTGTTGTGGAGTGGGGTGGGGTGGGAATTGACAATAAATCAATGAAGATTTTTAAAACGAATTAATTTGTGTCACTACTGTATGTGCATATCTATTTGCGTTTCTCAGAGTACACTGAACACGAATGCAGTTTTTGGCTACTGTGCTACACGTATGTGTGTGTGTGTATGTGTGTGTGCTTGCAAGCATGTGTGCGTGTATGCATGCGTTTGTGTGCGTGTTTTGGGCCTGTACTTGAATAACAGCCCAGCTCTCAACTATTATAGTTGCATTTCTGCTTTTTCTTTCTGCTACTGTTTACAGTCCGCTGAGGCGGTGCTGTTCTTTTTCAGAAGAGGTCACTGCCCACCCCACCCCCCCACCCCATCTGTACCTGGCAGCTGCTGTCATAGTGCTTATGGGGATTAAAGACCATTCTCTCACAATCTGCTGGAGCTTTCCTGTCCCTCCATGTTTATTAGCTCCTGTTCTGCACCGTGAGGCAGAAGTGTGACACAGGACCTCCTGCTCCTCCCACTGTAACCCTCTGTCCCTGTCGCCTTCTGATCCTGTTGCTGTGACCCTCCTGCTCCTCCCTCTGTGACCCTCCATTCCTAACACCTCCTCCTGCTCTTCCAACTGTTACTGCCAATGTCCTGTCCTAATAACTTCTCTTCCTGTCACTGTAGCATCCTGTTCCTGCTGAAGCCTCCTGCTGTTACCACTGTGTCCTCCTGCTCCTCCCAATGTGGCCCTCTGTTCCTCCAATCGAGACCTCCCATTCCTTTACTGGCACCGCCTCTTCTTGTCACTAATACCTCCTATTCCTGTCACTAACGTTTCTGACTTCATCCATGGTGACCCCCTGCTGCTCCAACTATGCCCTCCTATTCCTGTTACTAATGCCTCCTATTTCTGTTCCTAATGCCTCCTATGCCTTTTACTGATGCTTCCTGCTCCTCTTATTCCAGGTAGTGTGTATCAGCATAGTAGAAGTAAACATACTGTGGATTTTTGGCCAGCGGAATCAAGCTATTTTGAGCAGGGATATAGCACAAAGTAAGTCCAATACAGCCTAAGTACTCAGAAGAGATAAAATAAAAGATAAGAAATATAGATTAAATTATGACGGTGCTTTAATTTATACCCTACCAAGGCCTTCTTGTACACACCATTGGTCATCTAGTAAAGTACTCTAACTCTTCAGTTCAGACATGTATCTACCTTTGCACAGTTAGGAGGATATGTGGCGGTAACATAGCCACAGAGTAGCAATAACATAACAGCAGAGTAGTAGTGTGGTAATATGTGTGAGGTGTAGCAGTCAAATAGAGGTGCAGTAATAGCAGTAACATTAACAATTGTGGCAGTATAGCCTATATGTAGCAGTGGGGCAGCGTTACAATAATTTAATATTACAGATTGTGGCCTTACAGGGAATGTGTAGCTATAGCATAACCTTGATCAGTGACAGCACAATGAAGTTTAGTACAGATAACTTGTTCCTTGCAACCACAGGCAGTATGGCGCATGTGTATCAGTAAAGTAGCAGTATAGTGTAACGTTAGGAATTGTGGCAGTGCAGTAAATTTAGTGGTGTAACCATGGGGAGTGTGACGGTACAAAATGTGTTATGTAAAATGAGGCCTATGTCAGCGGCCATAAGGCAGTAAGAGATCTATAATCTACTCCTACTCTTTCTCCTCTACTATACATGACCGTCACACTCCACGACGTTAAATCATTAGGTGCTTCTACTGTACATCAGCTGATTCAATTTCTCAGATGTGTGTGTGTGCGTGCGCATTGATAAATAATTGATTTAGAAATATTTTCCAAAACAATCTAAAATAGTAATTTGTAAAGAAGACGTATATGATAGGCACCTATTAATATGCCTGCTTGAATGGTTATATTAGCAGATGGAGAGTATCTGCAGTTATACCTTCTCTACAAAATCGTCGCAGGTTTTTATAATCGTCATCTCATCTGAAATATTTCGATAATAAATGATTGTGTTATCTTGCTCACTAAATTAACAATCCTCTCTGTTTATTATCTGAAATATGTAACATTTCCGCGTCTATTTTAATTATTAGGCTAACCTAGTAATCAAGAACCTCTAAGTTATTTTGATACCCTATCTAAATCAGTAGCTTTACCGACGGTAAAGCCTTAACTTTCAAATTAAGCTGAAATGTACTAATGTTTTACATTTTATTTTTAGGAAAATAGAAAATATCTGTTGTAATTATATAATGAATATATTCATTAGGATATGCTTTAGAAGTATGCACATCGACCGCGCGTAAAAAATAAATGTTGTAAATTGTCAAATCTGTAGCCTATCAGGTCTCAAGTGAAAACAAGTTTTGAGAGGGGATTATCAGAAACAGCGTAGTGTCCTCGGAATCGGGGGAGGCGTTTAAGGTAGAATCGCTCCACCAAGACACCAGCCAATTCTCCTGCACAAGGAACTCAAACAGGATCTCTTGCTGACTGCACGTCCTTCTGTCGGTCTCCTCCGTCTTTCACTTAGAACAGCATCTCATAACTCCGATACCAACAAAATAATTGGGACTAGTAAATGTTCTGTGGTTTAAAAAAAAAAAAAAATACATACAAAAACACAAATTTACAGACTGGCCTGATTATCGCTTGACGAATCCGGATCACTGACACTATAGTTTTGCATCACTCATACAACTCTTACATTTTAGATTTTACATTTTCGGTTATGCACCTATCGATGTGCATCAGACATATTAGACGTAATAATACCACAGAATAATCATATAGTAGAATATCCCATACATAAATCACAAATACGTTTTAGAAAGGAAAACTGGTTTATTTAAAAAGTTTTAATGTCCAATACAATGCTAATTATTTTTGTCTTGCCATGAATACGCGGATTCAATACTCGACGTTCATGGAGTTTTAGTTTTAGAGCGATGTCGTGTCTGCCTCTGGCCTGGATTTATCCACCTGCCCTACATTTGCTGTGGCGCAGTGTGCAGGACATTCTTCACGTGCACACAACTCCAGTTCATAGTTTACTAATGACAAGAGTCTGGGAGAAGGGCACCGGAACAACCGCATAGTGCAGTATACCGCTGAAATGGCATAATGAAACGTCACTTGGTAATATATATTGTGTATGTGCTGATTGTAAAAGGAGTTAAATAACCTAGCTAGGAACCTACGTGTGTTGTAAAGGAACAAAGGAACAGTAGCCTATAGTTAAAGGCATCTCGCGCAAGTTGTGATTTTGCGGTCATGGGGCCTCTGTTCTCTCGTCCTCCTTTCTGCTCCAGTGGCTGTGCGTGTCATGTTTTTCACGCCACAATTTCGTTTAAATAACTTACCAAAATTATGTCTCTTACATTCGTCATCCCAAAGCTTTCATATTTCACTAGGCCAATATTGGACTACGGAAATGCAGCCTACATTGCTGACATATCCACGCAAATTAAACAATTTAAGAGTGAAAGACAAACTAAGAGAAACTAACTTTTGGGGGTTGGGGTGTTACAGTTATTGTAAGAAAAAAAAATGTGGAAAGGGAGTGGCCATCGGTTCAGTGCTGAAAACCATATTTGGTACAATCAAAAACCAAAAGATTAATTTAGGAAAGTTGTGCGATTACATGAGAACAAATATTCAGCACGATTAGTTTTGTGTGTTATTTAGCCTACAGTATTGCAATTATTTGCGAGGGAAATGTTTTTTAAAATGTTATTTTTGTTTCGGTCAAAAGAGTCTTTGAATTTTAACCACAAACATGCTGCTAAAGAAAAAAATCTATATGCATCAAAAGGTTTTCGAGTGTCAATTACGCACTAAGGTCCGCAACTTGGATTCCGTAACTTGGATACTTGTTCCTGCTATTGATCTCTACTGTCGCTAGAGGGCGGTTGCGTCCCTCCCCTACCACTGCTCGAATAGCAGTTCTTTGTATTCCGTTCAGTAGGTTCGCAGACTTGTGCGACTCGTGGCACAGATTTATGTATTGAATGTCCATAAATTGTATTTCCAAACTTATTTTTACATCAAATTAATTAAGTGACGTAGCAATAGAGAAAAGGGGGAAAGTAATTTTATTAAAGTGAGCCATTTCTTCTAAAAAAATTATGCGTTCGAAATTAGTTTAAATATTTTTTTTAAGTATAAGGCGTTAAAAAATGAACACATCTACAAATACATACATTCTGGAGTATAAATTGATCATTGTATACTTTAAACCTTATGATATATGACATAAATATGTTATTAATGTTAGGCTAATTCGAGGAAGTAACATGAGATTGAATGTTTTAGAAATTTTAACTAACCGAGTTATATTAGCAGATATATTTTATAGTTTATATCGGACGTGGTACATTACATAATTTTCTTAGCGATTAAACGCGACAGGATAACAAAATGTCAATTGTATAAATAACTGAGTTTTTATCACTGGCTTCAGATAAACCAGAGTTTTTAAATGACATTTAAAAAATACATGTAATATAAATTCAGAGTTTTTATTTTTATTTTCTATTTTTATGTTCTAAATTATTGAGCTCTAAGAATCAATAAGACTTTTTAATACTTAAAACTAGGTGCATTATTACTAACGATACTGTTTAACAACGTAAATATGCACGACAAAACAAAAAAAATGCTTTATTCTCCGAGTGACATGAAAACAATATGAATTCATTTCAAACAACAACCACACATACCCTGCCACAAAACAGTCAAATAAACAAATGTTTGTAATGTAAAATAACATAAGAGACTAGGCTTCTACACTAATCACGATTTCGTGGCCGAAAATGTTCAGAAAGTCATAAGAATTATGCTATCGGTCATTGTTCGATGACATTTATTTCTACCAGTGATGCGTGGAACAGTGACAGGAGACCTATATGTATCGTTGCGCTCGTTGTCCCCGAGTCCGTAAAGCTGTCTCGCTCGGCCCATGCGGTCTGTAGGCTAAAGTACAGATATCAGCCCACCCGCTAAAGCTCTGCTGGATGAGGAGGTCTATAGACTTGGTTGGGTCGTTGGGGTCTGGAAGAGGTTGCGGAGCAGGTTTGTGTCATATATATATAAATTGATTATGTATGAGATATAAATTAAAGCACACATGTAGACGCAGGAATTGTGATTTGAGAGGTCTGACTGAACCAAAAACTGTTTTTATATTGCTTTACCCCCTTTACCTCCTTTTATAAGCCAGTATAACTATGTGACACGTGTGTGTGTGTGCGCTTGTGTGCTTGTCAGTCTCCCCAACAAGCTGCCGTTGTTTTGACAAGTGTATGTGACGTGATGTGGAGAAATGCACGCGGACAGCATGCAGACACCAGATTTCACATCTGATCAATTCACTGTGTCCAACACAAACACGTTTTACATGATTTTGTATAAACATGACAATAATATATTTTCAGTCAGACTCACTTTTAAGTAGTTATATTGGTTGGTTTGCACTTATAATACATATCGGTTTAATCAGCAATAGCCTAAATATTGTAGAGCTGAATGGTTAGACATGCAACAATAATAAAAAAAACAGGCATGCCATAGCCTATTAAAGCAATATTTAAATTGCATTTTGTTGATTTAGTATCTATTAATTTGGCTTCTGTTTCATATACCATTTGAATAAAACTTAGGCTATATATTTACATTACACATTTGAAAGGATGAGAAATGGTAGGTGTGCCAGATCGGATGTAGGCCACATGCCACTGCAGAAGAAAAGTTCTAGTCCAAATTATAAAGTAAATACACTACTGTCAGGGGGGAATTATGTTATCTTTGTTTTTGTATAATAAAATAAGTTGACATAATTTGAACCCACTCAGTATTGGCAATTATACATGGACTGTGGTTGGCAAAACGTTTCTTAAGAGAAAGAGATAACCTATTGAAAATTTCAATATTCAATATTCAATACAGCATATTAGAAATCCCCCAAATGTCATATAATGGATTACATTATAATTTCAGTACTCAGCTCATTATGTGAATTAATTACATAGGTCATAGTAAATGTTTGAATATGCTAATAAAAATATGAAAGGGCCTAAATGGGAATGAATAACGTGAGTGATATGCTCTGCACACCTTAGTTTGAGTCTAACCTAATTTATTCAGCCTTCATTATGCACGAGTATCTATGTTTAAAGAGCCAGAACATATATTTATGTCCATTCCATTTTTGTATTATCTTACAACAAAGCATTTAAGGTGTACGTTTGAAACAGCTGAAACTCTGTTGCCATTATCAGGTTAGATAAACTAACTACAGTGGCAAATCCTTTAGGCTAATTTTAGTAAGATTATTGTGGGTGTGTGTGTGCGTGAGAGAAAGAGAAAGAGAGAGAGAGAGAGAACTTATTGCATTCATCTTTTATTGTGCTATTTTAGAATTAGAGCGTCAGTATTAGCAGCTGCAGCAGAATATCGCTGAATATTGCATGAAAATGCACTTTTGATCCCTCTCACTTGGGGTAGCATAGCAATGTTGTTTTCAGGTTAAACATTTTACAGGTAAATACGCGCATATAGTGTCAGAAATGAACAGCGCGACAGAGACATCTGAGTTAAGTCTTCGTCTTGGTGAGCTGAGGAGGCTCTGCACATGTGACAGGTGAATTAAAACAAACAAGCCGTTACTGTCGCGTGGGGAAAACAGTCCTGACTGCTGCGTTCTAATTATGTAGACAAGCGTGCACGAGCCGAGATTAACACCTGGACACCTCACGGAGCTGCCGGCTCTAGGCACAGGTAGCACGGCGACGTTCAGACAACCTGCATCACTTTTTACTTATTTCACAGTAGATTAAACGAACAACATATGCACCGCACACAGTTAGGGAGTTAAACGCTGACAAGGGAAAGGGGAATTCGGGATGACATCCCAGTTATTGCACTTGACATTTCAAAAGCGCCGCGCTTCGTATGTGCTGTAAAAGCAACACCTGGGGGATTGCCTCCATGGACAGCGCTCTGATTAGTCGGTAGTTAAGAGGCGTTCAAGAGCAGCTGAGGACAGAGGCGAATGAATAATAAAGTGTGTCAAACTTGACCTATGCGGTCACTCTATTTAGACGTCCCGTTATTTGACACATTTGTTCCTCACCTCGCACTCTCTCTTTATGCGCGAGAGAGAAAAGTATTTGATGCAACTCTGGAACGGAAGCTCGCGGTTTATCTCTATAGAGATTTCTCCGTTTTTCATGGCGACACCAAGCTATTAGCTAGCTACCTGTACTATGAAGCTTTTGAATTTAGCTTAACACAACCTCATTACCAAACGCCTTTTTCATCTCACAAGGCGGAGAACGGAAAATCCTGTGAACTGGGTGCACACACCCAGGTTCCAAGAAGGATAGGCTATATACAGCTAAGATAGGAGTGTTTGCCACAAATTACACCAAAACGAAGAGCCCTAAAGCCAAGGCAACTGTTCTTGGCTGAGAGCCCTTTTGAACACTGAAATAAATTGAGTTCTCCTCCCCCTAGTCTTTTCCTTTTGTAATTTGCTCTCCCGTTGTTGTTTGTGTCTGAAGCCGCCTGATGACCAGCGCAGGGATTTCACCTCGTCCTTGACAGCAACACAAATCAACAGAAAAAAATCCGACCCGTTTCCCCCACACCGTATCGTATTGGTTATTATCTTATGAAACAGGTAGAAGAAGCCATCAACAAGGTTTGGTAAGTGTATGAAAGCATCTTTAAGTTTTAAGGACGGTGAATACTGTTTTTGTAAGATCACAGAGCATGTACACGGAGGGCAGCACTGGCTCGTGTCTCCTCGCTGCACGCGCCTGCTGCCTCTACAGATAGACTCGGGTGCAGGGCAGGCTGTGCGCACCGCGAGGCTAGCCGCTCGCTGCAAACCGATTTCCCCCTCAGATTCTCCAGACTTAGTACCCATCAGGGGATTATAACAAGCTACTCGACTACCTACAGTACAGTCACTTATCCTTCTGTTTCTTTGGTAGATCTGTGTGATGTAAACAGGAGTACCCGTCAATAGGCTCTCGTGTTGCGTCAGGGGGAAAATATTTAAGGTTTCTTCCTCGACCAGTAAACACGTTACACGGTAATTGTAGACGAGGACAGTGGCTTGCACATGACTGCCAGTTATTATGTAAATTATCCCTATGATTCGCGGACACATATTTAATCAACTTTTGTGTAATTGCCAGTGACCTCTTAGATTGGATATTTGTTATATTTTACACTTAAAGAGCATTCGACACAAATCAAGTTATTAAAATAGCTTAAAATGCATTAATTGAATATGCTATTATTGCTACTGCTACATTCTCGTGTTTAAGTTTGCTTCTCAAGTTTTTATAACTAGTTTTTGTTTTTGATAAAAGTCTGCATTCCTGACATATTTGGCCTTGCTTTAATGCTCTAACGTTAGATGTTACAGTCTGACAACATTGTTTTGTGGTCCCGTTAAATGTAAGCCCAACTCGAAGTTTGTGAAAGCTACAGCTTAGTCGGGTAATGCCATGCCTTACAGTAAGAAAATGGTATGGTGTTTAAAATGTGAAGCGTTCGAATACGAAAGGCTTTGACCGTGTCTGTTAGTCATTAACAACAGTAGCGTATTGCTTGGAGTGGCAATGCCAGCGTTTAGCGGTACACTACACCTTGTTCACTGTGGCTTGATTTATACAACGGGGTCTACAACTGAATAATCTTACAGAGAGAAAGTGAATGGAATTGTTTATTTCTGAGAAATATGAGTCTTTTAAAAATAACATTTAGGTTACATTAGCTTGGAACACAGTGATAAATTGCACTGATGTTGGTGTAATTACGGTCAGGCACAAACAGTGATATGTTACACGTATCTGAGTAACAAGGTACTGTGATGGCTGCAGCCTTGTCCATTATTTAATCAAGCTCTCACAACTAAATGCAAAGTTCTTGGAAATTGCAGTCTTTGTTTTGTATCTTTGTACAATTATGTGGCAACGGCTCGAAGACCTGTACAGTACTGTACAATGCACTGGCACTGAAGTGCATGGCTATTACACAAAGAGGAAATCATATTGCACATATCATTATAAGCAGGACATAAACATGATAATTTCACAGTAATACTGTGTCAATTCAACCCATCTTGGAGTCATATATTTTTAAATTAGGCCTCACACTGAGCATTTTACTGTAATAACAGGTAGAATGCAATGTTAGATTACTTTAATTTATACTGAGTTAACTGGTACTTATTAATTTTCAGCTATTACATGCTTTTTTAAGAGATAGTAAATGCATTGTGTTTACAGTTATTTGGACAGTTATTGGACTTGCTGCATTAGGGTTTGAACTGTCCTTTACATTCCTTACTGAATGATATGGTTGACATTTGGTAGTTTTCTATTAGATTATATAATATTACAGTTTATGAAAACTTTTCTTCTTGTTTCCTCAATGTTCTGCTTTCCCTTATAGATAAATCAGTGTCACTTGTTCTATTTAACTCAGTTGTACAGTGAAAGGTCTTAGGTAGTGTCAGTTATTTTAATAATTATGTGCTGTTATTGTTGGTTAACAGATTAAAACTCAGTGTAGTCAGTGGTAGTGTTATATGTAGAATCAGGGAATGGTTTACAGCCATGCGGAGGCACAGGGAAACATACGGACTCAAGGATACACACACACACACACACACACGCACATAATACACATGCATGCATATGCATACACTTGCACATATTCTTATATGTACAAACAAGCAGCACACACAGACGTACACACACTTCAATCCCTGCTCATTCGCCCATTTAACACTTAATGTCAGCCATTAAAGACCAATCTTTTCCATTGGAATCAAAAACAAATTCTCACTTAACTGCCCAATCAGGTACTGAGTCTGAATCAAACAGACCGGGAAATACCTGTGCCACTATAAAACCTTTGGTCAATGAAAGTGTATATACTTTCATGTGAATCATTGACCAATTATATCTTGGCAGCTCATGTGGCTGTCGGTATGGTTCCATAGTACAAACACACACCAGACTTTCGCCTAGTGGACGCAACGCAGAGTGAATTAGGTGATAGGAAAATGTACTCACCTTCATGACCCGTGCCAACTGTGAAACATGGCAGAAGTGCCACAGAGGGTGCTTAGGGATCAGTATTGTATTCACATCTGAATGGGTAATATGAATTACAAGAATTTAGGGCAAGGAGGGAATTCAGTGGCTATTCATGTAGTCCAGAGATCTGTTAAGGAAACTTAATGTGAAAGGCAACATGATGATGAAGACAACCCAAGCCTATCTTTCCTCAGTTCCCCCAAAGTCATCTCCAAGCCCCCACCTCCCATTTTCTCCAACACTGTAGAGAAAAAAATGTAGAGGCAGGTGTGTAGCTGTCTCCTGCAACATGGAGAAATGTGGTGCTGTTTTGTGTTGTAGAGAAGTAGAAAACATTTGACTAATCTCTGTTATAGTCCAACAGGAGTATCTCCATTTGTTCAGACATTTTGCTGTTACCTTGCTCCCAGAGAAGTTCAATACAGTTTTCTGCACAGCAGTCAAGCAACCCAAAAAGCTGTTGTGCTATTTATTTCCCAGGTGTGATCAAGCATGTAATCCATTCTGTGTGTGTG
Organism: Ilyophis sp. 1 JC-2022; assembly: GCA_022702515.1. NCBI lineage: Eukaryota > Metazoa > Chordata > Actinopteri > Anguilliformes > Synaphobranchidae > Ilyophis > Ilyophis sp. 1 JC-2022. The sequence continues at coordinate 94,534,051 of CM040404.1, read as the reverse complement.
TGTGGATCCAACAACACTCATTTTCTGACTGGACTGCAAAATGTTTTTGATTTTATTGGCTTTGTTGGATGGACAGATGTCTCAGTCTTTAATTGGACAATGTGAGGTATTCTGTTTTCTCATTGGTTATATTTGTGACAATTTTGAGACAGCAGCAGCAGATTGAACCTATGTGAAGCGTTTCGGGCTGAAGGTGGGGGTGCTTGTATAATAACAGTCCACGTATCTATGAGTGCTGCTGCTTGCACTTTTGCCGAATCCAGTTTCATGCAGTAGCTCTCCTGTCAACATGGCCCCTTGTTTAACACACAAGGTTCATTAGTCAAACTAGCTGAGGAAAATGCAAAGCATCACTGTGTGTGATGTCAGCAGTAGCATACATGTTTATATAAGTTTAGAATGTATGTGTGATGTCAGATGCACCCGCCTCCCCCAGACAATATGGCGAGAGCACAGAGGGCTGTAACCTTTGTAGTGTTTGAGTGGTTCGTGTCCTACAGTATTCAGACCTCTGTGGTGAAGTCTAACTGAAGCCTAACCTTTAGACCCAATCAAAACTCACTACCTCCAGCCACATACTCATTACCAAAATCCCACACACAACTCAAACCCCAACATCTCATTATCACAACCCCACACATGTCATTACTACAATCCCATGTATGACTCAGTATCACAGATCCACACACTATCATTACCACAACCTCACATATGACTCACTATAAGAGTCCAACACACTATTCATTACTACACATTGTTTACTATGGAAACCGTACATTACTACCTTACTCCCATATATGCCTTCATGTGAACAATTGGACATTGCAGATGTTTAACAAAGCAGTCTATGTAGCTTGTTTGTTTATTTACTACACCAGTCAGATGTGATGGAAGTTACATAATCTCCTGCATGTATCTGTTCTGGATTTAAATGAATCGTGCAGTTATATTAATTACTACAGGATCTGTAAATTACTCTCTTCCAGAACTTGTTTCCTTTGAAACCTCTGTACAGTCACACATTTTCGGAATTGGTATGTACATTCAGGTGTAAGCTCCATTAGCCATTTCATTACCCTCCTATATTTTTTCCACAATGTTGAGTGGTTTTCTTAATACAATGTTAACAGTAACATGTTAGATGCTTAGATGTTAGACCTTTTATTTCTCAGGATCCCCTGTAAAGCTCCCCCCACCCCACCCTTTGTATTAGTTGACCTTATATTATGCCTACAGTGTATTTTTATGCTCAAAACAAAGAACAGTAGACCATCAAGAGTTTTTAGCACAATTTCTCATTGGTTCGGCTAGCTCTATTTACAGGATTTATTGATCTGGAACGCTTCTGCTAACAGTTCACTTTCTCATACAGCATTTCCTCTCTGATCATTATCTAACCAGTGTGTGATGTACTTATGTTCAATGATTAAACAGCACTGCCAAAATATTATAGCAGTATGACATCTTAATTTACTGTCAAGTACCCATGATGTGTGCGTGGGGTAATAGGTGTTGCTAGCGATCAAAACTGGCATGTTACTGGAATATTGAGGCCCCTTTTAACATGAGCACAAGCTTCTAATCTGCTTGATTGATCAGTTCGCTGATAAATGGAAGATGAGTATGGAGAATCCTGAATGGTTAGCTAGCTCACCTCTAATTAACTGCAGGATAAAAAAGAGGATCTTCCCCAAGATAAACTCTTCTGAATCCTTTGTTGGTCATGAGGCAAAGATCGCCCAGTGAGTGTTTCGTCTTCTATTTAATCAGAAGTGTAATTACAGGCACATCAAACACAATCAGGAGATGGACTAAATGTCTCTCGTGCACGCCATGACCTCATAAGTATCTTTTTAAATTATATTGGATTAAGAGCACAAGGTGCAGGTATAAACACTGCAATTCAAACACATAGATATCTTGTTCCTTGCCACTGCCTGCAGCAGTCCGTGTGTGTCTTATGTCTAAGACAGGAAGCCCAGGAGGAGTTCTAAATGCACCCACCCCCCACCACCAATTCCTCGACCACCACATGGTATTGTCTCACCACATCACAGAGTGTCTTCATTTACAAAATGAGTACATTCTCTCTGACCTCGTCTTTTCAGCTTCCGTGGCATGTATTTCAGTCCCTTCCTGGGCTGATTTTACTAATTGGTGGCTCTGCTGGTTCAACACCGATTGCCTTTGATCATCTCAGATCATTACGTTTACCTCATTAATCTGCTTGATGTGATTTTCTCCAAATTTAAGGGTCCTCATAAAATTTGATTAATAATACATCATATAAGCATAAAATCCTTTGTGATTGCTCTCCCTCTCTGTCTTTCTGGTATTTACACACACACACACACACACACACACACACACACACACACACACACACACACACACACACACACACTCTATCTCTCATTCTCTCTCACACACATACACACGCAGACTGCTTTTAATGTATACAGTGCAGTCCGTATGTATTTTGACAGTGATACAATTTTTGTTGCTTCGGCTCTGTACTCCTGCACATTGGTTTTGAAATGAAACTAGGTTAAACTGCAGACTGTCAGCTTTAATATGTGGGTATTTACATCCATATCAGGTGAACCATGTAGGAATTGCAGCCTTTTTATACATGGTCGCCCCATTTTGGGGGACCAAAAGTAATTGGACAATTGGCTGCTCATCTGTTTCTTGGCCAGCTGTGTGTTGTTACATCATTCGTTCATGCACAAGAAAGCTAACAAAAGATCTAGAGTTGATTCTACGTATGGCATTTGTATTTTGAGGCTGTTGCTGTTGTCTCTCAACATGAAGACCAAAGACGTGTCAATGCCAGTAATGCAGGTCATCATGGGGTGGAAAAATCTAAATGAATCAATCAGAGACATAGCCAAAACATTGGGTCTGTCAAAATCAACTGTTCGGTGCATTATTGAGAAGCAAGAATGCACTGGTGAGTTCAGCAATACCAAACAATCTGGTAGACCACGGAAGACCACTGTAGTGGATGACCAAAGAATACTTTAAATTGCGAAGAAAACCCTCTTTCAACTGTCAAACAAATCAATAACACTCTCCAGGATGTAGGCATAGGTGTGTCAAAGACTAAAAGAAAGAGAAGACTACACCGGCATAACCTCAGATGGTTCACTGCAAGATGCATGCCACTGGTAATCCTCTAGCACAGAACGCCCAGGTTAGAGTGTGCTAAAAAGTACAAAAACTGCAGGGACAGAGTATTATCCAATGCCAAAGTGATGGAAGGAGAAAAGTGTAGAGAAAGAAAGGAACGGCTCATGATCCACAGAATGCCACCTCATCTTTGAAACATGCTGGAGGCAGTGTTATGGCTTAGTTGGGCATGTATAGCTGCCACTGGACCTGGCTCACTTGTCATTATTGATGATGTGACTGCTGATGGCAGCAGCAGGATGAATTCTGAAGTGTACAGAGACATCTTAACTGCTCAAATCCAACCAAATGCCTCAAAACTCATTGGATGGCGTTCACCTTGCAGCAGGACAATGACCCCAAATACACTGCTAAAGTAACCAATTCGTTTTTCAGGGCTCAAAAGTGGAATGCTCTTCACTAGCCAAGTTAATCACCTGCCCTGAATCTAACTTTAACATGTGTTTCACTTTCCGAAGACAAGATTGAAGGCAAAAATCACACAAAACAAACAGGAACTAAAGATGGCTGCAGTACAGGCCTTGCAGAGTGTCAGCAGAGAGGATACCCAGTGGTGATGTCCATGGGTCACAGACTTCAGGCATTAATCGAGTGCAAAGGAATTGCAACCAAGTACTAAATATGACAACTTTATTTAAGATTATGTTAATTTCTCCAAATACATTGGTCCCCTAAAATGGGTGGACTGTGTATAAAAAGGGTTATTCCTACATGGATCACGAGATGTAAATAACCTTAAAACCGACAGTCTGCACTTTCATCTCATTGTTTCATTTAAAATCTAACGTGCTGCAGTACAGAGCCAAAACAACAAAAATTGTGTCATTATCCAAATACGTACGGACTGCACTGTAGCTTCCTTTTAGTGAACGTCAGAACTGACCCCAGTCAGATCTTTATATCTGCACACCTCCCAGGAAACACTGCTTTGTGAAACTGGCCAGCACAGCTCCTTCAGGACATTTTCATAATACTCTTCCTCTCGTTATGTCAGTACAATTTTTCTTTATTCATCCCACTTGGTGCAAATACATTTTGTGCCAAGAAAGAGAGGGTTCAGATACATACAGAATTTTCTATGTAAATTTTGAGAAGCACTATGTGATGTGCCATCGACATTCACATTTAAAAAAGAAAACATTCATTCAGTTACAATTACAGTATTAGGTAATCTCATGCAATTCCCTTCTGGAAAAGAATATTCAGAAAAATATTCGAGGAACAAATAGAAAAAGGATACATAGCACACCGCTGAAGTTGTCCTAGTTACCCTAAAATCAAAATTATTGTTATGTCCCATAGCCGATACCTTCCCAAATCCATCCACAATTTAATGATGTGTGTATATTTTTCTGCAGACACTCTGAAAAGCAGATAGACAAATAAGCACATAACCCTGCTTTTCTGTCAGTAACAGAAGTAAAAATCATGGGTACTAGAACCTGGAACTAAAGGTCATGGGTTCAGTTCTGAATGGAACCTCTGTCTCCCCTATAAAAACATTTCAGATTTCGGGATGAGTTTGTTTTTTAGGGTTCCGGCCTGGTTTTTGCCCAATTTTCTTTCGGTTTCTCTGTACCGCGTCTTTGTGACAGTTTTCTGTAAAAAGCGCTATGCAAATAAAATTTAATTGAAATGAATTGAATGACTTACACTTATAAAATGATTAGTCTGACTGGGTAGGAACATCTGATCAACCACTGAATAGAACGCATAACACATGGACCATAAAACACATAAACTGTTTGGGTCAATCAAAAACATACACTAAAATCTAAATATCGGAAAACTTCCAAAAGTGAACTATCCTTCTAAGGCTCATTTTAAAGCGGAATGCGGAAGAACAGTTGCGGAGGACTGTTGTGATCCATGTGGCTGAATCTCATATGAGCTGCAGATGTCCTGTGTTTTGCTTGGTGCAGAACAATGCTTTTGAATATCAGGCTGCATTTACCTGATGCAGCACAGTGATCGCATCCTCAGTGCTTAGCTTCCCCTCATGGACAGATTCAATGCCTCGGATCTAAAGGAAGAGCCATTCTCTTTGTCATGAGCCATTCATTGTCTCTCAATCCGGCATAACTGTGTACATAATGACGTCTGCAGTCTATTGAAGAGATTGAATTTTCAGATAATTTAGTCTTTAGGCATCCCACTGTATTCTCTGTGTGTCTAATATGTGAATTGAGGTAGTTCTTGTATTATGATCATATAAATAACAGACCATTTGTATTCAGTTTCATTCACTAGAGCTGAGTGCAGTGCACTATATTGTTTGCCCATGTTTAGACTTGTTTTAGCATCTTTGTAATTTTGTCATTTCACTCTCCGGTGTGATGGAGACAAAGGAAAACATTTGGATGTCAGTGTCCTTCTCAAGGACTTCTGGACCATTCCAACACATCTGCCTTATTTAGTTTTGTTTTCCTGCTGTTCTTCTGTTTGCAAGTGTGTGTGTGTGTGTGTGTGTATGTGTATGTGTGTGTGTGTGTGTGTGTGTGTCTGCTCAATTACATGCATGTGTCAGCGGCATTTTTGTGAACATGTTGTGAAGACGTTGGGCAGATGGCTCATGAAGGCCGTAGTGAGCTGACTGTAAACTATTCATAGGAAGAACACTGACATCACCTTGACTAGCGGTAACAGGCCTGGGTTCATGGGAATGATCCATGAATATCCGCAAGTCAGTTAATATTGAGCTACTGGCTGCGTTTCTTTCAGTGGCCCAGTCGTCATGTTTTAATGGCAACAGATATGATAAGGAAAGCCAAAGCACAGGCAGTATGTTACTGTTTGTTCATTTGAAACAAATCCAGTATAGCGTCATTTCCTCCTGCATGTTAATTCATGTTACCAGACAAACCGTGCATGCTCTCACAGTCAGTTTCAACAGTTTCAAACTTTATATTTTGACTGTAACATTACTTTATATTCAATGTAGTATATTGGACTAAATGCAATTATTTTATATTATTGAAGCAAAAAATGACAACAGAACCTGTTAAAGCAGTTAATTGTGCCATCTAGCTTTAATTGAGACAGTGCATCTTGCATCTAAACCATGCCTATTACTTAAAGTATGCAGTTTGTTCTACCGACAAACTATAAACTACCTGCATTTATCCATGGTAACATTTACCGGGAAACAAGGTCATTACATTGCAGCAAAAGGGATTATTGCATCGTTGCAGGATTTATTTCAAAACACAATCCTTTGAAATGGCTGATGTAAGATTTAAATATTTAGCATGTTAGTTAATATTTTATAATTATTTTTTACGTATTTTCAGTTGACTATACTTGAATGAACAAAATTTTTGATCCTGTATTTGAGTTTCTCGTAGTTTATTGCTTGACAATAGAATGCACATTAACAATGTACATTGACATTTCAAATACCTACACTAGCTGCAAGAATTCTCCCTATTCTGGCCCAGACTAGGAAATTGACTAACTAAAAAAAAACATGTTCCCAAAAAAGGGAACATGTTTCCAAGCCAAACTGCTAATCTGCTCTTCCATAGATGATTGTGCTGTTTCAAGCCAGCCTGAAAATTCTGATGGAATATATTGAGAATAAGAATCCTTCTGGCCTGCAGACATCAAAAGGTTGGGACTCCCTTGACCTTGTCTGTCACCCTTTTTACAAACAGCACTTCTGTCACTTCCTTAAGCAGCCTTATATCTGCTTTTAACACGTGTGTCACCAGAGGCCGAGCAGAGGACGGGGCAAATTTTACCACCGTCTTTCTGTCAAACTGCAGTGGGCCCCCGGGGGGCGGTGCTTGGGATGGTTTTGGTCTCTGGCGGCATGTGTCTGTACAGCCCTAAGGGTCCGTATGAAAACAGGAAAAGGGCACTTAGAGATGAACAGCACTCAGCATGTCAGGGAACTACAACATCACCTTCCCCCTCTCTGATAAAGCCATCAAAAAATCAGTTCTCCGATTCAACAGCAAAAAGCTGGAATTCCCAAACACGTTTCTGTTTTTTGAAAGCATTGTTCAAATGGATTTTCTCTCAGAAAGAAGTATTCTTCCTCTCAGTTTGGTCGAAGTGACGAGCCCCTGGATAACAGACATGATTTCTCTGTCTTACATCAGGAATAATTTGATAACTTACAGCACCTTTTAACACAGCTGCATAATGCAACATACTAAATATCCAAACTAGTGCCTTTAACACTGTTATTAGTACTGATATTATGTGAACAATATTCTGTCGGCTGAGTGTGTGTGTGTGTGTGTGTGTGTGTATGCGTGGGTAGTGAATATGATGTGTGTGCATGCATGTATGTGTGTGTAGTGGCTACATGAGTGCTCAGTGATCATCAGGATGTGTGTTCACACGGAGTGTGCTCCTGTCTGAGGGCCTCTCTCTGATCTTCCCTGTGCGTGCTTTTACTTTCAACATTTCCCCTTTCTTATGGAAAAGAGCCAATTAGAGTTGTGTCTGTTTGTTTAAAACAAAATGGCTTTTAATTAGTCTGATCAAACCCTCCTTCTGTTGGCCCCGGGATGCACTTTGTAGTTCCCCTCTAGATTGCACATGGTTTTGATGCTGGATGATCGGACAGGAAGACAATCTGATGGGTTTTAATGATTGTTCTTACTTTGGCTGCCTTTCCATCTCCATTTCTTTTGTTGTGTTTATTATTCCCCCTCCCCTCCTCAGTGTGCTGGGGGGGGGTTCTTTGTCCTGTGGTCAGCATTGGGGGATCTCCGTGGTGAGTGGTCAGTAATAGAGTAGGTAGGGAGGGACAGGACGTGTGTGTGTGTGTGTGTGTGTGTGTGTGTGTGTGTCATGCACAGTTTTACACACTGATAGATCAGCTACTTCACTTCATGGGCATTGTTACTGCATGCCTGGGATCACCCGACTGAATGCCTGCCATAGATTACATCATCCGGATCCATCATTCACTCATTAATTCCCCCCCCCAAGAAACAATGCTTTGTTTTAACAGATGGGCAATTCGTATTTATGGGAATTAATATTATTTACATGTCTTCAGCCTTCCCCACCATCCAGCTGGTGAAAGTATTGTGGACAAATCTTTAGCGAATTAAGGAGACACATATTTAGGTGTGCAAAATGTTTCCCTGTCCCCCTTAACTTGATGAAAATGCAAACTGCATTTTTTGTCACCAAAGAGAAGTGACAATATTTATACACAACACCTCAGTCAGTAATTTGGAAACAATTTCTGTGAGTCTGGAGTTGCCAGTCAAAGCTAAAATAATTACAGTTATAAAAGCTTTGGAAAACTTGATGTAAGACACATTACAATGAACTCTAAATTGTTATTGTAATTGTAGTGTAACATTACTGGAAATCTAGATAAGCTATTATTGCTTGCTTAGAACAACCTTTTTTATTTGCTAGATGGAGCAAAGCAGTATTTAAAACCAGAGAAGCTTTCTATCAGCCTTTGTTCATTAGCATTAATCTATGTAATTAAAATGATAGGCCTATAGTGTGATAGCTATCTTTACAGCATTGTTAGCATTGTTTATTCACGTGGAGGCCTCCCTGCCCTCTAATGAGAATGTGGGTGTGCATTTCCATCCAGGAAAGGTCAAAAACACACCACAAAATATTCTGGAGACAAGAAAGGTGCCTACACTCTCTGAAAGCGTCTTTGTGCAGCAGCACTCAGTGGAGTAAATAACAAATGTATCATTATATCCCCACCAAAAACACCTGTTGCCTTTATAGACTGTGTAACAAATAATTTTATTTCTCCTATTTGATGATATGCAGGAAGTTTAGACTGAGTCTCACCTCCACTGCTGTCTCTGTTGAACCTGCAGCACTGTATAATCGACCAGATGAAGTAGAGGCACTTAAAATTCCAAGTCCAACTAATTAATTTTATTGGAGAAATCTGGAGTGCTTATTTATGCAAAAAATATTATTTTCATTGTCACTATTTTAGTTATTTTAGTTATTTTTTCACCTAGTAAAAATAATCTATAATCACACTCAATGGTCTGTTTTTAAAGGCCAGTCTTGTGGTGTGACACATGCAAACTGTAACTCCAACCCCTTTACAACTTCTGCATTTTAGCTCATAAAAGCATTGTGCTAGCTTTGAATACATTTAAAAAATAATAAATTATTGTTCTGAATGAATAAGGGGCAATTATTAGAGAGAAGAAATATTTTATATATGATGACTACTCTCCATTTTGGGCTTTAGCTCAGTTAATTTGGGATGTGCTGTTATATCAATCAGAGACACCTTTACTTACCTCAAGTGAGCAAGCGTCACATTTAGTTATTTTCACAATATTATGGCTTGGTTGTCTATAATGCTTTGTAGAGAAGTAAAATCAACCAAGAAAATGTAGTATGTTTTTTAAAAAATAGTTATTTTCTTAGTGATACCCTCTGACACTCACTCTCCTAGGTGAAATACAATCCTGCCAATGTTGGCTCAGCATTGAGTAAGCTCAAACAGGCCATCCATTTTGGCTTGAGCAGAAATGTGGCTGCAGCCTATTGTCTGTGAACGGGCTTGTTTTGCACCACAGAGGCCGAGGCCGTATCCCTGCCGTCATCACTCGCTGTTTGCATAACCCTGGAGATTTATTCCTCAGGTTGGCCCTGACCCCGCAACCTTAATTAGAGCCGTTGCAACGTGCAGAGCCCTGGGAGCTCATGAATTAATATACATGCTATGGTAATGTTAATGCGACTGAGAAAAGGCTTCTTTTTTTGTGGAAGGACATTGAAGTGCAGCAGGGTGTAACCAATGCCCCACCCCTGTTCCCCATTACTGCAGTGAACATCTAGGTCCTTAACTCCAATATTGTGTGTGTGTGTCTGTGTTTGCGTGTGTGTTCATATGCACATATGTGCTGTATGTTTGCATGTGTGTGTGCCTGTGTGTGTGTTGAAGTGTACAAGAAAAAACATCTGTTCATGCCCCCCTTTAACATCACTTTATGAGCAGCAGGCTATTGATCTCAATGGGCTCTGTTTTCCACATTCACTTTGATAAATGAGACATAAGCAAAGAGGAGAGAGGGACTGCTAAAAAGGAAGAGGAGAGGTGATTGAACACAGGAGGAGGATATTCAGCTGGCATTGTGTACATAGCAGATTTTCCACCTGCCCAGGGTGTAAAGACCAGTGTGCCAAGGATTCTGGGTAGGTGCTGCTGTGGTGATGACCTGAGTGTTAATCTGAACAGCATTTAGTGCAGACCTCTTATTTGCCTTCATTTCCATATAATTTGATTTAGTGTGAAATGTCACTTCCACTCTATTGATTAAGCTTCACTGTTGCCACAGAGAGGAGACCTGAAGGTCAAAAGGAGAGGAGGGGAGCTGTCACTACAAGAGCACTGTGACATCAATATATACAAAATACCAGGCCCCACCCATACCACTGTGACATCAATATACACAAAACACCAGGCCCCACCCATACCACTGTGACATCAATATATACAAAACACCCAGGCCCCACCCATACCACTGTGGCATCAATATATACAAAACACCCAGGCCCCACCCATACCACTGTGACATCAATATATACAAAACACCAGGCCCCACCCATACCACTGTGACATCAATATACACAAAACACCAGGCCCCACCCATACCACTGTGACATCAATATCAAAACACCAGGCCCCACCCATACCACTGTGACATCAATATACACAAAACACCAGGTCCTATTCAAACCACTGTGACATCTATATACACCAAACACCAGGCCCCATCCATACCACTGTGAAATCTAAAATACCCAGGCCCCACCCATACCAGCTCTGACATATATATATACACAAAACACCAGGCCCCATCCATAGCACTGTGACATCAAAAACACCCAGGCTCCACCCATAACACTGTGACATCTATATACAAAAAAATACCCAGGCCCCACCCATACCACTGTGACATCTCCTGCCCAGACCACTGAAACATCATTGCACACAAAATGTTAGGGCCCTGCCCAAACCACTGTGACATCAATACTCATGAAATGCCCAGGCCCCACATATACCATGCCAAAAAGACAGCATTGGTGTCACCACTTATGCCCCATGTTGACCTCATAGTACAGACATTAGTAATGTAAATGGAGAGAGTCAGTGATGGAGAGAAGTCCTGACTGAACCCCCCCCCCCCCCCCGCACACACACACACACCCCCACTACACACTAGGGATTAGATAACATTAATACAATAAAGAATGCAAATGAAGATAAAATTATTAGAACTGAAGAAACTGAAATCAAACGTTCTGAAAGGACCAGCATGAGAGCAGCACGTGGATCAGAGCACTGCTGCGGGGAATCTGTTGCCCATTCGCAGGAACAAGAGCACGTTCATGGGTGAAAAAGCAAACTAACACATCCGCACTGATGTGAGACAGGAGGCATGGTGTGAGTCCTGCTCCACCCCACGCCAGGTGCTGTAAGTTCAGTGCACTATGTGCTAGTTAGCCTGAATGAAGGGAGTTTTGTGCCTTTAAATGCAGAGTTAAATATTTCATTTCACTGCTTCCTTGTCTGTTCCAATTGCCCTCCCTGCTAAAGAGGTGATGTAACATGACCTGACAGCAACATCAGTTTAATGTGCCGTGCTCAGATTCAACAGGGCGCTTTACCATAAACACCATCTTCAAGACCCCCGTCCAATCCGACTCTTCCAACCAGTATACCAAAGAATTCATTATTAGTGTGCAGATATCCATGCTGGGCAGGTCTAGGACAACGTGGACACGCTGTAGCTATTTAGTGTGGACCTTAACCGGCTGGAATCTGCCACTCTCTGGAGAGGGAGAGCAGATTTTTCCTCTCTGATTCTCTTTCCCTCCGAATGGCTGGAAGGAGAAGTGTGGGGGCCGAGCGCTCTGCTCCTGTTAAACTGCTGGCAGATGACAGAAACATTAGAGGCGTTTGGTTACTGACAAGCTGTTGTGTGTGTTTTTTTCCCTCTCTGCTTCAGAAGGTTTGCGCGAGTGTGTTTCCAGTCAAGCCTGTCTCCGCTGCACAATAAACACTGCAGACAGGTTTTGTTCTGAGGGGAAAGGGATCTGATTTATCTGAGTGGGACAAAAGGACGGCTGTTTCTGCTAATTATGGAGAAGGACTTTGATTGCTTGTTTGAAAACAGTTTTCAAAACATGAAATGGTAATGATTAGTTGCTGCTGAATCTCCGCAGCAGATAGAGAGGCTGGCCTCATATATCTGTGTGAATGTGTGAGTGTGCTAATTTGTGCTTGCGCATGTGTGCATATGCATGTGTGTGGGAAAAGTACCTGCATGTGTGAACATGGGCATGCATTTATGCGCTTGTAAAAGCATGCTTGCAAGTATATGATTATCTACATACATGCATGCATGCGCACATATGCGTGTGTGTGTGCATGTGCGTATACGTGTGTGTGTGTATGTTAAAATACATGTGTGTGTGTGTCTGTGTGTGAGATTGCATTGTATTTCTATGGTCAGTACTGGGTGAAGTCAAGTGTACACCACCAGATTCAAGCTTAGTGTTTGCAACAGCAGGACCCAAAGCTCTCTGAGTCACAGTGAGAGGACTGATTAAAAGTGTACCCTTCTGTGACAGGAAGCTTTCTATTAGTGTGAAAGGCCGCTCTTTATTTGATTATTTCTGCCTGAGCAGTGCAGTCCCTCAGTCACTCCAGGACGATTTGATAAAAGCATGTGTGACGTGACTCTTTATTTGATTATTTCTGCCTGGGCAGAACCTTCGACCACTTGAGGATGAGCTGATAAAGGCAGAGGACACTTGATGCCAAGTGGCTGTGTTGTGTGGTTTGGGCAAATCAGCCTGCTGTAATGTCATTTTACTGGTCTGATTTAGGCTTCAATGCTGGGCCTCATTCATGAAACGTGAGCAGAACGAATTTGTACGTAAATCATTCGTATTAGCAAATTCGGCCGTATTTTGGCATTCATCAACGTTTTTGTATCTGAGATTTGTTCGCACATACGAACAAATTTTACACATGCTCAGGACCCCACGTAGCTACCGGATTTGTAAATTCAGAATGCCAGTAAATGTACCTTCTGAGTGAAGTTATTTTTATTTTCTGTTAAATTCACAAGACTAAATGTGGCCTTTGAAATACACATTGCAAACTATTGTTCATACTCAAACAATTGTAAAAAGCAAACACTTTAGATCATGCCTATTAATCAATTGTAGGCTATGCAGCTGTTTAATTAGACCCATAACATAGGCTAATGAATGCTCCCAGTAACCTACTATTTTTTCTAAATTGCAAAAAAAATTTAATTCTACATGACCTTACATAGGCTATGCTAATTAAAACACACATTTAACCAATTAACGAAATTTACTTTAAAGTGGCTTACGTGCCTGTAACCAGGGTTGCAATTGTGGTCAACAGCTTAATCCAGCTAATGCCTGTGTACATCCAGTTCCTCTACAAGATGCAAAACCAGGTGGAGATAAAGCAGGGTTTTTATGAAATGGCCAACCTGTCCAATGTTATCGGTGCCATAGACTGCACAGCCCAGTGAACGTTTTTACTGAAAAGTCGGTGAAGTGAAACGCCGTCTCACATTCAGGTGAAAAACCGGATAAACTTTTTTAGCCGGTTAGAATGTAGCCAGGCTATATTATAATATCCCGGAACGCAAACCTGAGCTTGATAAGGTACTCAAGTGAGTACGTCACACGTGTCTGGTTTCGGAAGTAAATTTCCTATGACAGGTAGACTATCGACTATTTCTTGAAATCTGATTTATAGAATGAGCCAAAACGTTCCTGGATTAGCCTGTGTGGTATAAGGATATAGACTATATATCGCATGTTCCTATTTTTATTTTTTAAAGTAATGGATTAATGGTTGTAGTTTGACATATCCAGTACTGCAACGCACGGGTGGTTCTCGAACAATAAGATATCATCATCTCGTCTGGACATTTTTAGCAGATGGGAGTACTGCTGCTGAAAATGAGCTAACGTTAGCTTGCTAAATTGAGAAGTCCGCCCGACAAGGTCAGAAGCTACGATACGGTTAACCACATAAAGCAATTCTAGGTTTTAGTCCTTCAAGCTAGCTAGCTAATGTTATAAAAAAGTGTTTAAAAATGGAGCTGTGTGCTACTGCTGGCTAACGTATTGACAACTTTTGGAGACAACGCTGCTCGTTCGGAGGGAATTATGGGACGTCAAGTTTTTAAACAGTGCCTGTACTGGTATATTCACACAAAAAAAAACTAAAATGTAAAATATACTCGAAGCTGGTCCAGAAAAATGACATAGTTTGCAAACGGGCATTATATTGAACAATCCAGGAAATTGACGGTAAGACATAATCACTAGAAAATGGTTTAAAAGTAAGTTTTACTTAATGCCTAAATTAATGGGGAATTTACTTCCGAAACCAGTGTGACGTATTCACTTGGGTACTCTATTCTGGCTTTTACTCAGTGGGACACACACATCAATGTGACCGCAATTAGAACGCGCCAGAGAGATTCTAAAATAAGGTAGCCTATGATTACCTTTACCACAACTCACATGCACAGAACCCCAACAAAATGAATAACGTTTAATTTATTTCCAGGATGCGATAAAGCAATGTGCTCGCTCATCCGATGCAGACGTAGATGCACGCTATGCGTTTCTTCACCTCCAATTTAATGTCAATACATTTATTTTTTTATGTTATTCATGTGAGGGGTGATGCTGCATTGATGGTATATGGTATCTCCTGCTAGGCCTTTACTTTCCCAGTTCATGACACTGGTACTGACTAAACATTTTTTTTTCCCCTTGATTGAACATCTGCTAATTCTTTCTTTTGCTTTTTCTGGGCCAATTTGATGAGGTATGGACCTTTAAATGGAAGTGACAGCCTCCATATAAGGCAATTCATGGCTGTGGATTTATGCTAATCACAAAATAACGTGGACGCGCTTTGTACGTGAGTACGAAAAAATCTGCTTTTTCCACACGATTTGATGAATCCAGCATAAATTTTTCGTACCAACTCATTTTGTACATAAGTGTATGCGCATATTTAGTAACACTTCATGAATGAGGCCTATTGTGTTCATGTCAAGTGAAAATTTGTCTTTTATTTGGTGCAGGAAAGTGAACAGATAATATATTTGTGTGCATATGCTGTGTGCTGTGAGGTAAATATGACAGAGATCATGGTCACAACGTTGTGAATGCAAGGTAATCATTTCTATCAGTTACCATGGAGATGCACTGAAACTTGTCATTTTTTAAATCATTTCTATGAAAACTTAAATTTTACCTGACTGCTCACTGCAAACTCTTCGACATGGGCAGGAGACATTAATGCCCTCATCCAGATGAGTTCCTCTCTGTAAATTACACCCGTGACCGAAGAGATGCTCAGACCTCTCGCAGGGGGAACTACATAAACTTCTTCTGTGATGAAAGATTCTGAAGACTTTGGTTGTTTGTGAGAGCGTTAAAGTCCATTTTTCTGAAAGCCACAGAAAACCCATGACTCCTAACCAGCCATTTTCTCTCTATCACAGCACAGCTACAGTAGAAAATAGCTCAAAGTTGCTTGTCACATTACCATAGGAACAATGAGTTGCATTGCTCTATTTATACTGACGTGCACAAGTGGGACATTGAAATGAGCAAAATCAGTTAAGATTCACTTGAGCTTTTATTAACAACAGTATAATTAAATTATGGTTCACCAGAATTTTTCGCCTGACAGTACCAAAATCTACATGCATTACCTGCATTTTAAAATAGCATTTGTCTGTATTTATTTTTGCTTTCTGTCACTAAACGGGTCAGTACCATTGTAAAAGCAGCCCATAAAGATTGATGCATTAGGGACCATTGTATTAATGGCTCTCTGTGGTACGAGACACCAGCTACACAGTCTCATAACAGAAACAGAGCGCCCCCATCAGCCCACAGATGGGAATTAACTTGTCTGAGAGAGACTGGAACAAAAGCTTTGCACCAGATCACTGATCACTTCTCTACATGACTTACACCTGGATTAGCCTGCTATTTCTGGAGTCAAACAGAAATCATTAATCCCTTTATGTCATTTTTCCATCTCTGTTCCTTTTATTATTTACCATAGAGCGTAATCCTCTTGTGGAATTAATCTGGTTTAACGAGTGTTTGTGACTGTGGAGATGGAATTAAAAGCATAGGGAGGGATGGTGGGAGGAGTATATACAATGGCAAGTGGAGCCACAACCTGTTTGTTGTCTCTGCACATACTGTTGCCTTATCGCTGTAAGTTGGAGAACACAACAATGACCGGGCTATTACCTGGTGAGCAGGGTTAGAGATTTTAAAGGACCAAGTAAATGGACCAAGTATATCTCGCACCTTTGCAAATCTAGTGCTGACCCAGTACAGTGTGTAAATGTGTGTTGTGCGCTCAATCAAAACAATATTTTCTGTGCGTGTTAATTAATGGCAAATGGCTGTTTTACCTAATAATATTGCTAGTTTTTTCACTTCAGAGAACATATAGCTGCCAGTACTAAAATCACAGCGTCACAGAGTTCAGCACCACTCCTTCCCTCCAGAAATGGTCACTGGTCTCTCTGTTCTGCCAGCAATTCAGCCAGTTACCAACGACCACCATTCTCTCAAAAATGACTGCAGGCATCAGCTGCATTTGAGTTGAATGTTTGCACGGCACTGTAAGTTAACAATTTAATACACTCTAATTAAGAAATTGTTTAACTTAATTTCAAAATTATTTACTAATTCTAGGCTTTTTTTAAAAATTTCATTATTTGCTGAAGTCACATGGAGAAATGATTGTGTGTTTTCCCGCTGTCGGGCGTGCGAGTGTGCACAGCCTCCCCTTGTGCTCCCTCCCTACGCCCAATTTAGGCTGTGATGGAGTAGCAGAGGAAGTGCTGGAAATAAAGTCCGCATTCACACGGAGCCTGGGACGTAGCCTGTGCTGACGTCAGCGCTCATTTGGAGGTGCGCTTTTCAAAACAGCTGTGAATTCTCTAAGGAAAATTAATTTTCACGTTCCCATCACACAGCTGGGCGAGGCTAGGACAAAGGCCCATTGACATGTCTTTTCTGCCCAGTCTTATAAACCTGATACACTTTCCCCCTCTGAACTTGCCTTCAGTAATTCCACAGCCTCCTCCCCAAACTGTAATGGAAACGACTCTAATGTATGCCCTATTATACTGGGAAACTGTGTAATACCACCCAATATGGAACCTGCAGCCCAGCCTATTTTTGAAACCAGTATTAATGTCTCCTTTGTAAGTGTACTGGCAGTCTAGGCTCACTCAAACTACATTACCCAATTACCACAGCAGCTCTAGCATACTGCATATGTGTACCACAATACACAGCAGCCCTAGCATACTGCATATTTGTAGCACAATACACAGCAGCTCTAGCATACTGCATATGTGTAGCACAATACACAGCAGCTCTAGCATACTGCATATGTGTAGCACAATACACAGCAGCTCTAGCATACTGCATATGTGTACCACAATACACAGCAGCCCTAGCATACTGCATATTTGTAGCACAATACACAGCAGCTCTAGCATACTGCATATGTGTAGCACAATACACAGCAGCTCTAGCATACTGCATATGTGTAGCACAATACACAGCAGCTCTAGCATACTGCATATGTGTAGCACAATACACAGCAGCTCTAGCATACTGCATATGTGTAGCACAATGCACAGCAGTTCTAGCATACTGCATATGTGTAGCACAATGCACAGCAGCTCTAGCATACTGCATATGTGTAGCACAATACACAGCAGCTCTAGCATACTGCATATGTGTAGCACAATACACAGCAGCTCTAGCATACTGCATATGTGTAGCACAATACACAGCAGCTCTAGCATACTGCATATGTGTAGCACAATGCACAGCAGCTCTAGCATACTGCATATGTGTAGCACAATACACAGCAGCTCTAGCATACTGCATATGTGTAGCACAATACACAGCAGCTCTAGCATACTGCATATTTGTAGCACAATACACAGCAGCTCTAGCATACTGCATATGTGTAGCACAATACACAGCAGCTCTAGCATACTGCATATGTGTAGCACAATACACAGCAGCTCTAGCATACTGCATATGTGTAGCACAATACACAGCAGCTCTAGCATACTGCATATGTGTAGCACAATGCACAGCAGCTCTAGCATACTGCATATGTGTAGCACAATACACAGCAGCTCTAGCATACTGCATATGTGTAGCACAATACACAGCAGCTCTAGCATACTGCATATGTGTACCACAATACACAGCAGCCCTAGCATACTGCATATGTGTAGCACAATACACAGCAGCTCTAGCATACTGCATATGTGTAGCACAATACACAGCAGCTCTAGCATACTGCATATGTGTAGCACAATGCACAGCAGCTCTAGCATACTGCATATGTGTAGCACAATGCACAGCAGCTCTAGCATACTGCATATGTGTAGCACAATACACAGCAGCTCTAGCATACTGCATATGTGTAGCACAATACACAGCAGCTCTAGCATACTGCATATGTGTAGCACAATAAAAGATGCAGAAAAACAGTGGAATGGGAAGAAGACTGAAAAAAAGCTAGATGAAAGGGATGGAAAAAAACAGATGCTGTGAAACTGGCAATGAGTAGCCTACTGTTCCGCATTACCGATTTACAGTGCTACACTACACTGAAACAGCATGTTCTAAAAAGGCAAATGATTCCTTTTTTCCCCCAATGGTGCCCTTTAACTAGATTTGTTTGTTCAGATATAAGTTTGCATGCTTGCTTCTTCTACCTGCTTCTTCACTGTGAAACACGAATGCGGTCTTACTAATTGCATTTCCTGAACTAGCCTGAGCTAAAAAAAAGAAAAAAATAGAAAACTAATTATAATGCAATTTAAAAGTTAAACTTAAAAGTTAAAGATCAGTGAATACATGAAGAGATTAAGCTACCCTGCACAAATGGTTTCCCACAACCATTTGGATAACATTAACTTTTTTGTTTTACAGTGTGGCCTGGTCACATGGAGCTCTGCTGTTATTGCTGAATACTTTATGGAAAGTCTATTCAATTGGACCAAATGTGGCCCACCATAGATTTACCCTCGACCCTTTGACTACTTTATTAATACATTGCTTTATAAGTAGTATGTGGGGAAATGGCTTGTATGCCCTATTTTACAAAGGAATCTGGCTCCCAGGCTATCTCTAAGCAGGAAGAAGGAAACGTGTAGACACTTTGCCTCCTGAGAAGAGGCAAAGCATTATTCTTTATCATTTGTATATATTTTTTAAAATCAAACATTAATTCTTAGTCTTTTTTGCCTTTTATGTGTGTGATGGCTGTTGGTATCAAGGTGTGCATGCATGTATATTACATGTATCAGACACAGCACGGTTAGATGTGGACTAAAATGCAACAAAGACACAGTAACAATAGCTGGTATTTTCTTATGTTATCAAGCTAGGTAACTCATCAATGGCATAAATGCTATAAATGTATATATGTTCATTGTAGAGCATGCCATTCCTTCCATTGTAATTGCCGCATCGTGTATTGCAGCCAAAGTGCTGTAATGAAAGACCACTAAACCTTGTGAGCCAGGTTCTGCTAGTGCCTAGGTGCAATAAGCTTGTCGAAAGCTGGAGGATTTGACTTGTCAAGTTAAAAAATCACTATTAAAAAGTTATGAAAGCCATCCAATGCATTGTACCCAAGTTTGCTACATTTTATTGCTAGTCTCAGAATAAATGGCTTACATTCTATTGAAATAGGTGAAAGAGGCTATTCAGTGTCATTTAGTTTCAAGTGAACAAGTGATGAGACCTGTTTGCATGAGCTCGTTTTAAAGAGTGGTTTTCTCCTCTCTGCTGGCGTGAATGATATTGAAATAATATTATTGAATTGTTCCAGTATTTAAACACTCCAATGTGCCCTGGTGGTAATTCTGTTATTACAAGCACAGTGACTGTTTTCTGAGTGTCTGGTATTAGAGAGTGAATATGTGAGCATTTGTGTGTGTGACTGTGTATGTGAAAGAGAGACAGAGGGAGTAGGGAGGGTGATTGATTTTATTGTGTATATCTCTTGTGTGATACAGAATTGCCTAATAGTCACAGTGTGCCTATTTTGATATCACTGTGAATGTTATCGTTTATGAGAAAGCAGATGCAAATGAGGCTGTTCTTAAACTGAGAGAGAGAGAGAGAGAGAGAGAGAGAGAGAGTGAGAGAGAGCAAGAAGAGAGAGGGGGAGGAGAGGGGTGGGGGGGGTAGAGAGTGTGGGATATCAGTGTCGGAGATCAGTGTCGTAAAGCACTACCAAACTATATCTATCTCTGGCCCTGCCCTACACCTCATTTATTTCCCGCGCTCTGGCTGCCTGTCTGCCACTATCCTCCAATCACCAAACCTGAATCTACCCTTAAATTTTACAGTTGGACTGAAAGCCTGTGGCTGTACAACTCAGTAAGGTGGATCTGCTCTGAATCAAATCCACCAGTGATTGGATAAGATTGTACTATTTAAATGTGTTTTACAAGTTCTACAGTAGTTTGTTTGTCTGCACATTTTTGTGGTGCAATATAATGCTATTTGCAGAAGTGACTCTTCACACTTGCTCTGTGGTTCACATTGATCAATGCTGTACGCTACTGCATATAACTACAGTACATGATGATAATATGAGCAATTCTAGGTGTGGGGATTGGGTGAAGTTTGTCACATGACCAGGACGTGTTATAGATTAGGTGCGTGGTCATGACCAGTTCCATAAAGTTAGTGATGGTACAGGGAAAAGATCTGTGTATGTCCCAGTACGGCCAAAGGCATTATCTCTGTTCTCCATTACATTCAGTTACACTTAGTTTATCGTCTCATTTGATGGAGAACCAAATGTTACAGAGTATTTTTAGGCAACTGAAGCTCTGTTGTTTATAAAACTGTAGCATGTCTGTATGTTAATCAGAGGCAGATTTCATTGTATTTACTGCATTTATTGTAGAGAAAAAGCAGGTCAGTCCGGTACACTTTTTATTTTCTGTTTTTATTTTATTTTATCCCAAAAGAGTCATTTGCAACCTTTTATCTTATTAAGATGTTAGCAGAAACATCTGGTACTTAATTTCTCCACAAACATTGTCTTTGTGTAGTTTCCCAGTGAACAGAAAACATACTCACATTCCAAAGATGTTTTTGTTTCTCTCGTTTCTGGTATTTTGTACTCCAGTTAGACCATGGGCATCAGCTGTTTTGGAACACAATCTCCCACAAGCCCGTCTGTGGTGTAGGTGTCTGATTACTGGAGATTAATTTTCAGGGGAAGGAAGAAAACACCATAAGTTAAAAAAATATATATTTTTTAAAAAGAACAAATGCAACAAATATAACAAATGTACTCTGGCACATCACTGAGCATCTGTAGAGGAATCAGAACCATGTACCAGTCATCTGTAGAGGAATCAGAACCATGTACCAGTCATCTGTAGAGGAATCAGAACCATGTACCTGTCATCTGCAGAGGAATCAGAACCATGTACCTGTCATCTGTAGAGGAATCAGAACCATGTACCTGTCGGATGTAGAGGAATCAGAACCATGTACCAGTCATCTGTAGAGGAATCAGAACCATGTACTTGTCATCTGTAGAGGAATCAGAACCTGTTGTGGATACTGGATCCAAACCTGTCTGATTATGCCAAATTTGTTGTGGATCTCCGAGTGAAAATATCTCAGAGTTGTTTTCAGAAATTCAGAGTTTTTCAACTTTACCTCTCAAATTTCTCTAAGTGTTTAAACAAAGAGGACGAGGCAATAATTCTCAGAGAATGCTAGACTTTATTTCATTAAACATACAACAAAAGTCCAGCGGAGTGCCCCCGCAGAGACTATAAAAAATGCCAGACCTTATCCCATACACCGCACGATCAAGGTCTTGCCATCTCCCCAGAGACACTCCCCTCGCTGGCTGGCTGTGCCCCTCCGCAGAGACACTCGCAATTATTCTTGGTTTACAGTCCATCTTTATACAGTTTCTTATCAGATTGTACATCTCATTATTTGTCCATCTGACCTATTTGACCATACAAACACAGGCAATCTCTATCCCCGCCTTTCTTCGAGAACTTTCCAAACGTTTCCTTTGTAGGGCCTACTCCTATTGGATTGTATCTAGGTGACACCTGGATTCTCAATCACCCGGCTCCGCCCCCCAAAGATAGCTCTCAAACCCCCCCCTTAGATCCCCAGCCACCCATCTCCAGCTGTGTGCCCCCCCCCCCCCCTGGCATCGCCCTTCAGGCCTGGGAAACTATCTCTTATCAGACTCTGGTTTCTTGGATACTATCCAAGTTCTTCTTCAAATTCCTGGACTGCTGACTGTGTGCAAAAATAACAATGGCTAATTAGTATATTACTATGTGTTCTTTTGCTTATTTTGTACTGAGCCTTGGTCGGTCAGACACCAGGTGTCCAGGTGCCAGGAGCGCCAACTTCTCTTATCTTATCAGACTCTCTGGACTCTCTGAAAACCCCAGCTTTAAAATCCCCATTGTTTAGGAACATCTTATCTTCTTATCAGACTCTCTGAAAAACAGCAGCTTCTGACTGGCCTTCAGCTCCCTCTAGTCAGAGAGACAGAGAACATGTCTCTCTGCTCTTATAATATTTTACTGTGCTTATGAATGCATTTCTCTGTTCTTAATACATTTATACATTCTGTATATTGCTCTTAATACATTCACAGATACATATTCAAATATTATCAATACATATTGTCACAGGTGACCAATGGATTTAATGGAATTCCCAACAAACCATGTACCTGTCATCTGTAGAGGAATCAGAACCATATACCTGTACCTATACCATATACATGTACCTATATCATATACCTGTACCTATACCATATACATGTACTTATATCATATACCTGTACCTATACCATATACCTGTAATGGGTTTATTGATGGTTCGGAGATTCAAACTCAAAGGTGGGGAGATCAGAACAAGTCAGCTCACAACCGTGAAGACCAATAATTAGGGGGAGAAAAATAATAAATGAAGAAAGTAAAGACAGGAAACTACTTCCTTAAGGCTAACAGCCAAAACGAAAATAAACCCACTAAAACGGGCAACCTACTAAAACTAGTAGAATACCTACTAAATCTCCCAAGCTCACGTACAAAGAAAAACTGTCTCTGAGAGAACAGCAAAGTACAAAAGAGATAGCACCAAACGCTACCAGGCAGACAACAATCCTATACCCGATTAAGTAGCTATAGCATGTCCCCCCTGAACATAAACCGAGTTTAATATCAGGAGGTCGCTAGTTCCTAGCTAAAGCTGGCTCGAAAGCAATGTCGTGAGACAATCAAGCACCGGAGAAGCGGAAGTGAGAAACTTAAATAACCCACACGTAAAAGCCCAGGTGAAACCAATAACGAGACTGGCAAATCACGAAACGGAACGTGGAAAAAATCTGATTGATTAACAATTGTGAAGGCAGGACAAGAGCCGCAAAAGAAAAGCAAACAAACAGCCCCAAACCACTACAATACCTGTACCTATACCATATACCTGTCCGCTGTTCAATTAAAAGGTCTATCTATCTATGTGATGTGTGTACAAAACACAGGATTATGTAGGATGATACGAGGGTGGTGTATGTCTATTTTCTACCAGTAAGGCAGTAAGGTTTTTTAATTTATGTCAATTTGTTTTTGCGTAGAATGTTATTGGGTGGAGTATTTTCAGAATATGGGAAACTGCTGCTTCGTGGCCTGTATGGCTGTGGCAAGAAGGAAGCCATTACCGGAACAATCCATCTCAAATCCCATATGGAGTGTGTTAGAAAGCTTTTAAGTGAGGTTTTGTAGTGAAATGAGACAAAATTTTGACCTGTTTAGTTGAATTGCAAAGTTCTGAGAAACTCCTGAAACACTGTGTTTTATACCTTTATTCCAGCCTGTCAGGCTGTCAGATATGCTTACAGGCATGGGACCCCCTCTCCTCCCTGCCTCTAGTTCTCTGTTTACAGCTTGGTCTCTTTCTATTTCCACCTCTGCTTCCTGCCTCTAGTTCTCTGTTTACAGCTTGGTCTCTTTCTATTTCCACCTCTCCTTCCTGCCTCTAGTTCTCTGTTTACAGCTTGGTCTCTTTCTATTTCCACCTCTCCTTCCTGCCTCTAGTTCTCTGTTTACAGCTTGGAACAGCTCTGTTCTCAGACTGGTATCTACCTCCAGTTCTCTATCTACATGCTACTCTCCTTCAGTCTATTGACTCAACTCTCTGCAACTCTGTGTAACCTTGGATGGGCATAGTATCTGGCCTTCCCCTTCTCTTGAAGGCTTCACAAGAAGATAAGAAAAGGCCTGCAGTAAGAAGCGGGAGCTGTAGAAACACACATCATGGAGACCTGAGGAGTCTTAGGTCCCGTTCTTAGTTGCATTTTGGGGCTCTACAACCAAAGTTGAACTGGAGTCGCTCATGTTCTGTGTCCGTACACACACACACACACACATATTTAGAAGACAGAGAGCGTTTGTTATTTCTCTTGCTCCCTTCTAATTTTTTTTTAATGTTATGAGGAAGTGTTGCGCAGTTGATCGCTGTGCATCTGCTACCAGTTGTTAACTCCTGTTGCCGTCCATACTTGCACAACCAAGCTCATTTGCATAGAAACAAGTGTCAACTTCGGTAGTCGCGACCTGTTTCGAGCAGGACTCGTTATCACTAGTTGTCGCTCTCATTCATAACCTTACTGAGTGTGAACTTGACCGGATTAAGCACTAAAATGAGGAGCGACAACCGTATTTAGCTGGACTGTGAATGGAGCCTTAGTGTCACAGCTCTAGCCTATATGAAATCCTGTGATTTGCGGCTCTGATTCAAGCTCTCGCCTTATCTCTCTCTCTGGTGTGCGTGTGTATGTGTGCATATGTGTGTGCATGTATGTGTGCGTGTGCATGTGTGTGTGTGTGTGCGTGTGTGTGTGTGTGTGCATGTGTGCATCCGTGCAAGTGCACGTGCACGTGTGTATGTGTGAGATAGACTCAGATGTCTTCTGTTCAGACAATGGAGATCTTTAATATCTCTCCAGCAGAAGGCTCAGACCAGGCTACTGAGCAAATAGACCTGACATCACCATGTGGCAAACAAACCCGGGCCTGTGACAGAGCAGCGTGATGGAGCCTGAGGACAGGACCTGATGTGGGAACTCTTCCTCCCTGTTAATACTACATTACCATAGCTCTTCTTCTTACCACCAGACAGCTAGGTGAACACAAATGTATATGCATATATAAATATAAATATATCGTGATACCCTCCGTTTCCATATGATTATAATGTGCTAACACAGACCATGTTTGAACTCAGAGAACTTAAAATGATACCCCTCTTTCACAGTATACACACGATTAGTGCCTCATGTATAACCTCACAGTTTTGATTGACTCAGGGATTGTTGACAAGTGTTCAAATGATACTTGATCACCTCCATCTACCCCATTGCACTGACCCAATGAGCGTGAAGTTGGACTGATGCACTTGAGCCCTCAGAGTACTCCAGGAGGAGGAAGGACAAGGCAAGAGAAGGCGGGTGAGACAGCAAGCACTCAGAGTTAGCTTACTGAGGGCAACAGATAGTGAGATAATGGCACATTCACAGGAACACAAGCACAGTGAAAAGCCTTCTCTTTCTCAGAGATTAACGGGTGCTGTACACGTTCAGCACGCAGATTTACTGCTGTTACACTTGGTACAAAGACAAAGTACGTTATATTGTCAGCACACAGATTAATCACCTGGACACACTCTGCACGCCGACTGGTGCTTCACGCTCGGCACACATGATTAGCCAGTTACACTTTGCACAGCGTTAGAATGCAGATTATGCACTGCAATGCAGTACACACAGAAACTGCTGTTCTCCTTCAGTTGTTTTTCGTCATCCCTTTAGATTCTGCCTGTGTACAGTGGCTCTTAGCCTTGTTTGTGCGTGGCGATGTCTGACTCTGTGAGCGGGGCTCTTAGATTCTGTCTATGTACTAGTACTACTGCAGGCAAAGTGTAGAGATTCAGACAAACTGTGGTGCCGCTGTGTGACTGCGGTCAATGCAGACTCCGTGCACCTGGTGCTGCTGTACCTCTGTGGAAGGCTGAAGTGTGAGTCAGACATTAAGATCAGGAGCAATGGATCACAGCACTGATTCCCTAACCCAAGACTAAACATCCTGACTGTGGACGAAGGGGCGTTTGTGGCTAAATCACAGAGCACGGTGTTTATATCTTACAGATAAATATTTACTGCTGTACAATGGCTGGGCTTGTAATTAGAAACTGTAGAGAGTCCAGCGAGGACCACCTCCATGAACAATGTGCCTTTCATTGAGAGTGCTGTCACTGTGCTATTGGCCGGGAGGTTGGAAGACAGACAGGAAGTATGCTCTTTGGGGGTTTGGTGTTGCTTGGGGGCCTTAGTGGGGCAGAATGGGGGCACAGGTCAGTGGTGGATCAGATTGGGCATATAATCCCCCTGATTGATTGGACAGTGATAAACAGAGGTGATATTATTATTTTTATTGTTATTATTGTATTACAGATGAGACAAACAGGCAGATGTTTTATTGTCATTAATGTATTGCAGTATTACATTGTATTACAGTAGGCCGATTACCTGAGTGATTAGGAACATTTCTGAAACAGAGCTGGTGGATTATCAGTGCTAATCCCCTCTGTCCAAATGAATTCCCATGTGTTTCTGTGAAGCTGTGCCGCTAACATTATCCGCCTGTAACATATGACAATGGAATAATATCTCCATAATATCTACTGTAGCTGGCCCTGTGTAGATGGAGCAAGGTGATGAAGTAAAGTGTAGAGTAGAGCATGAGAGAGTGGTGTGAGGAAGGAGTGATTGTGAAAGAGATGCAGAGTGAGTGATGTTTTAGGATGGAGAGATGTTTCTGTTAGGGTTGAGAGATAATTGTGTAAGGATTGAGAAATTGATTAGTTAGGTTGAAGAGAGATGGAGAGTCATGTGTGCAGAAGATGGAGAGAGTCATGTGTGCAGGAGATGGGGAGAGTCATGTGTACAGGAGATGGGGAGAGTCATGTGTGCCGGAGATGGGGAGAGTCATGTGTGCAGGAGATGGGGAGAGTCATGTGTGGAGGAGATGGAGAGAGTCATGTGTGGAGGAGATGGGGAGAGTCATGCGTGGAGGAGATAGAGAGAGTCATGTGTACAGGAGATGGGGAGAGTCATGTGTGCAGGAGATGGGGAGAGTCATGTGTGCAGGAGATGGAGAGAGTCATGTGTGCCGGAGATGGAGAGAGTCATGTGTGCAGTAGGTGGAGAGAGTCATGTGTACAGAAGATGGAGAGAGTCATGTGTGCAGGAGATGGGGAGAGTCATGTGTGCAGGAGATGGGGAGAGTCATGTGTGCAGGAGATGGAGAGAGTCATGTGTGCCGGAGATGGGGAGAGTCATGTGTGCAGGAGATGGAGAGAGTCATGTGTGCAGTAGGTGGAGAGAGTCATGTGTACAGGAGATGGAGAGAGCCATGTGTGCAGTAGGTGGAGAGAGTCATGTGTACAGAAGATGGAGAGAGTCATGTGTGCAGGAGATGGGGAGAGTCATGTGTGCAGGAGATGGGGAGAGTCATGTGTGCAGGAGATGGAGAGAGTCATGTGTGCCGGAGATGGGGAGAGTCATGTGTGCAGGAGATGGGGAGAGTCATGTGTGCAGGAGATGGAGAGAGTCATGTGTGCAGTAGGTGGAGAGAGTCATGTGTACAGGAGATGGGGAGAGTCATGTGTGCAGGAGATGGAGAGAGTCATGTGTGCCGGAGATGGGGAGAGTCATGTGTGCAGGAGATGGGGAGAGTCATGTGTGCAGGAGATGGAGAGAGTCATGTGTGCCGGAGATGGGGAGAGTCATGTGTGTAGGAGATGGGGAGAGTCATGTGTACAGGAGATGGGGAGAGTCATGTGTGCAGGAGATGGGGAGAGTCATGTGTGTAGGAGATGGAGAGAGTCATGTGTGCCGGAGATTGGGAGAGTCATGTGTGCAGGAGATGGAGAGAGTAATGTGTGCAGTAGGTGGAGAGAGTCATGTGTACAGGAGATGGAGAGAGTCATGTGTGCAGTAGGTGGAGAGAGTCATGTGTACAGAAGATGGAGAGAGTCATGTGTGCAGGAGATGGGGAGAGTCATGTGTGCAGGAGATGGGGAGAGTCATGTGTGCAGGAGATGGAGAGAGTCATGTGTGCCGGAGATGGAGAGAGTCATGTGTGCAGTAGGTGGAGAGAGTCATGTGTACAGAAGATGGAGAGAGTCATGTGTGCAGGAGATGGGGAGAGTCATGTGTGCAGGAGATGGGGAGAGTCATGTGTGCAGGAGATGGAGAGAGTCATGTGTGCCGGAGATGGGGAGAGTCATGTGTGCAGGAGATGGAGAGAGTCATGTGTGCAGTAGGTGGAGAGAGTCATGTGTACAGGAGATGGAGAGAGTCATGTGTGCAGTAGGTGGAGAGAGTCATGTGTACAGGAGATGGAGAGAGTCATGTGTGCCGGAGATGGAGAGAGTCATGTGTGCAGGAGATGGGGAGAGTCATGTGTGCAGGAGATGGAGAGAGTCATGTGTGCCGGAGATGGGGAGAGTCATGTGTGCAGGAGATGGGGAGAGTCATGTGTGCAGGAGATGGAGAGAGTCATGTGTGCCGGAGATGGGGAGAGTCATGTGTGCAGGAGATGGAGAGAGTCATGTGTGCAGTAGGTGGAGAGAGTCATGTGTACAGGAGATGGAGAGAGTCATGTGTGCAGTAGGTGGAGAGAGTCATGTGTACAGGAGATGGGGAGAGTCATGTGTGCAGGAGATGGAGAGAGTCATGTGTGCCGGAGATGGAGAGAATTGTGTGCAGGAGATGGGGAGAGTCATGTGTACAGGAGATGGAGAGAGTCATGTGTGCAGTAGGTGGAGAGAGTGGTGTGTGGGGATGGAAAGCAGTGGCCGCATGAAAGCCACCAGCTCTCAGCAGCACTGATTTTGCATGCACCTGGCAGCTTCTGAGACAGGGAAATTATTAATTGCTAATACATATTTATGTGGCACAAATTTGCCATTTGTTTATGCATAAAATTATCAATAGCGTGGGGCGCTTAGCCAGAGAAAATGGTGACCCTTTAAATCATAATAAATGGAGCTCTGTGTTTGTGTGGGGGATGAGAGGGGACTGGGGATGCTGGGAGTGAGGGGAGGGGGGAGGGCGCTGCTAGCTCAGACCCTCTCTGCAGGTGACTCCACTCATTGAGCCGTGCTGCTTGACCCACTGGGCACGCTCACAGATACTCCACTCAATAATGAATAAATCAGCCCCCATTCAAGTGACTGTTCCCCCATTTGCAAACGCATCTAATTTGTATTAAAGCCTGATCTATCCCACCAGCAGCCAAATGGGCAAGCAGTGAGTGTCTCCATAGCGATCAGAGATGAGCTCTTCCCTGACTGTGCGTGTCTCCATAGCGATTCTCTGGGAGCTCTTCATTGGCTGTGGGTCTCCGTGGCAATCTGTTTGGAGCTCTTCACTGGCTGCGTGTGTCTCCATAGCGATCTGTCCAGAGCTCATCAATGGCTGCGTGTCACCATAGCTGTCCGTTGGGAGGCCTTCTCTGCCTGTGTCTCCATGTACATAATTCGGAGGCTGTTCAGTTTCTGTGTGTGTTCCCATCGTAACCCCATAGTCTTCTCTCAGAGGCCGTTTACTCACTTGTGTAACGCTGGATTGTGGTGAAAAGAGAGATCTTCACTTGCTTTGTGTGTCTCCATAGTAATGAGAACAATGGAAGCAGCACTACAGATGGACTGTATTTGTGTCTAATTGTCACTCAGGTGTGTCCCATCTCTCTTTCTCTCCCTCCCTCTATCTCATGTTCTCTCCCACTTTCACTTGCTCTGTCTCTCACATCGTCAAATTAAAAACCAAATATGCGTTATTTGCATGATAGGTGGTTGTGTGTTGCCCCAGCACTTGTGCATACACAGTATGATGAAAGATGACTTCATAAAACATACACATTTCTCAGTAGAAATGTTTTGATAGATGTTCCATTGCAGATTTAGTAAGTAGTAAAATATATTGTTACTAGATTTTTACCTGTATTATTTGACTGTTTGTGTTGAATGTTGTTCAGAAGGCTCTTTTTTTCAGCACTGCTTCATGCTGCCTGCAGTGTGCAGTGTCCACATGAACATAGACTGAATATTGAAAACTTTGGCAACAAGATGTTCTTCTCTGAGGGCCTGTTCTGAATTATTGTGGTCTGACAGGGGTGTCGTGAGTCATGACTCATGTATTTATACTGTATATTCTACATGTTTCTAACCTCAAATTCTACGTCACAGAAACCTAGCATTTGGGCCTTTACTGGGGTGCCTCTGTCCTGTTTCTATTCCGTAAACGTTCATCACTCTGAAAAGAGTATTGGGGCATCTCTACCATTAATGTGCAAAATTAGGGTCCATATATTTAATTCCAAGCATGGTTAACACAGCTCCTTAATAATCCAACTGCTTAATTTGAGGGGTGTAATTCCGGATGATTATTTTGTGTTCAAGGGCTGTCACGTAGCACAGTTGTTTCAATTAATGTTTGTGTGGCTACAGGCAAAACTTGACTCAGCTTGCCGTATGGTGCGTTCGCTGCTCTTGACTCTGCTGCTGCACTGCTGTCCAGCTAAAGGTGCTGCTGTAGGCTGAACATTCCTGCAGTGATCCATTGCTTGGGCAGCTGGATGCTGGGGTTTGTGCATGGCCAAAGCAGCAAGGGGCTCCTTGGCATCTACAGGTGGCTGGCTGGTAGAGTTTCTACCCAATACAGTGTCCTTGGAAATATTCTCCCCTCTTTCTAGTTGAGCTCCACTGGGACTTTGTCCGAATCAACGCCCTTCTAAACCATTGATTATGCTAGTTGAGTACACTATAATAAAGTTTTTAAGTAGGCAAAATGTTCTCTAAATGTAGTGTACTTAAAGTGATGAATGATATACTTATTTCCGGGTTTTCACTGATAATAGTATTGAGGATATTTTTTGCATACTGCATGTCACTAAACATAATGCAGTAAACTATGCAGTATGCTAGTACACAGTATACAAGACGCAGTAGATAGGTCTCTGATTTGGACACAGCCCTGGTCATAGAGGTGGTGATACCAGATATAAGGACATGGGCAGCAGGGGGAACCCTTGAGACGCCTCTTTGTGGGGGCAGTGGATGACCCCTTGTGGTACGTATGCTTACTGTACCGGGGTAGGAATAGTGACTTAGTGGCTTCCGGTTGCTCTGGGGTGACACTAATGTTGTGCAACCTGTTTCAGGGCCGTGGCTGCAGCTCCATGGTCATTGTTGAATCAGGATGTGTGTTTGGTGTCAATGGGTCTTTGCTCTGACAGCAGTCCCAGGGCTGTCTTTTTTGTCAGGCAATAAATCTTCTATACTTTTCTCCTTGGGAAGAAGAGCTTTTCGCAGAGATATTTCCCATCAGATTCACACAGGATTATGGTCTCTGCACAAGTTTGCTGCTTCTATGTATTTTTTAGCAATGTGCTGTCCTCGCTATATTTGAATTTGCATCAGGATTGTTATGTGTGTCATCGTAGACAGATACTGTATAGTTGAAGTTGGGACAGAAAAACTGCACGCACATGAAAATACACAAATCTTTAGCTGTAATTGTCAGGAAGGATTGATCAAAGCTTTTTTAGTTTTCCATTAGTCTGTTGCTTATGAATTTTCAGTACTATACAGGGGTTAATGTTGGTGCTGTAAGGGGTAGTTTCTCTCTCCAAAACTAGACCTGCCTTTTCAGATGCATACTGATGTAGCTACCTAGTTTGCAAGCAAATGAAATAATCTTTTAACATTTTTAGCTGTGGTTAAAAACACAATCCAAAAAAAAAAAAAAGATTTGAAAATGTAACAATGGACAACAATAATGAAAAATCAAACATTCAAAAAGCCAAATACCTTCTTTATTGGTTATGTAAAAAAAACTTGAAGGCAGAAAGGCCTCTTGTTTGGATATATTGATCCTGTGTCCACAAAGGACACATTCCAACCAGTTTGACATAATTGGCAGCATGACAAATGCCTGAATTGGCCTATGCAAGCTTGAACTATACAATGGCCTCATTAACAGCTCAAATATTTTCACAGGTCAGTCTGTACTGATACATTGAAATTGTTTTAGTCAGGGCACGATGACAATGTGGTCTTCCTTCCAGGCCTTCTTGAAGGAGATTTCCATAGTGACAGCCAAGATAAGAAAGGCAGCCAGCCTGGTTATAGTGTTATATTCAAGAAACAAGTGGAGTACCATATGCTCCAAAACATACTACTACTTCTACTGCTACTTCGACTAATACTACTGCTACTGCTACTTCTACTGCTAATACTACTACGGCTACTGCTACTGCTAATACTGCTACTACTACGGATACTGCTACTGCTAATACTACAACTACTACGGCTACTGTTAATACCACTACTGCTACTACTACTGCTAATACCACTACTACAACTGCTACTACTACTACTACTGCTAATACTACTACTGCTAATACCACTACTATGACTGCTACTGCTACGACTACTACTACTGCTGCTACTACTACTGCTAATACTACTACTACTGCTAATACCACTACTACGACTGCTATTACTACGACTGCTACTACTACTATTACTGCTAATGCTATTGCTAATAACACAACTACGACTGCTGCTACTACTACTAATAGTAATACTAATAATAATTTCAACATTTAAATACATATGCTCCTTGCATAAAACAATAATTGTTGGATAATATCACGTAATTGCTCTAAAAGTTTTCTGTTCCCTTGCTGTGCTGGAACCATACCTTCCAAAGCTGGCGCTCAGTATGTCAACAGCCAAAGCAGTGACATCACATACAGAACCTCAATATGGAGGGTGAAGTCTCTCCAGTCCAGGGGGGTCAAAGATGGGGGCCAGGGCACAGGGGTTAGGCCAAGAGGGGGAGGGGTTGGGGAGAAGGGCAGGCCAAGAGGCCACCTCGAGAAGTCCATGGGGCCTTTGTGTTGCTGAGTAACTGTATAGCACAGCTGAGTGCGTCTCCCGGGCTGACCCTCTGAGACCATACTGTACACAACCTCACTGTCACTGCTGTCTCTTTAGCTGCCAGCTCAGTCAGCTGGAAACACAGGGCTAAAATCAGATTTAAAAAAAAAATTTATCCAGTGTATGCTTCATGGGTCATTATATTGAATGACAGATGGGTTCAGCCTCAGCTCTGTCTAGGAAAGGCAGTCGATGAGCGATGGGTCATTTTCTCATCTGAAATGTCTTTACATCCTCTTGCTACAGACAGATATAGTCCTTACAAATGACGGTCTTTAGTTGAGAGCAGCCACCTGCATGTATCAGCGGGCTGGACATGCCTCTGCCCCAGAGAAGAGAGAGGGGGCCGGTCATCAGAGACACAGCCTAGTTTTAAAAGTTATGCTGGACATGCTCGGGGGGTGGTGGGGGTGGATTGCTGCTTGTTACTCTGTGTGCCATTGTTGGACACATTGTAGTACAGACACTGCTGAGGTTTGGGCTCTGTTTTTCAGATGTTACAAACTTTAAGGATATCTTTACTTTTTATAGCGATTGGTTTATCCTTAGTAGTGCACAGTGAGGGCCAATCTAGCCCAATTATGTACAATACTTGATCCTTATGAAACATTGCATAGGTGATGAATGACCTCTAAAATTATAAACAGTATCTCACCGGATGTGTGTTTTTACTGGTGTGGAATGTGGTCTTAGTGGTTAATTCTGTTAAGCAGGAACATCCAACAGGACCTTTGTTAATTCTGTGATAAGAATGTGGTTTTACTAATTAATTCCATGATAAATGGACTGACTGTATGTAGTTGCGATGGGCACGAAGGCATTCTCTGTGGCATGTTTTGAGATCAACATAGTAATTTCATTATCATATAAACAGGCAATAGGCAGACTGTACGTAATTGAATTTCATGTGATGTTGTGTTGGCGTAGCACAGTGTAATTACCTCCAGTCCTGCTGTAACTTTACTGAAATGAAGTACTTGACAGCAGCAATAAGATCTCTGAGAATCAAGAGATGAAACCGAGGTCAGGGCAGAGGTCAGTCACAGAGTGTCCACCTCTGTCATATCAATCAATCAGACTGACTGATTTGATATGGATCGCCTTTGGTACATGCTTGACTCGTTGGAGTGCAAGCTATAGTGTCCTCTGAGCACTTAGCAGCCAGAATACATTTTCCTTTTTGGGCTGTACAATACAACCTAAAAATCAGCCTATTTCTTCCTATTATAATAGCATTCAGCATGACATTTAATGAATGGGGGGCTTTCCAGAGCATCATAAATAAACATTATCTGAGTTTATTCATCTCAGGTGAGGAGAACACTCTCTTGTCTGCCTCTCTCCCTCCCTCTCTCTTGTTCTCACTGTGTGGGCGCTCTGCTCTGCGGGTTAGTATAATTTCTGCCCCTCTGAGGGTTCTTCTCCTTAAACAAAAGAGAGAAGCAGGTAGCTTCATTATCATCATCAAGCCCTATTCCTGTAGTCCTGCCAATTAGGGCCATTAAGCAAAACAAAATCTAGCAATTAGCGAGAGTAATCGCTACACAATAGCTGATCTTTTAAAAGAATACTCAGGAGTACAACAGGAATTACCTCCCAAAGTTATTTAATAATGTATTTATCTGTAACGTCTCTATAACTCTCTGTGATTCTGCTGGATCACACCCAGGTTGTAAAATGAGCCTTATAAGTCTGTAATAACCAGCTGTTTGACAACGCTGCCACACATTTGCAGTACTTGTTGTGGATACTGGATCCAAACCTGTCTGATTATGCCAAATTTGTTGTGGATCTCCGAGTGAAAATATCTCAGAGTTGTTTTCAGAAATTCAGAGTTTTTCAACTTTACCTCTCAAATTTCTCTAAGTGTTTAAACAAAGAGGACGAGGCAATAATTCTCAGAGAATGCTAGACTTTATTTCATTAAACATACAACAAAAGTCCAGCGGAGTGCCCCCGCAGAGACTATCAAAAATGCCAGACCTTATCCCATACACCGCACGATCAAGGTCTTGCCATCTCCCCAGAGACACTCCCAGGGCAGTGCCTCTCCCCAGAGACACTCCCCTCGCTGGCTGGCTGTGCCCCTCCGCAGAGACACTCGCAATTATTCTTGGTTTACAGTCCATCTTTATACAGTTTCTTATCAGATTGTACATCTCATTATTTGTCCATCTGACCTATTTGACCATACAAACACAGGCAATCTCTATCCCCGCCTTTCTTCGAGAACTTTCCAAACGTTTCCTTTGTAGGGCCTACTCCTATTGGATTGTATCTAGGTGACACCTGGATTCTCAATCACCCGGCTCCGCCCCCCAAAGATAGCTCTCAAAATCCCCCCCCCCTTAGATCCCCAGCCACCCATCTCCAGCTGTGTGCCCCCCCCTGGCATCGCCCTTCAGGCCTGGGAAACTATCTCTTATCAGACTCTGGTTTCTTGGATGCTATCCAAGTTCTTCTTCAAACTCCTGGACTGCTGACTGTGTGCAAAAATAACAATGGCTAATTAGTATATTGCTATGTGTTGTTCTGCTTATTTTGTACTGAGCCTTGGTCGGTCAGACACCAGGTGTCCAGGTGCCAGGAGCGCCAACTTCTCTTATCTTATCAGACTCTCTGGACTCTCTGAAAACCCCAGCTTTAAAATCCCCATTGTTTAGGAACATCTTATCTTCTTATCAGACTCTCTGAAAAACAGCAGCTTCTGACTGGCCTTCAGCTCCCTCTAGTCAGAGAGACAGAGAACATGTCTCTCTGCTCTTATAATATTTTACTGTGCTTATGAATGCATTTCTCTGTTCTTAATACATTTATACATTCTGTATATTGCTCTTAATACATTCACAGATACATATTCAAATATTATCAATACATATTGTCACAGGTGACCAATGGATTTAATGGAATTCCCAACATACTCAATGTTTATGTTTTTATAAATCTGTAATAGCAGGATGACTGACAAGGTAATGGCATATTTACAGTGATTTATAAGTGAGTCCATTATCTAGCTGTCTATTTCATTGTGCTGTAATGTGGTGGGAGCTACAAAACGACATCTCATACTAATCTTTATCACCATTATACATTGAAAAAGATAGACAGATACATGGATATGTATAGTAATACATAAAAATACTGTGCGGTCCCAAAGTATTTTGGACATTTTTTGCTGGTTTGGCTCTGTACTCTAGTACATTGGATTTTAAATGGAACAGTGACTTTGAGATTAAAGTGCAGACTTTAAGCATTCTGTAAGGGTGGGTGGAAAAGAGGGACCCAGTAGCAGGCAGGGAGTACCAAAAAACCGAAGTTTAATGATGGGCAATGGTACAAAAATCAGCGTCCAAAGAGTCCAAAAATCATGGTCGCGAGAACACAGGCAGGAGTCGAAACTAGGGATGCGTAAAGGGAAACAAGAAAAAACAAAAAGACAGCAACAAACAAGAAAAAACAACAGGAAAAAGCACAAGGGATAACACAAAAACCTCAGAAACAGAAACACTAACGAACAACTCGGAATAAAACTAACAGATCACTCGGAAGATATATCGAAAAAGCAGGAATAACAAATGGTGAGGAACTCACAACAAAGGACTGAAAGCACAAGGTATAAATACACTGAGGGAGACAGGAAACAATGAGGATCCAGTGTGAGGAACCAGGAAGGGCAAATGACAGACAGGTGCACGTAATAAAACAATGAGGAGAGCCGATAATAAAATAACGAGGGAACAAGCAACACGCGGACCGGATACACACATAACACAGACTTGAACATGAACTGGGCAAGTGCATACAATTAGCTAATGGAAAGCGGAAACGAGAGTCAGCTGTAGTTAATAGAGGAACCAAAGAAAGATAATTAGTGATAGAATAGGCAGAACGACAGACAGCTGCAGTGAGGAAAGATGACGTTAGTAAGTTAGTAGATTAGTAGAAAACCCTGATTATATGGCGTTAGTAGATTAGTATTATATACAAGTTAGTCATTAGTAGATTAGTAGACCCTAATTCTAAGATGTTAGTGGTTGTTAGTTAATTAGTATTATTTACAATTAAATGTAATTAGTAATGAAGGCAGGAATGAGAGGAAATACAGAGAAAACTGAAATCCCCACAGACTCCCGAAAAGTGTGACGAAGACAGGGAGTGACAGTAATACAAAACACAGAACAGTGAAACCACAAATCATCAGAAACATAAATACATAATCAGAATAATTAAACAAGAAAAAAATACAAAACGGACAGAACTCAGAACATAACACATTCATTTGAGGGTGTTTACATCCATATCAGGTGAACCGTGTAGCAATTGTAGTCTTTTTTATACATAGTCCCCCCCATTTTAGGGGATCAAAAGTAATTGTATGATTGGCTGCTCAGCTGTCTTTTGGACAGGTGTGTTTCGTTTCACATTTGCATTTAATGTTGTTGTCTCTCAACATGACGACCAAAGAAGTGTTCATGCCAGTAAAGCAGGCCATCATGAGGCTGAAAGATCTGAATAAATCAATCAAACACAAAGCCAAAATATCAACTGTTTGGTACATTGTTAAGAAGCAAGAATGCACTGGTGAGCAACTGACCAGGCAGACCACAGAAGGCCAGTGTAGTGGATGACAGAAACATACTTGCAATGGTGAAGAAAAATCCCTTTTCACTGTTGAACAGATCAAGAACACTCTCCAGGATGTAGGCATAGATGTGTCAAAGACTACCATCAAGAAAAGACTACACCAGCATAATCTCAGAGGGTTCACCACAAACCCCTGGTAAGCCTCAATAATAGAACGGCCAGGTTGCAGTTTGCAAAAAAAGTACATTAAAAAACCGATGAGACAGAGATCAACTTGTACCTGAGTGATGAAAAGAGGAAAGTGTGGAGAAAAAAAGGAACAGCTCATGATCCAAGGCATACCACCTCATCTGTCAAACATGGTGGAGGTGGTGTTATGGCTTGGGCATGTATGACTGCCATTGAAACTGGCTCACTTATGTTCATTGAGGATGTCACTGCTGATGAATGACAACATACAGAAACATCTTATCTGCTCAGATCCCAAGCAAATGCATCAAAACTCATTGGGGGCTTCACCATGCAGCAGGACAATGATCCCAAACATACAGCCAAAGCAACCAAGGAGTTTTTTAGGGCCAAAAAGTGGAATGTCCTTGACTGGCCAAGTCAATCACCTGACCTCAATCCAATTGACCATGCGTTTCACTTGCTGAAGACCATCTGAAGGCAAGGAACCAGCAATAACCGAAGATGGCAGCAGTACAGGCCTGGCAGAACATCACCAGGGAAGATACCAAACGTCAGGTGAGGTCTATGGGTCACAGACTTCAGGCAGTCATTGAGTGAAAAAGATTTTGTAACGAAATATTACATATGATGAGTAAGTTTATGTAAAGGGGTTCAATTACTACACGTTCACCCAATATGGATATAAACACTCTCAAATTAAAGCTGAATGTTTGAATTTTTAAAAAACCTCCACTGTTCCATTTCAATTCCAATGTGGTGGAGTACAGAGCCAAAACAACATAAAATGTGTCTCTGTCCAAAT
Organism: Ilyophis sp. 1 JC-2022; assembly: GCA_022702515.1. Taxonomy (NCBI): domain Eukaryota; kingdom Metazoa; phylum Chordata; class Actinopteri; order Anguilliformes; family Synaphobranchidae; genus Ilyophis; species Ilyophis sp. 1 JC-2022. The sequence continues at coordinate 94,495,101 of CM040404.1, read as the reverse complement.
ACTTTTGGACTGCGCTGTATATTATCTCACACATTGATACAGAATCTATATACTATACATCATGTCTGTTAGTGGTCCCTACACATGATTACAGAATCAGAGCATATCACCTTACGTATTCACCTTTTCACATTGATATAGATTCAGAATAATATATCACTATATTTGTCTGAAATAGAGGGTTTTTTAAAAGTGATTTAGGGTGTAAAAGGAAGGTGGTTTTAGGGCTGGCATATCTGCACACAGTCAGAAAGCGTGTGCCCATGCAAGCGGAAGTGTCTGGAGAGATGGAGTAGTCCTTATCACCGACACAATTCCACACGGACGCAGTGAACACACTCACGGTCCCCTGTGAGGCACCAGGGTTAAAGGCAGTTAGGAGACGGTGCAGATGGGAGAACATATGACATGTGAGGGTGTGGGGACACTGTGGGATACTGTGTCCATCTGGACTCCCCTCTGATCTGCCATAGTTCCCTCCGCTCCGTGTTTTTAAATCTGCAGCCCAGAGTCCACCCAGCACAGATCTGTGCTAGATTGGATTGAACAGATAAACTGCCCTAGTTCTCTGCGCGGCAATGGGGCCATGCTAATTCCGTATGTGAAGATGAGACTGTGCTAATGCAGTGTATGGTGATGGGGCCGTGCTAATGCAGTGTATGGTGATGGGGCTGTGCTAATGCAGAAGAAAGTATAGGGGAAACTGTGTTAATGCAGTGTATGGTGATGGGGCTGTGCTAATGCAGTGTATGGTGATGGGGCTGTGCTAATGCAGTGTATGGTGATGGGGCTGTGCTAATGCAGAAGAAAGTATAGGGGAAACTGTGTTAATGCAGTGTATGGTGATGGGGCTGTGCTAATGCAGTGTATGGTGATGGGGCTGTGCTAATGCAGTGTATGGTGATGGGGCCGTGCTAATGCAGTGTATGGTGATGGGGCCGTGCTAATGCAGTGTATGGTGATGGGGCCGTGCTAATGCAGTGTATGGTGATGGGGCCGTGCTAATGCAGTGTATGGTGATGGGGCCGTGCTAATGCAGTGTATGGTGATGGGGCTGTGCTAATGCAGTGTATGGTGATGGGGCCGTGCTAATGCAGTGTATGGTGATCGGGCCGTGCTAATGCAGTGTATGGTGATGGGGCTGTGCTAATGCAGTGTATGGTGATGGGGCCGTGCTAATGCAGTGTATGGTGATCGGGCTGTGCTAATGCAGAAGAAAGTATAGGGGAAACTGTGTTAATTCAGTGTGGTGATGGGGCCGTGCTAATGCAGTGTATGGTGATCGGGCTGTGCTAATGCAGAAGAAAGTATAGGGGAAACTGTGTTAATTCAGTGTGGTGATGGGGCCGTGCTAATGCAGTGTATGGTGATCGGGCTGTGCTAATGCAGAAGAAAGTATAGGGGAAACTGTGTTAATCAGTGTGGTGATGGGGCCGTGCTAATGCAGTGTATGGTGATGGGGCTGTGCTAATGCAGTGTATGGTGATCGGGCTGTGCTAATGCAGTGTATGGTGATGGGGCTGTGCTAATGCAGTGTATGGTGATCGGGCTGTGCTAATGCAGAAGAAAGTATAGGGGAGACTGTGCTAATGCAGTGTATGGTGATCGGGCTGTGCTAATGCAGTGTATGGTGATCGGGCCGTGCTAATTCAGTGTATGGTGATCGGGCCGTGCTAATGCAGTGTATGGTGATGGGGCCGTGCTAATGCAGTTTATGGTGATCGGGCTGTGCTAATGCAGAAGAAAGTATAGGGGAGACTGTGCTAATGCAGTGTATGGTGATCGGGCTGTGCTAATGCAGTGTATGGTGATCGGGCCGTGCTAATGCAGTGTATGGTGATCGGGCCGTGCTAATGCAGTGTATGGTGATGGGGCTGTGCTAATGCAGTGTATGGTGATCGGGCTGTGCTAATGCAGTGTATGGTGATCGGGCCGTGCTAATGCAGTGTATGGTGATGGGGCTGTGCTAATGCAGTGTATGGTGATCGGGCTGTGCTAATGCAGAAGAAAGTATAGGGGAGACTGTGCTAATGCAGTGTATGGTGATCGGGCTGTGCTAATGCAGTGTATGGTGATCGGGCCGTGCTAATGCAGTGTATGGTGATCGGGCCGTGCTCATGCAGTGTATGGTGATGGGGCCGTGCTAATGCAGTGTATGGTGATCGGGCTGTGCTAATGCAGTGTATGGTGATGGGGCTGTGCTAATGCAGTGTATGGTGATGGGGCCGTGCTAATGCAGTGTATGGTGATGGGGCCGTGCTAATGCAGTGTATGGTGATCGGGCTGTGCTAATGCAGTGTATGGTGATCGGGCTGTGCTAATGCAGTGTATGGTGATCGGGCTGTGCTAATGCAGAAGAAAGTATAGGGGAGACTGTGCTAATGCAGTGTATGGTGATCGGGCTGTGCTAATGCAGTGTATGGTGATCGGGCCGTGCTAATGCAGTGTATGGTGATGGGGCCGTGCTAATGCAGTGTATGGTGATGGGGCCGTGCTAATGCAGTGTATGGTGATCGGGCTGTGCTAATGCAGTGTATGGTGATGGGGCTGTGCTAATGCAGTGTATGGTGATGGGGCCGTGCTAATGCAGTGTATGGTGATGGGGCCGTGCTAATGCAGTGTATGGTGATGGGGCTGTGCTAATGCAGTGTATGGTGATGGGGCCGTGCTAATGCAGTGTATGGTGATGGGGCTGTGCTAATGCAGTGTATGGTGATCGGGCTGTGCTAATGCAGTGTATGGTGATGGGGCTGTGCTAATGCAGTGTATGGTGATGGGGCTGTGCTAATGCAGTGTATGGTGATCGGGCTGTGCTAATGCAGTGTATGGTGATGGGGCCGTGCTAATGCAGTGTATGGTGATGGGGCTGTGCTAATGCAGTGTATGGTGATGGGGATGTGCTAATGCAGTGTATGGTGATCGGGCTGTGCTAATGCAGTGTATGGTGATGGGGCCGTGCTAATGCAGTGTATGGTGATGGGGCTGTGCTAATGCAGAAGAAAGTATAGGGGAGACTGTGTTAATTCAGTGTGGTGATGGAACTGTACTCATTAAGGGGTCGATTTATTAAGACCCCAAATAAGGGGTGTTATTTTGCAGGCGCAGCCAAAGTATTTGCATGCATTATCATTTCACACCTTGCGGGTGATCAACTAAGAGTCATTATGTAAATTACTCCAGCCACAAACAGCCATATTTAAATGAGAGATTTTGCGTATTTGGAATGGTTATACTGTAAGAAAACGGTGAAAAGACTGGCAGCAATGTTGCCATTTTTTTACGTGTTTTTTTCAGTGTAGGTATAGGCTACTGTTACACTGAACGAGCTGGTGGTTTATTACAAACTATTTCACTGGATGTCTCTGAAATGATCATAACTATGCTTACTAGCACTAAGCCTACTTGCGCCATAAGTGTCACATAAAACACATTTCCATTTAAACTTTTGATTTGCTTGTTATTCACTGTTTGTTATAATAGACGTTGTACTGCTTATTTGATTCAAATACTAGTTACTCTTGTATTCTGTAACATGATTTGCTTCATGATTAAAAAATATATAGTCTTAATGTTCATGTTGTAGCCTATGTAAGCTATCCACAAATTTTCTTCTTTTGAGTATTTTGAGTGTTAGCTAGAATGGGCCAGTTAATTAGCCCTCATTGTTACGCAATCATTCAGAACTATTCAGTTATGGATATTCCGAATTCTCTTTACACCTCGTTAGTTTATCACCGCAGATGATATTTCTCAGGTGGTAGCAGTTTTACACATGTTTTTGTACACGCAAACTTTTAGTAAATGGACCCCATAGTGTATTAATGAGACTATGTTAATTCAATGCGTGCTGATGGAAAACTGCTAACTCAGACTCACTCAGTGGAGTGGTGATTGTGCTACTTAAACGTGTGGCCATTGGGCTGTGCTAGTTTAGTGCTGTCAGTGTATGTAGCAGAGTACCAATCACAGTTCAACATGGAGATGAAGTTGTAATGGATTGTGCTGATTCAGTGTAGTAATGGGGTACTACTCCTTCAGTATTTTGGGCTATTGGGCTGTGTCAACTCACTGTGTAGTCATAAAGTTGTGCTAGGTACGTGAGGAGGGAGGAAACTGCTCTCATAGTATATGGACATAGGTCTGGACTAATTCAGTGCTAAATGAGTATGTGTAGTAATGGAGCTGTGCTATTTCTGAATTTGGTGACGGAGCTGTGCTAATTCAGCACCAAGATAGAGTAGTGTAGTGCTAATTCAGTATGTGGTAATGGAGCTGTGCTAATTCAGAGCCAGTGGAACAATGGCAACAGCAGGGCCACTCTGTCTAATTATTCTTAGACGGTGATGCTAAAGAGGCATTAATGACAGCTGACAAGTGCAATTAATAATTAAAGCAGGGCCGTGAGTCATGCAGTGAGCATGTGACAATAGTGGGGTCACTGCAAATGACAGATCTGCATTATGAGCTCTCCATCTCCTTCTCTCTCCTTTACTTTCTCTGTCTCTCTCTGTGTCTGTCTCTCTCTCTTTCCGTCTCTCTCTCTCTCTCTCTCTCTCTCTCTCTCTGCCTCTATAGTCCGCAGGCTTTCCTGTAAAACAACTGGACTGCTCCTATAACATCAGCAGTTATTGCAATGTCCCTCGCCCCCCCCCACACACACACACCCCAACCCCACGATCTTTCCTGTATTGTAACCTTCCTCCCCAGGTTGGTCATATGAGTGGCACAGCTTTCACTATCAGGTGTTGACGAGCCTGTTTAAAATTCATGTTGAAGATTGTTAGACAAGGGGAGAGTGAAAGGAGACAGGGGGCTGGTGCTGAAAGATCATTTCCATATCAAAGACTCAGGCTTTGGGTCCTAATGGTAATTATACGGCCCGCATTCGGGCTCATTGGTTGGATCATAACAACAAAAACAGGAAGAAAAAGACTTGGCTGGGGCTTTCAGGTTATGTTAATACAGCTCGTCTATTTAATTAGAGCTCTGCCGTTGTCTTTGGCTTTGTTTGCATCTGACGTGCTTTCTGGGGGAGAGGAGAGCGGGCAGAAAAGCGTTTACGGAGGATCCAGAAATGAACCAGAATGAGAGCGGCTGGTTTGAGCCATAATGAGGTCCGCTGTGGATGGACCTTTGATGGTTTGATGGTCCTCCTAGCTCCACCCCCATTTGCTCCCTGGAGTGGACTGACGAACAGGGAATGGGCCTGAGTGTGGGTGTGTGTGTGTGTTTTTGGGAGGGGGAGGGGGGGTGAGGTATGGCCATGGATGTAGGTGTCTGCATGTGTGTTTTATTACACACAGTGAAAGACTTTGATGGGTATTTATTCAAATTTGGAGGAAATCAGAAATTAAGATATGAGAAGACAATGGACAGTGGAAAGTCTCTGTCCAAAAATTAAAACTGCTATTAATGCCATACGAACCAGCAGTTCTTAGTTTACCCCAATTTCAGTGTCATTATTCTATATTGAAAAATTTGATAATTTCACACAGGTTCTATTGTCCATTTACCATTGTGACATCGTAGTCTTAGTTTATTATAAAATTCTAACTGTTGCAAATTTGCACACAATATAATCCTAAAATCAGGCAATCATAAGGGCTAATGCACTCTACAACAATGCACTCACTCCTGATATCATTGATATAGCTGACAGAATAGAAGTAGTATAACAGTAATGACAAATGAAAACGAGCATATTGCAATACATTATTTGTTTACAAGGTTTTAATGTGTGCACACGCTGTGATAATGTCAGACTTAACTATCCATAATAAATTCCATAATAAATTATGAAAGACTTCTGCTTAGTTTTTTTGTCTCCAATATTTTAAGAATATTCAACACATTTTATACGGCATGTGTTGTGTGCTTTAACCTAAACACTTTGTAAAAGCAGAATCTGGTTATGATCTTGTTCCTGTTTTTTTTTTCAGTTGCCAAGGTCCCCAATTACAATTGAAAATGCAGGATCCAATGGCAGGAGTTGTTAGCACAGCTGAAACAACTAATACAAATGTTTTATAAGAAACCACTTAGTCAAAATGCAGATACTGATCAGTAAGTATGAAATATCTATATGTCCATCCATCCATTCTATCCATCCATCCATTTTCATATACCACTTAGTCCAAGTCAGGGTCGCGGTGGCAACAGGGCAAGCAGAGCAGCCTAGATGTCCCTTTCCCCAGCAACTTCCTCCAACTCATCCTGGGGTATCCCAAGGTGTTCCCAGGCCAGCTGAGAGATGTAATCCCTCCAGCGTATCCTGTGGATGCCCCAGGTCTCCTCCCATTTGGACGTCCCCGGGACACGTCCCCAAACCACCTCAACTTCAACTGACTCCCCTCAATGTGAAGGAGAAGCGCCTCCGTTCTGAGGTCATCTACAATAATATTTAAATGTGTGTTTTGCAATTCCAACAATATTTAGACTCACACACCTTATGGGAAAACTCTGGTCAGCATTTAGTCAAATCAATCCAATGCAAGTGTCAATTTCTGTCTTTACAGACATAGTTTTGGGCAAGTTCAGTAATCCTGAAAATGAGCACATCTGTGTTTGTTCTTGCATCAAGTTATATTTGCATTCATTTATAAACAGAAATGTAGGACAGATTTTGACTAAACCAAGCCTCTGTGACTCGAGCCCAGTGAGCCCCGAAAGAGATTCTGAGACTGAGCACCAGTATATGAGTCTTAGATGATATTTTGAGACTGAGTACCAGTATATGAGTCTTAGAGGATATTCTGAGACTGAGCACCAGTATATGAGTCTTAGAGGATATTCTGAGACTGAGCACCAGTATATGAGTCTTAGAGGATATTCTGAGACTGAGCACCAGTATATGAGTCTTAGAAGAGATTCTGAGACTGAGCACCAGTATATGAGTCTTAGAGGATATTCTGAGACTGAGCACCAGTATATGAGTCTTAGAGGATATTCTGAGACTGAGCACCAGTATATGAGTCTTAGAGGATATTCTGAGACTGAGCACCAGTATATGAGTCTTAGAGGATATTCTGAGACTGAGCACCAGTATATGAGTCTTAGAGGATATTCTGAGACTGAGCACCAGTATATGAGTCTTAGAAGAGATTCTGAGACTGAGCACCAGTAGATGGATGTTTGAGGATATTCTGAGACTAAACACTAATAGATGAGCCCTGAACGAGATTTTGAGAATGAGCACCAGCATATGAGTCTTAGAAGAGATTCTTAGAATGAGCACCAATAGATGAGACTTAACGGAGACTGTAAATATAAGCTGCCCATAGATGAGCCTTGAAACATTAGATTTGGAGACCGGTTTAATGTGAGTCTTAGAGGAGACAATTTGATCATAAAATTTAAGAAGATGCTGTAGATGGGGCTCTGGTATATAGTACATAAGTAGCTGCACAATTGACTACAGTGTAGTGGTGGAGGGCAGAGGACAGGAGATGATGTTACTGGGAAGGACATCTATTTAATAAACACAGTGAGGAAGAACAATCATCCTGTTGTTTTTTAATATCATTACTTCTGTTGTTTAAGACCAGCATCAGTGTTAAAGCAGTGTCTGCACAACTAACTTGGCAAATATCTGTGATAAAAGTAAACGTTTTCCTATATTGTTTTACATTACCCGAAATTAATAGCAAGCATTAACAACAGCAATAACTAAATTATCATTTAAATTCTTAAAGAAAGAATTGCTATGTTCCTTCTACTTGTAAATCATTTTTACCACATGAAATCCAAGTTCATTGACATGTCAGTTTCAGATGCTGTTTGTTTTTTTCATTGCCAAAAATGACTGAAGTGTGCGCCTGCAAAACTGAGTTTTATGCAAAACATTTAAAAAATGGGTATATTTTATTTTGGTATTGTTGATCAAGCTGTTCACTAGGAGCTACAGTGTCGCCAGAGGGTAGGAACACCAGCCTTAACCCTCATATTGTGTTTGGGCTCAATTTTACCTGATTCTGTTCAACGTCTCTTAAAAACCAGTTAACCTTATTTTTTCATCTTGACACTATATTACTTTCCTTAAGTTGTTGGAATTCAATAATAAACACGCAATAATCACAATGCTATGATTATTGTACTGTACCAACTTTTTCGAATTTCGGTGTTTTGTGTGGTCATGTGTGGGGTAGCTGTATAAAATGTAAGGAAGTATACAACCTTTAAAATTTGTTTTTTTGTGGGTAATTTTGGTGGCACTTTCCCATACAGGTTTTAAACTTCACAAACTTTCACTTACCTCTGGCTGTAAAATGAGATGTTTCATCTCACATTTTTTATATTTAGGGATAGAAGGCTAGTCAATTGGGAGACACACAAAAGGTGACAAAGAAAGTTACAAAATATTACATTACAATAGTTTTGTGCCAGTTTAAACTTTTGCGGTCAATTTAATCCCTTACATAAAAGGTGTCATAAAATATCAACATAAAATGAGGATTAAGAATCAACACAAAGCTTAAATGTTTCCACAAACAGCCTCTTTAATTCATTGGTCCTAAATTGTGAATCTCTTGAACAGATCAGATATTTAAACATTAATTATTCACAGTTCAATACAAGCTTTAAAGGTCCCCAATTAATTTATTTTTGGCAATTTTATAATATTCCACAAGGCCGACCAAACAAGTTGATAAGGTTTTTTAAATGAAAAATAATTACCAAACATTTTTTTAAAACATATCCAGGCGTCTCTCTCACTTTGAGCTGCACAGGCTATTTTGGGTGGGTGTTGCACATTTTTTTTCACATGCTCTGACTTCATTGGTTATTTGAACGGCAATGGCAGGAGCGCCCCTTCCATCTCCTGCCCACACATTTCCTGTTCTGAAAGTGAACATGGCATCCAAAAGTTATCTGGCAGGGGTTACACCATTAGGGTTGCCACCCCCCACTAGAATATTTGGACACACATGTTTTTGGACAGAAAGGTTACTGTATAAGGATAAGGATAGGCAACAACAGTTGACAATATTCGCACCTCTGACACACATTGACAAACACAAACACAAGCGGAGCAGTGCTTGCAGCGTTGCCTGCTATACCTTTTCGATTCTGCATCTCTATTTCACTATTTCATGTGAAATAATCAAAAATGGTGCTTTAGCAAGCTAGGTAAATAAACCCTAGCACTAAGCAGCAGTCCCTCATTCCCTCAAGCTATCACCACAGTGCAGTTTGCTGGGACGGTCATCGAGAAGGCATAGGTAGCTGGATATATTATATGCCTCCACTTATTGTTTTATTGATTTGTAGGGTGACAAAGGGAACACACAAGGAAATAACAGCACAGATAGATAACCAACATCCTGACTGCTTAAGAAAATGTTAGCTCACTACAGTTAATAATACTAATAATGTCCTCAGCAATTTGTCCTTTGGTTTTGGGTTTGTTTCTTAGGGGAATCTTGACAGGGGTAACAACAGCAGTTGTGAGCCGATCCCCATGGAAAGGTAAATTGTTGGTGTCCGTCGAGATGCAAATAGTAGCAGAAAGTTGTTGGTGTTTTTTTGTTTCATTCTTTAAAGAGGAGTTCATGATTTAATTGTGCACATAATTTGTTGGATCTGGAGGAAGAGAGAACAAGAATGAATGTGCAATGCCTGGGTCTATAAACACTCTTGAACTTTTTATTGTTGCCTGCCAGTCTGAGTGACAGTAAGTGACATACATACACACACACACACACACACACACACACACACACACACACACACACACACACACACACACACACACACACAGACACAGGAACACATAAATAAAACCGTACCACAAATGAACACTTCAGGTCCTCAAGCATATAATTGTCGTTGAATGTTAATACTATTAAGTGTCAGTTTTTGCAGGCTTGTCTTTATTTTTTTTAACCAAATTTCACCTATTGTTTTTGTTCTAATTCAGTGCTTTTATTATTTTTTTATCATTGTGGATTATAGGTTTATTTTTGTGATGACATTGTATTAATAGTGCTACTTGTTTGACATGTAAATGCTTTGGGAATATGAATATGTTTGCCAGGTCAATACAGCAAATTAAAATAGAGAGAGAGAGAGAGAGAGATGCAGGGAAGAGAGCTGTACTACTGGTTCTGGTGCGACGGGTTTTCTTAGGATGATGAATTATCAGAATGATGAAAACCCCAGTCTGGCTCTGGGCATACGGGTGGTAGCAGGAACAAAGTGTTGTTGGGATTCAGACAGTTGGGTCAGTGACGTGCACACAGAATCAAGAAGCCGTCACAGAGAGTGTGGAAGATCAATCACATAGAACGCCACTGCGTTAGGACCACACCAGAAGGATTAAAAGTGACAGATGCATGGTAACACACCGTTCTGTTCAGCTCATTACCTAAGTGGCCCTGTGCTTCTTGGAAATGAACCAGACTTCCTCTGTAGGAAGATTTGGTAAAAATCTTGCTGTTTGCTTTTGCGTTCCGCCTGAACTGTATTTTGGTATTAAGAGTGTTGTAATCCTCTGTGCATTCCTGATCCCCTGTTTTCAGCCTGCCCCAGATGCCTTACATCCACTCAGCTCACTCTTGAACATTCAACATAAAGTCACTTGTTTAAGTTCATAATATATATTTTTAATTATGTTTTGTTGTCTGTAACAAATACACTTAAAAAATATATATTAAATTCACAAAGTATAATTTTGGGCTGTAGATTTGACACTTTTTAGTTTATATTGCCTATTGGGTGAGTAGTGTGTGTCACTTGAATGTTATGTGCTGGACTGCAGATTGTTGCTGGCTGTTGCATGTTGTGTAAATACTCTGTGTGGGGATAATATTGTACGTTCATTGGTGCTGTGTGTTCAGAGCTTCATGAGCACGAGTATTTGTGTTAGGTGGGTTTTTTGTTAGTGAATCTTACGTGCTGGCTGAATATTGTGTTGTTGGAGCGAATATTGTGTGCTGGGATCAGCTGGCTTCATGAAACCTCCCGTCTGTCTTTAAGGAATGCCGCCTTTCACCAACCATCCACCTTGATGCATCTCATCCCACTCAGGTGTCACAGCTGAGGGAAATCAGTGTCTAACCGCTTTGCTTGGCCCTTCTCTCTCCCTGTCCCGCATTGTCGTGGTTTTCAATGGCTGTCTGTTCGCCTTGGTTTTCCGCAGCTCGGCAGAGGCCACGTTCACGGCCGCTGTTTGGTTCTCGCTGCGAGGAGCAGGAGGAAGGCTTGAAAGGATGCAAGAGATAAAGTCACAGCATGGGTCAATGTTTCCTCCGCCTGTGGAGTCATGCCTTTCAGAGAGGCAGAAAGACACGGAGTGTTATGGATAGGCCATTGTGCAAAGGGCTCAGTTTGGAGGCTGCCGCCATTAGGGCGGATTGCAGAGGTCCTGACTGAAAGCGCTCAAAAGCATCCATTTTGCTCTTTGTTCCTGAAGAACTTTTCATCAACAATGCAGAATAAATTCCAATCATATTTTTTAGACAGTGGCTGCTTTAATAGCGCAGCCTTTCACCTGAACAATGTATTCTGAGACTGGTGAAATGGAACTAGTCTTGGCCTGTGGCTCTGCTTTTGAGTCCCCTGGTTGGCCCTCATGGTTAATGAATCCCAATTAGTTTGTCTGTACTGAGGTAATTGAGGTTTGTGCACATGCAGCTTGATGCAGTTTTGCCATGATGGAGGCAGTAACCAGAATGCTCTAAATACTTTTAATGGGGGCAAAATGGGCACCTCAGCAATCTTTCTGTGCTGAGTGCTGTATGTATCTAACAGCAAAGATGGACCATGGGTCTATGTGCTGGGTAAATGTGTGTGTGTGTGTGTGTGTGTGTGTGTGTGTGTGTGTGTGTGTGTGTGTGTGTGTGTGTGTGTGTGTGTGTGCGTGCGCGAGCGAGCGAGAGAGAGAGACAGAGAGAGAAATAGTTTATTCATCTCACTTATAATAATACCTTTTGGTGCCCATTTTGAGCTTGACCCCACTCATCGCTGGTTGCAGCTATATTTCCCAGTGCTGTTTTTCACTGAGTCACGTGTTAAACCTGTTAAATCTGGTACCCAAAATAATTTTTGAGGAAATATTACTTTTGTCCAATTAAGCAAATGCCATTTCCCATTATACAATAGCCAGGCCTTACTAAGGTTCTATCAGAGGTGTGTTAAAACAAATATACATTTTTATTGGGGAAGGGGTGTTGGGGGGGGTGACAAAATAGGAAAATGCTGGAGAATGCAGCACAGAACCACAAGGCCACAGTTGGCTGTAGGTTTCTGTGGTAGAGAGCAGGAGGTGTATCCACTAGGCCACAGTTGGCTGTAGGTTTCTGTGGTAGAGAGCAGGAGGTGTATCCACTAGGCCACAGTTGGCTGTAGTTTTCTGTGGTAGAGAGCAGGAGGTGTATCCACTAGGCCACAGTTGGCTGTAGGTTTCTGTGGTAGAGAGCAGGAGGTATATCCACTAGGCCACAGTTGGCTGTAGGTTTCTGTGGTAGAGAGCAGGAGGTGTATCCACTAGGCCACAGTTGGCTGTAGGTTTCTGTTGTAGAGAGCAGGAGGTGTATCCACTAGGCCACAGTTGGCTGTAGTTTTCTGTGGTAGAGAGCAGGAGGTGTATCCACTAGGCCACAGTTGGCTGTAGGTTTCTGTGGTAGAGAGCAGGAGGTGTATCCACTAGGCCACAGTTGGCTGTAGGTTTCTGTTGTAGAGAGCAGGAGGTGTATCCACTAGGCCACAGTTGGCTGTAGGTTTCTGTGGTAGAGAGCAGGAGGTGTATTGTGCTGTTTGGGAGTTTGAAGGTTTGTGTTGTGGGAACAATTTTTCCACAACATGGGATGGGATTCAGCTAGTACAATTCTGTGCACAATTATGCACTCTCTTTGTGTCTTTGTATATGTATGCGTGGTGTGTGCATGCGCACACGCATGTGTTTGGTGTCATTACAGGCAGAGAGTAGTAGTAGGTGAGATCTGTATAAAAATTAACAGGTTGAATAATCTGTAGATGGTGTATTTCACAGCGGCAGCAGAGATCTGGGCAGGGACAGAGGGAGGATGCAGGAAGAATGGCGGAGGACAGAGGGGAGTGTGAGTGAGAGAAGGGGGAGAGGGAGGTCTTCGAGAAGAGAGGAGTGACAGGATAGAGTGGGAGAACTCAAACTGATGCAATTGTCTTTCTCAACGTATGTCCATGTGCACTGAAAATTTATTTAAAATTTAAAAAAATTCAAATGAGTGTCAACAATTATGCATCACAGTAATATAGGATGTTGTTTACACAGCTCACTGTAATCTCACTGGCTACCTTACTGTACTGGGGGTCTTACTGTATGCTAATAGCACTGAGCATAAATAAGGTTTTAAAAATTACTGATAATATTCTTTGATAATTTCTTGTTATCATATCACACATGGTTCCTGAGGCCAGAAATCTTCTCCCAGCAACATCAAGCAACAAGGACTAATGACCCCAACTGTGCCCCCCCTTCTCCCCCACCCCAATGGCGCACACACACACACACATGGACACACACACACATGCGCTCCCTCCCTCCTTCCTGCGTGGGGTGAAAGCTCCTTCCTTTTTTCCTGGCGGGATTATTTCATTTCTGCTGTCATTGTCCTGGTTGTTTGGAGGAGCAGAGGGGGCCCGGCCTGCTAGCGGACGAGGTCTCAGCTAATGACAGGAAGTCTTTAAAGTCTGCACTGCATTTCATCTGTGCTCTACAGGAGCCCGCTGGCCAGTGCCCACGTTTGATCCCTAGCGCGCCAGGAGCGCAGCGCTGCTAGTTAATTAACAAATTTCTTATTATACACTCTCTTTCTCTTTCTCTCTCTCTCTCTCTCTCTCTCTCTCTCGCGCTTTCTCTCTCTCTCACACACACACACACACACACACACACACAAATCTCTTATTGTACACTCTCTTACACACACATACACAGACAAATATCTTACACTCTCTCTTTCTCTCAGACACACACATGCACTCTTTCTCTCCTTCTTTCTCACCACATACAAATGAACACACATATACACTCATGACTTTTGCTATGAAAGCATTTCAGTCACGACACAGTACAAAAAAGAAATGGCGATTCATATAATGGTATACTGCACCTTTAATTCCAAGGAGATGGGACAAAAGTTTCCTGTTCTATTTGAACTGTACAAGTTTCCATTTGTCTCCCTCCCATCCCACCCATTCAGAAACAGGTTTCTCTCTGTCCCTGTGGCAGGCTGGTACCTAGGTTGGCTGGACATTCTCTTTCTGTGTCTCTGTCTAACTCACTCTCTCTTCTTGTGTGTATCTGAGAGAGAGAGAGAGAGAAAGAGATAGGTAGAGAGAGAGGGATAATTAAACTCTTCTATGATGTGAAGGGCGTAGCCAGGGCAACAGCAGCAGTGCTGAGACTTTGCATTGCTTCTTTCATGGGCCTTGGGCTGCTGAGATACTCACATTAGCATTTAGCAGTTTAGCAAGTATGTACTTACGGTATCTGAGTTTTCTGGGGGGTCTGATTCATCAAGGAGAAAAATAAATGAGGTCATTCTGAAAACAACTGATGCAGCCACAGTTTCACATACAAAAACTGAGTCCAAATCTGTTGCCCACTATGTGTTCCAACGACTTAATTTTAAGTTTCAGATGTGTTTAGACGGGATTAGACATTAGGAATGGGCAGGGCCGACCCTAGGCAAGATCTGAAACTTAGGTCCCCAAGTAATACTAGTCCCATGCAAATAGGGCATAGGATAGATTTTTTAAAAGTATTTTTTAAAACACGTAACGAAAAGTCTTACCAAAGACAGCTGACTGTTTTGAAGAGCCCCCCCCACCCCCGTACCGTGACCATTGTATCGTGATACGAATCGTAGCCTAGCCTACCGTTAGTTCAGTGTACCGTTACATCCCTAATAGCTAGCTTGCTAGTTAGTTTTATATCTTTGATTGAATAAATGTCAATAAACACAAACAGTCATTAGACATACCGCTGTATTTTACCTCTTTTTCCTCCTCCTTTTTTTCTTCTTATCCCCTGTGCACCAGAAGGCTTGGTGTTGAATCTCTTCATGTTGAAAACCGACCGTTCTAATTTCTAAACTATTGTTTTGAAGGATCTCTGACTGTGCCGTCCAGTCAGTGCTGCTGTGAGAACAGCTGGGCAAAACCAAAAAACAATGGAAGGGGGCGCCACAAACTTTTATTGTTCAAATTGTCGAAACATACAAATTTGGATCTGGGGGTGGCGCCCACATTTTTATTATTTTGTATTTTATCAAATATATGAAAATATGTCCCCCCACAAAAATTATTTATAAATAAATAATCCTGGCTTGGCGCCCCCTGGTGTGATGGAGCAAGATTTTTTTTTTATGGAACTGCTGTGGTATGTTGTGTTGGGGTGCTGCAGTGTTAAGGTAGAGTAGTGTTCCGGAACATTGTTGCGTGGTACAACAATGTGATTGTATTGTCGTGCCACAATACTTCTGTATTGGTGTACTACTGTTTTATAGTCACGGCATGCTGCTGTCCAACCGTCACTTGTTCAAAAAACCAACCAAAATACACATAATTGAGAAATGAAGTAGGAGATTTGCTCCTCACAGAATGCAGATTCACATAATTATCTATTGAGTGTTTTGAATGGACAATGGAAGTGATTGTGAGTACCTGTTTTTTTTTTCTGCACCAGAGCAGTTGTTTATGGGTTAAATGGAGCAAAGGGGCAGATGAAAGCTCTAATATCACAGTGAAAATGCACAGGCTTGCATTCTCTTACTGAGCAGCACAGATCAGTTTCAGTTGGAGCATTAACTCATCTGCCATACTTAAACACATAAATGGAGAATTAGTTCACCTGTTCAAATTGCCTACTTTAACTGGATCGTTACTTCGCCTGTTACTCTTGTACGCTGCAAATTGGGAATTGATTTTCCCGTCATATTTGCACATTGTAACCAGAGCATTCTGTTACCTGTTAGGCTTGCAGACTGTAAGTGATGAATTAATTGCACCTATTACTCTATCTTGCTGTAAATGGAACTTTATTTCACATCTTAAAATGTCACTGGAACATTGGCTCACTTGTTGTACTTCACATGGTTTGGAACTGTATTTATACTACCGGAGCACAGACTACAGGTTATTACAGTTCTGTCTAATCAGATCCCTGAGTGTTGGATGCTGAAGTTCATATTAACAGCACTCAGTTCTGGATATTGCTGCGCTACAGTGTGGGAGCACTGCATTTTGGATCTTGTAGTCCAACATTGTCATTGTGTGCTGAGTATTGGAATTGAGTTTTGCTCCTGTTGCTGCCTTGTCTGCAGAGGGTCCTGATCCAGTTAAGTGTGTAACTCTGTGCTGGTGCTTCTTGAAGCTGAGGTCAGTGTGGCCTATGCTGTACCCCTGTAACACTTCTCTGCATATTGTAGTGTCATTACTGCCCCCTCCCTCATTAGCATGGTACACTTGAGCGTTTAACTGCCATTATTATTTATTTATTTGCTTTCATTGGCAAACAACCCTGTGATTAATACCATTCAGTAAAAACTGATAGCAGAGAACGGGAGAGACCTCCAGCGATGTGAAAGCATGGCTCTTTTTGGCCTTTTCTCTTTGAGACTTGCCCATCAGAGCAGCGGAGAGAGCGTATTAGCCTAATGGCTCCAGCATCCAAATGACCTCATTACCCTTTCAGGAGCCTGTGTGTGTATTCCTGTCACAGAGCCGGCCGTTTGTGTCCTGGCTGGTCTCTGAGTGGAGAGGGGTCCTGGGTAATTTGCCTCAGTGGAGCGGTGTGGCACTAAAAGGCTTCTGGGTAATTGAGTGGCTGGCTCTGTACTGAAGCGCCCTGCCCTCCCTCATTATGCCATGTTTCCTGTTCTGCTTGTCGTGGTCTCGCTGTTCAGCCAACGGAAACCGACAGTAATGTGCTGTGACACGCCATGTCCTCTCTGTGAGACAGCAACAGCAGCTCCTCCAGCATAAAGCGAGGCATCCCCCACCCTCTGCCTGCCCTGTGCTGGACTCATCCACATTAAAGCCAGCGCATATTGAAGCTGCCCCCCCCCATCTTCCCGCTCTGTGTCACACTCACCACAGAAATGTCAGGACCTAGAGCGGCCCCTTCTTCCCTGCCAGTTTCATACACAGACATGTTGGTAAGACCGAGCACTCCCAGAGAAGCTGATCTCATTGATCCCCATGACCTCTGTCTGTCTGTCTGTCTCCCTGCATAGGTCCCTCTGTCTCCATCTCTCTGTCTCTCTGGCTATTTAATGCCTTCGTTGGATGCAGATGTCTATTATAATTAAGCCCTTCTCTGTAAAGTCAGCCCCTCCCCTCTCAGTCCCCTCAGCTTCTGAGCAGATTGACTTGTCTCTCATGACAGTAATCTTTTAAATGCTAAATCCTACCCTCCCTCCCCCCACTCCCATGTTATTTCTGAGGTCCGTACTCTGATCTGTACAGTATGCTCACAACATTTATCAGCAACAGTGACAACTTTGATCTAACAAGCGGGATATTGACGGGGAGGCTTCGTTTAGCATGCAGAGCAATAGCCTTACAGTAAGGTCATTGTTCTGTTTGCTTTTGATGTGTCCTGCATGGCCATTGGCTGATCGATTGTAATGCGTTTCACCTGAGTAGCGGCCATGTTGAATCCCGCAGTGTGCCTCCCCGTCATGACGCTGGTGTTGTCATTTCCCTTTGCTGTTACTGTTCATGTTGTGCACTCGGACAGAAGGAACGACTGAATCGCCACAAGCAGGAATGTGTCACCTCCTCTTCGGAGACGTGTGACTGAGCTGTACCCAGTCGAGCAGGGGTAAATCTCACTGCCCCCCTCCCCCCTATCTCTGACACTCTCAGCCCTGGACCCTGATCCATCCATGTAAATCCTCCCCTCTCCACCTCACCCTCTTCATACCTCTTCATTTCCTCTTTCTCTCATTGGTTTGCTGCTCCTTTCTTAATATCCTCCCTCGCTCCCTTGTTTCCTCAACCCCTTTGCTCCCTCGCTGTATTTTCCCCATGGATCTCAGCCCCGCTCTGCTGCCTTTCCCGGGTGTCACACACAACCTCCATGATTTCTCAGCTGGTGCTCAGCACCAATGCTTTCTGGGTAATGGGTTACCTGCTCTGCCTCTTTTCCCAAGCAAAGACTGCAGGCTGGAGTTCTTGAATGTTCAGCAATCTGCTTTATAGCTTCCAGCATCAACAAACAATGGCACAGATGAAATAATATTATTATCTTTGGCAAATGTACTGAGACACACTAAAAATGCAGCAAATGATTACGACTCAAATTTTTACTAAGCAAACATAAAATTCAGTGCAATTTGTTCTTATAGCTGAATAAAATGGACTGTATGTAATGATTAATGATGATGAGGATTTTCTTATATTGATATTTGAACGAGCGTATTAATTCAACGAGGGGAAATAGAAATTAAATTTTTCAATTTCAGTATCAATATCTGCTTCAATATCTTTCTTGTTCAATATGTTGCCCTTGTTCTTGGAGATGCTTGCCTCCAATGTGGCATAGTCAGGCTTTACTCAGCAGGGAGGACTGCACACAGCTCAGTAAGCTTATGTGGCCGTGTTTAGGATTTGGTCACATCGCAGTCACAACAAGGCGAGCAGCAAACCAGAGCATCTTGGAGGTGCTCCATTTGGGCTTGTTTTATGTAAATAGAGTAGTCAGACCATGACACAGACAATATTATAATTGCACGCTACATATACCTGGTAATTCCGCACCTAGCTTTCCTGTGAATGGCACGTTCTGATTCCTTCATCCTAGACCCACCTGCACTGCACTACTCCACAGAATCTCACTGGCTGTCTGCCCAGGGCACTTTAGGGTGCAGGAAGATGTCAGTGGTTCAGTTTGAAATCTCAATTATGCACAGGGGTGGTGATGCATGGTTGCCCTGACCAATCTGTCAGCGGCTGAACCTGTAGTGTGATTATAGTCATGAGGTTGGCTAGTGCACATTCTATGATGTCCATTCTATGTCCAAAGTTCATTCTATGATGTGACAGTTGTAACATTTTTCTTATTAAGTCAAAGGACTGTCAACTGCTCTGTAAAAGTAAAGAGAGAAAAAAAAAATGGAAAAAAGTTTCACCTTTAACCATCACTCTGCTGCCAGAAATACAGTAGATATGGAAGGATCACTTTAAGGGTTGTTTCTCCTGACAGATTTTCCTATTGAACTCTATGGAAAAATAAGTCAGGAGAAGAAACCCTTCAAGTTATCCATCCATATCTACTGTATTTCTGGCAGCAGAGTGATGGTTAAAGGCTTGTTTAATACATCAGACCCTTGATGACTTAGAGCCACTTAGCCAACCATGTGTTATATACTGTTCCAGTGTAATTTACAGCTAAATCTTGTCTCACCCCCCTATTCCCATAGAGATCCATTCAAATGCAGAGCTGTTATAGTATCGCTTGTAAGAGTACCAGCAAATAAGATATCAAGAGCCTTTTGATGTTGTTGGGTCACAGACATCATAAAGTCATGGCATGCAAAGGATATGCAACCAAATATAAAAATTATGGCTTTTCTACCACATTTAATTTAGCGTGTTCAATACTTTTTTCCTGTGTCATTTCACTTTATTGCACATAACTTTTTTTAAGAATTGGAACGTTACAATTTCTTTAGCTGTGTAGTTTTATTGAGTTAATACCAATGTCTGGTCAAAATCTCATGTGAATAGCTACATTGGAAATATGTTTGATAATAAAATAGTTGATGTGTCCAATACTTATTTCCCCCATTGTACCTCTGGGAAGATATTGGAAAGTTTTTGCCATTATAATCTATTTCCCATCTACTTTGGTTTAGAATTTCTGAAGAGAGCAATAGAAGGATATGTCCTTATCTTATCAGATCTATACACATTTTCATACTAATAGTTACATTTAGGTTATTTTTTGCGCTGCTGTGAAATTTTCTGGAGAGTCATAGGAGCTGTGCAGCTGGATGAAATCTCAGTGCGGGACAAGTTTTCTCTCTATGTATCATTCCGTAATATTTACGATACGTTCACAGAACGTTAGCCCCCCTTCCTCCAGGGCCTGGGGGAAAAAAGGCATCAGTTGTCCCCTCCTGAAGCCGGCCCTGTGTAGGAGCTGATGTTACCGCTCACAGAACACACGGTGTGCTGGGGTGCTTCTTCTGCCACTTGCTTTCAGGAGAGCGTGCAACCAAAGCAGTACAAAATCTGTTTATTATTTGTGTGAGGGATTCAAGGGGTTTAATGCTGGGAATGAATCGTGTAAGAAGGAGGAATTCTCTGAATGATTCAGGTGCATGCTGATCATTCACAGGAATAAGTATGGATCAGGTAGGTCATTCCAGTTGAGTACAAGGTTTGTGTTTGACATTGGTTTACAAATGTACATTGCATGCTTGTATGTAGGAGTACCTTGTAAATGCTCTGGTGGAATGCAATAATATTTGTTAAGTTCAAAGCCAGTAGTAGATATTGACTCTGCACAATTGTGACTTAAACATTTTAGTGAAGTCAAAAAGGGCAAACAAAATGACCATACTGCAAGGACACATCTCTGAAGAGCAAGAGTATAAATGGGTAAGTGCTGCATACAACAAAATAAATAACACATTTTGAAACTGTGACAACACCACAAATAAACAGAGAAAAGAGAAGTCGATGTGACAGATAAGAGAAGGAAGCCTATAGTTATCCCGCACAGAGTGAGGTGACATCTAACAGGGCAGAGCTCTGTGTGTGTGTGTGTGTGTGTGTGTGTGTGTGTGTGTAAGAGAGAGAGCGAGCTCGTTTGTGCTCATATACATGTGTGTGTGTCTGAGTGTGTGAGCATATGTGATTTAGAACAACCACTCTCTGTTTCTGGCACACCACAAGGCAAATGGTTACTCTGCTTCCAGCCATACCTCCCCTCCTTAAGAGCCTACATATCTATTTTATTCATGAAAAATGAGCGTTCTTCTCCCACAGGAGCTGAATGCACACGGGTCATTATGAACGTGATAAGAAGTTGGTCAGTTCATTTACAGGGCTGATTAACAATGCTTATAAAACCGATAAGGAGTTGGTCATCTCATTTAAAATGAAGGGCACTATACATGATAATGTTGAAGGGTCTGGCACTCTGGCTGCCCCAGTGTTTCTAATCCTGGGAGAGCTGTTCTGGAGTCATTATGGAGACAAAAGCCTTTTCACCTGCACTGTTAATAACGTTCCACAGAAATCCTGACAAACCGAGTATAACCCAATGTTTAATTCAGCAGAGGCCGGAGCAGAATGTAGAGAAAGCAAACACAATACTGGATGATTAGGATCTAATCCGATTTCACACCACTTGGGTTGGCACAATGATTTAATTTAATGCCGAATTTGGAGCGATGTGGTGGAGTCCTGCTTCATCTGCAGTGAGGGTGGGACTCTGAGATTGCACAGATACAGAGGGAGGAGTGGGGCTGCCATCAGGAGAGATATCTGCCCCAGTGTTTGCGCTACTGTTTACACACTCTTATTGTCAACAGAAATTAGGCGATGTGGTGGACTCTGCTGTACTATTGTACTGTGGGCTGTTTATGTTGTAATATAGTTGGGGCTTTGCATTCACATGTTAGTGTTATAGGCAAGCATGTGATGAGCTTTGCATGGGTCATATGGTGTGCTTATGCATAGGTGCATACTGTAGTTTATGTGATGTATGTGTGTGTGTGTGTGTGTGTGTGTGTGTGTGAATATATATGTGTGTCGATTGATGTTAAAAAGGTGTGTGGTTTGTGAAGGTGAGGTGTGGTGTTTGTGGTCTGTGAGTATGGGTTGTGGTCTGTGTGTACGGGGTGTGGTGTTTGCGCACAGGGTGTGGTCTGTGTGTACAGGGTGTGGTGTTTGCGCACAGGGTGTGGTCTGTGAGTATGGGGTGGGGTCTGTGAGTACGGGGTGGGGTCTGTGAGTACGGGGTATGGTCTGTGTGTACGGGGTGTGGTCTTTGTGTACGGGGTGTGGTCTGTGTGTACGGGGTGTGGTCTGTGTGTACAGGGTGTGGTTTGTGCATACGGGGTGGGGTCTGTGAGTACGGGGTATGGTCTGTGTGTACGGGGTGTGGTCTGTGTACGGGGTGTGGTCTGTGCGGGGGGGGTGTGTGGTGGTGGGTGTGGTCTGTGTGTACAGGGTGGGGTCTGTGAGTACGGGGTATGGTCTGTGTGTACGGGGTGTGGTCTGTGTGTACGGGGTGTGGTCTGTGTGTACGGGGTGTGGTCTGTGTGTACAGGGTGTGGTCTGTGTGTACAGGGTGTGGTCTGTGTGTACAGGGTGTGGTCTGTGAGTACTGGGGTATGGTCTGTGTGTACGGGGTGTGGTCTGTGTGTACGGGGTGTGGTCTGTGTGTACGGGGTGTGGTCTGTGTGTACGGGGTGTGGTCTGTGTGTACAGGGTGTGGTTTGTGCATACGGGGTGGGGTCTGTGTGTACAGGGTGGGGTCTGTGTGTACGGGGTGTGGTCTGTGCGTACGGGGTGTGGTCTGTGCGTACGGGGTGTGGTCTGTGTGTACGGGGCGGCTGAAGCAGTGTCTGGAGACACTGAGAGCTGAATTTAAGAACGTGTGCTTTAAAATGTTCATCCTGATGGCTGACGCTGACACTGAGAGCTGAGTTAAGCCTCTCTCTTCTCACTTACAACCTTAAGTTTGGCGGCTGTTTCAGCCTGAGCACAGAGGCCATATCTCAGCACTCAGGGCATCGTCCCTGCTCTCCCAGCGTCTCCCCATATCCTGCCACATCCAGCCAGGTCCTCGCATGGACCCAGGGAGAAGGGCAGCAAACAAACAAGCACAAATTCAGCAGCCAGTGGGGAGCATGTGTCCACTCCAATCAGCGCCGCCCCCCCCCAAAACACGCCGGGCCTAGATGATGCGTGCGCAGTCAATGCTGCGGCAGGAGGAATTAAGTGTGAACGACTCCATTATCACTGTGAGTGAATCCGAGTCACAGGCTGGGCTACGGGAGAGCGGCCCTTTGTTGCTCTCGCTGGTCTGATGTGCTCACGTTGATTTGGAAGCGTAATTACACAGCGTGTGCTCTGTTTGGAGAACGGTTCATTACGGTGGCTGTGCTAATGGCGCCGAGGCAGCAGCAAGGCCCTTGAGTGCGCGAACGGGGAGCAGCCGCTAAGCGGAGGCCGTCTCCCTAGACCAACGCCTGAGCACGGCCAAACAGCCATCAGAGCCAGCTCCGAAATGAGCGCCATGCCTGCATGAATGTTTAGTGTGTGTGTGTATGTTTTATACATGTTTTGTTGTGTTTTATACATGAGATTGATTTGTTGTTGCCCCCCCCTCTCCCCCTGTACATATAGTGTAATATAATGACTGAGGTGCACTTTTGGAATGAGGTGTGCTTTGTTCATTGGTCCCTGGTATGGCTGGTAATAAAGTTAGTTGTTTGGTGGTTTAACTTCTCGCCTAGAGGGGAAACCACTACATCTCATTTTGTCGACCACACTGTACCTCTGTTCCTATTCCTCTCTGTCTCTCTCACTCTCTTTTGTAACTCTTTTAATGCATCACACTGTACGCTGGATACCTGTCTCACACAGTGCTAGTCTCTCGGTCTCAGTGTGGGTGGATGGGACTAGTTTAGCACCTCTCTACTTTCATTCAGTGTAGGTGGGCGGACTCACACTCTGGCCTGTTACATTATTATTATTGGGCAGATGGGGGTTTCCAAAAGGGGATTTCTGCCACCTCCCAACAGAACAGGGAGTAATAACTCCAGATCAATTCTGTCCCTTTCTGTATACTGTTACAAACCGATTCTCTCAAGTCAAACTCTCTTAACTCATTGGCAATATGTTTGTCTTCTTTAGCAAAAACTAATAGAACTAAGATTTTAAGTCTAAATATAAGAATAAAATACTGGTTGAGATTATTATTATTTTTTGTTTTTTTGCAGTACATGCAAATACTAATGATTTTAAATGCAGCTTACAAAGTTTGCAATTACAACTGGAGTTTTAAAGAAAGGAAGTACAGTTAGTATCTTGCACAAAGGTACAAAAGCTGTGGTCTTGCCAAAATTCTAAATCTGTCCAGTTCACTAACCACTGTCTGAGGCATCATTCACTACAACTGATCAGGTTGTTTTTGTTGTACATACTGTATACAGTGGAGTCCATAGGTATTTGGATAGTGAAACCATTTTTGTTCTTTTGGCTCTGTACACCAGCACATTGGATCTGAAATTCAGCAATGAATATGAGGCTAAATTTCAGACTGTCAGCTTTAATTTGAGGGTATTTGCATCCATATTGGGTGATCTGTGTAGGAATCACAGCCCTTTTTATACATATTCCCTCCATTTTAGGGGAGCAAAAGTAAGTGGACAATTGGCTGCTCAGCCGTTTCTTGGGCCAGCTGTGTGCTTTGCATCATTCGGTTCATGCACAAGAAAACTAACAATACAGTTGATTCTGGGTGTGGAATTTTCATTTGAAGTCTGTTGCTGTTTGTCTCGCAACATGAGGACCAAATAACTGTCAATGCCAGTAAAGCAGGTGATCATGAGGCTGAAAAATCTGAATAAATCAGACAAAACATTGGGTGTGTCAAAATCAACTGTTTGATACATTGTTAGGAGGCAAAAACGCACTGGTGAGCTCAGCAATACCAAACAATCTGGTAGACCACGGAAGACCACTGCAGTGAATGACAGAAGAATACATTCAATTGTGAAGAAAAACCCCTTTTAAACTGTTGAACAGCTCAAGAACACTCTCCAAAATGTTGCCATACATGTGTCAGACTATCACAAAGAGAAGTCTACACCAGCATAACCTTATTGTTAAAAGAAATAATAAAAATAATAACTGTGATATCATTAAACTTTTCTGAACATATTCTGAATATTAAGAACTATGATGTTAATAATGTTAAGAACAATGGCTGTGCTGGATGTTTAAAATATTTATTCCAGTTGTTTTAAAGCTACTGGGGCCTTAATTTATATATTTTGTGAAAGAATAAAGATGGATTTTGTGTGAGAAGGGCAGCAAGAATGTAGAAAGGCCGGCAGAATACAATGGCTCAGGAAACACAGTGGCCCGTTTAGGTTTTGTGTCAGTGGACTGTGTGTCAATGGTAAGTTGAAGCTCTTAATTAAATGGCCTGCACATAATGTGATTAAAATGGAGAGATTTAATGTCATCCTCTCGATTAACTCAGGCCAGCTTATTTATTAAAAAAAAAAATGGGATCAGCTCAGCTGTTCTAAAAAAAAAACACAACACACATCACAGCGCCAGTCCCCATTAACTTACAAGTAGTAGAGCAGTGTGTGTGTGTCTTTATAATTAATAGAGAGAGAGAGAGAGTGTGTAGTCTGTGTCTTTATAACTTACAGTAGAGCAGCAGTCTGTGTGTCTTTATAACTAATAGTAGAGCAGAAGTCTGTGATTAGAGATTTAATGCAGTCCTCTATAACTTACAGTAGAGCTTTAGCAGTCTGTGTAGAGTGCAGTCTTTATAACGTACAGTAGAGCAGAAGTCTGTATAGAGTGCAGTCCTTATAACTTACAGTAGAGCAGCAGTCTGTGTAGAGTGCAGTTGTTATAACTTACAGTAGAGCAGCAGTCTGTGTAGAGTGCAGTCTTTATAACTTACAGTAGAGCAGCAGTCTGTGTAGAGTGCAGTCCTTATAACTTACAGTAGAGCAGCAGTCTGTGTAGAGTGCAGTCCTTATAACTTACAGTAGAGCAGCAGTCTGTGTAGAGTGCAGTCTTTATAACGTACAGTAGAGCAGAAGTCTGTATAGAGTGCAGTCCTTATAACTTACAGTAGAGCAGCAGTCTGTGTAGAGTGCAGTTGTTATAACTTACAGTAGAGCAGCAGTCTGTGTAGAGTGCAGTCTTTATAACGTACAGTAGAGCAGAAGTCTGTGTAGAGTGCAGTCTTTATAACTTACAGTAGAGCAGCAGTCTGTGTAGAGTGCAGTCCTTATAACTTACAGTAGAGCAGCAGTCTGTGTAGAGTGCAGTCCTTATAACTTACAGTAGAGCAGCAGTCTGTGTAGAGTGCAGTCTTTATAACGTACAGTAGAGCAGAAGTCTGTATAGAGTGCAGTCCTTATAATTTACAGTAGAGCAGCAGTCTGTGTAGAGTGCAGTTGTTATAACTTACAGTAGAGCAGCAGTCTGTGTAGAGTGCAGTCTTTATAACTTACAGTAGAGTAGCAGTCTGTGTAGAGTGCAGTCCTTATAACTTACAGTAGAGCAGCAGTCTGTGTAGAGTGCAGTCTTTATAACTTACAGTAGAGCAGCAGTCTGTAGAGTGCAGTCTTTATAATTTACAGTAGAGCGGCAGGATGTGTAGAGTGCAGTCTTTATAACTTACAGTAGAGCAGCAGTCTGTGTAGAGTGCAGTCCTTATAACTTACAGTAGAGCAGCAGTCTGTGTTGAGTACAGTCCTTATAACTTACAGTAGAGCAGCAGTCTGTGTAGAGTGCAGTTGTTATAACTTACAGTAGAGCAGCAGTCTGTGTAGAGTGCAGTCCTTATAACTTACAGTAGAGCAGAAGTCTGTATAGAGTGCAGTCCTTATAACTTACAGTAGAGCAGCAGTCTGTGTAGAGTGCAGTTGTTATAACTTACAGTAGAGCAGCAGTCTGTGTAGAGTGCAGTCCTTATAACTTACAGTAGAGCAGCAGTCTGTGTAGAGTACAGTCCTTATAACTTACAGTAGAGCAGCAGTCTGTGTAGAGTGCAGTCTTTATAACATACAGTAGAGCAGCAGTCTGTGTAGAGTACAGTCCTTATAACTTACAGTAGAGCAGCAGTCTGTGTAGAGTGCAGTCCTTATAACTTACAGTAGAGCAGCAGTCTGTGTAGAGTGCAGTCTTTATAACTTACAGTAGAGCATCGGTCTGTGTAGAGTACAGTCCTTATAACTTACAGTAGAGCAGCAGTCTGTGTCGAGTGCAGTTGTTATAACTTACAGTAGAGCAGCAGTCTGTTTGGAGTTCAATCTTTATAATTAACTGTAGAGAAGCAGTCTGTGTGGATCATTGTTCTTGTACCATGTGAAAATCTTTATCTCAGGCCTATGATGAAATATGAGATATGTCTGCTCACATGCCACATCAGCACTACAACACCTTACCAACAGCATACCAACACATTGATTACACAATATCAAATGCAAAACCAATTCCCAGATCAAAATGAACATGGACTAACGGCATTTCTACTCCATGCTGACTACTATTCTAACCCAATGACAATGCGTCAAGTAGCATACTTAGAAAAACTGGACATCTGTCCTCAGGAGATGACAACGCCCTCTGTCTGCATCTTATATATTTGATATAATATATTATATATCTTTATATATATATGCACCTGCATGATGAATAAATTAAGACAGATTAGGGCTATTTTCACTCCGTTCATCTCTGCTGAGCTGTACAGAATTTGGGCCACTGTAACTAAGCCCTCTATTGAAGAATCAGAGTCACTCTGTCACTGAGCTTTTTTTACTTCTTCTGGGTACAGGATCAGAGCCACTCTGTCTCTGGAGCTCCTTTGACAC
Organism: Ilyophis sp. 1 JC-2022; assembly: GCA_022702515.1. Classification (NCBI taxonomy): domain Eukaryota; kingdom Metazoa; phylum Chordata; class Actinopteri; order Anguilliformes; family Synaphobranchidae; genus Ilyophis; species Ilyophis sp. 1 JC-2022. The sequence continues at coordinate 94,467,529 of CM040404.1, read as the reverse complement.
AGGATCAGAGCCACTCTGTCACTGAGCTCTTCTTCTGGATACAGGATTAGAGCCACTCTGTCTCTGGAGCTTTTTTGACACAGGATCAGAGCCACTCTGTCTCCGGAGCTTTTTTGACACAGGATCAGAGCCACCCTGTCACTGAGCTCTTCTTCTGGGTACAGGATCAGAGCCACTCTGTCTCTGGAGCTTCTTTGACACAGGATCAGAGCCACTCTGTCTCTGGTGCTTTTTTGACACAGGATCAGTCTCACAGCTGCCCTCTCCAGGACAACGGCTTTCAGGGGAGCTGACACCTCTGTGCGCTCTGATGGGATAGTGCATGGCTCTTTGTCCTCTGTTATGTAACGGAACAGTCCTGTGATTTTAGTCACATCAACATAGAGTATTAACAAACAGCATAAGCTTTATGTAAGAGCATTCCACACAGAAAACTGTGTGTATGAGAGAGAGAGAGAGAGAGAGAGAGAGAGAGAGAGAGAGAGACTCTTTTGTATATCCTAAAACTCTTCAGTGCTCATCTATGTTAGGACCATGTATCTGGAGCTCAGTAAAGCTAAATCCCTAAATCCTTTCAGACAATATGTGAGCTGAGGGACAAGTGGCTTGCCTTGAGATTGGTAAAACAGAGCTAGTATGGATCTAGTCTTAGAATTTAGAGTGAGCAGGCAGTATGTTTTTAAATAGAAAATGAAGGCCATTCTGTGAGTTGGTTAGTATTTTTAAAATATATATTCTTTATTACAGCCATGAGCTCTCTATAAAACATCTGAGCATGTGTGTTGAACTTTCACCACCTATACAGTATATTATACACAAATTGAATTCAGTACACAGTTAATGAATAATTAATTAACATGTCCTCACTTAATGTTTGCATTTGTAGGAGCCAAACATAAAAAGATCACATGATTTCCAAGTAGTAGTACATCAGGTACAAATGAGTACAATAATGAGTTTTGTCAATGATAATCATATTAGACAGTTGTTTTATTTTATTATTTAATATTTTTGTTATTTAATACTTGCATTTTTTTAATCTTCCTTGAATGACAAGGAGATTACTGGTGTGAAAACATTATCTTTCTACTAAACTCCTCAAAAAAAGTTTGGAAATGTTATTTCGGTCGATTATTCCTCCCCTTTAATAAATAAATTGGTATATTATTTTTTATATCATTTGGAAAGCCTGATTAGTCACCTTTACAACGGTACAACTTGTAAGTAAGGTGCATTCGTGGAATGAAGCAACACAGCTACCGTGTGGGGTAGCCAAAAAAAAAAAAAAAAAAAAAACCCCCCTGCATCTCTCTCTTCTTCTCTTCTCTTTTTTTTTTGTTTGGGTGGCTTGGATGATTGGACTCTTCTCCCACAGTAATAAAAAAAAAACAAAAACAAACAACACATTTTTACCATTTTTACACTTTTACACTGTTTTGGACCTCAGGAGGAGGAGGGAGGTGCCAAGCTGTTGTGGCTGCGTGTTGATCCTGCCACACCCTGAGGTGAGGAACTGAGTGTAAAAAATGAAAAAAAAAAAAAAAAAAAACAATATGTTTTTTTTTTTTTGTATGTGTGGGAGAGTGCAATCAAAAAACTCCAAAAGCAAACAACCAAAAAGTGAATACAACCAACAAAAATATTGCAGGGGATTTTTTTTTTTTTTTTTTTGGGCCGCTTTACACACACTTAGTGCTGTTTGCTCATTCCACGTTGCACATTTTTTTGTAAGTTGTACCTCGTGTAATCAGGCTTTAAAGTCCTAATCCACGAAAATACAATACAAATACCAATTGGTATTAAAATAATCGGAATAATCGACGTTTATAAACTTTTTTTTTTTTTTTTTGAGTTTTATAAAGCAGGGACACAAAAGTTATTTGACAAAGGTGAGCATCATGTGTGTTGCATTGTGGGCTCTGTTCAGATCTGCAGGGTGACACTATTTTTCTATGTGATATTTCATTCTTTATCATATTAACAGTGCACAATAATTGCACATTCCTTTATATGATTATGTGTCTAATAAGCAATGTATGTGAAACCTGGGCTGTGTGTGTACTTATATCGTGTGATACGCTGGGGTATAGTGTATGTGAAGAGTATTATCCAACAGGGCATGGTTTAGTGCATAGGCCAACCATCATGGGGCAGGGGTCACTGACATTCTCCATAGCCTACAGCTCTATTCTGTTACTGCATTTTATTTTAGTTCTTGGGGGCGATAGCTCTTCGCTGTACAGGGATGCTGGACACAAAATTAATTAATGCATCTTCAAAATAAAAGACAACATGCAATAGTGATGAAAAGTATAAAACGTATCTGAGTATACATAATGGCATTTCAGTGATAATGTGTAATAATATAAAATGCTAAATTGTCTGTAGTGATACAGAAAAGCTTATTTCAGTAGCTCACAGGATGGTAGAGTGTAGATTAAGATTTACAATAAGTCTCTCCCTGGTAATGAAAGGTCCCAATATTTGAAATGTTGTTCAACTGTAACTCCCAAATCTTATTCACAGCGTTCTAAATGCTTTACAACTGAGACTCCCAAATCTTATTTGTGTGATGTGTAATTTGTAGGATTCTATCAATCTCCTGAGGGTGCACACAGCACCGTGATTCATTTGTTGAGAGAAAGGCACACGTCAGCATTTTCTGAGGAAATCTCCCTCCTAGCCATGTAATAAAACTCATTGCTTTGTGGCTGTTGTACTACTTGCTGTACTCACAGTGTAATCAGAAGAAAAGTTTAGAACAACCAACAGTGAAAACGGTGAAAATATAACCAGTTGAAGGATTAAATAAACAATTAATTAATGTTGCAATGGGTAGGATGATTATGTCAACTAACTTGCAATAGGGATCTTCTCATTAACGGTGGATCCCATTGGAGTCTTATTATGAAATGTGTTACACTGAGTTATAAACAGACTTATAAACTGTGGAGAATCTATTTCTAATCATACATTGTACACTGAAGTCTTTGTGGAATGCCTTTAAGCTTCTCTGGGAATCTTATCATTTGCATTGGCCATTCTATGGGGGACTGATATACTGTTGGGTTTGTGTGGGCATTTCACTGGGCAATGTATTACATACATTTCTGTCTTTATGAGGTACTTAATAAAGCCTTACACTAGTCTGCATGGGCGTCTTAAAATAATTGTATGCAATTATATTAGACCACATTGTCTGCAATAGTCGCTATTTAAGAATTTTTATATACACTCCAGTTTTTTTGTGTGGGGGGAATTATATAACATGAAGGATGTTAATAATTTACTGTTTAAACATTTTCAACAATAAGAATTTAGTGTAAATGTAATTTAAAGGAGAAGTTTAGCATTATAAACCCTGTTAAAAGGTTATTTACGATCATGTACAATAGTCCATAATTGCATCAATTAAACATATGTGTGTAGAAGTAATCTTTTTTATTAATAATTTGTATGTATACTTTTTTTGGGTAACATTTTAAATGTCATGTTATTGCCAAAAGACTTGTTGACATTACTGTGTATAATATTTACAGTAGATATAAGTCCCTGAGAGGGACATATATCCAGTGAAGTCCCTGAGAGGGACATACAGTCAAGCCGGAAAGTCTGAACACCCCTTTCACCTTATCCTCGTTTTATTACATTACAGACATATTCTACAATAGATTGAGTTCATTCTTTATCTCAAAATTCTACACAAAATAGCCCATAATGACAAAATGAAAACATGTTTTTAGAAATTTTTGCAAATCGAAAACTGAAATCCCTCATTTACATAAGTATTCATACCCTTTGCTTTAACATATTTTTCAAGTATCATATTTAATATTTGGTCACATATCCTTTGCATGCTGTTACTTCCTGAAGTCTGTGACCCATCAACATCAAAAGACTCTCGATATCTTATTTCCAGGTACTGTTACCAGCGATACTATAAGCTCTCTGCATTTGAATGGATCTCTATGGGAATTCGGGGGTGAGACTAGATTCAGCTGTAAATTACACTGGTACAGTATGGAACACATGGCTGGCTAAATGGCTGTAAGTCATCAAGGGTCTGAGCTATCGAACGAGCCCCAAGCCATCACTCTGTTGCCAGATATGGAGTAGAGGTGGATGGATCACTGCAAGGGTTATTTCTCCTGACTCATTTTCCTATAGAAATCTATGGGGAAAAAAGTGAGGAGAAACAACCCTTAAAGGGATCCATCCACATCTACTCTATATCTGGCCGCAGAGTGATGGTTTGGGGCTCGTTTGATACCTTAGACCCTTGATGACGTACAGCCATTTCGCCAGTCATGTGTTCCATACTGTACCAGTGTAATTTACAGCTGAATCTAGTCTCACCCCCCAATTCTCATAGAGATCAGTTCAAATGCAGAGAGGTTATAGTATCGCTTGTAACAGTACCTGAGTCTTTTGATGTTGATTGGTCACAGACTTCAGGAAGTAACAGCATGCAAAGGATATGCGACCAAATATTAAATATGATACTTTAAAAATATGTTAAAGCAAAGGGTATGAATACTTATGTAAATGAGGGATTTCAGTTTTCGATTTTTTATACATTTGCAAAAATTTCTAAAAACATGTTTTCACTTTGTCATTATGGGCTATTTTGTGTAGAATTTTGAGACAAAAAATGAACTCAATCTATTGTAGAATATGTCTCTAATGTAATAAAACGTGGAGAAGGTGAAAGGGGTGGGCAGATTTTCCGGCTTGACTGTATATCCAGTGAAATCCCTGTGAGGGACTTGTATCCAGTGAAGTCCCTGTGCCCTCACTTGTATCTATTGTGAAGTCCCTGTGGAGGTTTTAACATATAGACTCTTTTCTGTGTGTTTATCTATTTGTTCTCCTGCCTCCAGTGTCAGAGCTACAGGAGAGGGACTTCCTGTGGACGATTGTGTAAAGAGCAGTGTGAGATGTCACAGAGCTTTTACTGTCAGCAGAACTGTTACTGTCAGAGAGCTGATATTATCACTGGGACTGTATAAATGTGCAGGGTGAAAGGCCCAGAATGAAGCAACAGTAAGTGTGAGAATAACAGGAAAGATTAGAGGAGTCTGCACAGAAACACTCATAGTTCTGTTTTCTTCTGAGTCAGGATCAAACATTCATAGTGAAAGCCTGTTTCTGTCTGGGTCAGGATTAAATACTTTCACTGTTTCTTTTTAGTCCTGGTTAAGCATTCATAGTTGAGGCTTGTTTCTCTTTCTTTGAGTCGGTATTAAAACATACTCATACTGAAGGTGTGTTTCTCTCTTTGAGAAAGGGTTAAACATACCCTTGGCAGAGGTCTGTTTCAGAATGACATACTCTGAGTCAGAATTAAATAGATACAGAGTGAAGAACTCTTCTCTTGCTCTTTCTCTCAGACATCTGTGTTTTTGGACCTCAGAATGGGGCCCCCAACAAAACTTACCTTGATGGACTGTGTTACACGTAGACTGACTAGGTACTTCTCATACAGGGTCATAACATACTCTTGATAGAGTGAATGCCCATTTTATCTTGTTATAGAGATACTGGCCCTCGGGCATGTGACTGCCCACTGGTTCAGAGGTATGTCGCGTATGTTGTTCAACATGTCTTTTTGGGATTGATATTACATTCTGTTTTAAGATTTGCCTGGATTCATCATCGTGCATGAGTGAGAGAGACCATCACATGTGTGGTATCCACTCACTATGGAGAGAGACCATCATGAGTGTGATGCCCATCCAGCTCCTCACTATGGAAAGAGACCCTCAGTAGGCTCTATCACAGTGGTGGGAGCTCAGGCAGTAATAAGCTGCTTGCTGCCCGCCACTGCTGTGATCATGTAGATTTACTGCTGCTTAGAAGGAGCAAGCTATTAAATCATTACAGTGGCCATTACAGCCGGGCAAGCTGGCTTCTTCTCCTAACCAACATATGCTTCCCAACCAATGTCTAAACTCTTATTTATGGACTTAATTTAATGTGCGGGAAGAATTCAGAATTAAATTTGGTGTGTGCCTCCAGAGAGTGTCGGTGTATAATAACATGGTAATTTTTACACATCTTTATGAGAAATGAGAAAATTAATTATTTTTGACAAGCTGTAATTATTGGAGCTGGAACAGTTGCAGCTGAGCAGTTTGAGCTCTGCTTGTCTGGCAGTGAGCTGAAGGAGAGAGGTGTGGGGGGTACACACACACACACACACGCACACACACAATGATACACTCTGATGCATACACAATGATACACATAGATACAAAGGCATTCACCGATACACCTCTAATCCCTGCCCCAACACGCACGCATGCACACACACACACACACACACACACACACACACACACACACACACACACACACACACACACACACACACATATGCACACGAAGGATATTGCTGTGTTTGTTTTGAAGTTTGTATTTGTTTGCTTGTTTGGAGGCATGATTGTCCATATCTTTAGCTTTATTGATAGCCTTTGGGAAATTAGTTTCACTTCATCACAGACCGTGGCAGACATGCACATGTTCTAAAGATGTAAACATCCTATTAAAATGAACTAACACAGCAAAGAACAAGTACACAGACAAGCACAGTACAATGTGTGTCATGCTGTGCTTACAACCTCATCTAATGTTCTCACAGTATTTATGTGAAAAAAAGGTTAATTTTAATATTTAGCTGACTAAATAAATGTGTCTAAACCAGAAGCTCATGAAAAACCCATAACAGCATTACATTAAAAACTACTAATGTGACTTTATAAAAAGAAATAATTTCTGGTTCAGACAGCGTCTGTGCTGTAGTGGTGTGGTACTTTGCCACAGAGTACCCCTTGACTACTAGCTGCAAGTGTGACCTGTGGAACATTTGTCTGTGTGACACTTAGCTGGCGGCTGAAGGGGATCCACTGCTCACATCACTCTATTACTCAAACCTGTGGCTAATGGGGTGTGATCACACTGTGGTGACACAGGCCTCTTGCTCTTTTCCAAACTGGCAGATTAAAGTGATGACAGGGAATGGGTGTGGTTACAGTGATAAGAGAATATGGGCTTGGCTAGGTGAGAAAATGGGTGTGGCCAGAGGAAGGTGAGAAAATGAGCATGGGAATACAGATTAGAAAGGTCTTATGATGGCAGTGACCTACTATAGAGTGTAGGATCTAACAACTGGAGCATTTCTCATTTCAAGGACAAAAACCACAGATATTTCAGATCTAGTCTGCATTGGCATTACCTCACCCAATAACATTTATGTACTGTAACTGCCATACCTCTCCAATTTAGGTTGGGCAGCAAAGTATGGCTCGAGTGGCTGATGATGGAGAGACGTGTGGTCTAAGTTCTGGCTGCATGGAGTGCGGCTCACTGGAATGACAGCCTGTCAGGGGGATATGTGGGTCTGTGAGCATGCACAGAGCTGGAAATGGACCCTAACAGGATCTTTGTGCGTGGTGGGCTGACCTCTCCAGCACAACCCATTACACTTTATTTATTTATCCTGTTCCATTTTGTCACCGGCTGTTCAATTTTTGATGGGCATCCCTGCAGCGGTAACCTCCCTCGGGAGCTGTGTCTGGTGGCCGGTGGGGCTCAATTATAGATGGCAGGGAAGCACAGGAATGCAGGTGTCAGTTCGAGAGGTGTAGGCGATGAGGTTTGTACTGACAGTGCAGTCCACTAGGCCAGAGTTGCACAGAAAGCATGTTAAGCAGACCAGGTCAGAACCTGCCAGGTGCTGCTAATGGATTTGCTAGTATCTGAGTAAATTAGCAGGTACATCTGTTCAGTTTCAGATGAACAACATGACTGAGAGTAAATGAGCAGCTCCAAGCTTACCTAAACACACCTCCCAGCATGCACTGCGGTTATAAACAGACAAACAGAGAAAGCTTCAGCATGCACTGAACTGATTCATCATCAAACATTCCTAGTGGGGTTTTGTAACAGCAAATGGTCTACATTTTTAGTTATTTATTATTTTTCCAAGGTCAAGTTCTTTAAAAAATGCAGGCTATTGAAATTGGTATGATCATGGAAAAATGGTTTTGTTCAACCCAATTAGAGAGGTGGCTGTGCATGTCCTGCTTCCTATTCCCTGAAGTACAAGTGCTGGGGGGTGTGCTGGAGGGGACGAGTCCAACATTAGCCTCTCCTTTCTGAAGTCACGGGGGTTTGTGGAATGTGTTCACATGCAGAGGAGGGGATTACATGCTTCATGGTCAATGACAGATAACATTTTGAAAGGAGGAAAAATATATTTTATGTTCACTTGAGTGTTACCTATGTGTTACCTTCTGTGTATTATCAAATGTGTATCATTCGACAAAGTAGAGATATATTTAGACTGGCTGAAACACAAACTGCTTCAGACAATTTAAATTATATCACCAATAATCATATAATTCTGTGTCTTTTACAGGATTATTCTTCAATTACAGTTTTCTGTAGGGAAAAGAAAACAACTTGAAATTTAGAAAAAGATTTTTTAACTTTCTTGTAAAATGTAATATATTGCATAGACCATATGAACCTGGCTGGTATACACCATGCATTTGTGTTGTAATTCTATAGTGTTAGCAGGTTTTTACATTTTTAGTAAAGTAAAACACATCCTTACTTATGTTTGTGAGTCAATGGAATATGTACTGTACATTGTTGCTGGTTACACAAATACTGTGAAAATAACCAGAAAATAAGATATCAAGAGTCTGTTGATGTTGTTGGGTCACTGACATCAGGAAGTCATGGCATGCAAAGGACATGCGACCAAATATAAAAAATGATTACTTTATTCTATATATAAATGCAGGGGTGCCAATAATTGTGGCCCACATGGTTTTGTTAAAAATAATAATTTCTTGATGAGGAATTTTTTTTTCTCATAATTAATTTATGGGTTGGATTTTTCAAGTTTTTTCAGTGTGAGATGAAGCTAATTCACCAAATGGTGATTTTTTAATAACCCTTTTTACTCACCTTTACCAGGGGTGCCAATAATAGTGGAGGGCACTGTATATTTTACTGCAGAAGAAATGCAATACACAATGATTCTGTATTGTGCAGTACAACAATCAGGAGAGTGCTGATATAAAATGTATGAGCTTGAACTACTAAGTGCAAGCTAGTTAGCAAGCAGTCATTAAGGTAGCCTACAGTAGGCCCTTACACTTACTGTTTCTTGTAACCTTCCATTGCTCACTATACAGCAGCTTGCTAATTTGAAAGAAAATGAGGCGAAGAAACTGAAATTCCCAAGAACAACTTTATTTTCAGGGAGTCAGACAACCCGATTTTTTTTTTTTACCTTCCATGCAAATGTGCAGAGAAAAATAATAATAATAATTCATTATAATTCTATCGCGCTTATCAAGGTACTCAAAGTCTCTTTACATTAAATACACGCAGGATAAAACAAGGTTTATTGGATCAATATAAAGATTTAAAAAATAAAGAAGTAAAAGATGGGAAATAGAAGGTTAGTTATTAAAAGAAATGGTGAAAAGATGGGTTGTGAGGGCTCTTTTGAAGGATGGCAGGGTGTCTGCCTTTCGCATGTGGCTGGGGAGAGGGCAGCAGGCTGCAGGCCCTGTCACCCCAGGTCCGGTGCTTTGTCCTGATGGTTTGGAGTAAGTTTGCATCTGCGGACCTGAGGTGTCGGGGAGGGGTGTGGCGGTGGAAGAGGTCAGAGATGTAGGGGGGGCCAGGCTGTTGATGGCTTTGAAGGTGATGAGTAGTAACTTGAAATCTATCCTGTATTTGATTGGGAGCCAGTGGAGGTCATGGAGGACTAGGGTGATGCGATCGGTGCGGTGGTTGGAGATGAGCCGGCGGACAGCAGAGTTTTGTACATATTGGAGTTTATTGAGGATTTCGTTTGATGAACCATATAAGATGCTGTTGCAATAATCAAGCCTGGATGTTATGAAAGCATGGGTCAATGTTCCTTAGGTGAAAAAAGGCCGTTTTAGTGATGGGAGGAATGAGAGGGAGGGTTCGAGGATGATTCCAAGGTTGTGGACGTGGGTGGAAGGGGTGACAATGGAGCCATCAATGTTAACTGAGTAATCCTGGGTGGAGCGGGTGAGAGATTTTGGGCCAATGATGAGAATTTCTGATTTATTGCAGTTGAGTTTGAGAAAGTTCTTTTGCATCCATGTTTTTACATCAGTGAGGCAGGTGGTGAGTAGCAGTGCCCATGGCGGCGGAGGATCTGTCCAAGTGGTAGAATGTACAAAAAATGCTTGATTAATCTGCCATTTCTGTATTTCACACAATATTAGCAGTGCATCCCTTCTTATGGTGATAGCTAGCCATGTGAGCTAAAGCCAGTCAATCTTATGGTGATAGCTAGCCATGTGAGCTAAAGCCAGTCAATCTTATGGTGATAGCTAGCCATGTGAGCTAAAGCCAGTCAATCTTATGGTGATAGCTAGCCATGTGAGCTAAAGCCACTAAATCTTTGTCTCCAACTGACCATTGGTCAGTTCAGTTCAAGTAATCATAGTACCAGACAAAGAAAACTCTGCTTGTGGAGCTATGTTTTAGACTCCTATTAGAAGAGACATTGTGATGGGTATTCTCAGGATGGCTGTAGGGACAGGGTAACAGGGAGATAATGCTGAGCTGCTGGTCATGGCCCCTGCAGACCCAAGAGATGCAGCCACAACTGTATATGTATATTTAAAAATTGTAGGTGAAAGTTGAGGACAGTGATTGATACATCTCATTTGCTAGCTCCTTGTTAGAATGAGTGATTGAGAATCGATTTCACCTCCCCAATAATGTTCTGGCTGTGCATTGCAAGGCCTGGATCTGCTCTCTGTAACTACCTGTTTATTTATTTTGTGTAGCAAATTAAGCTTAATGCTGTTTCTGAACTCTCCTGTCACTGCATTGTCTTCAGCTAAAGCTAAAGTAATTTCTCATGATCTTCTTTTCCTCTCTCAACCTGTCTCTTATGATAACAGTAAAATGTATGTTTGTCTGCTGCTATAGACTTTGATAAATTGATAAACTATGTATATATTATAAGTCCCCTCTGACCTGATCACCCTACCTATTTTCACAAGAATTTTAATAATTTATTGATTGAAATAGTTTGCTCACTGCAGTCGTATTTTTTAAATGGGCTATTCTAATTTTGTAAAACATTTAAAATGGGCATTTGTTATGTAGGCCTATTTGGGGTAATATATTTAATACATTCATTGTTTCTTTATGGACTGTTACATAAGCCTTTAGTCACTCCCACTGGTCTGCATTCTTAGTATAGTACTTGATCAGGTGTTTTAAATGTATTTAAATAGTACATCAGAGGCTCCTGGGTTAAGGCACTCTTCTGTTGTGTGGATGGGCCCCATGGTCTTGTATAAAAATTAAACCATGTCATTGCCTGCAGTGGCCAGTGATGGGTCTCAGGGGGTGGGACGCCCGTGTCCCATCATGCACTAATGACCCCCTCTGGTACCCAGTCTGTCTTTACAAGCTGCACGTGATGTTGTCCTCCTTCATTGCAATATCGTGAGCAACACAGAAGTGTGAGCGAACAGAAGTATTTTTTTGGGCTGCTGCATTAATAAATATCTTCAAATGCATCAAAAATTCCATTTGAAAGTCATTAATTTTTATAGAGTCATATATTTGACCAAGGTTTGGCATCTATCTCTTCATCTCCACTTTTTGATATTTAAATCTTCTGGATTGTGCTGGATAAAGAAAATTTGCAGTTACAAAAACAACGAGCAGTTTTATGAAATGACTGTTCGGTTTAGAAAACAAGCTTACATTGTTAGTGGTACTGGAACGTGACCTACTCCATGGGTCCAGTCCTCAAGTCCGGTCCTCAGTGGAGTATTTGGCACTCCCAGTGTGATTTAGGCCTTTAGGGCAACAGCACTGACGCATACAGGAGATGCTTCTGACAGATACATGGCCCTGGTCAGGGGAGGGAATCCTTGTCTTAAAAAGAGGAACTAGTGAAGGCCTGGAGTTGTGAAGAAATCCAGTGGTTGTTCCTAAGAACAAGTGGTGCCCAGGGTGAAGTAAGTGATTGAAGTTAATGGGATATGAGGAATAAAGAGGATTTTCATGGAACATTCCAGCACAGCGTCATGTTCCCTTGTGAATGTGTTAGGCTGCACGCTCGCGGAGCACAGAAGGTTTATTATTTGTTCTTTACCTCCCATCCCCTCCCCAGCTTTATGTCTCACTCTCTGTTCTGGGTTTGTAATTTTAGTTGTGAGATCTCTATGTATGATCCCTGTCCATTTTAATTTGTGGCTTTTACAGGTCTGCCTTAGAGAAAGTGTTAAACTTCCTCTGACAATAATAGCAACTGTCCTATACATGTCCGAGTCAGTGCTCAAGTATTTCTGTTTGAAAGTCTCTGTCTGTTTATGTCTGTCTTTATATATGTGCTTGTCTTGCTCTGCATGTCTCTCTTTCTGTCCTTGTCTCAGTCTGTCTGTCTGGTGCTTCATTACATCTCTTTAGTAGATTTTTCTGTTGTTGTTTTTTTTGTCAACCACTCTGCAGTGTCTGTAGAGCCTGATAGAAATGTACTCACTGATATGGAGTCTATCTAACCCTGCTGGAGCTGAACCCTTTTCTGTGAAACAAAATGATTCATTTGTCACTTCCCATTGAAAACAGCACTGTTTTTGACAGCGTATGAAGAATGAACCGGGATGACTATGTGTACAGCATTCACATGTATGTGTGTGTGTGTGTGTGTTTGCTTGAATCTGTACAAAGAATGTGTGTGTGTGTGTGTGTGTGTGTGTGTGTGTGTATGTGTGTGTGAGAGAGAGAGAGAGAGAGAGAGAGAGAGCGATTGCGAGAGCATAGCTCTCACTGGCAGAGTAGCTAGCTAGCACTGGCAGAACCTGGCTACCCAAAGAGGAAATTCTGTGTGCTTACAGCGCCAACAAGCAAAGTTGGGATAGAGCAGCTTTCTTCAGTTCTTGTAAAATGTAGATATTTAAAATAAATATTTCGAAGGACAATAAATCTTACATTTGAAAATTTGTTATTGTTATTGCTGTTGCATTCAAGATTTTACTAAACAAAATATGCATTTATTTTATGTAATTTGAATAAATATTGCAATATTAAATTGAAGGTAGAGAGAGACAGACAGACACCTGCATGTTGTCCATTGAAGTTATAGATGTGAGGAATGTAAATGTCTGTGAAGTTTTTCCCCCCAATGTCTTACAAAAGGCAAATGTGGAGTCAAACCTGACCTTTGCTAGCAAGTGAAACAGATAGGTTGTTGAGTTAATTAGTGTTCCACCTGCCCAACACAGTCAATCGTGGGGTCTGGTCACAGAGACAGTGTCACACTTACATGTCTTTCCCCACATGACTTTTCAGATAAATATTTATGCGTTAATGTTTCAGTCAATGTTTCAGTCAAACAAAATGTGTTTTTTATATGTTAGGAGTTGAATCATAAATAGGTTGAATCACAAAAGAAGAAATATAAAGAAAGGTAGCTTTTTTGAAAATGTAAGACCAATATAAAAACATAACATCTCTAAAAGAGGGCTGAACTCTTCTCTGAAGCCAATGTGATTTCTTTGTGTCTCTTAATGTTGTTTTTTTACCCTTCCTTTTCATGAACACTGAAGATGGTTATGATGTAATGAAGATTGAAGACATAAGGAAAGGCTCCATTAGTTTTTTTTTTTCTTCAGTAAATTAAACCTCAATTAATCACACTTAATGGCCCTTATAATACTTCCTCCAATACAAATGCTGGCTTTTCACTGTTCAAGGTTACTTTGTATTGTTTTGACACATCATTGTGGATAATGTATGATGTGTAGATCACTTTAACTGTGATGTGTTTTGGGTTGTGTTTGGTAATACCTGTCTTATATTTAAATGCTGAATTGTGAATCTGCTCTCACACAACGCCCAGCATGCTCTGACTCACAATGTTTGAGAAAAAAATTTATCAGAAAATGAACAAAAGTGAAGTTTTTTTGGAGGTAGCTTAGGACTGTCTTCTCAGCTAGGTGTTGAACGGTGCATGCTTTGATGCTGAGACTCTGCAGAGTGTCGTGTGTAATGATCAAGGAGCAAAAGGATTGTAACCTAGTGGTTACAGGTTTAGGTTGTTTTCATTACTCTGGATGAGAACATAGATCTACTAAATGCTAAATTGTAAATGTCTGCAAGGCTATGTTGAACTGTTCTAGAGCCTTAGGGAGCTATACTGTGTGTGTGTGTGCGTGCGTGCGTGTTTGTGTGTGTTTGTGCATGTCTCCATGTGAGGTTTCATCATGTCTTAACAGTGTAACAGTAAACCAATGCACCTATATTTATGCACACAGTGAGTCATCAGCAGCAGTCCATTATAGAAGAAAGTGTGACCTATTCCCATTCTGTGGAGGGGAAGACTGTTTCACAATGCCACTCTCTCCTGCGCAACAGGATTAATGTTGCCTCAGGTCTGCAAAAAAAAAAGGAGGCCTCACCAGAAAGTAGCTTTATTCTTGTAGTAGTGGAGATCTCTACAGTACCGAACATGACATTGGGCTAGATTGCTAAATATACCTATATTATCTAGGTTTCAAAACCTATTTCAGGTAATGCTGCAGTATTTGTACAGTAAGGGGTATTCTGCAATAACTTTTTTAGCGTAATATCACAATATCCCAAGTGCAACATGAGCTAATACAGCAGCACCCCTTCAGTTACTCCTATGGGTTAATGCTTTAGTATCTATCTCCAGAATAATACTACAGTAACCCAGAAGTAACTCATTCAGGGAAAGGGTACATTTCTTTATATTAACTTGCTCAGGGTACTGATTTATATATCAGCGGACAGGGCATGTCGCCTGTCCGCTGATATACAGTGCCCTCCACTATTATTGGCACCCCTGGTAGAGTTGAGTAAAAAGGGTTATAGAAAATTCACCGTTTGGTGAATTAGCTTAATCTCACACTGAAAAAAGGAGAAAAATCCAGCCTTTAATTTAAGTTAATGTATTATGTTGACAAAAAATTCCTTATCAAGAAATAATTATTTTTAACAAAACAACAATTATTGGCACCCCTGCATTTATATATAGAATAAAGTTATAATTTTTTATATTTCGTCACATATCCTTTGCATGCCTTGACTTTCTGATGTCTGTGACCCAACCCTTCAAAGAAGAAACCCTTCCAGGTATCCATCCATATCTACTGTATTTCTGGCAGTAGAGTGATGGTTTAAGGCTTGTTTGATATGTCAGACCCTTGATGACTTCGAGCCATTTAGCCAACCATGTGTTCCATACTGTTCCAGTGTAATTTACAGCTAAATCTAGTCCCACCCCCCAATTCCCATGGAGATCCATTCAAATGCAGAATGTATTTTTCCCATAATAAATAAAATTTTTATAACCCTTTTTACTCATCTTTACCAGGGGTGCCAATAATAATGGAGGGCACTGTAAGTGATAGTGAGGTAAAATATTTTAACTGAGCTGGTTTATGACAGTGTGATCCAGATTAACATAGTTTATCAGAAATGTTTTGGATGTGTTGTATTGGCCACTATTCTGTGACTCAAAGTTCATCACGGTAGCCTGTCTGTGTATGAAGACTCTTTCTAATGTCATTACTGAGACCTGTAAAAAAGTCCAGACATTCTGTGCAGGACCCAATTGGGCTGCCACTTTATAATCCTTTGTGATTTAAATTACCCTCGCAGTCACTGGAAAGAGGTTTTTAAATTAAAGTTAAGAACTGATGGTGATTGTGGCTTTCTCATGCTAAATTCCCTTCTGCTATCATGGGTTATCTGTCCTTCACCATTGTGAAGTAGAACAGCGGTCAGTTCTGTGGGTGTGGGTGTTTGGCACGTCCGTTACTGGCAGTATGAGCTCTCCCGATCGTACTGCAGTACAGTTAAGCGTTTATCGGGTACTATAGATGACGAACGTGTGTGTCAGTCGTATATAAACACCAGTTGCTGGCTGTATTGACCTCGTGAGGAACACATTGTTTTGAACTTAACAGACAGCGAGGAGGAAAGTCCCAACACTCCAAATCGTATAAATTTCTCTCTTCCTGCATAATTCAGGACATAGCAGGGCACTGAGCTGAGCCCAGCACAAGGGTAAAAGGGAGGGGGTGGGCAGCACAGAGCAGGAAAATAGTGTCCAAGAGCTGATTACTCCCGCTGGAGGAAGTTCCAATGAGTCACTGCTTCCCAAGCAGAGTTTAGCGGATGGTCCTTCAGACTGGGGAGAGAGGCAGAGAGAGGGGAGAGAGGAGATCGAAGACTCAAGTTTTCTTCTATTGATTTCCTCCTCTGGTTTTCCTCTCTGCAGTTATTGAGTGTTGAATGACAGTAAATTGACTGTTTTCAACCATTTTTATCCCTCCTGTTCTCCTACAACTTTCCCTCCTCTATGTCCCAGCATGCATCCTTGACCTGACCATAAAGACCCTGGCTTCCAACTTGTGTTATTGTTGTCACTACAAATCAAAGTAAAATTAGTCAGTGCACTGAGCAACAGATTTTCAGAGGCACTTGGAGAGTTGTGATACAGTGCTGTAGTGGTTGTTTCACAGTTGTTTCCTATTCAAACATCAGGATTATACTATAGGATTTTACAGTACCGTAGAGATCATTGAAAAGCCATTTTCAGTGCTGTAGACATTATTCAAGTGATGTTTTGCATTTCTGAAGCAGTGGTCAGAGCTCTATATGGTGAAAGGTTTTGTGTAAAGAGATCATTGAAGAGAGGATTTTTACAGGTCTGAAGAGGCTGTTGGAGAGTCATTTACAGTGCTGAGGAGATTGTTAGGGAGGTGTTTTAACAGCTCTGCAGGGAATGTTGCAAAGTTGGACATGAAGGGACTGTTCGCGATGGTGTTTCCCCCGCTCCTACTACGAGTCCAGTGAGAGATCCAGCGGCATTCGGAACTAATTGTGGATTATTCAGGAAGGCCTTCATTAGCACTTGCCACACATGGTCACCAGATGTGTGGCTAGCGAGAATGGACTGCCTTACCCCCCCCTGCCCCCCCTCTTCCTCTAACCTAATAGTCTGCCCTTTGTTTCCAC
Source organism: Ilyophis sp. 1 JC-2022 (assembly GCA_022702515.1). Taxonomy (NCBI): domain Eukaryota; kingdom Metazoa; phylum Chordata; class Actinopteri; order Anguilliformes; family Synaphobranchidae; genus Ilyophis; species Ilyophis sp. 1 JC-2022. The sequence continues at coordinate 94,450,459 of CM040404.1, read as the reverse complement.
AGGGCTATTGTGCATTAAGTGTGCCCCAGCCTGGTAAGAGAAGTCACCCAGGGCTGAATGGAACTCTTTGTAACAAAGAGGGAGAGAGCCCGTGGACTGGGGGGCTGGGAGGAGTTCATGCATGTCTCTGGAATTTTTATGGCTTGTTTTTGCAGTTTTAGAATTCTGAACTGTAGCCCATAACATATCCATTCCACCTTCCTCAGCCCCACTCTGATATGGCTTTTGTCTATGCTAAAAATATATATGATTCTGTGGGGTTGAGTGTTTGTATGCACAATGTATTCCATGTTTAGGATTAACTAAATTGTTCATACTTAACAAGCTTCTCAGCTTATCTGAATTTCACTCGTCATTCACAGCGTTGAGACCGAGGTTGTTTGTCCATCCTAAGGTCCTCGGTTTGTGTAAAAGTTGATGCAGAAGCCGCACAGTTTTTTAAATTATTTTATTATTATTGAGGTTGATACTGAGTCTTTTCCAAAATTGTGCACGAGTTCATACTGAAGTTCAGCTTCTGTAATACCTGAATTTTCAGTTAGTCCCAGAGTTGACACTGATGATTCTCAGTTTCTTTGAGTTGACTTTGAGGCTCCTCAAATTGTCTGAGTTGATAATGAAGCTGAAATAAACTGTCTCAGAGTTGTTACTGAGGCTCCTCGGCTTTTTTAAATGTGGAACATGAGATGCAGAAAGCTACTGTGTGGAGGGCGAAGCGGGTCTTTGTGATGGTTCCTCTTGTGTCAGGGTGGCAGCAGTTGCTATGGTGCTGTTTACAAACACATTACTTCCCCAGCCTTTCTTGCCACAAAGTGGAGAGGCTTGTGGAGAGGTGAGTGGTATTGATTTTGAATCGAACCCGTTACTCTGTTTGGAAGCTAATGCACTTTCCACCAAACCAAAAAAGAAGGAAAACAAAGAACAGCCACTCTACTGCTTTACCAAAGAAAAAAGATTTCTACAGAGGAAAACATGTTTGAAAGAGGAAATCAATTAAACCTAACCCTCATATTTTGTTGACTGGTAACAACGAGTCTATAAGGAAGAAAACAGTGTTGTCCATAAAAAATTAAACTCAGTGAAAGTGTGCTCATTGAAGATGTGGCCCATTCAATGTTTAATAGTTAAAGAGGTGATCCAGTCAAGATATAATGGTTTCGGACATTAAGGTCTAAGGTTATGGGGAGTGTTCTTATTGCATGTGCTGGATATGTGGCCCAGTAAAGGTTCATGTTTTGGTTGTTTTCTGTTGTTGAATTTTGATTGCAGTATGCTAGTATGTTTAGCTTGGTCCCCCTCCCTGTCTGTAGGACCCCTAAATCACAGAATATTTTTTCTTATGTGGTGCCCTTATTGTGTGAATGACCAGCTGATTAAAGCAGGAGGTTGAAATATATTTTCTGGCCTCTAAGGTAATGACATCTAAAACTTGAAATCAAATTAGTGCATTACAGGGTACAGATAACAGTCAGTCATGAGCTTCTAGTCAACCCCCCCCCTCCTTATGTAGAGTGTCTAACTCCATTCCTCTCCTTATGTAGAGGGTCTAACTCCATCCCCCCTTCCTATGTAGAGTGTCTAACTCCATCCCCCTCCTTATGTAGAGTGTCTAACTCCATCCCCCCTTCTTATGTAGAGTATCTAACTCCACCCCTCTTTATGTAGAGTGTCTAACTCCACCCCTCTTTATGTAGAGTGTCTAACTCCACCCCCCTTCTTATGTAGAGTGTCTAACTCCATCCCTCCTTCTTATGTAGAGTGTCTAACTCCATCCCCCTCCTTATGTAGAGTGTCTAACTCCATCCCCTCCTGATGTAGAGTGTCTAACTCTACCCCCCCTTCTTGGCCGAGAGTCTAAATCCATCCCTTCTCCGTGTGTACAGTGTTTCATTTCATAAGTTGTAGTGACTACACTGGGATGAGTAGGTGTTTAGTAATTGCAATGGGGTGACTGTGGTCTTCGAGATGGCATTTAGATGAGCAGGTATGTTCAGTGGCTTGGGTGAGTAGCTGTGTTTAGTGACTGCTCTTGGATGAGTGGATGTGCTTAATGAATGTGATGTGGTGAGTAGGTGTATTTAGTAACTCTGCTGGGGTAATATTGTCTGTCCGAAAAGCGTTCAGGAAACATGGTGGTGTTAAGCAAGGTTGAGGAAGTGATAGGCCTGCAAGTGGAGGCTTGGCTGAGGGTGCAACTGTGATTTTCCCGTTTTCCTTTGAGGGGCTGCGCTACAGTCTTCTTTTGTACTGTCTCAGGAGTTATTAATCCAGTATGAGGTCTGAATGAATCAGGGTAATGCATGGTTACAGTACTAATTCACCGCCCCACTGTTTGTGTCTGTTCTAATTAAGGCAGAGTCATGGCGCGGTCTGTTCCATATTATATGCTGCGTCCCCTCCCTGGAGGACCAATGGGGGAGAGTTACCCCCAGGTTCACTTTAATTGTTTTCTTCCTTGAAGTGCAGAGTGTGGGTGGAGCATGCTAATTCCAGTGGGGGGTTACTGTGGCAGCGACAGGCTGCAGGGGCTGTGCAATGGAAGAGTCTTGGTTGTTGATTTAAACCACACCTTCCAGCATTCCTGCCCGAGACACAATAGCCTTTGTTATCCAGCACGTCTTCTTACCCCCTAATGACCCGTCTACTGAACGCCATTGTCTCGAAATACTCTGTCACACACTCGCATACACACTCAACAATAGGCACCACACAGATATTGCAAGATGTTTTTTTTGCTTTACCATGCAGTGAACAGAGTGCAGACTGAAAATGTGTTACATATCCGTGTGCTAATTAAAACCATCCTTTACCATGTGCAAGTGAAAAATCAACAGCCTTAATTATGATAATTAGCACCAACTTCTTTTATATTCCCACGCAAACAAAGCAAATGGTATCAAATGAAGCTGCACGTTAACGAGGTCGTCTGTCAATATCTGCTAATCACGTATGGGTCATTTCTCCACAATGAAGCATTGATAAAGATCTGGGTGATTTCTCCACAGTGGAGCATTGACTTGTCCACAGTCACGGTGATGCTGGTCTGGTTGTGAATGCAGTGGCCTTGGTTGCCTGTCCACCGTTTCTCCAAATGGAATGACTTATTTTACCTATGGGATTTATGTAATTTCTAAATTCTGGCTTTTATTATACCTTTTAATGTAGCACGTATCTTATCACTCATTTTTGATCTGACCTTTACAGTTGGTTTAACTTACTTAGGAGCTGATTATAGTGGAGTTAATCATGTCCCAAAGTTGAGTTTATCATATCTCTCATTTAATAGTTTATCATAGTGGAGTTTATCATGTCTCAAAGTTGAGTTTATCGTATTTCTCACTTAGGAGTTTATCATGTCCCAAAGTTGAGTGTATCGTATCTCTCACTTAGGAGCTGATCATAGTGGAGTTTATCGTATCTCTCACTTAGGAGTTTATCATAGTGGAGTTTATCATGTCCCAAAGTTGAGTTTATTGTATCTCTCACTTAGGAGTTTATCATGTCTCAAAGTTGAGTTTATCGTATCTCTCACTGTAAAGCTGATCAATGCTCTGTCTGTGATGTGATTCTCTGACACATGAACTTATCATAGATATACATTTTTATTTTTTGTGTTTACAGTGTCATACAGCAACAGGAGAGCTGTAGAAAAATGAAGACGGCTGAACCTGAAGACCGGTAGGTATATGTGTATTTCCACTCTTGTGTTTAAAGAGCGGTGCTGGTGTAAACAGGGCCATACTAGTGTAACTAGAATAAGCAAAGAAAAAACCATCGGAATTGTCTGCATGTGGTGATTATGTTTAGGGCAGGTGATGAGTGAACCAGCGCTGTATTCCTCATAATTGTAAATGCTGGAAAAAAGGCTTCCGCAACACTGAGGGGAGGTTTATGGTAAGACAGTCATCATAGGAGGCCATTGTCAAAACAACCATTTAACTCCAGTTTAATGAGTGCTTTTTCTTAATGAATGTTAAAGGCAGAGACAGAAGTGATACCGCAGCTACAGTATGTCTGATGAAAGGATTGAGATGTTGTGGTCGCAGGTTGTTTATAAAGAGATTAAAGACGATGTCACTTGTCTGCTGTTTCCTCTGCCTTTTCCTCTTTCAGAGGGATGTCACTCTGGTGATTAACCGACTGGCAGTAAGATCCACACAAGTCAGGACTGTGTTGTTTTAAACAGGCTTGTTACTGTTTGGCAGATGAAGAATGTGTTTTAGATAGGGTTAACATTTGATAATTGGGAGCAGGTTCAATACAGGATTTTTAAAGTTTTGGCTGATAATGGGTTTATTTTACAAAGGTTTTTTTTCTGTTACAATACTAATACAGATTCAATACATACACTTTTTCTGTTTTTGGAATTTTTGTAGCACTAGGTGCACTGGGTGCATTTTTAGTCATGTTTTTTTGTGTTAGGCAGATAGGGGGCATGTTTGAGTTAGTTGAGGGGTGTTTTTTCGGGCAGGAGATCGGGCTGTCCGCCTTCATTTTGTATTATTTCACTTTATTTAGATGGGGGAAAGCAGAATGTTCCAAATAGAGATGGGATCACAGTACAGAAAGTCTCACGGCTGGGAATCGAACCCCTGACCATGCGGGAGAATTCCTATATGTTCTTCTTTTTTAAATTAAACCATCAGGGGATATTTTTGAGACAGGATTTAAAATTTTAGACAGATGAGGGCACGTTTGGGATGATTTATAATATTAGATGTATATTAATATTGGATGTATGGGGGGCATATGTTAAACAGGGTTTTTAATGTTAAACAGAGCTACTTCATTGTGATCTAGTCTCTCAGGCAGTACTGTGCCAGCACTGTGGAATTAGGTGAATTCACTTCTCCGTAAATGGGACCTTTATCCTCATCTCTACCACTTGCCTCTCCTCCTCTCCTAGTTCCTCCCTCCCTCTATCCTTCTCTCTATCCCTCTCCTTCTCCATCCGTTTCTCCGCCCCGTCTTCTCTCCTTTCGTCTCCCTCCCCTGTTCTTGTTTGATGTGATAAAAAGCATGTTGCCTAACACTCTGCATGCTGTTTAATTTGGTCTCATCCGATGAAAACAAACTCTGTATGTCACGTTTCAGCCCCTCCGTCTCTCTCACTTGTCCTGTGTGTATAGGAGGCCCATGGCAGAATGTGTGATTGGAGACCCCCCCACCCCGCCCGTTCTTAATTGTGTTGTAAATTACCTTTGCTCTGTATTAGGCCCTGCCAGTCCATCAGGGCCATGTATGGAGGGGGGGGTGGGGGGGTGCAGAGAGGGCGGGGGGCTCTGTTTGATGTAAGCTCTGCGCAGGGCCGCTCTGTATGCATTAGCGTGAGCGGGATCATTATGTGGCCTGTGTATTTGAGTCATTTTTATTTAAGATCGCAGACAATGGGCAGCTGATTGAGGGAAACAGGAGGGAGACAATGGTGGTCTGTGACAGACAATACAGCACCATTCCTCCAGCTCTGCTTTAGAAGGACTCGGCGCATTGGGCCCGGAGAAAACATGCTGCTTAGGAGGAGGAATATTTTGCCGTGGTATGTCATTATTTTGCAAATTTCTATTATCTCATCATGTTGTCTTCATTGTAATTGCAGCTAATTAGGAGGCTGGTTAGAGCCCGGCTTTGAGGCTGGCTTTTCTCTGAAAAGAGCCCACCGATTCCCGCTCCACACGAGAGGAGGCAGAGAAAGGGGAGATTAATCTGGTTACCTTGGCGACACTCGCTTCCATCTGCGGAGAACAATGCATTTTTGTTTCCTTGGATCAGTTCAGATCAACAGAACGTGGTTTCCCTCCGTAACAATACTGAATTCTTTTTAACTGCCCCCACTCGCTTCCCATCTCCCCCTCACCCTCGCCCCCACCCCTACCCCCATCCTCCTGTCCCTCCGTTCTCCCCTTCTTACTCTCTCTTCATCTGGTGCCCTGTCTTCCTCTGCCTCTTCCTCTGTCCAGCCTTCTCTAACGTGACGGGGCCGTGAGGGAGGTGTCTCGCAGTATCTGTGGATCAAAGGGCAGAAGCGCAGAGGTTGTGAGGGTGGTGACCTTTGACCTCATCACCCAGAGCTAGAAGGCTCACTTCCACCCCCCCCTCCGATCTGGAAAGCAGTTAATAATAAATAATACAGTCTGCTCTCCCCATGGCCGTTTCTATCTAAGGGAGTGAGACACAATGAGGCAGCCACTTTGCTGTGGTTCTGCGACACTACAGGATAGATACTGTGAGTCCCTTACTGCAGAGGGCAGGGGTGTGATATGAATCTACAGGACAGGATCGGAATATGCTGTGATTCTGCAGGACAGGACATGACTGTGCTGTGACTCCACAGGTCAGGAGTGTCCCCTGTCTAAAATTGAGGACAGGAGTGTGTTGTGACTGTACTACAGAGGACAGGAGTGCATCTTGACTCTAAAACAGAAAAAAACACAGTGTGATATGACTCAAGAAATCAGAAATGTTCTGTGACCGCACCAGAAGACTGAAGTGTACGGCCATTTTAAATGAGCTGTGATTCACACAGCACAGGACTAAACTGTGACTTGGCTGAGTGGGTTCAGATTAATAAAAGCCTTTGTTCTTTTTGTCCTAAATGCATCCGCTTCAATATCACACGACTTCTTGTTGTTAGGACTCTGAGGTTGGATTGGAGCAGAACACAAGGTCTCTCCATCTGGTGTTCACTCAGCACTGTGGAGAGATTCACACAGTGTAGAGGCCACTGTAGACATCTGCCTCGCTGTATATCACGCACACTCACACATGTACACACGCACGCACACACACATATAGACAGACGCGCACACACACACACGCACACACACATATACTTTTGTCCTCCTGTCCCTCTGTCTCTGCTGTAGGAGATGTTTATGGTTGCAGTTTTCTGTTTTGAAAGTGGTTAAAATTATCAAAAATTATTAAATTAATCCACCAAAACAAAAAAAGCCCTTCAAACAACTATTTTCAGAGCAATAGACTGTTTAAACTCAAGTTTTACTTGCGTGTTAAGAATATGTGGTATCTTGGGCAAAAGAAAGGCGTCTCTCTGGTACCAGCACACATACTTATCTTTGTGGAGAATTTCCTGTTGTGTTTAATGTTTAGTCAAAGTGAAGGGCTGATGGGACACTCTAATTTAACATGTCATCTCTGTCCAAATCCCTTCAAACAGGAGCTTCATGCCAAAAACTTACTCCTTTTTTTCTCTCTAAATTTCACTGGTGCCAGAAAAACTGCATCTTGATACATAGCATTCAGAAAAGGTTGCACAATTTTACTTTTAACAGCAGTTGCCTTCCAAACCTTAACATGTGCTGTACATACGCACCTGTTCTTCTAATTAAAAAAGTTGGAGTATATTTGAACGGGGGAAGAGATACTCATTAATCCAGCCCTGCTTTTTTATTAATTCATTTATCCACATATTTAACTATTGAGCACAAGTCTACCATTACCATTGTGCTCTGTGCATCAGGCTCTCCAATGCTCTGCACTGGCTGCGTGCATCAGGCTCTCCTGTGCTCTGCACTGGCTGCGTGCATCAGGCTCTCCAGTGCTCTGCACTGACTGTGTGCATCAGGCTCTCCAGTGCTCTGCACTGACTGTGTGCATCAGGCTCTCCAGTGCTCTGCACTGGCTGTGTGCATCAGGCTCTCCAGTGCTCTGCACTGGCTGTGTGTATCAGGCTCTCCAGTGCTCTGCACTGACTGTGTGTATCAGGCTCTCCAGTGCTCTGCACTGGCTGCGTGCATCAGGCTCTCCAGTGCTCTGCACTGACTGTGTGCATCAGGCTCTCCAGTGCTCTGCACTGGCTGTGTGCATCAGGCTCTCCAGTGCTCTGCACTGACTGTGTGCATCAGGCTCTCCAGTGCTCTGCACTGACTGTGTGCATCAGGCTCTCCAGTGCTCTGCACTGGCTGTGTGCATCAGGCTCTCCAGTGCTCTGCACTGACTGTGTGCATCAGGCTCTCCAGTGCTCTGCACTGACTGTGTGCATCAGGCTCTCCAGTGCTCTGCACTGACTGTGTGTATCAGGCTCTCCAGTGCTCTGCACTGGCTGTGTGCATCAGGCTCTCCAGTGCTCTGCACTGGCTGTGTGCATCAGGCTCTCCAGTGCTCTGCACTGACTGTGTGCATCAGGCTCTCCAGTGCTCTGCACTGGCTGTGTGCATCAGGCTCTCCAGTGCTCTGCACTGGCTGTGGCGTTATAATAATAGATGTGTACTGACTTCGCTATAGTCTTAGTCATGTCGAACCCATTATTTGTATCATAATATTCAAATTTAGTCATAGAGGGGTCAGAAAAAGCAGGAAGTGCATGAAAATTTAACATAATGTTTTATACTTGTAATCATGTGTCCTGTAATTCTCAGGACACATGATTTTTTGTCTCTTGCTTGTGAATATACTATGAATGAATTTTTTTATGTTATGGTTTGTAGCCTGTACTTAAGTTTCTGGCATAAGAATGGTTTTAGTCATAGGGGCTCATTTGAGGTGTTGCTGGGAGGACAGGGGTGGTGGAGCCATTTTCTATAAATTGGCAGAAACCCTCATTAGTCTGCTATATAGGGAACTAGTGGACCATTTGAGGTACAGTCACTGTAGCCTACCCTCACTGAAAGTGCAAGGGCAAAATATCTCGAACCGGCTGCGGACATTCCCGATTTGGGTGGGAATTGGATATATACAGTCCTCCTTGATTAGTACTCAAAATGACTGGTAAACAAATGTGAATGACATCTGTGGCTCGGTTCATAGACTTCATGCATGACAGCACCAAGTCATGTTTGCGCTTTGGCCACCTCCTTAGGAGAAGGAAGAAGGAAGTCATAGGTGCTAACAATGGCAGAGCATGAATTGGTTTTATTATTTTGAGATGAATGTTTTTTTCTTTTGTTTTAAAGCAAAACTAATCCAATAATCAGTGTTTGTGGCTTGTTCTATTGTTAGTTCTTCAATGTGTAGCACTGACAGCAGCAACGTGCAGTAGCTTGCTACCAAAGTATTTACTCAGCGTGGAAATTGACATCTTGTTTGTAAGTAGGCAGGCATCAGTGACGATCATGAGCTGAGCTCAGACAGCTAGTTTACATTGAGCTTGACAAGGACCATCATAGAAAACCATCCTCCACCAAACTGAGCCGAGCAAGCTCGCTTGGTTCCAGTTTTACAAAGGCATATTAGATTGCACTGGATTATCTGTGTTACACTGTGCTTTCCAGGCCTTGATGATCTCTGTTATGGTATATTCAAATTAGCATATGCAGGGATGGCATGCAATACTGGTAGTCAGTATCCGGTGTTTCAAGAAATAGAAGAATACACTGTTTTTTATTTTAGCATAGTGTCAGTACGGATATTATGACCCTGAAACCAGTTCTGCAATTGGAGAGGACTCGATTCTGGGTCATAAAGTATTATGTTATCACTCTGAAACCAATTAGGAGATGCTGGACGTTTCAGGGCGCAATGCTGAGGGGAAGGGATGTGAATGTAAAAAAAGTCAAATTATTTTTGGTGATAGTGGCATGCTTGAAAATAATGTTTTTTTAAATCCGTCTGCTTTTCAGGCATTTTGTACTTATGTGTTTTGCCAAGCTATAGACAACGGGCAGTGAATGCGCCCAACCACTAGACTTCTGCACAGGGCTAAAGGATCCCTTTCAGACTGTGCTGTATGGGGCTGAATACTGGATTCCTGGTTGGAGGAGGGGTCATGCTGGTGAAAAAGACTGTGTATGTGTCTGATTTGGCTGTAAACAGAGCTCCCCTCAGAACCCCCCCCCCCCCAAACCCTGGGGCCGACTCTGATGTGAACTGACAGGGTGGGGGAGGGCTTTAGCAACAATAGGACCGTATAGTGCACATTGTGCCAGCAGTAGCATTGTATTCAGATACACCCATTAATATAGTTCCATTTTGTCAATAAGTCATTATTATCGTGGGAATGATGAAGACGAAATTGGCAACAATGATGGCAATGATGACCATAACCATCGTCATGAGGATGGTCACTCTGACAATACAACAAGCTTTGTCAAAAACAGATATTTAAATTTTTAATGGTTGAGAAAAATGCAAAAGTTCACGTGGAAGAAAATGCAGATGTTTTGGTTGGTTCAGGCCATCTACAGCTTTCTTGCTGAAATTTTATACTGCTTGTGTTTGGACCTCTCAGGTTTCTACACCTATCTTGTTTCCTTCAGTGGGATATTTTACGAAACAATCTTTTTTTGCAATTTGTTGATTATCAAACATACAGTGAACACCATAATTCATTGGACACTGACACATTTTTTGTTATTTTGGTTCTGTCCTCTAGCACTTTGAGTTTGAAAGGATACAATGACAATGATACAATGATGTTGAAGTGCAGACTGTCAGCTTTAATTTGAGGATATTTTCATTCATATCGGATGAAATTATAAAACCTTTTGTACATATTCTCCCCCCATTCGGACATCAAAAAATATTGGACAGTTTAACATAGTGTAGAATAAAGTAATCATTTTTTATATTTGGTCGCATATCCGTTGCATGCCATGACTTCTTGATGTCTGTAACCCAACAATATCAAAAGACTCTTGATATCTTATTTTGTGGTACACCTACAAGCGATATGATAAAGCTGACTTCAACCCCATTACCATTGTATCCTTTCAATCTCAAAGTGCTAGAGCAGCGGTCCCCAACCACTGGTCCGCGGACCGGTACCGGTCCGTGGGTCATTTGGTACCGGGCCGCATAAAAAGACTGATAATCAATAAAATATTTTTTTATTCAGAATCTGAAAGGAACCATCCATCTGTGTGTCTGTGTCTCTTGAGATGGTGAGTTGTGTTTTTTATGTACTTTATATTTGTTTTTATGCCAGTCGTATCATTTTATTTCGTCATATTTATCCCCCCACACCTTGAAGGCCGGTCCGTGAAAATATTGTCTTACGTGAAACCGGTCCGTGGCCCAAAAAAGGTTGGGGACCGCTGTGCTAGAGTACAGAACCAAAATAACAAAAAATGTGTCACTGTCCAATTAATTATGGTGCTCACCGTTGCTGTACCATCACCACTGGGAACACGAAGTACTGAGGTATATATTAGACCTGGGGAGGCCCACTTTTTCTGGCTGCTTTGTGAGAGCAGCGCTAGGTGAACACAAAAGCCTATTCATGCTAGGATGAATAAATTAAGAGTAAAAGAGGGGGCATTGACTATCTTTATTGGGAAGTGGGCATAGGAAGGGGCAGAATCAGATGGCTGAGATACATGTTGACCAGTCCACTGGGTTGGAGTGGGAAGGGATGCCAGGCAGATGCCAGGCCTGTGTGTAATGCAGTGGGAAGCATGCAACACGGTGGTGGCATTGTTCTTATGCACAGTCTGAAGGACAATGCCCTCTCTGCCATCTGCATCCCCTCCCCTCCCCCACCCCGCCTGCACAGCGCTGGGTGGGCTTAACCATCTGTGTACCAGTATGGACTCCCTGGCACAGAGAGAGAGAGAGAGAGACAGAGACAGAGAGTGAGGGAAAGAGAGAGAGGAAAAGGTCTGCAGCTGCAATGAAAACAAACAAGTCCTTCACTGCAACAGGGACCTGGGGTCTGCAGGCCGATGGGAGATCAGAGGCCTTGCAGCCCGTGCGAGATTAGAGGTCAGATGCAAGTCCCATCGGCCAAAGAGCGATCATAGGTCAGACCCATTGCCGTCAGGCAAATAGGAGGAAGGAGATAATGTACTCTGGCATAGCATGTCACACATATGCTAGGACCAGCACATAGATATTCATAGAATAAAAATAAATCCATTAAAATTAATTGAAATTATTGTGTATCTTTCACACCGAGGAGAAACTCACCTGAAGCACTACCAATTTGTAGCACCTGCCTGGGTGATGCATGGTATAAATTTTTTTCCCAAAATGCTCACCGCACATTGCACGCATAAGTGTCAGTCTGGAAAGTGATGGTATGGAAGGTGTAGGAGGGTATTGGAGTATAACTGGTTTATATATGGTGCTGGGCTCACACCATGGCTTGAATCCAGCTGGCTCATGCCCCTCTTCTTCCTCCTCAGTGCCTCTGGCTGGGAGTGGTTCTTTGTCTCACTGTCACTGGCAGGTTCTGGTGACTGTGGTGAGCCCAGCAGGGAAGCAGAGATCCAAGTGGGTGTCCCCCTCTCCCGACCCCGCCCCTTCTGCCCTCTCTAACATTGGACCTCCAACTTTACACTCGAGAGGGTGTGGACAGTGTGGGCAGCGGGGCGGAGAACAGCGATGTACTCAGGCCCTGATTGGTTGCAGCAGAGCAGAAAATGCCACTGCAGGAGCTCTGTTTCCCCTCTGAAGGTATCTGTCACTCTGTAGGTGTGCTTTATGGCAAGCACTGAATCGCCAATAACACTATCAGCCATCTGCTGTGGCCTTTGGTACCTTCATTTTTACTCAGATACACTTAAAATCTAATCTGAGGGGTTCTCCCCTATAGTCTGCAAATAATTTTCTCAGGAAACTGTTGCTCTGTAGAGAGACGCATGCAGTATCTGTAGACCAAAGAGTACTATAGTTTTAAAAAGTGCGGCAGCTCTTTGCTCAAAGCTCGATAGCCTTGAGTTATTCATTAAACGCGAGTCAGTTGTTCTAAGTCTCCTGACAAAAACATTCAGTTTGATGTAACACATTGGCAAATACTGGGCTACAGTTATTTTTAAAGAGGAGACAGAGAAAAATTAAACTGTAGTTTTTAGTGAGAGAGAGGGCTCCGCGTTCGCAGCAGCAAGATCGGAGACAGCGTTGCCGTGGCATTTACAGATGGACCTGTCCTCAGGTGGAACGCAAGCAGAAAACTGCGGGGGGGGGGGGAGACTGAAAATCACTATACTACACCAGTTCTCATGCTCTCTCTGCAATAAGGCTTATCCTTCCAGCTCTATAATCTGAGCACTTCTGTTGATGTGGAGACCTTGTGCATAAACATGTGCTCTTAAACATTGTCGCGAGAGAGCTGCCAAATCCATTCGCCCGGAGATGGAACTGAGCATCCTGCAGGCTTTGTACCGTAAACCGTTTAAAGAACAAAACACATGTAAACTTTAAGTAGATGCTTTAGATAGGATTCCACCCAGGCATATTGAGTGAGCAGAACGGTTAGGGGGGATATTGGCTCCTGGAACCGGGGGGACTATTTTAGCGGAGAATTGGGGTGTTTTATCCGCAGCGCCAGTGTGGGTGTCATTATTAGAGCTCCTGCTGAGCTTCGTGGGAAGTCAGCGCGGCTCTAATGGAGCATGGAGATCGTCCTTCCATCTCTGGCTCTCACTCTCATCTCTTAGCATTCATCTCTCATCTCTCCTTCTCATCTCTCATTCATCTGAGTGGCTCATTCAGCGGCGACGCTGTCCCCGGCCTCGCCACCTGGAATTGTTATAGAAGTAAAAGAGTGGAGGTATTTTCCCGGACTTCACAGCATTCACTTCGAGTGGTGTGAGGATATCCTGGGTCTTTTATGATTTCCCTCTCAGTACAGAGGTCACAATGCTGTACAATTTGGGTTGCCATCGATGCCTGTGTTGTGTGACTGGGACTCACCTTCTGTAATGTTTGTGTGTTTGTCTGAAACTGTAACATTGGTACTGTTTAACAGAGACTATCTGAAGCATTAGTGTTGTGTGACTGTGACTATATGCAGTCAGTCCTTTGCATTGTCTAAGTAACTGGATCCCTGACCGGATCATGTTCATGTTTGAGGAAAGGTAATTCCCAGTACCACTGGTTTTGAGTAGCTGTGATTATGGTTTTTGACTGTGTAGCTGATAAAATATTAGTTAAATGAGCACAAGGGAAAACAGCAATTGAATTTATCATTTGCCTTTGATTTCACCTACCATTTCATGTCATGCATTTGAGGCAAATACAGGTATCTAAACAGTGTTCACCTTATTTTTAAAGAGCCATGTTTCTTTTTCAATGTCAAATATTACATTCAGTTGTCACTTTTAGCAGGGTGACAATGTGTATTTGTGCAATATCCGTAATGTGGAATATCTTAATATGTGTATTCCATATATTATTGTTAAAGTAAAAAGTAAGTGTTCTTTAATTTGAAACATTCTTAGTGTGGATTAAATATACAGTCAAGCCGGAAAGTCTAAATACCCATTTCACCTTCTCCATGTTTTATTACATTACTGACATATTCTACAATAGATTGAGTTAATTTGTTGTCTCAAAATTATACACAAAATAGCCCATAATGACAAAGTGAAAACATGTTTTTAGAAATTTTAGCAAATGTATTAAAAATTGAAAACTGAAAATAACTGAAATTTCTCATTTACATAAGTATTCATACCCTTTGCTTTAACATATTTTTAAAGTATCATATTTAATATTTGGTCGCATATCCTTTGCATGCTGTTACTTCCTGAAGTCTGTGACCAATCAACATCAAAAGACTCTCGATATCTTATTTCCAGGTACTGTTACAAGCGATACTATAAGCTCTCTGCATTTGAACTGATCTCTATGGGAATTGGGGGGTCATTTTCCGATAGAACTCTATGGGGAAAAAAGTCAGGAGAAACAACCCTTAAAGGGATCCATCCACATCTACTCCATATCTGGCAACAGAGTGATGGTTTGGGGCTCGTTCGATAGCTCAGACTCTTGATGACTTACAGCCATTTAGCCAGCCATGTGTTCCATACTGTACCAGCGTAATTTACAGCTGAATCTAGTCTTACCCCCCAATTCTCATAGAGATCAGTTCAAATGCAGAGAGGTTATACTATCGCTTGTAACAGTACCTGAAAATAAGATATCGAGAGTCTTTTGATGTTGATTGGTCACAGACTTCAGGAAGTAACAGCATGCAAAGGATATGCGACCAAATATTAAATATGATACTTTAAAAATATGTTAAAGCAAAATATTCTAATTTTCTGAGACATTGAATTTTGGGTTTCATTAGCTGTAAGCCATAATCATCAAAATTACAAGAAATAAAGGCTTGAAATATTTCACTCTATGTGTAATGAATCTATATAATATATGAGTTTCACTTTCTGAAATGAGTGACAAAAAATATTGAACTTTTTCACGATATTCTAATTTTTTGAGCTGCACCTGTATAGTATTGCTTGTAACAGTACCTGGAAATAAGATATCGAGAGTATTTTGATGTTGATTGGTCACAGACTTCAGGAACTAACAGCATGCAAAGGATATGCGACCAAATATTAAATATGATACTTTTAAAATATGTTAAAGCAAAGGGTATGAATACTTATGTAAATGAGAAATTTCAGTTTTCGATTTTTAATACATTTGCAAAAATTTCTAAAAACATGTTTTCACTTTGTCATTATGGGCTATTTGTGTAGAATTTTGAGACAAAAAAAAACTCAATCTATTGTAGAATATGTCTGTAATGTAATAAAACATGGAGAAGGTGAAAGGGGTATTCAGACTTTCCGGCTTGACTGTATAATGACAAATATAGTACAAATGTGCATATTGCACAGTGTATTTGAAAAAGCTTCCTTTTTATTTAAATGCCTAATATATGAAAATTTAAACATAGAAATATATGACCAGAGAATATATCCTGTACATAAAATGCATGTAAGCTAAACTCAGCATGTTTCTAGTCTGAACTAAAATCCAGCACTTTATTGGTAGATTCTGAAATCACATAGCAGGACAACACAGGGCCTTTCTCCATTCTGTGCTAGTAGGTCACCTTCCCGCTTCAGATAATTCAAATCTTTTTGAATTCCACAACTAGGTCTACATTGTCCAGTATAGAGTAACATATAACTGCAAAACAGTTTCATACAATTGGGAAAGGAGCTGTTTGGTTATACGTCTGTACTTTCTGTTTAAAAATGTTTAATCTGTGAACTTGTGAGTTGTCATGGGTTACATTTGCTACAAGTTTTTTTTCTCGACTTGGAATTTCCAATTCTCCCTCTCGATTTACCATTGTCCTACCCAAACCTGTGTACCATAAGCACTGCTGCTGAAGCATATACACTGATGCACCCTGGCTGACTAAAGCCATCCTGTTCCAGTGTAAAATGGAAATTGTGTATCACCAGTTTGAAATCCTGGTGATATAGTAGTCAGCTAATGACATAGCTGAGGTTCATGCCAGCAATATAGGGCCCAACATACAGTATGTCCGTGGTTAGTGCCATTAGCAATTAAGTCGCTTGGGAGTCTTGGGTTACAATTTATAAAATATAGGTCATAAGAAAATATGAAAAAGGGTTTATCTGGGAAGCTTGTCAAACTAGTAAAGTTTATTGCAAAACAAAAACCCACTGTCCCTCACCTGAGATCTGAAACTGTAAAGGGTCTTTGCAACTCCCAGTTGTGGTTATTTGAAGTGAAACACAGAAATCCTTTGAACTGGTAATTGAACCCAGTGTGATTCTGGGTACCTCAAGGCTTCTGCACTGTATGTGGCTGCATGTTTGTTAAAATCAATTTTCTCATATAAGGGCTTTGAACCATTCATTTACCATTGTTTTAATACATCTATTCACACCTGCGCATGCATGTACTGTAATCCATTTGTCTGCCATTGTATTATATACTTGTGTGTGTGTGTGTGGGTGCGTGTGTGTGCGTGCGTGCGTGCATGTCCATCATTAACCTGTAACTCAGTTTGAGAAGGAGAGGGTTAATTTTTTTTTAAACATAAAAAGGGTTATAAATAGCATTGGACAAGAAGTGATTGTTTTAGTTTTGTAAATTAATTAGTCATGGTTTGGAGCCAATGCAGCTAATTAAAAACAGGTGGAGGAGCACAGAAGCACTGAACCTCTGTAATTAGCAAGAGTTGATCAAGTTAAGATAATGCACAAAATTACAAGACTCCCATGTTTGACTCCTCACGTGAGCTGGAGCATTGCCACATGACGTAGGCCATCAATCCGTTTCATCCAGGTCCACTTACAGCCTCTCACTGAATGCAGTCTTTCAGCTTAGCAATGCTTGCAGTCGTGGACCTGAGGTGAAGCGCTGCACCCAGTGCACAAAGTACAACACCAAAGTACAACACCAGTGCACAAAGTACAACACCAAAGTACAACACCAGTGTCCAAAGTACAACACCAGTGTACAAAGTACAACACCAAAGTACAACACCAGTGTCCAAAGTACAACACCAAAGTACAACACCAGTGTACAAAGTACAACACCAGTGTCCAAAGTACAACACCAGTGCACAAAGTACAACACCAAAGTACATCACCAGTGTCCAAAGTACAACACCGGTGTCCAAAGTACAAGACCAGTGTCCAAAATACATCACCAGTGTCCAAAGTACAACACCGGTGTCCAAAGTACAACACCGGTGTCCAAAGTACAACACCGGTTTCCAAAGTACAAGTTACCAGTGTCCAAAATACATCACCAGTGTCCAAAGTACAAGACCAGTGTCCAAAATACATCACCAGTGTCCAAAGTACAACACCAGTGTACAAAGTACAACACCAGTGTCCAAAGTACAACACCAGTGTCCAGTGTCCAAAGTACAACACCAGTGTCCAAAGTACAAGACCAGTGTCCAAAATACATCACCAGTGTACAAAGTACAAGACCAGTGTCCAAAATACATCACCAGTGTACAAAGTACAAGACCAGTGTCCAAAATACATCACCAGTGTCCAAAGTACAACACCGGTGTCCAAAGTACAAGACCAGTGTCCAAAATACATCACCAGTGTCCAAAGTACAAGACCAGTGTCCAAAATACATCACCAGTGTACAAAGTACAAGACCAGTGTCCAAAATACATCACCAGTGTCCAAAGTACAACACCGGTGTCCAAAGTACAAGACCAGTGTCCAAAATACAACACCAGTGTCCAGCCAGAAATGTCATCCCATTGCCTTTGCCTATAGGCCAATGCTAGTGCTCTGTTCGTGTAGTGTTTGTAAAGTGTGCACAGACCTGCTGGAAGTTTAACCAAATACATTCTGCAAGTATCCCCCCTGTTCTTAGGCATTTAAACCAGCAGATGAAGCTTTCCCTCTAGTGTTGGGAGTTTAACGCAGTATATTATATAAGTGTCCCTTGTGGCATTAGGCATTTTACCCTGTGAATTCAGCAAGCGATATGCTCTAGTGTTGGGGCTTTAGCCGTGAACATGATGTAAGTTATTAATGGTCAACACTTGAGTGACGTCACCAGTAACCTGCATGAGCTGCAGCAGAGTAGCACCTTGCATACAGCTCTTCTCCTCATCCTCAGCCCCAGACTAAAAACAGCTAAGTGCATAGAGTCACACACTTCCTGTAACGCCTTTTGTCTATCAAAGGGCTTCATTACAGACGTAACGGTGTGTGTGTAGGTGTGGGTTTTTGTGTGTGTGCACATTATTGTGTGCGTGTGTGTTAGAGAGAAGGAGAGAGGCAGAGAGAGAAAATATGCAAGATCATAAGGCATTGAATTTTTATTATTATAAAATGCTATTTTTTACAACATAATTATTGTTAGTGTTGCTCTTATGATTCATATTGATCATCATTACTATTGAGTTACTGCTTTTGCAATCATCTTTTCAAAAATGTTTAATTGATTCTGAGACATAGCCGATGTATATGCATGTATGTGACTGTGTTTTTATGTGTGCATATGAAACACAGTGTGATCGTTTGTGCCTGTCATGTGTGAGAATGTCACAGAGGCTTACTGAGGTTGAGTGGTTGCTGCGTCTGTGTCGGAATGAAAATCAGCAGAAAACACTTAAAACTGTGCTCGCACTTTTAAATTCTTATTTTGTCTCTTCAAATGTTTCCACTAAATTCTCTGCTTTCTCTTTTGAGTGTTGATTTTATCGCTGTTTTCCACAGTGAACAATGTGCACTCCACCGCTTCCATATCTCCTTGACTTTAAAGTTCTTTCGATAATTCATACCTGAGGAAAGCAGACGAGTGTGTGGAAACAGGCTCTCTTGTGTTGTTGATGTGACGACGCACTGCTGTTTAAATTCTTTAGAAAAATTAAGCCCTTTTTTCCTTTCTTGGGAAAACAAATTGTTCCATTAATTAACACTGAACCTGGAGATTACCAACAGCATTCAGAAAATAAAAATAGCCAGAAAAAATAATTAAATATTACATTTGAAACTGACAAAACCTTGCCGTGGACTTGCTGTGTGTGAATGTGTGTGTGTGTGTGTGTGTGTGTGTGTGTGTGTGTATGTGTGTGCATGCATTTGTGTGCGTGTGTGCGTACGTGAGAGAGAGAGAGAGAGAGAGAGAGAGAGAAAGAGACTATTAGTGAAGTTGTGCTGTAAGGTCCTGTAGTTCACGTTGAACACACACAAAATGACGGCTGACTGACACTCTGTTTACAGTTCCCTCTGAAAGGCTACTGCTGTATTTCAACCTGTCAGAGTATCCTTTCTTTCCACAGAACAATGGCTGATTGCTTTTCTCTCCGCCATGCAGACCTCACACTCCTAACACTGAGTGACAGCATTAAGAGCTTTCTGCTGCAAACGCTGAACGCACAACCGTACAACCTCTCTGACTTCTGCTTCTTCTAGTGTTCTTGGTGTGTGAAATTGTGTTTGCACATGTGTGTGCGTGTGTGTATGTGTGTGTGTGTGTGTGTGTTGTGCCGTTGACAGCGCTGCCCACTCAGAGTGCATAGCCTCCCTCGTGCACTGTACTGGCCCTTTAAGAGCTGCGCTGAGAAGTAAGAGCTTTGAGCGAGGGAGGGAGGGAGAGAGGGAGGGAGGGTGTGAGTGTGTGTGTATGAGAGAGGGAGAGAAAGAGAGAGAGAGAGAAACAGAGAGAGTCTCAGTTGTTTCAGAGGTTAGAGGATCAATAGGCAGGGCTCTTTGGAGGATCCCTCTTACTCCTGGAACTGCATGTTGTGTTTGGATTCCTGAGACACAGACCTCCTCCAGCAGCATGCTAACAGACCCTGAGTTACCCCCGGAGTTCACCAGGTATGCTCATTCATACAGAAACAATACTGGGACAGAAAGAGCCAGAGTACTGGGGCATGGTAACACTAGTGGGACAGAGAGAGAGAGAGAGAGCGCTGAGATACCGAGAGTGGGTACTAGGACACAGAGAGCGGGTACTAGTACGCAGTGAGCGGGTACGGAGTCAGATAGGGGACTGGGGCAGAATAAGAGTGCTGGGAGAGAGACAGGAAGAGAGGGAAAGGTTGAGTTGGTCTGTTTGCTGTCAGACTAGTGAGTTTCAGAGTCTGGCTGCTGGATCAGAGTTTTGTGCTGTTCACAGACAGGGGAGTAAAAAGTTGTCATTGGGCTGTTTTATGTGTTAATGACAGAAGGCTACAGAGAGAAGGAGAGTGAGAGAGAGAGAGGAGTGAAAGAGAAAGAAAGAAAAAGAGAGAATAGTGTGTTATTCAGAGTGTGTGTGTCCATTTCTGGCTTCAGTAAATACAGTGCAGTGACCATGCGGAGGGTCTAATCATCTCTGTTCTTAGGTCTAACAATTCAGGATAACCACATCTGTGTGGGTGTCCACATGTTTCTGAAGTACTGAGTCTGTGTGTGTCCACATGTTTTAGACATAATAAGTCTGTGTGTGTCCATTTTTCAGGACTACTTTGTCTCTCCATGTCTTAGGAGTTCTGTGTCTCTGTACACGTCCTTGTTTCAGAATCATTGAGTCTGTGCGAGTCAGCTTATATGTTAGTACTGCATCTTTGTAACCCTTTAGGGCATCCTGACAAGATGAGAATGCAAACTGCACCATGTCAAAATGTGTACTATGTCTGTTTCATTTATTCAGGAATTTAAAAACAAAACATAAAAAATAATAAATTATAAACTTCACAACTTCACTGTGATAAATTCAAACTAATAATTTTCAGTGATGGTGTCAGACTGTAAATTTCAAATGTAAATACAATTAAACATAATTGCACTAAAGCCTAATTCCAAATGGTTATTTATTATATTCTATTTCATTTGAATGTTGTTTCAGCTGTTGCTTGAGCCACATGATTTGTCACTTTTTGTGGGACAAGAAAGTGTGTTCTCAGAGCCTTTACATGTCCACACAGCTGGCCCTGAGGCTATAATGCTGCTAAATGCCCTAAAAGAAAGATCAGGCATAATACCCTCTTTTAATGCAAGCATTTTTATTGACTTTTTTATTGCGCTAAAGTAATGATTTGCCAGATGCAACTAATCTTTTGTTCAGAGATAAATTCTAGGGTTTATCACTGAATTAAGAACGCATTTATATGTCGCAGAAATGTGTTTTTAATAAATCATTTATCTGGCAAAGCAAAGAAGCAGAAAAGATAACAACAGCTCTGAGGAATTAAACAAAATTAAAGGATTACACAGGGGAAAGCAGAGTGTATGGAGATACATTTAGGGATTACAATGACTTAGGAAAATGATGGTTAAAACTCCGCTTTCTAGTAATATATTCCATCAGAGCTCAGCGCCGCGTGTTCTAGTACGCGCACATTTCCTTCGTCCTGACAGATCTTGCATCTCTCATCTCTCTGACCAGCTACTCTTCGACACAGGGCTGAATAACGAGGTCTGTATTGATTATTATAAATATCAAATGGATAAAAGAAATAGGCAGTATAGGGGAGAGAGTCATTTGTTCATTTGTAGTTTGTGACGTTTGTGCTCTCTGGCTGGCTGTAAAAGTTTATTTTTAAAGCTTTCCTCCCTTTGCAGTTCAGTATATAGAAGTAAGCACAAGTGCTTGCAATGACTGAAATGATCATAAAATAATTAGTGGCATCCAGGGTGTAGTTATCAGTCATGCATTTTACACTTTATTTTAAATTGAGCTTTATTCTGTCAGAATAAGATGAAGTGTCAGCCAGAAACACATGATAACATGTTGGAATGTGAAGCTTAATCACTGAAAAAATTCAGTATCTGTATGTAGAGAGACAAGGCTCATACAATTTACAATATTTCTTATTCATTTAGGTGATAACAATGAATAAAACAACACGTGTACTATATACTGTATTTAATGCTATATTTGTCATTAGGAATCGATTTGTAATAGTAGTAACTGTAAATAGTATACGATTCAATGGTAACTGATTATGTTTATGTTGTAAAAGCTTTTATCTTACTTGTACATATTTATCTAAAATCTATCAGTGTACAATCGATTGTATGCACAGCATGAATGATACAGTTGTTTGCATCTTTATTGTAAAGAATAATAATAACAGCAACAGCAATAATAATAATAATTTATGTTATTATTATTATTGTTATTATTATTATTATTGTTGTTATTGTTATTATTATTATTATTATTTTAAGTGAATATATGAAAATCTGTTGAGGATTTCAGGTGATTGAGGAGAAAAACAATCACCCAGAGATTTTCATAGATTGTTTAAAATATTTTGAAGACTATTGCAGTGTCTGACGCTATGCATTTACTATGGGAATCCAATTTGGTCTGAATATCAGTCATCAACGGAATTTAATGTAGGAATGATTATTTAAATTATTCTTTTAAATAATTATAATACTGATATTAGTGCTAAGAATAGTCATAATTATTTTAGTCATCATGATAATATTATAACTTTATTATTGAATGTTTCCTGAGCTGTTCCTTCTCACAGTTTGTATCAAGGTGTAATTGACAGAGGAAAAGCTGTCTGCACTGGGAGGTTGTGTGGAGAAGTTGACAGATTCCTTTAGGCTGGCAGGGGCGAGGAAGAGGTGGGAAGCTCCTTAAGGCCGGCAGGGGAAGAGGAAGGGGAGGGAGGCTCTTTTAGGCGGGTGATTGGTGTGGGACTTTATCACTCAGCCATTTGTGGGACTTTAACACTCGGCCATTTGTCTCTCTCCATTTAAACGGGGGAGTGTGGGCTGAACGCTGGTGTTATTGACCTGTTCTCGGTGGCCTGAGCTCTGATGGAGACAGGGCTCTGTCATCTCCTTCTCTCTCAGCATGTCAGTCACTCTGCCCATTCACAGCACACTGGCCCATTGTCTGGGCCATATTGTTAGTCCTCAAAATGGGTTGATAACCGTGTCTCCATGTTTGAAAAAAGAAAGAAAGAAGAATACCAGAGGAGAATGCTAAGTTTCCCCCTCCCCTTCAACACTCCCCTCCTCGCAATCTAGACCTCCCAAGGGTTGTCATCTGACCGTGCTGACCAATAAGGTGGCAGCACAGTTGTTTTGAGTTGTTTTTGGGCTGGAATGCCGGAAGGCTGAAGTTTAAATGAGAAGTTCTATTCTTCCCTGGGGTCTTTCAGGGTCCTGTCTGAGCCTCGCAAATGTCTCTCAACAAAGGTCCTTTTTCTTTAGGCCTGGTGTCTTCTGAGAATAAGAAGAAATGGAAGTCACATGACAGCTGGACAGGGGTCAAGGGTCAGGCCAGGTTTCTACATCATCTCTTGGAAAATAGAAAAGGACTCATTACTAAGAGGGGGAGAGTTCTGTAGTTCTGTCTTGGATTTTGGCGATAGAAACAGAAAAAAGGTTTGGTTGAGTGTTTGTGCCCATTTCGGCCAAGTAACAGGCAGCATACTCAATATTTATAAGGTGTTGCTGTGGGGGGAAAAAAGTCAGCAGTGAGACTCTTTCTTGTGTTTGAGGTTTGGAAAGGCTCTGTCCCCTCTCACGGAGACACAATCACTGCTCTGTCCGTCAGGGGCTGGGAGGGAAGCTTGCACAGGAAGAGGAGGAGCTGATATGAGTCAGGTGGTGTGTGTGAGAGTGCAGACGTGCATGCAGCGTAGAACAGCTGTGGTCAGAACAGGCAGCTCTGAATTACCCTCTGTTACAGAAGTGAGATGTGTGTGTGTGTGTGTGTGTGTGTGTGTGTGTGTGTATGTGTGTGTGTGTGTGTGTGTGTGTGTGTGTGTGTGTGTGTGTGTACATGTAGGAAAGAGAGAGTGTAAGTGCATGTGAGAGTTTGTGTTTGAATAGCTGTGTGTGTGTGTGTGTACAGAACCCAACAGAATCATTGGGTTTTTGCAGGTCCTGTTTCTCCAGTGTAACTTTAATGTTGGGTAATGCAGGCTCCATGTGTGTGGGTAGATTAGAGGTTGGGTTTTATGGATTACTGAACAAATGGAGACTAAATCTGTGAGTCATAATGAGAAGCAGCATTCGTCTGTCAATAGGCATCGGTGTATTATTTAATAAACACGTCTGGGAAGAACTCAGAGGGGCGTTTGAGTTTTAGTTTCTGAATGTATGGCTGAAAGTCTCCTCAGGAGACCAGAGCTCTCTCTCAGGGTTCGCTCTGAAGAGCGGCAGTCTCTAACGCTGTACTGACGCACTTTTTCTCCAGATATTTTTTTTATAGAAACGTGGAAGCTCTCCAATGTAAAATGTCACTGAAAATCACAGCACTATGACTCAGTCTAAAGAAATAAATAATGATAACAAAAACAAGACAGGGAACTCTACAGACTGGGAACTCTGCAGACTGCAGATGAAGCGATGACTAAAACGCTGGCAACACGAGGGTGCTGCTGCTTTTTTAATTGTATTTTTTTGTGGGGGTGGGGGTGGGGGGGGCACTCTTTTTCCTGAGGCACTGTGAGCTCATGCCCTCCATCTCACCCACCAGCACACAAGACTACAGCTTTTGCTACGTGACTGTGTGTTTAGTGTGTAGGGGTTGTGTGTGTTTGTGTGTGTCTATTTCTGTGTGTGGGTGGGTGTCAATTTGTGTGTGTATGTGCGTGTGTTTGTGTTCTTGAGCATGTGTGTTTGAAGGGTCAGGGGCAAGATTGTTTTTTACTTTTTTTAATCAGTTGACAAGGTCAAAGTGATGTCGGTCCCTCATTTCTTCAATCATTTATTTAGCTATCTTTACATGGACTTTTTTCTTGCCTGTGTTTTGCTGTCCTCTTGTGTGAATACTGCGTGCTGTCCTAAGCTGGCTCCCCTCATGTTCCTGCACTCTTGTCTGTGCTCTATCCTCTTGTCTGTTTGTTACCTACAGTCAGACACAATCGTTGTAATTCGTTTTTTTGCATTTGTTCTTCATGTAAAACAATTAGAAGCAGATATAGCACATGTAAACCTGTCAGGTATGACTCCCTCAACTTCCTTAAACAGAGAGAGAGCAAGAAAAAAAGAAAGAAAGAAAGAGGACTGTACAGTGCAGTCACGATATCAGGAGTCTATTTGCCTTAATGATTCCTCAGCAGGTCATATGTATGTAAATGCTGAGGTTTTTGTTTTCACACACAGGACATAGAGCTTGTAGAGTGAATGAGTGTGTTCCATACAACTCAGTCAGCAGAGTAGATAAAGCTTTAAAAGGCCGATAAAGGCGTAATAAAACCGCACAATATCTGCTAACTGCAAATTTTCTATGTACCAAATGATGAGTGTGAAAGCAGACTCAGTCGGTTAAGTGTGTGGTGAGTGATAATTGGTGCTGAAAAGGCTCTAAGGGGCAGTGTTTGCCGTTTAACGTATCCGCTTGCTCACTCGTCATGCAACAAGTATTTCCCCCTGTGTTTATGAATAATTTGTGTGATTTCATGGTTCTCTCAGCTGTGGCCTTTACAGATAGAATAATGTGCATTTGTGATCTAGTGGCTTCCTGAACTCTGTTCATTACAGATAGAATAGTGTGAATTTGTGATCTAGTGGCTTCCTGAACTCTGTTCATTACAGATAGAATAGTGTGAATTTGTGATCTAGTGGCTTCCCGAACTCTGTTCTTTACAGATAGAATAGTGTGCATTTGTGATCTAGTGGCTTCCCGAACTCTGTTCTTTACAGATAGAATAGTGTGCATTTGTGATCTAGTGGCTTCCTGAACTCTGTTCTTTACAGATAGAATAGTGTGCATTTGTGATCTAGTGGCTTCCTGAACTCTGTTCTTTACAGATAGAATAGTGCACATTTGTGATCTAGTGGCTTCCTGAACTCTGTTTTTTACAGATAGAATAGTGTACATTTGTGATCTAGTGATTTTCTCAACTCTGTTCTTTACAGATAGAATAGTGTGAATTTGTGATCTAGTGGTTTTCTCAACTCTGTTCTTTACAGATAGAATAGTGTGCATTTGTGATCTAGTGGATTCCTCAACTCTGTTCTTTACAGATAGAATAGTGTGCATTTGTGATCTATTGGTTTCCTCAACTCTGTTCTTTACAGATAGAATAGTGCACATTTGTCATCAAGTGGCTTCATGAACTCTGTTCTTTACAGATAGAATAGTGTGCATTTGTGATCTAGTGGCTTCCTGAACTCTGTTCTTTACAGATAGAATAGTGCACATTTGTGATCTAGTGGCTTCCTGAACTCTGTTTTTTACAGATAGAATAGTGTACATTTGTGATCTAGTGATTTTCTCAACTCTGTTCTTTACAGATAGAATAGTGTGAATTTGTGATCTAGTGGTTTTCTCAACTCTGTTCTTTACAGATAGAATAGTGTGCATTTGTGATCTAGTGGATTCCTCAACTCTGTTCTTTACAGATAGAATAGTGTGCATTTGTGATCTATTGGTTTCCTCAACTCTGTTCTTTACAGATAGAATAGTGCACATTTGTCATCAAGTGGCTTCATGAACTCTGTTCTTTAAAGATAGAATAGTGTACATTTGTGATCAAGTGGCTTCCTGAACTCTGTTCTTTACAGATAGAATAGTGTACATTTGTGATCAAGTGGCTTCCTGAACTCTGTTCTTTACAGATAGAATAGTGTGCATTTGTGATCTAGTGGCTTCCTGAACTCTGTTCTTTACAGATAGAATAGTGCACATTTGTGATCTAGTGGCTTCCTGAACTCTGTTCTTTACAGATAGAATAGTGTACATTTGTGATCTAGTGGCTTCCTGAACTCTGTTCTTTACAGATAGAATAGTGCACATTTGTGATCTAGTGGCTTCCTGAACTCTGTTTTTTACAGATAGAATAGTGTACATTTGTGATCTAGTGATTTTCTCAACTCTGTTCTTTACAGATAGAATAGTGTGCATTTGTGATCTAGTGGCTTCCTGAACTCTGTTCTTTACAGATAGAATAGTGTGCATTTGTGATCTAGTGGCTTCCTGAACTCTGTTCTTTACAGATAGAATAGTGTACATTTGTGATCTAGTGGCTTCCTGAACTCTGTTCTTTACAGATAGAATAGTGTACATTTGTGATCAAGTGGTTTCCTCAACTCTGTTCTTTACATATGTACTAGTGCAGATAATTTCACACAGATCAGTTCTCTTTTGTACAAGACGGGCAGTTCACAAACTTAAGCTCACTTATGAGACTCCTGTACAGATTTGGTCTGTGACTGTTGCGCTCCATCTGTGTCACATTGTTTTCTCTTAGTGTGTCCTTCCATAAGTGTCTTAACACAGTTTTTTTTAGTTTCTGTAATTGTGTTCATGTCAGTGTGTATGTTTGTATGTAAGTCTCAATCGGTGTCAAAGAATTGTTCCTGCCAACGTCTATGAGCGTGCAATGCGTCTTTCTGTCTAAATTTTACATGTGTCACTGTAAGTGTGTCTCTGCCTGTGTGCAATGTGTTTCTGTGTCTAAATTAATATAAAGTGTGTTTCTGTGCATTTCTGTCACAGTGTAACATGCTTCTATGTCTCTCTATCAGTGCGTAATGTTGCGGTGTCCCTCTATCAACGTGTAATATTTTTCTGTAAGAATTCCCTCATAGTATCTCTAGAGAAAGCTAACTAGGTTTGTTTTATTAAATATGAAAATGTGTGTTTAACACAGCTGATGGCGATTAGGTAAATCACTCTGATTCTGTACTTAACTCTTGTCAGAATTTAATGGAAACCATTACTGACTTAACAAAAATGTGCCTATCTAACATCATAGGGTATTTAAGTAACAGTTTATAATCATGGAAAGCACATGGCATAAGTACGGCATTAATCTGAGCTTAATGTTTGAGCACAGGGTGTGATGAATCCCTGAACTAGTACACTGTGTGAGCTGAGAGTGATTTTGCACTCTGGGAGTTGACAGTACTGGGAAGTTAATGTACTATTGCTATAAAGGTTTAGTGTGATGTTTCATGTAGTGTAAAGAAGTGTTGCAATCTGGGTGTTCAGAGTACCAATGGAGTCCCAGCATTGTGTGCAACATTGTACTTTACAGTACTGTAGGTTATTAGACTGTTCCATGCTGGGGACTTAGAACACTGTTGCACTCTGGGAGTTTGCTCTTAGTCTGGAAGTTACTCTTGCATGTTGAGTGTTCATAGCATTGTTGTAGCGTGTGAGTTTAGAGCACTGTTGCATTTGGGAATCGTACAGCATGGTGTTGTGGTGGAGGGAGGGTAGCTTGGCAGGCGCGCCTTTATTACTGCCATAGTAGGACGGAGTGAAATTATGCTAATGGTTGCTAATTATGACCTTGGAGACACTCCTTGCTGCCAGTTTATCTGCTTAATAAAAGCCTTCTTTTAATCCACACATCAGTACAGGCTTTAGAGGTTTTATGCAGGCTCTCCACCAACACGGGTCTGCCAACTTTGAATGAAATGCCTGCTATAACCTGGTCACCCGGGGAGCTGAATTGTACAGTAATTATACTTCAAAGGATTGGAGGAAAATAGACATTTTATTGCTCTAAAGGAGCCATGAAAATCCTCCACCAGGCAGCCAAACAGGGGGCATGGGCCAGGGAGCATGGGGCATATATACAGTATATACTCACACATTCAAACGTAAGCCGGGGATTTGAACCCGCAACCTTTGGATTAAATATACTGTGTAGTAATCGCTGTGGCACACAGCCATATTTGTATGCTTTGAGTGTGAACAAGAGGCATTATAGTGTGTTTTCCTTCACTGATGTTACACAACAAACAAGCAATACATTCTGTGAGGGGAGCCCTCAGAGGCAGAGGAGAACGGCCGGCCAGAGTGAAGGAGAGTAAAGTTTGTGTGCTTTGCTGTCACCAGGCAAGTGCAATGCCAGCAGTACAGGGATCTCTCAGCCATGCTTGCCCCCTGACAAAAAAAATTAAATAAATAAAACTCATGTCCAAACCAGGTTCTCCAATCGGGACGTACAATCAAGCAATAATTTTCTAAATAAACTGACGTGAAAGGCTGCCATCATGACACGAAGGACCCTTGCATGTACAGTTAGCACCATAATGAATTGGACAGTGACACATTTTTTGTTTTTTTGGTTCTGTACTCTAGCACTTTGCGTTTGAAAGGATAGAATGACAACAAGGTTGAAGTGCAGACTGTCAGCTTTAATTTGAGGGTATTTTCATCCATATCGGATGAACCGTTTAGAAATGATAAAACCTTTTGTACATAGTCCCCCCCCCCCCCCATTTTCGGGCATCAAAAGATATTGGATAGTTTAACATAATGTAGAATAAAGTAATCATTTTTTATATTTGGTGGCATATCTTTTGCATACCATGACTTCCTGATGTCTGTGACCCAACAATATCAAAAGACTCTTGATATTTTATTTTCTGGTACTTCTACAAGCGATACTATAACCTCTCTGCATTTGAATGGATCTCTATGGGAATTGGGGGTGGGACTAGATTTAGCTGGAAATGACACTAGAACAGTATGGAACACATGGTTGGCTAAATGGCTGTAAGTCATCAAGGGTCTGACGTATCAAACAAGTCTTAAACCATCACTCTGCTCCCAGATATGCAGTAGATATGGATGGATAACTTGAAGGGTTTCTTCTCCTGACTTATTTTTCCATCAAATTCAATAGGAGAATTTGTCAGGAGAAACACCCCTTAAAGTGATCCATCCATATCTACTGCATATCTGGCAGCAGAGTGATGGTTTGATGCTTGGTTGATACCTCAGACTCTTGCTGACTTACAGTCATTTCGCCAACCATGTATTCCATACTGTTTCAGCATAATTTATAGCTAAATCTAGTCCCACCCCCCAATTCCCATAGAGATCCATTCAAATACAGAGACGTTATAGTATCACTTGTAAGAGTACCAGAAAATAAGATATCAAGAGTTTTTTGATATTGTTGGGTCACAGACATCAGGAAGTCATGGCTTGCAAAGGATATGTGACCAAATATTAAAAATTATTACTTTATTCTATATTATGTTAAACTGTCCAATAGTTTTGATGCCCAAAAATGGGGGGGGGGGACTATGTACAAAAGGTTCTATAATTTCTAAACGGTTCATCCGATATGGATGAAAATACCTTCTAAAAAAAAACCTTCTAAACTCAAAGTACTAGAGTACTGGACCAAAATAACAAAAAATGTGTCACTGTCCAATGAATTATGGTGCTCACTGTATATGCTCATTGCTCTGCTAGGGTAAACAAAATATGTTAGGACACTTCAGTGTGTGCTCTTTATGGTGTATTGTGTTTCCTGTGTCTGTGTCTGTCCCTGCTCAGGTTTACCTCTGATAGATGCATATTACCTTGACTGAGTGTGGAACTAGGTTCAAGGCTGAAAGTCCAGAAAGGGCAGATAATGATATAATTTTGTTTTTGTAGAAACATGTCTTTCTAAAAATGTATCTGTGAGAATACCTGGTTCATTATGTAAATTCCCTCAATATCCTTACCCTGGCTATGGAAGCACAGTGCCCTTCTTGTGTGCATGGAATTACCTTGTGTGGTGGCTTATGGAATAGAATACATGGTGATGGGTCCACTATTTAGACTATACCCTGTGTTGTAATAATAATAATCATCATAATCATTTTTACTATTATTATTATTATTATTATTATTATTATCATCAGAGAGAAAGCCAGTTAAATTCAATTGAGACGTGACTTTTTGGCACAAAAGACCATTCCCTCTCCTAATCTCTCTGTCGCTCCTACTGTTCTAACTCTCTCTGCCTCTACTCTTTCCTCTTGAGTCTCCTTTATGTGTCCCTCCTACTCTTCCCCCCTTCTCTACCTCTACTCCTCTCTTCCTGAAAGTACGTGTTTCCAGAATGTCTCAGTCTCTCTCTGTCTCCCTTTCTCTCTTTTCCAGGATGTCTTCCAAGCGACCAGCCTCTCCATATGGGGCAACAGATGGAGAGGTAGTCATGGTGACAAGCAGACAGAAATTGGAAGACGAGGAGAGTGACGGACACCCCGTCATTCACTTCCCCCTGAGCTCCAGCAGCAGCAGGCCCTCCCCCCGCTCCCTGGACAGCCCCCCAATGGTAGGACAGCGTCTCCTCTGCACACTCCTGTGCTCTCAACCTTAGCTTGTCTGAGCGAGGGTTCACACTGCTCCAAACCTTACTGCTTTTGAAGGGGTTATTATATTGCAGTTGCCATCAAGTCCCTAATGTTTGGATTAGACAAATGTAAGTGGCACTTCTGCACAGATAACAACCAGAATGGCTACTGATCACAGAAGCCCTGTGACTGGCAGAGGTAACAGTGACTGGCAGAAATAGCATAGCTGTGAAAAATGACATTAACACGTGAAATTTTCTCAACCCCATTAAATTTGATCTCAGCAATGAATAGTGATGTTGTGTATATTATTATTCATATTCATATCAAATAGCATTACATGCAGGCTATTTCAGGTTACATATACAAATAAGGTTTTTACAAATGCAGAATACAGCCACACAGGATTTACTGAATGCTGATCAGCACATCGTGATATTAGCGCTCCATACAATAATGCTGCATTGATTTGAAGCTCTGGGTGCTTCTTTAAGAATTTAAAATGTTAGTCTATTTTAAATGTTAGTCTATTCTTGATTCTGAAAGAGTGCTAAAAAATTCTAAATGAGTAAATCACGCCGGTTGTCAGTGTTGCGATGAGCCCCAATAATATGGCACCAAATCCCAAACGTGTTAATGTCGACTGTGGCTGGCAACCCCCGCGGTGTGTAGATGCCCGTAGCGTCAATCGGGGAGGGGGGTTTCACTCGGCAGGGCTGTCCCTGTGTCACTGCGCGAGCACGGCGTCCCGCCCGCTCATGGAGTGGGCTCCTCCGCGGGAATGACTCTGCAGCTCGCCCGCAGTGAAATGAAGCAGCTGCTGGCAGCACGCGCTTTTGGAGGGAAATGTGTGCATGTCTTCCCTCTCCCCAGCTGATGGGGGACGACGCATCGGTGAGACGGGTCTATGAGAGAGAGTCTGAAAGGATAAAAACTGTAATCAAAAGCCACTGAAATATTTCCCGAGGGGACAGTGTGAAAGAATTTGGAATAGGAATAATACATGCCAATGGTGGAGAAAAGTATTTTGTTCAACCTGCAATATTTGTTTAGATCGCGCACACGGCGGGCAACTGTTCAGTGCCACTTTGGCTGTGAAAACCATCAAAGCGAAGAGAGAGATAAATCACATTACAGTAAGCAACAGTTTCTGGGCTTCTAAAGTCATGAGCAGATATAATTACACACATTACAAGATTATCTGACAATCCCAACACACTTGGACGTGGAGAGAGTTGTGTCTGTTTGGGTATTTCACCGGGGACTGAGAAAGAAGTTGAATATAGTTGCATAATGGTCCATGCTCGCAACCCCAATGAGTGTTTTTGTGCAAAATAATAATTTAACGTGAAATTGTATCATTCGAGATAATAATTTTTTTTTATTATGTGCTAGTGAAATCCATGCCAATTTACTGTGAATGCAGTAAGGCCCTAGTTATACCAGCATTGAGTTTATGGTGTAATTTTGTGTACTGGGTGGAGGTGTGTAGCATAGTTTTAGGGCATGTGTAGGCCGGGAGTGCTGTGTGAATGTGTATTGTCTGAGGGTGCGTGAAGTGTAGGGTGTGGACAGGTGGAGTGTTGGAGCGTATGACTGTGTTTACTGTGTGAATATGTGTGGTGTAATTTGGAGACAGGTGTTATATATATATATGTGTGTAAAGTGCTTTGTGCGGACAGGTGTTCTGTGTGAATACGTGTAATAGGTGAGCTCTGGTCAGAGGGCTCACGTGGAATTACAGTTGAATGTCACAGCACTTATAGCTGACCTTTCCCCCAGACCCTTTATCTGCCTGATAAGTGAGTGTGCACTGACAGCAGACTTTGGAAACCAGTGCAGCACTAAAACAATTTGTTGATATTTCAAGGAATTAATTGTAATCTGTACAATGATTACAGGCTTTGCCGGACACTCAAGACCTCAGAATGTTTCTCACCTAAGTTGAAAAATGTAACGATGGAGAAAAAGAATATGTTATTTGCGGGCTGCCTGTTTCGCCTCTTTTGGCAATTCGATGTTAAATATAATTCATTGAAATGGAAAGATCTAATGTGTTGCAAGACATAACAAGCCACAAGTTTAGACCGTCAACATATCTTGAACATATCTTGACATTTGTATCAATTGAAAGTTTGACTGTGATATATTATTTTTACACAGTTTTTAAAATAAAATTTATATTTAATGGAAAAGTAAATATACTCAAGAATTAAAGCCAGTTGTGGCTCAATCATTAGCATCCACAGAGTTTTCTTGTTTTGGGCCTTATTGTGTGTATTGTGTTTATAACATCTTTGCATTGTCATGTAATATTGAACCTGGTGGTTTTTACTGGCAGGATTGAACCTGTCTGTGTCCATTTGCCATTTGATTTTGTAGTTATTACCTTTACTATCATACATGGAGTCATGATGATAATTAACAGGAATTGAGTTCAACCCATCCAGATCACATAGACAATATAGCCTCAAGTAAACTATTGTCAGGGTTTAATACGAATATGAGCATGGAATTTTTAATTATATGTTGTGATAACCTCAGAGCCACCTTCAAACAGTGTATGTGTAAATATTAAATAACATTTTCCATATTAAATGAAGTCACTTATATTGTATTATTTGTACTGAATAACATTTGTGTATGAAAATATGTGTTTCATATATCATGAATTGTAACAATATTATCACGATCATTAGAACCATAATGACGTTATTATGAGGATGATTATTATTATTAGTAGTAGTAGTAGTAGTAGTAGTAGTAGTAGTCGTATTATTATTATAGTACCATTTTTATAAAAAGCGTTTCCAAGTCTAGAAAATATTTTTTAAAACCTCTCAAATCTTTGAAAATTAAATGCTACTTTAATCGTCTGACTGACGAATAAAATGGAAAAGAATAAAGCCTTATATTGACATGGATGAATAAATCCTACCCATCTCGAGAAGGGGTGGAATTTGGAATGGGATGGGATGTGTAAAATGTGAAGTTTGTCAGGGCTTTAGCGCCAATCCGATCCGCGCTGAGTGGCAGTAGTGTTGAGTGAGAGAGAGATTTACATGCGAAGACTCCGAGGGGCTTTGTCACGGCAATTGTACAAAGTGATACACAGTGTAAATCGACTCCGCGTGTCCCTGGGTAGCGGCTGGTTTACAGGCGCTAGCGAGAGGAGATTACTGCTTTATCTTGTCATACTAAATTAACACGGCAGCGCACGCTTAAACAGGGCTGACCTCTTCATCTGCCGACACCGCAGCGCGAGAATAAAAAGAGTGAGATTTAAAACTAGCTCCTCCGTCCGCCGCTCGTATTTTGTGTGCGCTCGAAGGGCAGTATGAGCTAGCTCCCTGTCCCCTGAGTTTTACAGTAAAAAACGGAAGCTTTTACAGATAAAAGGTGGGAAGGGTTTTACTTGCAGGTGATAATAACTAGGTGATAATTAATCCCTTTTGTATGTTTAATGAGCGGAGCGTGCCAGAAAGGAATGCTTGGTGAGAACTTATTTGTCCGCCCATTCCATGTTGTTTAAGCAAGGTGTGCTCACGAGGACGAACTCTTTGACAAACTGGAATATACACGGGAGGTAGCTCAATGTTGGATTACTGTTTATAAATTAAACTATAACAGGCTGTGCTTAATGAGACATTTTATTATTACTAGCAACGGCTAGTAAGAGTCGCCTAAAATATTATTGGACTGAACTGACTGAGTTGATAACTATTTAAAAATGACCAGGAACTAAAGATATGATTGCCATTTTTTACGCTAATAATATTTTCATAAATATAAATTTATCGAAAAAGTCAGCAGCATGTTTATACAATGATGTATGGTTATGTGTTGTAACAGGCTATGATCGGATGTATTAAAAATCAACAACATCTTGTATAACAGTGATAAATGAATAAAGTAAAAGAGAATTATTATTAGAAAAAATAATTATGAATATAATACAATTATGAATATTAAAACAAGTAATAATAATATGTGTGTGCTTTCCATACTAGTGACTTTTGTATAATGTGTTCATATGTGATCAAACATCATGGGGCATTTATATAAGTTAATCAAATATGAAATTTACAATATGTTCAGGGGTTCCAAACAACAGCAATTTTCTTCCTCAATGTGAGTACCATTTTAAGCCGTACAGTCAAGTGGGTTGATGCTGTGTATTATTTTATTTGAGCTGCACACCTGTGAATTACAGGTAAGGTTTCTATGGGCGACAGTATTTTGCTGGAACTTGTGTTAAAGGCCTTTGTGTTTCAGTGGGTTCTCTCTGAGTCTGGCTTCAGAGCACAGGAGTCCTACTGGGAATGCTGGGATCTCATGGTTTCCTCAGAATCATAAATGACAAGCTGCTCTTTAGCCTCTTCTCAAACACTGGCACATACCCACACACACACACACACACACACACACATACCCACACTCAGACAACTACATGAGCAAACACACACACAGACAGTCTGACCAGCTCACTCATGTATGCACATGAACAGGAGGATTTGTTATCCCTGGGTCATCGGCTTATGTGCGTGTGTGTTTGGGTGCGTGCATGCGTGCAGGAGTGCGTGCATGTGTATGCGTTTGTGCGTACGCATGTGCATGCGTGTATGTTTCTGAGTAAGAGAAAGAGTGCGGGAGTATAGCTACCTGTGTGTGAGTGAGAGAAAGAGAGCGGGAGTATACATGTGTGTGATCGGTGTTCACGTGTTATCGGACGTCCCTCAGGTTTATGAATGTTGGAGTTTAGGTGCTTTCTCTGACATGTTAGAAGGCGGGGTTCTGAAACACTGCCTGTGTGCTGCCTGAAAATGATAAAATAAAAGCGTTAAGGCTGAGAGCAAGCGCTGGCCACATTTTTAAATGTCTGTTCCACCCATCCCCTCATCATACTCTGTCTGCAGGATAGCTGGGTGTTTATCCTGTGGTGGCTTGGAGATGGGGGAATAAAAGGAAGGAGGAACACGAGCAGTGGCATCTGTTTTGGCTAAAGGAAGAAACAGCATTTAGATTTGATTAGATTTTCTGGCAACTGTGAAGTGTGTTTAAATATGCTCCTGTCACAGATGAGCTTAAAAAGACAAAAGTTGTTTAATTCAGTTCCCGTGCTGAAGCAGTAAAGGGATAAAGGGAGGCAATAGGAGAACAGTTTGTTACAGTCGTTTGGAAGAGAATTGACATCTGCAAACTAAAAGCAGAACCGCCTACACCAGCCGGATTGCAGATCAAATGCATATAAATACATATATTCAAACAAACGCACACACACACACACACACACAAATGTAAAATACAATCACTCATACACAGTTAAGCATTGGCATATACTCACATACAAACATGCGCGTGCACACACCCACACCAACACACACAAATGTAAAACACAGTCATTCATGCACACTTAAAGAGCCATTTTTGTGTACACACACACACATACACACGCAAACACACATACATATGCACACACACACAAATATGCATATGCCCTCTCCCACATGCAAAAACATGTACAAAAACACACCAACAGTAAATCTTCAAGTAATAAATGTTTGGTTTCACCTCCACCTGGACTGGCACAACTGCAGCATTTTGATGGTTCCAATTGTTAGTTTCATAAGCATCAGAAAGCGTTGTTTGGATATAACAGCAATAAATGCTACGTTAATGTTTCTCTGATCCGTTTTTGGGTTTTTTCACTGAGTTACTTCCAAAGATTTAAGTCCCAATTCTCTTCCCTCTCATCTTCTGTGACCCCCTCCCTCCCTCTCTCCCCAATTTAATTCTGGAGTCTGTCTAAAAAAAAATGAAATGCGTGAAAGCTAGATCCGGAAATGGGAATCTTGGCATTTTAATCCAACCAAACATGTCATTAATCACAGATCCCCTCTTTAAAGAACCATGCTGTTTTAATTCTTCTGGAGTTAGGAAGGACCTTTGTTTACTACCTTTTGCCGATGACATTTGTAGTCCATGAGCAGAGAGAGAGAGGTTCTTGTTTCTCCTTTTTTTTAATCATTTTTTGTTTGTGTTTTCTGGACATTTTTTTATTTAAATAAATAGTGCATCTTTTTCTAAGTAGGCTAGGGATTAAATAAATTGGATGTGACAGGTGTGACTTGGTGTTTAAAATGCGTGCCAGACTAATGTGGGGAGAGTCAGAGCTGCCACTCTCCTCTTTTCTCTCCCTCTGGTTTTAAATTGTGACGTGTCAGTGTTGCATTTTTTCTGGGTTTAAACTGTGAGTTGTCCCTCTTACGTTTTAGCGCGCCGCATTGTCTGGTTTCAAATTGTGCATCGTCCCTCTGGAATATCAGTTTTTATATACTTTCAGCACGGTTTACGGTTATCTTGTCTCCTTTGCTTTTGAGAAGCATTTTCTCCCCTGACAATGTTTCTGCTGCAGTCCGACACAAGCTAACCAAATTCAGATGAAAGAACTGATAAACAGAACAGCGCAGCAATGGCAGAGCACATCAGACCAAGTAGACAGATCTGTGGTGTTTATGCTTGGAAATAATCAACAAGACTGTAATTATTTACTTCAGCCGCTTGTCAAATGTACTACATTAAAATTGTGTAGCGTGACTAGTTCCCTGGTCAAATTGTTACGTTTCTCATTATGAAGGTTGTGGAGAGATGACTGATTCTCTAAAACGCAGAAACTGGTGAAATTAAAAAGATTATGAAAAGGAGTATTTGTGTTAACTGGAAAAATGATAAGATATCACATGTATCCATTTCAACTGGGCAATAAGTTAAAAAGCATGATTGCTTCTCACAGTGAAAATACATTATTGCATGCTATTGACTGGCACTCAACTGTTAAGGTAAAAAGTTATTGTTATTGATATCAACTGAGTAGAGAAAACCTTAGCCAGACAGAGTACTTGGGCCTGACCTGGAAAAAACCATCCTATGGTTGAATTGTATGGTGTGTTTGAAAGAATCTGATGATATAACCCAGTAATATGAAATAGTAGTTTTCATAATTAGATGTTTATTGATACCATTGAAGACTGATTTGCACTTGCCTATAGAGATCCTGACAAAGATGTAGATGTCTATTGGCAAGTTATTGGATTTTATTGAACAACACGCTGTTTTTATAACAGCGGAAAGTGACAACATCATAAACAGTTTTACACTAAATAAAGTTAATTGTGTCAGTGGAAGAATGAACATCACAAGGACTTTAGCCAATTTAAAGTCCCCGGACCATATTGCATATTTCGGGTACAAATATTGACTTGAAATGGAACATAATTTTAGGATTGGGCAAAATAGTAGTTTGGCAGTAGTTTCACACAAAACAAAAGAAAGGATTCCAAGTTCGTTCTGAAATCACCCAAAAGGAGAAGTGGCCTAGGTCTGATCCTGTGAAAGACAAGGAATCCTGCTTAGGGACAGCTGGCTAGTTACATATATGAATGTCAGTAACTCTCTTGGCACATCGCTAGTAAAACATATTTTAAGGAAACATTTGTAATGTTTTTTGAGTTTGTTAAAAAAAATAATAATGATAAAACTGGGCCATCTGGGAACTTGGTTGTAGCTACACAACACTCTGGGAAATACCCTTTCACCCCACATACCACACTTCAGAATGTGTCCCATGAGTGAGATCACAGCAAAGGATTCATGGAGTTTTCAAAGCAGAGCTGGCTGTTGGAGAGGGTGGAAATTAACAGTTTTATTGACATCGTAAAACCTATTAAACCTTTTAGACCGTCATATTTTGCCTGTTTTTTCTAATTGGCATTGACAATGAATTGTGTTTATACAAAGAAGAAATACATTTAATTGAAAACCTTTGTATTTGTGTCTGAACCAGTTTGTTTTAATATACATATTTCCATGACTTCCATTACTAAATGCCTGCATCTTGCCCATGACTTTTACTGAAAAATTACATGGTAAAATTGTAGCATTCCTGGTGTATGGTAACTATAAAGTCATAATGAGATCAGCATGCATAACCTTATATCCTCTCTCTCTCTCTGAGAAACATGATTGGAATTTTAATCAATATGAATCAATAACTAGAGCTGTTGAATTGTGTGCTCTGTGTCATCTTATTTATTTATTTTTATTTTATTTTTTTGTGGGGGAGGGGAGGGGGGGTCACACATCACAGTGAATGTGAGAAATGTGTGGGGCTGACATTGAAGGGATATGAAAATGTTTCTTGTGCGATTCTCATATATTTTCTCTGATTCAAAGGACCGATAATCAGCACCTTTCTTTCTTTTGGGTGTGTGCTCTTATATATATTTTTTTCCGACTGTTTCTTGTTTCCCAGGAAATTCCTTTACATTTTATAGAGAAGAGACCTGTTGTAATATGTAAGAAGTAAAAGTAATACGTATAAGTAAAAATAAGTAAACATATTAAAATCCTATCAAACATTTCACTGATCACATTCATCTTATATTATGTTCAGTAGTGATATTCATACTCAATGTCACATAAGAAACATTTTGCTTATCTCTTTAAACTGGCATGGTGATGAGCTATGTTGATAATAGTCGCCCGGCCTTGTCTTGTTGGTATGTCATGGTTTTTCCTATTCCACTGTGTTCAAAGCATCTTTTAAACCATGAATAAAACAGTCTCGGCTTTAGTTAATAATCACTATCGGATCACCTCAATTAAAGTGAGATTGCCATATAAACAACCAAGTGTTTCTTATTGAGACATTGCAGAGTTCGAGGTACCTGCTGGATGAGTGCAGCTGGTGTGCTTGCAGTTTGAATCTGTTTATTGCAGAGTGGGGTTATTCCCGTGACTAATGAAGTGGTGTTGATGTAGTGTTTAACACAGTATGCTATGCTTACTCCAGTGTGTAAGAAAATGGCAACCATTTGAGTATCTGAGCACTGAGATTTTGTTGTGTCTGAAACATGAAAGATTTGACTGAATAACACATTGGGTATATGTCTGTCATATTGGGGGTTATTCTTGTTTTGAGCACTGCTGGGTTGTTCCACTTTCTGTCAGTCATATAGGTACTGTGTAAGATAATAATAGAGCCAGATACACTAAAGATTAACCCTGATTAGCAAAGCTGGACTATTGACCTTGTGCAGATACCTGACTTGTTTTGTAATTAAACCTTACAGTAGATCTCCTGTGTTCTGGGAGAGAGCCAGACTAAGCACTGCTGCGGCACTGGGTGATGTGTAGTCACTGTCCAAGGCCAGATAAAACCGATCAGTATTGTAGCATTTTATAGGTTATTTATCAGATATGCTGTTCTGTATTCAGGAAATTGTCCTGAGATACTGTAGTTTATTTGTTATCATCGTGTCTTCCCTGTTGGTGGCATGATTATAACATCAGTTTAATAAATAAATATTAACAAAGGGGAAATACACTTCAGTTGAAAAAACTTGGAATTGCTTTAATGCTGGGATGTCTTTCAAAGGAAAACTTGAGCTTTGGAAAGGGAAAAAAAAAATGTTACCTCTGTTCAAAACTGTCTGAATTCTTCAGTCTTTAATGTTTCTTCTGTGTATAATCCAAAGAAAGCAAATTCCAGAAAACTGAAAAGGAATTCTGCATTTTAAATTAGTTTTAGGATACTGGCTGTCGATAAAAGCATGCAGACTCGAGGTAAAAAGGAAAAGTAGATATTGAAGGGAACATTGGACGTCCAGCTCTAGCTCTTTGAGTTAGGAACGGTTCCAGATCTCTTGTGTCAGAAGTTACCTCTCTTCACCACCTCTGTCCACTCCTCTCTTCTCTCTTCCCCTCTCCCCAGGACCATGAGGGTAGTAAGGGAGCTTCTCTGAGCCCCTACACCCAGCACAATTCTTCTACCTCACCCACCAAGATGGAAGACGGTGGCCGTCCAGCAAGTGAGTCAGGCTCGGCCACAGCGCTGGGCACCCCAGAGCGACGCAAAGGGAGCCTGGCCGATGTGGTGGACACGCTGAAGCAGCGCAAGATGGAGGAGCTGATCAAGAATGAACCAGAGGGTGAGTGCTCTTAAGGCTTGTCTGTGCTGTCATACTCTCCAAGGGTCTTGTTTGTGCTTTGTCTCTCTCAACTGCTTCCTGTCTGGACTATCACTGTCTCATGTATGTACTTCTGTTCTGTGCTGTCAGTTGTCTCATCTACTTCCTGGCTGTGCTGTCATTGTTTCTTGTACTTACTGTGTTAAATCTCACTGCCAAATGCTTACTGGCTATACTTTCTCCCAAAGCTCTTCTGTGTACTGGGGACTGTAGGTGATTTATTATAGTTGCAGTTGTCTTCATAATTCACAAAGATTTTCTTCAACCTTTTTACATGACTGATGTACATGATGTACTGTCATGATCTTTGCAGTAAAGGTACAGGCTCACAGAGATAGCCTGTGCTAGAGAGCTGTTTATTAGAAGCATTCTTCATGTAGTATGTACTCAAAGTGTCCTTAAGATCAGTTGTCTGTAATAGCAGACGTTTTCTGGTTTTACATGTAAGGTCTGCAGTAGCATCAGTAATTTCAGTAATTTTTATAGTGTCTCATAATGTTAGTAGTTTCTCAGTAATGTCAGTTATGCCACCAGCTTTTTATTACTGCCTTTCAGTTTCGTATTTTCCGAGCAGGACCTGCAATATTAGTAGTTTCATCATCTTTTGCCATGTGGTCACAGTGAAACAGGTTGAGTATGGTTCTGAGGAATTCCGGAACCTTCCTCCTCAGAGGTGATGTGCTGGTTTGTGTACTCAAGCTGTGACAAAGCCACCTCTTTGTTTCAGCAGGGACAGTATCAGTATCTTTGTCTGTGGCCCTTTGCATATTTATTACCAGACTGTACTCGGACCATCAGCCTTTTACTGCAGGATGTGCGGAGAGATTGATATCTGCTCCTGCGGCATCCC
Organism: Ilyophis sp. 1 JC-2022; assembly: GCA_022702515.1. Classification (NCBI taxonomy): domain Eukaryota; kingdom Metazoa; phylum Chordata; class Actinopteri; order Anguilliformes; family Synaphobranchidae; genus Ilyophis; species Ilyophis sp. 1 JC-2022. The sequence goes on along the minus strand of CM040404.1, from coordinate 94,408,439 downwards.
TCACACACTAAAAGTCCTTTTTCTCTTTACTAAAGAAGAGCCAACATTTCACTGATTAACTTTCAGGACCATTTGGGAAGAAAAAGATGGCCATATGTACTAAAGAAATAGGTATAACAATAAAAATGTGAATTCAGTGCAGTTTCAGACCGGTGAAGGTAATTGTCAATTCACTACGACCAGTTACATAAAGCAGACATTTAAGAAGTTGCTCTTATGTAAATGCCAATTTGGTTAATGTGACGCATTCCAAAACACAAGGCAGTGCAATACCTGGCCCAAAATACACAAGAATACATGCAAAAAAATGTTTAAAATAAATTATTGAGAATTTAAAAATATTCTTCTATAAATCTACTATATACTGTATGAGTTCACATTTCTATGTAAATACTTGGCCTGGACTTAACTTAAGGAAGTTCAACAAAATACTCAATGGACACCATTTACAAATTATCCTTCTTAGTTTTCGCACATTCATTCCAGTAACACACATGCATTTGAATAACTACATACATAAACGCCTGGAAAACGGACACAATCAGCCCTTTAGTTAATATCTCAGGAGCTGCTAAGAGAGTCACAGAAGAGGGAAAACGGAGGCTCCTGTTTTCACTGGATGCAGTCACTGGCTTCTCAGGGCCGCGCAGCGAGTGTCTGGCAGGGTGTGGTGTGAGAGGCGCGAGGCGCGGGTCGAGGGGCGAGGCATGGCGGGTGTTTTGAGTGTGCCAGGGCAGTGTTCACTGGTGCTCGGGGGTCTGACAGCAAGCAGCGCTGAGACACGGCGTGGAGAGGGAGATCCATTAGTGCAGGACACAGCAGCCTTCACAATGGGTCATGGGCCACACATTATCTCTCTGCTGTTTGGAACAAAGGAACCCTGTGCTGAGAGAGAGAGGGAGGGAGGGAGAAAGAGAGAGACAGAGAGAGAATAAGAGAGAGCAAGAGCGAGTGAGTGATCGAGAGTGAGTGAGAGAGAGAGAGAGATAAAGAGAGTGGGGGACAGAGAGGCAGATAAAATAAGAGAGGGATAGAGGGAGAGAGAGAGAGATGAAGAGAGTGAGGCAGATGTATGGAGCTCTGCTCTTGTACCCAGATGTAAATCCTGTCCTTTCCTTTAGCCCATTGTGTGGCTGTGTACTGAAAGACCATTAGCAGAAAACGGCAGGTTGGGATGAAAGATTAATGAAGGCTTTAATCATTATGAAAGGACTCTATTATTATTTGTTTCATCCCTCCTTCCTCTTTTCACACGTCCCTGAATCCCGGCCTTCAGCCAGATCGATGACACACACTGAGACGTTCTAACACAGTAAATGTGTGTGTGATGTGAAGAGGAACTACAGAGTGATAATGGGACTGGAAACAATAACTATCCTTAGTGCGGTGCTGAGACATAGTGCATGAACATAGTACAGGCCTCCTTGAGTTACTGAGACACAAGCCAGGATTCTATAGAATATCCTTGACTTAAAAATAAATGCAAAATATAGTGTGCAATGAACACGAAACTCATGTATGTGCAGTAAAGAACTAGAACTAATCATGAGTCATGTTAAGGACAAATGTTTATTGTATCCTTGCCAATGGGTTGGTATATAATACCTGCACTGAAGCATTGAGACACAGTGTAGGTATATAATACAGGCCTCAGTAAGATGCATCTCATAGTGCAGGTAGACTGTAAATATTACAGTCTACAGTATACCGCTGAAACACAACACCACAATAGGCATACTTAGTGTTAAATAAACTATCAACTCGAGCATGCTTATATGAATCCGAAAGGGGCTAGTTGTACTTTGTTAGTTTTAAGTTGGCTACTTGATTTTAGATTAAACATTTTGCAGTGAAGAATTTATTTGTTTTCTTCTTTTTTTGTGTTTGGGATTATCATCCGAAGAGATTCAAACAAACCATTTAGAAGACACACTATAGGGTTGGCTGTATCAATGTGATTTGTAGGGAGTTGTCACAGGAAACAGTCAGGAGATGTAAAAGTTTGATTGTGTTTGTAAGCTCCAAATTGCAGAGTTACAATATATGGCAAGGAAAATACTTCCTCAAGGAATACAAAATAGCCAACACAAATGTGCCCATGAGTTGGGCTGCATTTCACCTCTTTCGCTTCCTTTTTAAACACTTGCATTAAACAAAGTCATAGTTTTCATCGCTTCAACCCAGTTAACTCCAGTGAAGGTTTTTGTTTTTTTTACAGAGTTGAAGTCTTTTGTTTGAAGATGGGTTTGTTAGCAACAGAACCCCACTGCGATGGTCTCCAGTTGCATGCTGTTCACAGCCACTCTCTGTCGCTCGCTATTTTTTGCCCTCTTGAATGAGTGCACATCTCATCATGTATCCTTTGGGAAAGACGTACGCAGATGACACAAATCTTTATTAATTCACCGTCATTGTGTCTCAGATGCATTGTGGGAGAGACAGTCATCTGTGCAATCCGCTGCCTTCATCAGCCCACAGAATCACATTTGCACATGCAGACAACTGGCACTTTACATAAGAGATGATCAGCACTTCACATAAATACACTCAATACTTTACATAAGAGATGATCAGCACTTCACATAAATACACTCAATACTTTACATAAAGATGATCATTACTTCACATAAATACACTCAATACTTTACATAAGAGATGATCAGCACTTCACATAAATACACTCAATACTTTACATAAAGATGATCATTACTTCATGTAAATACACTCAATACTTTACATAAAGATGATCATTACTTCACATAAATACACTCAATACTTTACGTAAAGATGATCATTACTTCACATAAATACACTCAATACTTTACGTAAACATGATCATTACATCACAAACACTGAGTACGTACTGAAAGTGCATGTTAGAATGCAGAATGCTGAATTTCACTGCCAATTAATTGTTACTTTAATAATATGAAATGAATAGCATCAGCACTTTGTGTAAAGGCAGTAAATGCTTTACACATAGGAGTCATGCCAGTTGTCTATAAGTAAATGCCACTTGTCTGCATGAAAAGTACTGATATCTGCATCAGAGATTTATATTTCCAGATCCAGAATCATATCGTATAGAAGGACTAATCAGTACTTTGCCAAGTCGTGCGTTTACTTTGCCAACGTCATGTTTTCCTGGTCCTTCTCATAGCACAGCTCTCAGATTGGACAGTTGCTCAGAGAAGTCATTTGCATTCTGGCCAGTTTCTGCTCTCTGTAACCCAGTCCTGGGTTGCTCCACTTAGTTCTCAGATAAATGAGTAACTCTTCTCATTCAGTATGGTGGGGAGTCGTTTATTAAACCTGCAGCCAGTGAAGATACTGGGTCACTCCGGTATGCCTATTCTCCCATGCGTACGCCCAGGCTGGCTGTCTGAAGCGCTGCCAGGCCCCAGTCAGGAGCAGGACACTGGGCCTATAATAAATCACTGCCAAACATGTCCCTAGTCAACAGGAACCATTCATCTCTCGTCTCTCAAAAGCACAACCCCTAATGATTCATCTCTCACCCCCCTATTGTAAACACACATCTCACATTTACAACAATAACCACTCTGTCTACTTCTCGAACAATTTATTTCGTACTGTAAATATTTGCTTCTTCGTCTCCTTTCTTTCCCGTGTTTAGCCATTAACTACAAATTTACTATTCTTTCCTCATATCCTTCTTCTCTTCTATTCTCCTCCAATAACCTCTTCTCTCCACTCCTGTCGTTCCCTCTCCTGTCTGGTTTTTTTTCTCCGATGTCTGTGGGCTCTTGTGTCTCAATAATCTCAGCCAGTGACAGCTGTGTGTGGGGTCTGGAGAGGTGGAGGTTAGATGCAGAAAAGCTTTCGTGCTGGAGTGTGTGTGGTGTGTGTTTGTTGTTTTTGTAGTAATGAGAGAGAAGCATGGAGAGTACTGGGGTGGGAAGTGAGCCCTCTCCACCATTCCCTCACCTGAACTCCGTGGATACTGTTGTCAGTCCTGCTCGTCACAGCTGTAATACTCCTGGGTTTACCCTGTACACGCCCCCCACCCCCTCGTACACACGAACATACGCACACACACGCACACACACACACACACACGCACACACACACACACACACACGCACACACACACGCACACACTCACCCATCACTGCCACTCTAAGAGCTTCCGTATGTGGTTTAACCCAGACTGGCTTCTGAGAGCTTCTGTATCTGGGGCACAGATGTTCGGAGCCTCCAGAGGAAGAGCCAGATCTTGATTCATGGATCCGGCCAGCCCTGGTTCCTGCAGCTAAGGGGAAGCCCCACATTGCAGGCTTCACAGGGTTTTTATGGGCCGGTCCTGGCTCTGAGCGAAGAGCCCTGCCACACCAGCAGGGCTGTGCACTGGCACAGCGGTCTTTATGTGTGTCAGAGAGCTCTCCATTGATCCTGTCAGAAACAATGCCCTCACATCACTGAAGATCATCTCCTGTGCCAGTGTGCTGGACCCTTCATTGATCCCAGTATGTTTAATGGATTACTGTATGTTTAATGGATCCCAGTATGTTTAATGGATTACGGTATGTTTAATTAATGATAGTATTTTCATTGGTTTATTGAATTAGCCCCCAAATACGTGAGGTGCTCTTGTCTCCCGGCCTGAGGCTGTCGTGTGAAGTGATCTGCAATCGGCCGAAACCCACTCAAGCATATTTACTCCGTCAGTGTCTGAGACAAACTGTAAAATGGGATCTCACTTTGTTATAATCGCGGGAGCCCTACCGCGGTAGCTTGACTGAAGAGAGTGGGACTTAAAGGTTTCTCATAAATGACTTTCATGCTTTTCACACGGAAACGTGTTGTGATTCGGGCTAGATTCAGTCAGACAGCGTGCGGTGATTTAAGGAGGAGCTGTCGGTCAGTTCTGCTGGGGATCAGCAGGTCCTGCTGAGGTAAATTGGTTTGTCTGATGCCAGGTCTCTGGGTCACGCAGGGGGAGAGTCTAACCATTAATGGACACATCCACAGATAACACAGAACGCTTTCTTCTACAAAGAGCATAGCTGACGTGGAGACCCTTTTGTAAACAATAAGCACAGTTAATATGCAAACCCCTTCATGAACAAGGACACCAGCTGAGGAGGACAAGGGGGGATCAAGGAGTATGAGGCCCCCTGTAACTGTCCACATATGTGCAGAGGCCTCTTGGACGACCCAGTGTTTGCATGTGTATTTGTGCGTGCATGTTCTTGTGCGTGTGTGTGATTGTATGTGCAAGTATACGTGTGTGTGTGTGTGTGTTTTGTGTGGCTGGGGGATGACCAGTGACTGAGGCAGTTTCCGAGGGACAGTTGCACTTTATTACAAGAAAGAAAGAAATAAAAACTTAACCACATGCCTGGTCTTTGAAACTACTGTGTGCTCCCCTTCCCGGCTGATATCCGACCGTTCCTCTGTCAGAGGCTGTGTGCGCGAGTGGCAGAGAGCGGCAGAGAGCGGCTGGTTCACAGGCTGAGCGTGGGAGAGCGGAGGAACCTCCATATGTGATTTGCACCATTTGGTAGTAATTAGTTTGTTGTATAATTGAACACTAAGTGCTGTGTGTTTTGCAGGCATTGTTTGCCGTTCTTTCTGTCTCTCTCTCTCTGTCTCGAAGCAGCGGCGGAGCTCAGGAGCTAAAAGAGAGGGGGTTTGTGAACGTTGAAAGGGAGCGCTTTTCTCCTGTGCAGTGAGAGAGATGTGTCTTACATTCACAGGAAAGGAGGAAACACAGAGAGGCTAATGAGCTAGAGATGGGAGTCCAACTAAGGGAAAGGACTGTAGATCTCTACTTTATGACAAACTTCCCAGTAGATCTTGTTTATATGTTTATATGACCAATTTAAATTTAGAGATTGGTGTCACTAGTATATTTGACAGTATATTTTTTCTGCTGATTTCATTGTAAATATTTCTTGTACAAGAGAGATGTATAGGCCTCTCAAACAACACATATTTCAAACAGCAGATATTTCACTTAATATTTGTGACAGGGCAGATTCGATTGTAAATTGACTGTAAATACAAACTTTGCTATAGATCTCCCTCGCAGGATAGATTTGACTGCAGCTCTCTCTTTTTTATGGGATCAATTTAAAGTAGAGGTTTGACAGTGTGAGGCTGATTTGTCTTGCTTTTAGACAGAAAGAGTGAGTTGCTAACTGTTGAAAACCAGGGATGCACCTCTTTATTTCAGTTTCGTTCTTCAGTTTAATTTTGTCAACCTTTTTCAGTGCGTCCCCAGCTGGCTAAAACTTATCAAATCCTTGAGGTACAAACAAGTATCTTGTTTTTCTGACTCGATTGCACTTGTGTTTTTCCTTATTCTTTTGGCATGCAAAACAGCCAAAGACATTGGAATAACCTGTAGGTTGTATTGCACTCTATTGTTCTGACGTCTGAAAGAAGTATTCAAGTCACTTTTTTATTGAATTGTTTTATCTGGTTTCCAGTTTTTTTTTATTCTTCTAAGACCTTGAACAAGACAATCAATGGAGATGAAAGCTTTTTTGTCTTACTCTTTTTTTGTCTTACTCTTTTTTTGTCTTACTCTTTTTTTGTCTTTCGTAAGCGATTGAACAATACCGTGCGGATGGGAAAAGCGGCTCTGTTTCTTTGTGCAGTACATGTGCTGAAAGGGTTTTATAAAACAGTTCTGTTGTCTTTTGCTCCGAGTGTGTGCATGGATGGGAAAATCAGGCCCATGTCTTTGTGTGCTGCGTGTGTGTAAAGTTTTATATTCACCACCTGGTGTGGCATTTATATTACGACAAAAGCCCAAGGTCCATGAATTAGACAGATTTCCATAGCTGTGTCATTAGAACCTCCATCAGCGGGCAATCCTCAGGATTGCCCCCTACACTGGAGTTTCAAACACTGCCCTTCTGTGCCTGTTTTAAACAGCCCCCATTTACATAAGGCTGTAGAATTTTACTGTACTGTCATAGCGTGTGCAAATTAGTATGTTAAATAATTCTGCTGACTTTTCATGTGGGGTTGATTGCGATTAAGACACCAGTTTTGTCATTAGGGGCTGCGTTTATATGCACACCCCACACACACAGACACAAACGCACACGTACACACACAATTTCACGAGAAATTCACCTGTCTGAACGATGATTAAATGGAAACCGCTTTAGAAATTTCAACTGAATCATAATCCATATGCTAATTTACTCAATCCACCCCTATCAATTAGCTTGTAAAATTTATTTTGAGTGTATACAGGCAATTTTAAGTTAATGCTAAGTAATAAAATGGAATGTTTCATGAATATGTATTATATTTTTAATCCTTTGTACGAGCATTCATAATGCTATTTCTGCTTTTTAACTTGAGCGTAACTGTGCATGTGCTTAGCTCTTGTATCCCTCATATTTTGTTTCAGAAAAATATATATAATACCATGATGACTTACAATGATCAGCAAGTCACCAGAAACCTTTCATTTACAGCATTTACCGTATATAAACACTTACATGCACACGCTCTCACATACAAGCACACACATCGCATACACTCTCACATGCACTCACACACACTCAAATCCAATTCACACTCACAAGCTCCCTCACGCAGGCATGGACACAAAAAAACGCACACGAGCATTCACACAAAATCACGAATTCTAATGCACAAACATACTCTCTCGCATGTGGTCAAACAGTTTCTCACAATATTCTGTTTCTACGCAGTAATGCATTTTTCACATTACTAACACACTCACTCACGCGCACGCATATTTGCACACGCACGCTCAGTGAAAAGAGAGAGAAGGGGGAGGCTGAGCCGGAGGGGGTTGGGTTAGGGGGTGGGGGGTGCGATAGTGGGGGATGGCGGGTCTCTCCCCACACACAGAGAACATATTAATTAACCCCCGATAGCTGCAGAGGGGTGAGGGAGTCAGACTGTGCAGCTTTGAGATGAAGTGATCTCTCTCTCTGCCACTGCACTGGGGTCAGGCCCCGGGACCAGAACAAAAGGACTCCTTATTAGAGCCAGATGTTCAGAGACAGACGAGGCTGCTCTGAGACCCCCCGCTCCCCCGCTTCTCCCCCCCGCCCCGGCCGAGGGGCCGCGCTGCACGGGCGAGACTCAGACCGTGCCCGCCAGCCTGGCAGCGCGCCGCCGCCCGCCCCACCTCCGCGCGGAGCCCCGGAAGGCCGAACAGGTGTTCCCCACTTTTGATTTCAGTGTATTTAAATGAATCCTGTCAGCTCAGCTGTTCAAACAACTGCTGCCTGCAGCTGCTCGTCACTTCGGGCTGGATCTGTCCCAGGCTGCCACTCTTCCAGCCAGCAGGGTGACACTGCTCAGCGACAGGGTGACACCGGCTCCCTCTGTTCCCCTGGCCCCTCCTCGCGGTCGCCCGGGGGTTCCGTTCCCCTGGCCCATCCTTACGGTCGAGCAGCGGTCCCGTTTGCCAGTCCAGTTCTCACGGTCACCCAGTGCTTCTCTTTTCCGCAGCCAATCCTGTCGCATTTTAGAAGGAATCCTTCTAGAAAATGTATCTGGTCAGAATTTCTCCCTCCCAAAGCCCAGTGTTGTATGGATTTCAGTGGCGACCGTGCAGAGGGAGGTGAGGCTGTGCTTAATCACTCTATCAGCGCTGCCTGTACACCATCCGCTCTCTCGGGTTCTTCTCTGCTGAGTGTTTCACAACCACAATTTGAAAATGGCTTTATTACAGCCAGCCCTCAGAAAGCAAGTTTAGCTTAATAGGAACAAGTGCATACTGTACAGTTTGCTGTCCTTGCCAATGTGGAAAAATATATAAGTTTTAGTTCCAGTCTGGGGAGGCAGGTTTGGAGGGGTAAATCTGAATTATGTGAGTGAGGGGTCCAGTTAGACATGGAGGTAAAAGGATAAGGTATAGGACAGTCTTGTCGACCCTTTCCTGGTGTCTGACTCAATTCAAAGACAAAAAAAGTTAATGCTGCCTTTTTCCCTCAGCCTCTTGTACAGAGGCACGGCTTTTTCTTTCTTTTTTTTTTCAAAATTTATCTAGTTCTCACTTTGACAGCACTACGGAAGGGGGGAGATAGAGAGAGATTGATCTTCTAAGAAATGATATATTCGTTTTTGTCTGGCATGGTTTTAGACGCATGTGTGTGAAAAGACTATGTACCTGTGAATAAACAGGGTAGAGGGACCAAACGGCTGCTGAGAGTTGATTTATTCTGTGTGTGCAATTTGTACAGAGGCCTGTGTGACTTTAATGTGTGGCTTCAGTGTTTCTTCCATTGTACTTTTATTTTTTCTATTCCTTAGACGATTTTCACATTTTTAGAGATACAATTTGTTCAGATAAAATTAAATCTCTATTTAAAAGGCTTTGAATTAGTTTAGTTTTTTTTAAAGTCTTTGGTTTTTTGAAAGAGTGTGGTTGGATCATTGAGCTGAACACTTTCTCTGAGGTTGAATTTCAAATATATTTACACATTTTCAAAAAATATAAATAATTATATGTATAAGTAAAGTAATAATTGTGAAATAAACTATGTATTACTCTGGTAATTGCACAAAGTACAGGTTTTGGTTTTCTTCCAAATAAAACATTTCTTAAAATACAGACTTTGCCAAATAGATCACTATTGAGCGAGGATAGTTTGTTGGAACTGTTCAAGTTGATTTACTGTACATTTTGAAGTATCCACAGTTATATTCCATACCTGAATTGCTGGGTCCAGAATGAGCTGCCACTTTGATTCTGATTAGTTTCATTTCTGATTTGTTTTCTGGTCAGTGAAAAAAGTATTTGTCAGTGCACTACACAAAATGGAGGACTTTCCCACTGAAAGGAAACTGAACCATATAGAAAGCCCATTACGCATCATGCATTCCAGTGCATCTAATGCTTTAACTTTATTAAGACGGCAGTGTACAGTACATTAGAGTACAGCGGTAACCTAATTAAGAGCTTTAAGACACGAGGGAGCACTGTTGTGCTGACAGGGCTGGGGCAGAGCAGGCACCCTCCATGCAGCCTAACTGATGGAATTCACCATTTACCCCAATATTGCTATTATTCATAATTCATCTGCCTATCCCATCAACCAATCAGAACGGGTAGTGTAGATCACAGCCCTGCTCTTTATCTGCTGTTAGCAGCTGTGGGCCAGCTCTCTCTGGGCTGCTGCTGGACATCAGTACTATTCAGATGGAGGCTTCACTCAACTGCCACTAAGCACTGTTTAACAGACTCTGTGAGAACACTGTGAGTGTTCATGCGTGCTGTTGTATGTGTGTGTTGTACTTGTGTGTTTGCATGACCGTGTTCTTGTGGGCACGTGTGTGTGTGTGTGTGCATGCGTGCATATGTTGTGCTTGTGTGTTTGCATGGCTGTGTTCTTGGGCATACGTGTGTGTGTGTGTGTGTGTGTGTGTGTGTGTGTGTGTGTGTGTGTGTGTGTGTGTGTGTCAGGTTGGAAAGATGAGAAATTCAATGAAACAGAGATGGAATACAAACAAACTTCTCTGTCAGTTGGGCGATGGTACACACAAACATCATAATAATTTTGATAATAGTACTCATCTGTCAGAAATGTAATTGGAACAGGAGGTGAGCAACACAGTCACTTGTTTTTGATTGGGCTCCTAATTATAAGGTAGCAGCAATGTGTCAGGAGTGTTTCTCTCAGCAACTGACGAGGCTGTGACAGGCCTGTTCCAAACCAAGAGATGAGCTGAAAGCAATCTGTCCAGTTCCACTGTGTGTCTGGAGTGTGTGTGTGTGTGTTTGCATTCCTGCGTGTGTGTTTGTGTGTCTGCGTGTTCACACTTGGGTATGTATGTGTGTGTGTGTGTGAGAAAGAGAGAGAGAGAGCATGCGCGTGCATGCATGTGTGTCTGAGCGGTTTTTTATGAAAACAGCCGTTGGTCACGGTGTTCATCTTGAATAGCCATGGCTTATCTTGTCATTGCAATGTTGTCAGCACACCCAGCTGGATAAATAAAGGTTAAATGTATAAGTGCTACAGGGCACTGGGATTAGAGAGGTAACACTGGGACTGTAACTCTGACAACTGCACAGGCTGGAATAGGCTGGGCAAGGGCACTTCAGATGGGTGAGTTTCTGTCTGCAGGAGGAAACTGCTGGGTCCACTGGGTAGACTGGTATGGAGGAATGCTGAGGCCCTCTATGTATCACTGTTGTACATACCGTACATCACTCTGAAAATAAATTCAATTACAGCAAAAACATTGAAACCATCTGAAGTGTGTGCGTATAAGGAACAGAAAATTAATAGGCTTGCTGGCTTTTACCACGTCTGAAAATTTAATTTGCTTTTTTATTTTTACAATGTCATGCCCTCTCTGCAGTTTTAGCAATCTGCCAGTGTCATGTTGGCTGGGAATTTGGTTGAAATAAAATTGGACATAATCACCCACAACGCCATCTGTCACCAGAAAGAAAGGAAGTGAAAATTTGGAAGGGCATAGCTATGTTTTAGATTTAACTTGATTTACCACATTATTGTCAATGCCCTTAATTATGGAGCGTTCAGTAAATGTGTCCCTTCACAGTTGTATCAAATGGAAGTTTGTATAAAAAGGTGCTTGGATATAATTATTGATTCAGTATCATTGAAGCCGTGAAAATTTCAGTTTGGATTGACAAAGACGACATAAATAGGAATATACTGTGCCATCTCCATCAACATTATACATACATTACCATGTCTATTAATGAAGAATATATTTACTCATTTATTTTCCATGTTAATAAATTCATATCTTGTATTTTGCAGTAAATTATAAATATCTGCCTTTTTACCATTGATACTGTGAACAAATATTTACTGTTTTCCAGATGAATATCATGTTATTTCCTTCAGAATCTATGAGTAAATACCTGGCCCTTTCCAGTAGAATCCGCGCAAGAGGTAGAAACACGCACAACTTTGTTTTCCTCTCCAGGAATGTGTAACAGTAGAGTAGAGGCAATGTGGCAGTGCTGCTTCTGTGCAAGTCTGCCCGGCGATGTGGTGACCAGATCTGGCCCAGGATTAAAGTCCTGCTGAATACTGGACTATTGTGGCAGTTTACAGACCTTAGATAAACTGTGGCGGTGTTGTATAATTGGTTATTCAGTCCTGACCCCTGCTTTGCGCTCTGCGCCAGAAACTGCACACCCTGCTGCCAAGAGGAGTCAATGCGGAGCCTGTTGGGGCGGGGCCGGGGGGGGCTAGGCCGGAGCCAGGGCCTTTCCTGTGGGCTCTTTCCATCCCAGCTGGGGCTGGAGTAGGGACAGAGGCGCTTTTGTTGTACAGAGGGGGCCTGCCCCCACCCCCCCTCTCTCTCTCTCTTCTACCCCGCTCTCCCCCTTTACAGGTTTTTTTTTTCCCCCCCAACAAAGAGTCTCCCGGCTTCACAAATATGAGATAATAGGAGAATGGCTGGCTGTTTTTCGTGAGTCAGGGCGCATTTACAGAGTGAGGCATGGAGCGGCGAGAGAGATTACATTGTTTGTGAAGTTGGGACAAGCGCAGTGATTTTTCCCCCGCAGGTCTCAGGGCTAAATTTAGACCTGAGCGTGGAGTCGGGTCCCGATCCGATGTCTGTGTTTCACAAGGCGGTCGGACCTACATTTTGGGGGCCGTCACGATTGGCCCGCTGGATTGCGCATGATCCAATGGCTCAGAGGGACGTGTTATGATAAAATGAATTGTTCTCAGTCTGTGTTTCCTCTGGAACGACAGGCTGAGGGCTGGCGGCAGCGGCCGCACTCAGGGCTGCTGCTGACGTGGTGATTTCCAGCATCGATTTTAACACCTGATTAATGTCTCTTTTTTCGAAAGAAGAAAAAATGCGGTGCCCGAAATAACTGATTCGCAGACATTGTAGGGATGTTGCCCATTTTTTTATGGTAACTATTCTCAAAGTGTTTTTCTTTTCTTTGCAAATGAATGATGTGAATAGGACACCAGTTTTAATATGCCTTTGTCTGATAACAGGCCTTTCATGACAAAATTTTCCATAAATGGTAGTTGTAGTTATTTTGGTTTCCTGACGTGAATTAGTGCTATTTTACCTTCCTGTGTTGCTGTGGGGTAGGGACACAGAGGGCTAGATTTAAAATGCTCTGAGAAGGGGAGGGAGGATATAGATGGTAGATTAAAAATGCTTTGGGGTGGGGTACGGAGAGTTTATTATGAATGTTCTAAAAAGGGGGGTATAGATTATAAACACAGTGTGTATGCTCAGTTTCACCCTTATTCCACTCATAAAAAGAGCTGAAAGAGGTGCTTTGAGACCTACAACCTTAAACCCACCGCAGGTTCCATTAGCACTGTGCTGCCCCTCACAGCAGTGTGCATTGAGAGAACAAGGTCCTTTCTACAGATCCCTGTCTAAATATCAGCTGGCTCTGTGCACCAGTTCTAAGCCAGGAGCTCTATAAGGTACTGATCAGGGAGAAGGGGTTAGAAATCCTCACTGAGTGGGCCCACATTCAAATTGATGGATCTTAGTTTTTAATTACATTTTTCTGAAATCCAACACCAAATAATAAGGAGGTAAAATAGTAATAACATCAATCCTGCTACTACAATAATAATAATAATAATTTGAAGAAATTCCATCTGTTCCGGTGTGACAGAACTTCTGTTCAAATTATGCCACATGAGCAAAAATCAGGGCTTTCTAGATAGATAGGGCCACAGCTAATGTCTGGGACAGTACATGTGTCTAAAATGGTAACCTATGTGACAAATAATTAATAACGTTTTTGATAATCCATATATAGTATATTTATCAAGATTTTAGTATTACCAGGTGTTATTAACATAACTAAATAAAACACATTCAAACTCAATTCTGTTGGGTTTTCCTATTGACTCAATGCCACCCCTGAATCTGTTCACTGTTGTCAGAGGTCCTTGTACACTTCTTTAATTTTGACCCTTACATGAAAAAGGGTCACCATGTTGTACAAATTGGAGCCAGGAACTGGGCAGTAGTGAAAAGGGAGGACCCTTATAAGGTCATGAAGTCCGGGCTGGGTCCGGGCACAGTGTGATCGACAGTCCAGTGCCATTACTAAGCATGTGAAATACAACCCCCCAAGTGACACACAATAATTAGGCAGTGATGTAAACTGTCCCTCTGGTCTGCAAAATATTAAATTATTAAATGACACAATCATTTAACAAGTCGGCACATGGGGAGACGCTAGACAAAGAAAAAACACTATTGCGGCTAAATGCTCTTGTGGGAAAAAATGATTGACTTTGTATTTTATCCACGTTAGTACCATTGACTTATAATGAAGCAGGTATCTGAAAGATCTATACTGGAGTCAATGTCGCTCACCAAGATCAGGAAGTGAGCTTCAATACAAAGCCTGATCTTGACCCCTTGGACTCAAGCCCCAGCCTCCTGGGGGTATTCCACAAAAGCAGGTTTACTGAGTTAGCTGGATAACTGTGCTGTGTGAAATCCAGAACAGCTCTTTTTTCTTCAGTCCATGTTCCAAATTTGGGAGGATTCCGGGTTTAACTCAGTGCAGTTATCCAGCTAACTCAGTAATCCTGCTTTGTGGAAAACCCCTCTGATTACAAACAAACAAAATGTACTAACTGTATTGCTATCTTCATTATATTGCACTGCCCTCTAAAATCCTGGCAACTTTTGTGAGTTTTTCATTTTGATTTAAGAGCCATTTTTCCAAAGAGGCAGAAGAAGAATAAGACTAAAATCTGACAATAACAATATAGGGTTTCAGTAGCATCATCTTTTACATTTTACTTTCAAAAACAGTTTGATGCAGCACTTGTATTGTGTTGCAGTTCAGGGAGAGGAGTGAAGGGGTATTCATTCAAACATAAATGTATTGTAATTGATTTGATATTATATATTAAAAAGCTAGCGCAGTCAGAAAAAGGCTTCTCATCTCAAAGCAAGCGGAGGCATCAGTGATCAGATCTCTGAGGATAGGCAGGTCTCATTGGCTGTGCTATGGGCCTCGCAGACTGATCGACTCTGACTCTGTATGTGTCATGTATGTGAAACAGGAGGATGGATCACTCGACCTTGGCTCTTTAGAAAAATCTTGATTATCGCTTCCTATCTCAGCATAACTTGACAGAGAACAGTCACTTCAGTAAAACCTTGATCCCAGTTATTATATATGCAGATATTAAGTCCCATTTAAAACCCTTGAATCAAATGTTAATGAATTTAAACTAATTTACACCCTGACAAAAGTTTCAGAGGTGTGTGTTAATTAAAAATGGACATGGTATTACAGGCAAAAGGAAGGATGCTTATTAATTCTTCATATCAGGCATTGTTTCACACATCATTTGTGTGTATGAAATACAAATGAATACACGGATTTAAATGCCCACTGTGGGGCTTGCTGTGATTAATTGTGTTTCATTCCATATCCCCTCCCACTTGGAATTTCAAGTTTTTTTGATCTTCAGTTGTTCTTCAGTTCAGTAATGCCTCAGTTGCCCTAGAACCTCATAATCTTACAGTAATGCCTTTGTTTCTCACAGTCTTTAGGCGGGTATACACTGCGAGATATTTGCCACGATATTGCATGCCCAGACAAAATTTTCCAATCATATAAAAATGATTTTGCCGTGAGCCAAAATTGTGAGTTTTAGATCCCTCAGCGTGACATACTGACTAGGAATATTAGCCTCCGACAAAAGACTGCAAGAATTTTGCCCGGAATTTTGGATGCTACTAATGTGACCACTGCTATGACCATAGACTGTGAAAGTCTAATGAACAACCAATAGGAGCACAGCAATGCAAAAAGCGCATCCATGGCAATGAATTTGAGAATTCCTTCTGGCTGAAATACATAACACTAAGCTCTTCTTTAATCAGGTTTTATCTACCTGCTTCAGTGTATAGCCAGACTAATTGTCTAACCGTGTTGTCAGAACTGGTTGAAAAAAATAATGTTACCTGGAGGAGTTCACTCTGTAGAATTGGCAGTCCTCGCTGTCATTTCCCTAACCATGATCGGCTCCAAATTCTTTGTCTTCTTTTTTCAAGGAAAAACATTGCCACTATTACTTCAATGGCTTATTTCAGTTTTTTCATCCTCAAATTTTGCGCGTCGAGGTCAGGTGATATACTGTAAACGTAGGATAGAATGCACGATCTGACTACAATAAAAGACAGCCAAAGACAAGATATTATTGGAGCTACATCGCACATTTACTAACAATCACAATAAACGTAAAAGACAGCTGATGTCACACAGTGTATACCCGCCTTTAGTTCATAGGCCTTTCTTAAAGCACCATTCTCCATTCTGACAGCTTAGAACATCATTTTCCATTCTGACAGTCTTAGAACACTGTTCCCCATTCTGACAGCTTTGAACACTGTTCTTCATTCTGACAGCTTCGAATACCATTCTCCATTCTGACAGTCTTAGAACACTGTTCCCATTCTGAAAGCTTTAGAAAACTGTTCCCCATTCTGACAGCTAAGAACACCATTCTCCATTCTGAGAGTCTTAGAACACTGTTTCCCATTCTGACAGTTTAAAAAAAACTATTCTTCATTCTGACAGTCTTAGAACACTGTTCCCCATTCTGACAGTCTTAGAACACCGTTCCCCATTCTGACAGTCTTAGAACACCATTCTCCATTCGGACAGTCTCAGAACACTGTTCCCCATTCTGACAGCCTTAGAACACAATTCTCCATTCGGATGGTCTTAGAACGCTGTTCCCCATTCTGACAGCCTTAGAACACCATTCTCCAGTCTGACAGAGAAAAAGAGAAAGCGAGATAGAGATGAGAGTATCTGTGAACACATCCTATGGTCAGACAGTCACTTGTCCCCTTGTCTGCCTGTCATCTCTCAGTCACAGTGATGTTTACTGCATCTTCACCACCCTTATTCTCTTTGTGAATTATCCAGTGCGAAATGGACGGGGCTTTCATTACTGCGGCTCTGTGCTGCCACGCACAGAAAAAGCCCTTCCATCGTTATTAATAGTTAAAGTGTCCTGGCTGTCAGCAGGGACAATGGCAGCCATGTTAATAAATAAAAATAATAACTATTCCTGTGTGCGCCCGAGAGACCCCAGGAGAACAGGGCGGCTCTGCCATTTGTTGTTCCCTTTCACTTGTCAAAGCTCTTTGGCTTAAAAGCCTCTGTCATTGTTTGGTGTGGGAAGGGGTGTGGGGGGGGGGGAGGGAGGCTAATAGCACCTGTTGGGGTGATAGTGAAACAGCTGTCAGGAGAGAATGCAGAAGCACGGCTGGCTGTTGGTCAAATACTGTCCTCTCCCCAAACATAGGTGAGAAATCCAAGTCCTGTTGATTTTTCCTTGAAAAGAGTTCATCATTTCTTCAGACCCCCCAGGAATACACCACCCCCTTCTTACACACACACAGGACTGATTATAAGACAGGCAACACACAGGTCAGAGAATAATAATTTCTAGAGTGTTTTTACAACCAGTCCCACTGTGTTTGTGTGCATGTGTGTATGGTTTTAGTCACTGGCCATCAGAAAACATTTATCATCATGCCACAGAACTGAACTTTATTATAATGTAATGACAGTACATTCTTTGTTTCAATTGGATTTAGTCTAAAAATATAGATAGCCTAATAAGATAATCATATTAATGGATTTAAATTGCCATGTATTTATTTGTTCATTTGATCGACAGTCTTACCCAGAGAGACAGTGGATGAATTACTAAAATGTGCAGTTTGTCAGAGACTCAGTTCACTGTCTGGAGTGCTAAACATTATACCATGGGACCTTTTATGGTTGCACAAATAACAACAACGCTAATAGCAATAATTTGCCTGTTTGTGTTTGCATGTCTTTAAATTTATGTGTTTTCTTGTGTGTGCACACTAGTGTGTGCACTCATGGGTGTGTGCATATGTGATCGTGTGTGTTTCTGTGCATATGTAGGTGCGTGTGTACTCATGACTGTATTTGTGTGCACGTCTGGTATGTGGGAGGTAGCTGGAGTATGGATGTGTGTCCAGATAGTGTGGATATCCATGGATGTGTGTCCAGATAGTTTGGATGTCCATAGATGTGTGTTGAGATAATATGAATGCTCATGGATGTGTGTCCAGATAGTGTGGATATCCATGGATGTGTGTCCAGATAGTGTGGATATCCATGGATGTGTGTCCAGATAGTGTGGATGTCCATGGATGTGTGTCCAGATAGTGTGGATGTCCATGGATGTGTGTTGAGATAATGTGAATGCTCATGGATGTGTGTTGAGATAATGTATGTCCGTGAATGTATATTGAGACAGTGTAGATACCTATGGACGTGTGTGGTATCTCTGCCACTTTAGCGGCTCTTTGAAGGCTTAAGCTCCATGATTTGAGCCGATCATCAGGTCGTTAGTGTCTCTGAAATCCCTGTAATATCTCTAACTGACAGTCTTAAACTCCCTCTTCACCCAGTGAGAGAATCTCACATAGGGATTGGGAGCAGCCCAGACAGTTGGCTTGTGAGCGTGATTCTGGAAATCAGAAGTGATATGCTAAGCTTTTTTTATCCGCTAATACTTGATACCGCTGCCGTAATGTTCTGCCACTCAATATGTGGCGAGTCTGTCTTCAGGACTGCTGGCGTCCGTGTGTGGGCTGATGGGAACTGTGACATGAAAATGATTAAGATTCCAAAAGTCGGGTCGTTTGAGGGAGACAAAATATTCCAAAAACAAAGTTTTGCTTGTCGTCAGCAGTTGAACATGGCCAGGGTTGTGGTTGTAATTCGGGGCTGTCGGAAAGGTTCCTGACAGGGTTAATCCTCTGTTGCTTGTGTGGAGAAGCACTCCTCAGCGCCCAAACAGATGGCTGGAGCCTGACGTTCTCCACACAGCCTTTCTGTGGGGGTTTGTGTCACTTTCCCTTCAGTTCTGTGGAAACGCTGTCCTTGGCAGGTTAGCAATTAGAGAGAAAAACAGGAGCGCGTCTGTATTAGAAAAACACAGCGCTGGTGCATAATGTGTCCATTGTCATGGTGCATTAACAGGCTTTTTGTTTCATGGACGAAAGGGCTAATGATTTTCTAACAGCAGGTGAGGAAGCAGTCTTCTTCTCTAGCTCTTATCTGCCTGCTGATGGAGCCATTACAGAGAGGAGCGCGGAGGGGGGAGAGTCGGCTTTATTACTGCAAATGGACTTTAAATGAGTTTTATTGTGATGTAGTCCATGTTAATTTCTCCCTGTCCTTCCCCCCTCAGAAGCCCCCAGCATTGAGAAGCTGCTGTCCAAGGACTGGAAGGACAAGCTGTTGGCCATGGGATCAGGGAGCTTTGGCGAAATCAAAGGTAATTTACTTTGTTTTGACACACAATCTTGTCCTTTTAGTAACGCACACGCACAAAAACACAAACACATATACACACACACACACACACACATGAATGCAAGTCTACACACACACACATACACACTGGCATGCAATTGCACATACACACACATGCAAATATACACACACACATGAATGCAAGTATATACACACACACTGGTATGCAATTGCACATATACACACACACACACACACATGCACATATACACACACATACGCACACACACACAAATGCAAGTATACACACACACACACACACACACACACACACACACACTGGCATGCAATTACACATACATACACACACACACATGAATGCAAGTATACACACACACTGGCATGCAATTACACATACGTACACACACACTTTTGTTTTGGTCCTTTTATTCAAACAAAGCCAAAGCAATACAACCAAAGGGCAAAAGACAAACCAACAAGAGATCCCCAGATGCCGATCTCGCCAAGAATCTCCAAAGAAACCAAGACATTAACCTCACCGAGAAACACTGAGAAACCAAGATGATGATCTCCCCGGGAAACTTAGTTAGGAGGAACGGCAATGCTGAAGACGCCGATCTTCCAAGGCACTCCAGAGAGCTCATCAGAGAACGGGAGAGACACACAATTCCAAACTGATCTCACAGAGAAACATTAGATGACATGATTGTTAATAATAGATTCTGCTGGATGGCAGAGCGGTATAAATTGTAACTTTTGATTTAGCCGTGAGATATTTGCAGGCATTACGGACACAATTCTGCATCGTTACAAGGCAAGAAACCTGTAATCAAAGAAACATGTTCTCCCTTTTTTTCCCTTGAAAGAACGATCAATTGATCAAATCCTCCACACTGTCCCCTACTGAGCTGACATTTTAGAGCATCCTGCCAGGCTTAAAGGAGGCAAGCAGCTGGAGAGGGCTGTCAGGACTGTCAGAGGGGTTTAATTATTACTGTGTGTGTGTGTGTGTGTCTGTCTGTATGCTTGTGTGTGCATACAAGTGTCTGTGTGTATGAGCTTTTGTGTGTGTGTGTGTGTGTGTGAGCGTATGTGTGTGTGTGTGTCTGTATGCTTTTGTGTGCATACAAGTGTCTGTGTGCATGAGCTTTTGTGTGTGTGTGAGCGTATGTGTGTGTGTGTGTGTGTGTGTGTTCATGTGTAATTATGTATGTATATGTGTGCACATATGGGTGTGTTGTGTACAGATACAAAGAGAAAGAAGGTCGGGACCAGTAAGCACAGGCAGCCTTTCAGCTGAGAAATCAAAATGTCCAAACAAAGAACATCAAGAGCTATGCCCAGAGTTTTTGCTCGTTGACTGTGCTGTCTTAATGTGCCCAGAGTTTGTGCTTGTTGACTGTGCTGTCTTAATGTGCCCAGAGTTTTTGCTTGTTGACTGTGCTGTATTAATGTGCCCAGAGTTTTTGCTTGTTGACTGTGCTGTCTTAATGTGCCCAGAGTTTTTGCTTGTTGACTGTGCTGTCTTAATGTGCCCAGAGTTTTTGCTTGTTGACTGTGCTGTCTTAATGTGCCCAGAGTTTTTGCTTGTTGACTGTGCTCTCTTAATGTGCCCAGAGTTTTTGCTTGTTAACTGTGCTGTCTTAATGTGCCCAGACACCAGAGACACACAGTATGGACAGCCTGTGAGCTCCACACTCCTGACGGCATCGGACCCATAATTGAGGGATAGAGACAGGGATAGGGAGGACAATGACGGCATTCTAGTGGACAAAGATCAGGTTAGAGTAGGAAGAGAGAGTGCTGGGGCCAATAGAAACAGCATTAGGGTGGAGACTTGTTGTGTACTAGTTCCTCTCTCTGGGAAAAGGCAGAAAACAGGAAACGTAATGAAAATCAGAACGCCCTTGGCTCTGTTTTTCCTCCCTCTCCTCTCAGTTGTGTTCTTTCGTAGTGTGTTCTTGCAGTAGGGAGTTATCTGTTCAACCTAGTCATTAATTAGTTTGGAGGGTTCTTGACAAGTATTACATTGTTACAAATTGGTTAATTACTGTTGGATGCGGTGTGCGCTTGGTTATGTAACCTGCCTAAGGATGTTTGCAAGAGCAGGAAACCACTTATTGATTCATTGCTGAGGTTCCAGGAGTGGAGGTGAAAAACATCACCAATGATTGATGGAGCATGTGTGTGTGTGTGTGTGTGTTATGGGGGGTGGGTGTTCATGAGGGGCATTTATCCTCCCCCCCCTCCTCAATGAAATGGGACATGGGTTGTATTTACCCTGCACGAGGGGTATTTACCTGCCTCTCACTGCAGGATGGTATTTGAGCGGTATTTACCCGGAAACACAAGGCACAGTGGGACACAAATAAAAGCAGCAGGGCCGTCTCCCCACCAGCTCGCCATGAAAAGCCACCTTCCCGAAAGCCCCTCAGATGGTCTGCCGCAGAGAGAATGCTGTCTTTGATCCTTGTTAGCAGTTGCCCAGGCTCTCTTGCACCCCCCACCTGAACAGGGGGGCAGTGAGCTGTTTAAACAGGCGCTGTGTTATTTTCCCTGGGAGCTGCTGGGACAGTTACTTTTATTGTCCATTGTTGACTGTGAGGTCTGTGTGGGGGTGGGGCAGAGGGTGACCCTTGCGGGACAAATGGATCTCACTCTCACCTTCCTGCGAGGTCAGGGGTCAGGTCACTCAAGATGGCTCTCATCTCCTTCATGTGTTTTTGCTGCTTAGGAATGCGGCTCTGCTTAAGGGAGTAGCTGCATGGCACTGAGGAACTGTACTACTGATGTAGACACATACTCATGCTCATACACTCTCTCGCTTTTTTTCTCTCCCTTTCTCACACACACACATGAACATACCAACACCCACACTCTCTTTTTTACACACTTACACTCACTCGCACATACACATGCAGACATGCTCACAGACACACTTTCACGCACATACTTGTACAAACCCACAAACACTCACAGACATACACAAATGCATGCATACAAATACAAACACTTTAACAAATTAACAGAGACTCATCCATACATGCAGACAACACTAAATTACATACCTAATACACATCAGAGCACAAGAAAATTATATAGACACAAATGCACTCATACATATGAATATACACACACTTTCACACCTCTGCATTTCTAGTAATTACTTTGAAGCTTTTTTCGCATCTCTCATATCCAGTTTGTTTAACACATAATGACTTATTCTTTTATAACAAATTTGCATGCACCTTAAGATACCATAGACCAGAAACCTACAAGTACCTAAAGATAACACATTTGCACTTACCATAAGATAACAGACCTACACATGCTCAAAGTTAACAGATCTACTACACATATCTAAAGATAGCACATTTGGATAACTACACTATCCACAGATAACATACCTACAGGTACATAAAGATATCACTCCTGTATGTGCCTAATGAAAACTATTATATATACGTATATCTAAATAAGTCCCTTTCTGCTCAGTTCTCACATCCCACCGCGAGATGTTGTTTTCCTCTCTGCCTCTGTGAAAACCCCGGCTCTGCTTGAGGAATGGAATTAGTTCAAAGGTCAGCATATGTTCTGAGCCCTGTGAGGTCAGAGGTCACAAAATGCTAAATTCATGCTGGAGGCCTTCTGACTTGAAAGTAAACAAAAAGCGAGAGGCCACATTGAGGGAGGTGCAAGCTAGACTCCTTGTCGTTCTGTGCTTGCAGATGAAATGTGCTGATATGCAACCTTCTCTACCTCAAGATTGCTTGCATTGATATGCCAGCCTCTGATCCATGGCCTGAGTGACTGATGCTGTTCCTGGGCTCTGACATGCACATTTAGCGGCCGGTGCTGTTCCTGCGCTCTGACCTGCACATTTACTGACCGGTGCTGTTCCTGGGCTCTGACCTGCACATTTAAAGACCGGTGCTGTTCCTGGGCTCTGACCTGCACATTTAAAGAGCGGTGCTGTTTCTGCGCTTTGACCTGCACATTTAGCGGCCGGTGCTGTTCCTGCGCTCTGACCTGCACATTTACTGACCGGTGCTGTTCCTGGGCTCTGACCTGCACATTTACTGACCGGTGCTGTTCCTGGGCTCTGACCTGTGGTCTCTTGTAGGAACTCCGGACAGTCTGGCGGACAAGGAGCGTCAGCTGATGGGCATGATCACACAGCTGACCAGCCTGAGGGAGCAGTTACTGGCCGCCCACGAGGAGCAGAAGAAGCTGGCCGCATCACAGATGGAGAAGCAGCGGCAGCAGATGGAGCTTGCCAAGCAACAGCAGGAGCAGGTGAGTGTTCAGGACCAGGGGCTTGAGGAGTGTACACGTCTGTGAGAGTGCTTGTGTGTGTGTGTGTGTGTGTGCTAGGGAATGTGTGGGGGAAGGTGCTGGGTGGGAGTGTGCTGTTGGTATGGAGTGAGGGGAGGTTCTGGGAGAGGTAGAAGCTGGGGTGAGTATGCTGTGGTTATGGACTGGGGGAATTGTGTGGTGTGGAGAGGGAATGAAGGGGCTTGGGTGGAGCTTTGAGGGCAGGGGGGGTTGGGGTTGGGGGGGTGAGTAGGGGGAGTGGGGGGCGGGGGTGAGCCTGCTAGATATCCACCCCAGGCAGCCTTTAACAAATGAAACCAGCAGAGGGCTAAAGTGATGCATGCTGGGAGTGATGGTATAGCGGATGGAGGTGCACCAGACTCCCTGCAGGCAATAGGCTGCCGGGGATAGCGCGAAGAGGCAATCTCTCTTCTGCGTGTTGCTGAGCTGGTGGGAGTGCAGCTATGGAGAGGAAACGCAGTGCGCCTCAGGACTCGGGAGGGGAAGGGCCCCAGCGTGTCTGCCCAAGGAGCCATGTCAGGATTTTTTTACTGCATTTTGCACAGACAACTTAAATACATAAGTTGGTGTGCTGGTTCTTCTGAACACCACGATAGTTAGGCTCAAGTGTAATACTAATTTTACATACTTTTCTTTGGACTTACCAGCTAGTTTTATTAGATCCCTCATTACAGTCTATTACCATCCATTCCACCCTTAGTTTAAACGGGGCCGGCCAGTGAAGGATGGGCTCCCCCTCTCTAGCCAGGTTACTTCCGCGATTTCTTCCCATTGGGGAGTTTTTTCTCACCACTGTTTGAATGTTTTTTCTTCCCACTGGAGAGTTTTTTACCTTGTTTTGCTGGTTGGGGGTTAAGGCCTGGTTTTTTGCTCAATTTTCCTTCTGTTTCTCTGTGCAGCATCTTTGTGACAGTTCTCTGTAAAAGGCGCTATACAAATAAAATTGAAATTGAAATTGAAAATGAATACTCAAACACAAACACATTGCAGAACAAGCCATCCTCTTTTTATCCTGACCAAAATGTTGTTCTGAAGCCACGCAGCGAGCATGGCGGCACTGTGTAATTCACAAAAAGTGGGGTGCCACCGTGTCAGAGCACGTACAGCAGAGAACAAGGTCACTCCGTGAGAACAATAAAATCAGTGTCAATCACAGAGGAAATAGTAGCACAGTACCATAGAAATTAAGGTTGCTAAGCGTCAGTGTGTATGTATGTATGTATGTATGTTTTTCTCACACCTTCTATTCCTATCACAGATTGCTCGGCAACAGCAGCAACTCCTCCAGCAGCAACACAAAATCAACCTTCTGCAACAGCAGATCCAAGTGAGTCTTTACTGTGTGTTTGTGTACGTGTGTGCACATGTGTGTGTGTGTGTGTGTGCGTGTGCGTGTGCGTGCGTGCGTGTGTGTGCGTGCGTGCGTCTGTGTGTGCACTTATGTGTCTGTGTGTGACTATTAGGAAGAACGTTTTGAATATGTTTTGTGCCCCCTTGCTTACTCAGACAGGTACACCATTGATGATACAGATAGAGGTTTGAAGGGATAGTCCTGTAGTCTGCACTGAACGCTGTCATCATGCAGGTGGCAAGAGAATGGCTTTGTGAAATGGAGAAGAGACCCATTTGGCTAATAAAGTCAGAGAGACTGGGTTTCCTCCAGGCTGTGGATGTGCAAGGCTTTGGCCAGCAAACAGTGTCCCACTGAGACAGTTTCCCTCCACTGGACTGCAGCCATAATACTGCAGTCTGAGCGACAGGCCCTTCTCACTGAGCAGTGAATCTCCTAGAGGAGAGTGTGCGTGCGAGTGCGTGCGTGCGTTGGTGCGTGCGTGTGGTAGCCTTTGTAAACTCGTAAAAACATCCACATTCACATCCCACACAGACGCATCTCCAGGAGGGGCAGAGTAGCCTAGTATTTTGTGGGAGTGCAACTGACCAACCAAATCAACGGAGAACCACTGAGGTTACTGAGCTTCTCAGTAGACAGAATCTCTAAAGACCGATCACTGACAAACTTACAAGAATACGTGCAAAAGATCATACACAAATGCACTCAAATAAAATAAAAATGATCGCAGAAAATGTGGTGTAGCACGTAAAATTAATAATGAATCTTTGGTTAGCTTTGGCTTGGTTTGGCCCTGTCTGGTTTGCAATCCACAGCTTATATTCGGTGGTGATGGAAACTTTAAGAGCGCACAAACACTTTTCTATAGTATCCACAGAATTCCCCATCTTCAGTCTCTGTGATTATGTGCTCCTGGGTGCCAAGCCATCCCCAAGCTCACTTTCATTTTAATTAAACTGTTCAGAGACGTGTTCTCCCATAGGACCCCCTGGCGTTGCCACCGCCGACCGCCATGAACGGTTTTTCTGATGCGCGTATAAAAAGAGAACACCTGCAGAGCTTTTGGAGTAGGGCGAGGGGTGGAGGGGACGAATCATAACACACAACTCATCTATTAAACATCTTCCACATTTAACAAGACTAATATTTCTACAGCTATTGAATTTTTCATCAGGTGATTATCACCGGGAGCGGATTCCCGCGGTGTGCCAGTGCAAGTTTCACATTAGATTCACCCCACCTTCACAGAAACACTATTTCTCCTTACCTTCACAGAAATGGTGTTTCTACCTGTATCCACTGAACGTATCTCCATTACAGTACCTTTGCGCAGAATGTGTTTTATAGTTCTTTGGTACTGCAGATATCCTAAAGTCAATATCCCTGCATATCCCTCTGTCTCTCTGTGTTTATCTATGTGTGCTGTTCTGATGCCTCTCTTATTCAAATACTTTATTTAACACTTTTTTTTTTTTAAACACACAGTGATGGGTTTTGTTGCAGCATGCTGTAGCTGTGCATTTTGTCCCGGTAATGAGGCAGATGACCAAGCCCCTGTGAACCAGTAGCTAATTTGAGGCAGAATATAAACCATTTACGTCAACAGCATTACCACTTAATTAACTAAAACAAAGCAGATTTACAGAACCTGACCATCCTGAAGCTTCATCTCGTAAGGCAGGAGACAGGACGGCGCTTCTATAGAAAACCAACACATGCCATTCTATATTGCAGTACACTAACTTAATAAAACCCATTTGTTGAGCATTTCCACTTTCTTGGGTTTTGAATCTGTTTTTTTTTTTTCTGTAAAAATAAAAACCTACTGCGGTATAGCGGTAAACACACCATCTAACCCAATTAGTGGTTTAATTGCTTAATTTGTCATATTAAACTGAAATTAAGCAAATTTGTGTGTTCCCTCATCATTTGGCTTTACTGGTTTTGTGACGTTGATTGGAGGAAAATGGTGCCACTGTTCCTTGCTAAAGGCTCAGGTCTTGTGTTATGATGAAGATGTTCATGTTGTGTAAAAAATAAGGTTTTTCTGGGAGCAGTAATCGCAGTGTGCAGACCTTGCCGTTTTTAAAGATTTAGGTTTCTCATAGCAGAATTTGCTCCTAGCCTCTTGTAACCTCACCTTCCCTTTCCAGCATCTAGTGGATATCACATTATTCACTGCATGCTTTACAGTATAGAGCTTGCTGAACTATTATATCACAATACATGTTATATATGAGCCAAATTGGTCTGTTGCATCAGTGTGAATGTCATGCGCCTAATTACATTCTAACGACATTCCGCGATATGTATTGCTAGTAGGCCACACTATTTGATTATGTGACAATATACACTATATACACTTTACAGAAAACAAAGATGTTTCTATGCATAATAACAATTAAGAAATGGATCCTGGTGTTGTTATGGCAGATGAAGTTGAAAGAGTTGTCCTGGCAAGTTTTACATACCTATTTGAACAGCCATCGTGATCAGGTGTGGTTATACAAGTGTTCATGGTGCAGCTATTGTTATCAAAGTCTAGTTTTGCATACTTGTGTGAACAGCTATAATCCGTAGGTATGGCTATACATGTTTGAAGTGCAGCTAGTGTAGTTTTGCATACCTATTTGAATTGCCATCATCATGTGGTGCAAACGCAGCAAACACATTGACAATCTATTGTTGTTTTCATTGTAGCCAACCAACAAATACAACCATGATTTAACTTCTCTAAATAATGTTATATTGATTATCCTGGTTTTCATTGAGAATGTGTAGGGGAAAGTTCCAAACCTTCAACAGCCTTTTTCTCAGAACTTACATTCAAGGAGTAGCAATATTCCAAGCCATAACTTCCTCATTATTTTCTTGATTGTAGTGTATGATATATCATTTTAAAGAATTTAACTTAGACTTTGATAAAAATGTAAATAACTCATTTACATTTTCTGTCGTGGTGGACTTTTTACCATGGTCTGTCACATAATGTGTTACTTGCAGGCAAAACTATTTAATTATGTGGCAATATACCCTTTAATCATATGGACCAACCCAGAAGCCACTCTATTGTACCACATTATGTCCTATTATGTACATGCTCAGAAAAAAGGTATAGTGGAGGTACATTTTTCATCTTTAAGGAACAACTTTCCCAAATGTACCCTAAAAGTACAATAATGTTCTATTTGGGTACTAATAAGTACCTTTCAGGCAAAAAGGTACAATTATTATTATTATTATTATTATTATTAATTGCTGGCTAGGGTGCACTTTTGTGGCCTATAGGGTACCACCGTAGTGACATGTGTTTGTGCCTTTTTAGGTACTTTTCATAACATATATATATATTTACAAATTATATGGTGCACATGCTATAGACTAAGACTAAGAAGCTATATTCTTAGTCTGAAGAATCCGGGTGTTTTGTGTGTGTGTGTAGTTGTTTGTGTGGAAGTAAGGGTATAGTATCCCTCGCCCTCTCCTGTGCGAGACAGATACACAGAGATTAGGAAAGAGATGCAGAGGGAAAAGGGCAAAGTGAGAGAAAGAGGGAGAGATGGACAGGGAACGTTGGACGTAGAGAATGAGAGATTGCTCTCCTCACAATGTCTGTTACATAAGTGACTGGCGCTTAATGACACATGGAAGGCTCCTCTCAGGCCCACCCGGCTGCCAGCTAATGGAGCTATTTGAGGAAGGACACAGGCGAGCAGATGGGCACAAAGCTATGCCCACCTACGGACTGCGGCTGACGCACTCACAGCTCTCATTCCTAATCGATGGCTAATAAAAGCCGGTCGGTGTGCCGCTAACTCGCCACTTGATTCCATTATGAGCTAATCAGCGGAAGGTGCCCTTCCTGCACGAAAAAAGGATGGAAAACATGCAATGTAAAATGGAGAAAAATAGGGAGATAATGAATCTGTGCATTACGTAAATGTAACTTACTTCTTTCTTGTCAGGAAAAAGTATCATATGTGCTTGTGCTGGTGAGCTCTTATTGTGACAGGAGCACTGTTGTCTTGTTGCATCCCTGTCCAGCCACCATATCTGTCTTTTTAACCCCAGTCCCCACCTCAGACTGCCAACAGACTACCCTGTTATTGAATGCTTTCTGCGATGTGGCAGAGGATGTGTGTTGTGCACAGAGAGAAATCAGGTGTGAGGATGTGATGTTCCTGTGATCATGACCATTGTCAAAGTCCTCTGATCTCTGCACCCCCTACCATAATTACTATTGACCACTGTATTTTTAAGCTCAGGCTGAAGAGATTTGGAGTGTGCTATAGCAGTGTTGAGGAGCCCTGGGGAAACGTTGAGGAAAGGCTTCAGCATAGAGCAGTGGTCCCCAACCCTGTTCCTGGAAATCTACCGTCCTAGGTTTTCACTCCAACTGTTTTCACTCCAACCTCATTCAACAACTAGAGATCTCATTAGAGCTGCTAACTAGTAGAATCAGGTGTGCCAAATTAAGGTTGAAATGAAAACCTACAGGATGGTAGATCTCCTGGAACAGGGTTGGGGACCACTGGCTTAGAGGGTGTTGGACAGAACTCATTGTGAACAGGACTCTACTGAAACGTGCGGCATAAACAGTTGCAAAAATAGGCCACGCCCCAAACCGCACATTTGCCCCCATGTTTGCCTGATCCATGCATGATCATGTCAGAAAGCTGTACACCAAGTCTGCAAGACTGTAGGTGTGTGACCGGAGGACTTGATTTGCTCTTCCAGTAAGCTGGCAAGATGCCGCCTGCACCAAAGGGCGCTTCATGTAGCACTCTGCAATATCATTATATTTACATTTCTGAATTTTTAATGGGAAATATTACAACTGTGTTGATGACAAAAAAACAGAGCTCCACAAGTATAAGTCAATTTGTTAGAATATTGTGGACAAAATATCATTTTCACTGTTGAAGTTTTTGTCATCAGGGTTCCAATCTGTCCTAACAGACGGAGAAATGAATCGCTCTAATAAGTAAAATTTGTATTTAATGACATAGATTTGTATTTAACAGCTGTATTGGAGTTTTACTTTTTGAGAAGCAATGACTACTTTCCCCCCTCTTTTGAATTTGACAGTACACATGTTGAATTATCTGTAAAATGGTGCTCTGCAATTGACAAAATCTATTCTGAAATCTGTAAAACATACTGTATGTTCTTCAGCAAAATCTGTAAGTTCATGGACTTTCAAATATTCTCATAAGAATCCTCCATTGGTGCATACACAGGTATTTCAATATAAACAATGTGATCATAGATATGCTTGCTAACACAACTGAAACTGTTGCCCCTTGAAGTGTGTCCCAAAAGATAGAATTTTTTGTCACTCAGTTTGATCCTATCTTCTTCTGCAATACATAGTGTGTGTGATTCTCCAAGAGTTAAATACATAGTCAAAAAGAGGAGCTGTAGTGCAATTTGACAGGACCAGGAACTGTAGCACACACTGAGAATGAGAAGACCAGGTACTGAGCAGTCATGTATAGGCTTTCTTTTAACAGGAATCAGTCTGCCTATGCTAATGCAAGTCTGCCTCGAACAGGAGTCACTCAACCCAAGTTAATTTCTGCCCATGAGTAGAGAACAATGTTGCAGCCAGCACAGAACATAAACGGCGCTCTCCATTGGTTATTGGTTATATGGCCGTGTGTCCCCTCCTCAACAATAGGTCAGGAAGGTTCTGCATTAATTGCTTGAGCATATGGTTCTGAACAGATTCTAGCTGTGGGACCCACACTTTACCAGGGTATTTTTTCGCGCAGTCAGATGTTAGCCATATTGTCAATGCTGGCAGCTATTGTTCCACTCATTTACTTCACAGAGCTAATTACTCCCTAATAATAACTTTACCTTGGAGTTTTCACTCTCTGGTGCCAGCAAACCTGTTCACACTACATATGTTAATTATCAGCACATCTTCATTATGTTCAAAAAGCTTTAAGTTCAAGCTGTGCTGCCTGGCGAACGATGCAGAGCCAGTTCGCTGCCAACTTTCCACTTTTTCTCCATTTCTTTTTTTTACCTCTAATGAAAGTCATGAAGAAAAGTTTTCCTCCTCTGGCGTTTGCTTTTATGCCAGTTTTACTTGTTGTTTCTGAGAGGCTGATTAGAGGGTTGTTGAATATGCAGCGTTTGTGTTTCCTTCAGGTTTTCTCTCCACACGAAGAGTAATTTCAATGGCAGTTCTCTCCGTGTTAGATCTGCATTTTCTTTACACTGCGGCTGTTTTCTCCCTTTTAGATCTATGTGTTCTTTACATTAGATTTGAAAGCGGAGCGGTCTAGATTTGCTCGTCTACTCTCAGAACCCACACTCCATGCTGCTCCAGGTTTAACTGAGAAAAAAATTGGCCTCATTGTTTCCTCTTTCTTTCTGCTTCCATAGAGAAGTGAAAGAAATATCAAAAATTATATTAACTGACCTACCAAATTTGCTTACCTCAGCATAGCTGGTGTTAGCTTTGTGACATAGTCTCCCATGTTCCTTTGATAGGGTTTTGAATAGGGAGGTGGAGCTGTGATAGAAGTTGAGGCTCACTGGAGGTCCAGTTCAAACAAAGAGATGGAAAACTTTCAGAATTCCACTCACTATTTTATGGGCCTCAGTTCTCCTGGCCTTGGTCTTGTCCTTGAGAAGAGCACTGTTTTGAGTTGTTCTCTCATTTTCCTAGTGTGTCATTTCCCATGTGTAATTATGGAGGGGCAGTCTGATGGGGGTGGAGGAGGTGAATGGGTAGGCTTGTTGGGCTTGCTTGTTATGTCCATATGTTACCCATTACACCCTCAGCCTTACTTCCTGACCTGACCCCCCCCCCCCCCCCCCCAACATACCAACATACACTCACACACCATCCAGTTGTGTGTATGTGTGGAGGAAGGATGTCTGTGTATGTGCACGCTTGTTTGTTTGGGATTGTACGCTTGTGTGTGTGCATGCATGTGTTGTGTACATGCATACATACCTAGCTGCCTGTCTAGCGTCTGTGTGAGGGGGTGTATGCGTGATTAGTATATTTGAGGGTAATTGTCTGTCTGATGGTTTGTGTGTGAGTGAGAGAAAAGACTGTGCGGAATTCAATGCCCAGCTGTTGTAGGGGATTATCTGGGTTTAATAGAGCTGACAGATGGAGTTGGTGCTATTGTCCAGAGTATTCCGGGGCAGAGGTTAAATGTGAAGGATGAAGAGGGTGGGGGCTGCTGGGAATCACAGTTTCATTTTTTATTTTATTTTATACTGACTTGCGCCTTCAAGGAACTCCTTCATTGGAGGGCACATGCTAAACGGGTTTCAAAACAGCCCTTATCAGAAGAGGGGAACTGTGGCATGTCCCTTATGTGTGCTCAACAGATGTTCTCACTACACTATCCATGCGCCAGTATGTTTCACTCAATGAATCCTGTTTCCTGGTCAGGAAATAATATTTTTTTGAAACTCCACAGTTTTAAATAAGTGGTCTTTATGAATCCATACATCAGGACAATATTTAGTTATGTAAATGGAATATGAATGTCTATTCTGTTCTAGGTTTGTTTGCAAAATTGACATTTTGGCATATGTGGCAAAGAGTCATTGGTGCTGGTTTTCTACTTCTGTAGTAGATTTACATGCAAATGGATGGTCCAGGGCCCATCAGTGCTGCCAGGGTGCAATATGCAGTAGGCCAGTGGTCCCCAACCCTGTTCCTGGAGATCTAATGTCCTGTAGGTTTTCATTTCAACCTTAATTTGGCACAGCTGATTCTACTAATTAGCAGCTCAACAGAGATCTATAGCTGTTGAATGAGGTGTGCTTTGTTAGGGTTGGAGTGAAAACCTACAGGACAGTAGATCTCCCAGAGCATGGTTGGGGACCACTGCAATAGGCTGTTTGCCACTCCAAAAATTCATACTCCGGTCAGTAGGAAAGAAAGTAGTAAAATTCTGAAGTAGAGGATATTTGTGCATTTGCGCATGAGCTGCAAGTTTGCTTGTTTTGAATTCCTGCTGCATCATACATCTCCCATGCAGAGAGAGAGAGAGAGAGAGAGAGAGAGAGAGAGAGAGAGAGAGAGAGAGACAGTGCTTTTGGTATAGCTATACCGCACAAACAGGGCCATAACTAGACACAGCTGCCCACAGTGCAATGTGCACCCAATTCATCTGACCACACAGCAATGTGCACCCAGTATATCTAACCACAGAACAGCACCTGCCCAATATATCTAACCACAGTACATCTTGTGCCCAATAGAGCTAACCACAGTACAGCATATGCCCAATTAATCCTGAAAGAAGGAAGAACACTGTTGTGTCTGTGATTACACTCCACGGGGGGCCTGTTTAAGCTGAACAATAAAACGGCTCTACCTTCTGATCACTGTGTAGGCAACATGGCATTTATGGTTAACCCAAATTGTTGAGTAATTATTGTGTGGTTGAAAACAAATGTTTGAATCCCACTATTCCCTGTGCAGCGATCGTGTGATTATAGTGTTTGGCTCCGGTCTGGGAAGCAGGCAGGGAGCGGGAGATAGAGCACGGTCATTACTGCTGTAACTGAGGGAGAGAGGGAGAGAGAGACTGAGAATGAGAGGGGATAGACTAGATGGGGCAAAATGGAAAGTGACAGAAAGGGAGAGAGAGAGAGACTCAGAGGTAGGAACAGATGAGGCAAAAAAGACATGATGGGAAAAGCAGAAAAGAGTGAGAGAAGGAAGAAGCTTATATTTAGCATTGGTGTTCACTCTTGTCCTGGGCCACCACCATTCAATTTAAACATGTCTTTGACCCAGCATTTGACTGACAACTGAAACAACTGCCAATTCAAGTCTCATTCAGTCAATGACTCCAATTAAGCTGGAGGTTTCTAATTACCCAAGGCCTGAGAAATGACAACAACTTATCTTATCCACTTAGTTACTTATCAGCATTGGCAAAGTCCATTTTGCTCTCAATAACAACAGCTCACATTTACACTCAGTAACATTTAGACTCTCAATAACAACAGTAGGAACCCTCAGTAACCCTACTTCATTTACGCTCTCAGTAACATCACCCAGTATTCATAATCTCCATACCATCACTCCACAAGTACACAGTAACATTACCCTGTTTTCATAATCTCTGTACAATTACTCTACAATTACACTCTCAGTAACTTCACTTCACGTTTACTTCCTCTTTCTCTCTCTCATTCTGTCTCTCTCTCTCTCCCTCTCTCTCTCTGTCTCTCAGTAACATCTCTTCTGGAGTCTTTGTGTTTTTGGCAGTGCCTTCCTTGGTAGAACCATCTGTCTCCCAGTTCTCTGTGTCTGTGTTTGAATCTCCCTTCTTGCCAAAGTCACTGTTTTTTTTTATCCTGGAAACCTTGTGAAGGCTCATGGCTTCATGCCGAGATGAGCTCTCCACAGAAAGAGAGGCCAGCTGTTGGGAGAGTGTGGAAGATTCTGCGTGATGTTCTGTGTGTGTGTGTGTGGGGGGGGGGGGGGGGGGGTGTGTGTGTGTGTGTTTGTATGCATGTGTGTGTGTGTGTGTTTGTGTGTTTGTTTGTGTGTGTGTGTGTGTGTGTGTGTGTGTGTGTGTGTGTGTGTGTGTGTGTGTGTGAGTAATCTGTGAGACAGGGTTGGTTCAGCAGGAAAGTCACTGACCTGCTCATTGGCCTGTATCTCAGTATGACCAGGAGTTCAAGACCTGGGACTGCAGCTTTCAGTGTGCTGTGCAATCATGTGGTTGCTGTATTTGAGGTGTTGCACATATGTGACTGCGGTTCCTGTTTGAATCCAGACCTTGCAGG
Source organism: Ilyophis sp. 1 JC-2022 (assembly GCA_022702515.1). Classification (NCBI taxonomy): domain Eukaryota; kingdom Metazoa; phylum Chordata; class Actinopteri; order Anguilliformes; family Synaphobranchidae; genus Ilyophis; species Ilyophis sp. 1 JC-2022. The sequence continues at coordinate 94,373,673 of CM040404.1, read as the reverse complement.
CATATTAGCTCAGTATGGGGTCCGGTTAGCAAACCCAATATTCAGATAAAATGCTTCTATGGAAGCTGATTCAAATTTTGTTTGGGAGGTGTTTGAGCAATCCCTGAATCCCATCCTCCAATTATATACTTTCAATAACTGTTCTTTACTGAACAAAACCTTGAATACCTGTAATTACTAGAACAAACCTGAAATAGGGATGATAATGGAAAATCCAATGTAAATGTGCTTAAACAGGCTGCCAAATGTGCATCTGATATTCTGCAGGAGGAATAAAACACCAGTCTTACACAAGGAAGTCAATCAACTTTAGCTTAGTTGACGGAATGGGAAAATACTGTCTCAAGCATCATTTCGGATATACCATAAATACTCAGTTGGGTTCTGAGCCAGCAATGACATTGATAATATCAGTGTCATACTCTTCAAACCACTGGGAACCTACTTTTACTTATGGGTGGAGGCATTGTAATCTTAAAATGCACTCCTCTCTGCCCCTCTCTACAGGAAGGAAACACAAGGTGAATATGATTTTGTAGTACCATTAAGGAACTACCAGAACCTGTTCAAACATTGTTGTTTTCCCATATTTTTGTTCATTAGCAATTCCCATCTTTCACAGAACAGACCCCAGATACCTGCTCTTCAATAAACAAACCATAAATACCTCTCCTTTACAGAACAAAAACCTTGCAGCAGTGTGACGCAAACAAGTGTATGACTGATATCTTTCTCCATCTCTTTCTATCTCTCCATCTCATTTTCTCTTTCTCTCGTTCTCCATCTCTCTCTTTCAGCAGGTCCAGGGTCAGTTGCCTCCCCTGATGATTCCAGTGTTCCCTCCAGACCAGAGGACTCTGGCTGCAGCTGCAGCTCAGCAGGGCTTCCTCCTGCCTTCAGGATTCAACTACAAACCAGGCTGCAGTGAGTCCCTCTCTGATGGTCTCTCTCCAATGGAGATGGGGTATGGGGTGTGGCTGGAGCTTGTGGTCGGGGGTATGGGTAAAGGTTTGTGGAATAGTGTTCAAGATAAAAGTGTCAGCTGCGGGTATGGGTTTGGGGTATGGTTGTAAGGTGTGGTTGTCATATGTTTATAGATTTGTTGTATAGGGGTATAGTGTGTAGGATTGTATAAGGGTTTTGGTGTTGGTTGTAAGGTTGTGAAGGGTTGTGATGTGTGATATGATGTGTTAATGTCTGGAGTTTAGGTTATGAGATAAATGTGTGGGCTGTGAGATTTGCGTGTGAGCATGGGTGGATTACATAGGGGGTGCTGGTTATGAGGTATGGGTTAGTGTGTGGGTTATAGGTGTGAGACATGGGGTATGGGTGTTTGAGTCTGTAGCAAGAAAGCAGATAAATATTTTGGAGCTGAAATATTCAACAGGTATGTGTGCTTTTATATTGAAAACAACCAAATATGTAATCATCAAGTTATCATTTAATCTAGTTTCTGTTTTCCTTTTGTCTCAAATTGTATTTTCAATAAGTAGAAGAGAAAAAAAAGTCCTTTGGGGCTGTCTTTTTTGGCTGTAGCAGACCCAACTGTGAGGCAATGTGTTGTTTACAGTGAGAACAGGCGTGTGCCAGGATTGAGCTGAATAACGTGAACACACAGGGGGGTACACTGACCTGCCCCAGGTTTCCTCGCAATAACAGGGGCCACAGCCAGAACACGCTTCCAACACGCCTCCAACATACTTCCAACACTTCACCGCGTCCAGCTCTGCCCACAGAACTTCACAGTTTCTGAAACAAGTCCACCCATTTCAATTATTACTGTCTTACTCCCTCTAGTCCACTACCACCTGCTGTCACTCTGTCCTCTTTAGCTGAAAGCAGCAGAAAACCGGATTCTGTGCATTATTACCCAGTTTAAACCAGTGAGAACTCGACTCTGTGCACCATTACCCAGTTTAAACCAATGAAAACTAGTCTCCCAGTAGAGTTTCTGTAGCCCCATGGCCAAAACCAGCATCTTCTGTTTCTTTATTTCTCTCTGTTTTTGCAGAGTTCCCCACGAGAGACATAAAATATGTGACACTTTAGTTTGTTTAGGGACCAGAGGAATAAAAACTCCCAGAATACATCCTTGACATTGTTCCAAAGAATGCTTCAACCAAGAGTTTTTTAAGGAAATGGTTATGTGGGAAAAATGCTTTGGATAATCCAATAGGAACATCTAGGGTTATTGTTTTTTGATATGAGGCCTGTGTTTGACCCAGTAGAGTTACCACATCACTTTATTGTCAACACTGAAAGGCAAGTTAATAATGGCTGAATTAGAGGTTAATGTTAGTTGTGTTTATGGATTAACTTAACTGAAATTCCATTTAGAGTAAAATAGATAGCATGAGTTGTATCCATATCCAATTTCATATCTAGCAAAGGAATTGATTTGCACTTGTCAAGAGAAGGATATTGCTGACGTAGCAACATATAAAGAAACAATAGTTCTATTCATTTTTAAAGAGAAATACGATGAAATCCCACTGATTTTTAATACATCTGTTATGTTTACTATACACGTACTATAGAATAAAGTAGGGGTGGTTTTCAGTCATCTAAAGTGCTGTTTACAAAATTGCAACTGGTGTGTAAATAATTACAAAAGTAAAAATGCATTTCTCTGTTGGTCGTTTTAACGACTAAATAGGTAAATACTAAATAAAACAGAAGTTAAAAAAAAAAATAATAATTTAAAAAAGGTAACACCTACATGAGAGAATCTTTCGTGATTATGTTGAGAGAATATTTCACAACAATAATATGGAAGAGATTGATAGATGGTCCAAATATATGGCCTATTTCTGTTCAGGAATGACATGTGAATAACAGGGAAACATACAGCACGATGTCGCACTCTGCCTGACAGTTCTTCTAGTCTTAAGGCTAAGATTTTAAGACAGTGTTTGCTCTTTTATAATGTTTGCAATTTTATATGAGTAATATGGTACCTTTATGACTGAGAATAGAATCACACAAATGGCTCCCCTCTTTCTCAGAACAAAGCTTTCTCAGAAAATGAAATAAGAGGAACTCAAGCCTGTTAATGGATTTAGTTCCACTGTACAGAGATTGAAAACTGAACAACAACATTACATGCGCTCTCACTTTATGAATACGAGTCCCGTATACAGGGCGGCCTGAACAGAGTGTTAAAAGAACCCAGAGACACGTGTCGATATTGTTGAGCATGCTCTTTAGACCGAACTCGTATGACTCACCAGCGTGGGTTGAGAGGGATGGATCTGGCATGGAGGGGGTATGGTTTGGTGTGGGGTGGGCAGGGGGATTCAAGGTATTGACAGACCCCCATTGCCTTCTGTAGGTGACCCTTACCCTTTCCAGCTGATGCCCACCACCATGGCAGCGGCTGCTGCAGCTACGCCTGGGCTTGGTCCGCTGCAGCTCCAGGTAAGCACTGCTCATAATCTTTCTTTTTGTCTGTATTTTTTATTGCAGTTCCATTATGCGCCAATATTTTTTTAGACATATTGCAGGCAGAGCGAGCAAACATTCAACACTTTAAACACAAAGAGATTGTGTTAGAACAGAAAAGTGTACAATCACCAGAACAATAAGAAAAAGGGGGATCGATCTCACACAATCACGCACATACACACAAATAAATAATAATAATAATAATAATAATAATAATAATAATAATAAATAGTACATTATACTCATACTGTTTCTTAATGGAGATGTTCCCCAGATGAGCCGTGGCTGTCTACTGTGTCAGGCCCAGTGCACGCTGTCACCCTATTTTCCAGCATGATGATTGTGAAAGGCTTTGGGAAGAATAGAAAGTTGGAGCCGTTTACCCTTTTTTTGTTGTTTTGCTGTGTCACAGGTGGGTTTAACCATTCAAAATTAACAATTGTACCTGGCAGCTGTAATAACAGGCTTGTATGATACATTCAGATTTCTCAATCAAAAATCAAGAAAAGTAAAAAAAAACTTTTTAAAAGTTCAGTTTCTGCTTCAAAACCAAACGGCTGTTGATCCAGCAGTCAGGAATGAAACTGGACTGCACCGGTGTCAACTGTGCTTGGAGTCTCTTGGGATTATCCACATCTGGCTATAGCCATCTCCTTGAGAGGGAGGGTACTAGTCGGCAGGCTATCTTATGTCTCATGTGATCCATTGTGATTCCTCTGCTCGACCAGGATATGTAAAATACATGTTCATAGCTTCCACAATATAATATGTATTCTCAAAACTGCTTTCTTAACCCAACTCATATTCATGGGGGATGATACAAGTATTACATTCAGTTTTTCCCTTTGGAACATTACACATGCTTTCCTTCCATTCAGTGCCCTATTATACAGTTTCTGCCCACACTGTGCCTGTACAAACACTTTGGCTGTGACTAAATCCAGTATTTGCTCCATGATGAAACATGGTATAGGTCCAGTTCGTCAGCGAGGCAAATGAACTCATATAGCCTGCCTTGTCAGTTTGAGAACTAGCAACCTTGCAGGATAACCTAAGTTAGCCAGCTAGATAAAATTTTTGTTCAAGATATGTAATGTTCTATAACTACAATTTCTCTATTTAACCAGTTTAAAATATTTATTAATGACATTTTCAGGTTGATAGATTTTTCATCTAATGATCTGTGGTATGCCTATGTTTGCCCTCACCCAACACAATTTCTCTTTTTAATCTATTATAATATCATAATATAGCCCATTGTGAGATTTAGTTTTGCCTGAAAATTGGGTCCCTGTTAGCTTTAGGTCCCTGCTAGTCTTCTGTGATTTTAACAGTTTTTGAAACCTATGGATTCTTTTGAGTACAGATTCAGGTTGAAAATGTCTTCTTGAACTAAAAGGCTACACACACACACACACACACACACACACACACACACAGACACACACACAGACACACACACAGACACACACACACACACAGACACACACACACACATCTGCACTTTGTTATCTGCAGCTTGGAGCTGACTGACAGTGTAGGGAATGTTTTCATCCAGAGTTCATGGCTTCTCTGGTTCAGGTGCAACTGACAGATAAGGCCAGAACAGAGTCTTTACAACAGTGATTCTGAACTCTCTGTGGTCAATGGTCAGACTCTGAGCTCTATGCAGTCAGACATTTTTAAGTTGTTAAAAAAGGAACACAGTTGGGATGGCCGGGCGGTTTTCATACCTGTAGGTATGCAATTGACTCAAGACTCATGATGCCTCAGACTAAACAAGTCCTAAACAAGCTGTACTGCTGGTTCACTGAGTAGTAGTGGAGGCCAAAGTTATGTCTTCCTCAACAGTGTTTCAGAGTGCAGCTTGTTCACCACAGTGCAGAAAGTGATTGTGCTTTATGCAGGCCTGTTGCATGTGGACCCCATTAGCAGAGCTAACATGACAATCCTGTCACTTTCTGAGGGAGGTCAGGGCGGGCAGGGCTGCATCCAAATGTAGCGGTCGTCAGCCATGAAGAGGGATTTTCAGCATAGCAAGTCACACATGGAAGTATGTCCGTTCCTCAAATTGAATATCAGCATCTACTGCTTTATGGCTAACACCAGTAAGACTATTTGCAGTTAACTGTGTGAAACACTAACAGTATATCTTCAGTTAGCAGTATGACATCCAACAGAATTCTCTTATCTGTGGTTAGAGAAATGAAATACTAATAGAATATGAACAGTTAACTCCCTGTTTGAAATACTAATGGAATATCTGACCATTCATACAGAGCACTATTGGCACTAAGCTGGTAATGGCTGGTTTTGTTCACTGGATTTAAAGCCGATTTACTTAAATCCCGTGTGTGTATGTGGGTGTGGGTGTGTGTGTGTGGCAAAGTTTTATGCAGTTGTGTTCAAGAAAAAGATGAATGGGGACAGATGGAGAGATGACACCGGAAGAGTGAGAAGAGAAGGAGAGAGATAGAGATGGAGGAGGGATGGGGAGACGTGGGTCAGAGAGAGTGAGAGACAGGGATGTAGAGATGGAGCTGTAGAGAGAGAGAGAGATGGAGGAGGGATGGAGAGACGTGGGTCAGAGAAAGTGAGAGACAGGGATGTAGATATGGAGCTATAGAGAGAGAGAGAGATGGAGAAGGGATGGAGAGACGTGGGTCAGAGAGAGTGAGAGACAGGGACGTAGAGATGGAGCTGTAGAAAGAGAGATAGATGGAGGAGGGATGGAGAGACGTGGGTCAGAGAGAGTGAGAGACAGGGATGTAGAGATGGAGCTGTAGAGCGAGAGAGATGGAGGATGGATGGAGAGACGTGGGTCAGAGAGAGTGAGAGACAGGGATGTAGAGATGGAGGAGGGATGGAGAGACGTGGGTCAGAGAGAGTAAGAGACGGATGTAGAGATGGAGCTGTAGAGAGAGAGAGAGAGATGGAGGAGAGATGGAGAGACGTGGGTCAGAGAGAGTAAGAGACAAGGATGTAGAGATGGAGCTGTAGAGAGAGAGAGAGATGGAGGAGGGATGGAGAGACGTGGGTCAGAGAGAGTGAGAGACAGGGATGTAGAGATGGAGCTGTAGAGAGAGAGAGAGATGGAGGAGGGATGGAGAGACGTGGGTCAGAGAAAGTGAGAGACAGGGATGTAGATATGGAGCTATAGAGAGAGAGAGAGATGGAGAAGGGATGGAGAGACGTGGGTCAGAGAGAGTGAGAGACAGGGACGTAGAGATGGAGCTGTAGAAAGAGAGATAGATGGAGGAGGGATGGAGAGACGTGGGTCAGAGAGAGTGAGAGACAGGGATGTAGAGATGGAGCTGTAGAGCGAGAGAGATGGAGGATGGATGGAGAGACGTGGGTCAGAGAGAGTGAGAGACAGGGATGTAGAGATGGAGGAGGGATGGAGAGACGTGGGTCAGAGAGAGTAAGAGACAGGGATGTAGAGATGGAGCTGTAGAGAGAGAGAGAGATGGAGGAGAGATGGAGAGACGTGGGTCAGAGAGAGTAAGAGACAAGGATGTAGAGATGGAGCTGTAGAGAGAGAGAGATGGAGGAGGGATGGAGAGACGTGGGTCAGAGAGAGTGAGAGACAGGGATGTAGAGATGGAGCTGTAGAGAGAGAGAGAGAGATGGAGGAGGGATGGAGAGACGTGGGTCAGAGAGAGTGAGAGACAGGGATGTAGAGAAGGAGCTGTAGGTGCTGGATCTATGATCCAAATGGAGATGAGAGGAGCAGATGGAAGGATGAGGGATAGAAAGAGGAATAGAGAGACAGAGGAATGCGTAGCTGCTGGCCTGATCGGCTCAGCTGGTGTAATGAACAGTCATACTGGAGAGGTATAAAGAGGGCCAATGGAATGGGTCAGGCATCATATGGGGAGGCAGATGTTGGAACATATTGTACAGGATTACTGCACTGTACATGGGGGAGAGGGGGAGATACGGGGAGTCTGACAGACAAAGAGAGAGAGGGACACACAGGCAGACTCTGGCTAATACCTTCACTAGTGTGTCTATACTTTCAAAAATGTGGAGAAGACACAAAGATTTATTTATCTCAATTGCCCCTGTGAAAAGTTTAATGCAATACACCATGCTTGTGTATGTGTTTATGTGTGTTTGTGTGTTGCACGGGGATGAGATAAAAGTCCAGTATAAAAGAATTCGATTCATTTTTTCATGGTATCGGCTCTTAAGTGCACAGAAATGGTTTCACGTGACAGGACACTTTTCCCCTACACTGTATGGTCGTGCGTCACCCATGAATTCACGGTACATGTCAGATCAGTCTCTGTGCAGTCACACAACAGACTCACACCGCAGATGAAAACAGATATACTGGAGAGCTCCCGCCTCATTGCCACCAATGGGGCTACAGTGTCATTATTTTAAAGCGAGGGGGACAGCGATTGAATTGGTGGTAGAAAATTGAAAGGGGAAGTTGACTTTGTCCTCTGAAGTCCTTTTGTCCAGAGAACCATTCCTTCACATCTTTTTTAATGGTACTGTTCTTCTAAGCCGTACTGTGGTGTGGGTGGAAGGTCGTTCTAACCCCATGCTGCCCCTGAAAGCACTGTTCAGCTGTACTTATAAAGAGCCAGCAAAGTTATTTATGCCCAAGGAATTTTCCATTTATTTGCGGAGGTCAACGCGCTTTGTCTTTCTCACAACCCCGCTAGTCCGCACAGAGATCACGCTGTTGCTTCTCCAGTGTCTGTTATCAGTCAGGTGCTGAATGTGTCACGGTGCACTCTCTCACACTTGAGAGCGGCTGAACCCGGCAAGAAGAATGCAAGGGGAAGGAGAAATTGCAGCAGGTCATCCTATAAACAGTAGACGCAGCCGTTCATAACTCCCTTCTTTCAGGGAATTCTCCAGAATCCTCAGATGTAAGAAAAACATAAACTCAGTGAACCGGGCTTATTGAAGGGGAACAAGGAGTCGTGCCCCCCCCCCCCCCACGCCGCAGATCCGTTCACACAGGGAGGCGGTATATTTGCTCTAACTGCCTGAGATTAACAGTAGAAGTTTTCTATCATCTCTGAGAATGAAAAGGCCTCGAGAAGGTCTCTTCTGAGGATGTGTCCATGACATTAAAGACATCATCGCTGCAATAATGGGGGTGATGTGGGTGTGCTTTGGCAGGGGTGGGGAGGGGCACTGGTGGTAGAGTGAAGACACTGTATTTTGCCAATATATATGAATGTATATAGAATGTGTATTGTGAAAAGACATTATTTACTGTTCCAGATGGGATAATAACTAGTTTAGATACAATTGGACAGTTTTAACATGTTTAGTTGGTTAGGCCATGTACCTAACATAAAATAGCCACCTGGTTTAAACCTTTCCAATAATGCCTTTTCTAAATGTCTTAACTAAAATGAATACACATACACTTTTATTGGTATCAGTAACATGCTAGCTGTAGTTATAGTGTGTCAATGACAGCTAGCAAGTTCTGATGGCTGTTTTGCTCTCAGATGATTGTTCTCTGAACAACGTTGGTTGAGAACGAGCGTATGGTCTTGCAATTTATGTGTCATGTGGGGCTGATAATGGATATGCTAATGTGGCTCAGCCAATATTCCTGCAGCCAACACAGGCGCAGATTTAATTATCGGTTACGACTGTTCATATAAGGGATTAATTGGACCAGAGAAATACGTTTCTGGAGTGTTACTTAATTTCGCCTAGTGGCTTGCTTCCTGTGACCATCCTTCCCAGGAATCTCCTCTCACCATCCGGCTAAATCTAGGCATCCCCTCAAATGCTGATGCAAATAGTGTGAAGCACCCCCACCACCTTCTTCCCCATACATGCACCTCTCACAGCCTTACAAACGGCTGGCATCTAAAGCCCTCTGCGCCATCCCGACCCAGATATGATTTGTACCCTATCTTTCTGTCTGTACCCCCCCCCCCCCTCACACGCCTGTGGTGACCCCAGGGGTGTTTGTGCTGTCACTTCCTGTCTCTTCATCTGCATGGCAGCGCAGTGCTCTGTGGGCATGCTCTGTCGCGGCGTGCTATAAGTGTGTGAGTGACCGCGTCTCTCTCCGTGCCCCATTGAGCAGGGCTGAGTGACAGAAACTGGCCTGTAATGGAACTCAATTCAAACAGCAAATAAAGCCATTTGAGCCAGTGGTCTCAATCTAGCACCCGACCACTTCCCCCGAGAGGGGGGTGGGGGGTTACGCTCAGGCGCACACACCTCCTGGAGCTGGGCTAGGGGGGAGACGGGGGGTTGGGTAATTGAATAGAAATGGCGAACAAGACCTTTTATTCCATCAGCTATTCCTGGCCCTTATGTCTCTGTCGCTCTTTCTTTCCCTTTCTTTCTCTGCCTTTCTCTCTCTATGTGTATGAGTTTGTGTGTGTATGAGTGTGTGTGTGTGTGTGTGTGTGTGTGTGTGTGTGTGTGTAATGTGTTGAAAGGGTGATGGGAGAGCTGCTGTGGACATTTGCATAAACAGTCTTTGTTTCCCGCTCATGGCTGGCAGCCAATGTGAAACAGAGGGACAGAAGTTTTACTCACGTTGATTTGGTTCCACATCTTAAGGAAAAAAACACGATTAAAAACGCTCAAGTCTCATTCTTAATATTTTTACAGGGCACTTGGTGCTGTTCTCTGAAAAGGTAGCAATAATTTACCATACATTGATCATTTATTGTAATATGTACAGTGCATATCTAGATTTTTTACTTCCTTTTTTTTGTTCTGTAAAAACTCAATACATTTCATGGTTTAAGTCTAAGATGTTGAACCAGCTCTGAGATTATATATATATATGCTTGATAGATCTAACAAAAACACTTTTCCATGGTTTGTTTGTTTATATACTGCAATCACCTAGGGTTCCCTTAAAATGTATGCAAAAGCTAAACACACAGTGGAATGTATAAACAGCATGAAGAAGCACGTTTTTCAATAGCAGTAGTACTTACCAGGTTGAAATGGTGATTTATTGCGTCATTATCGATCTGAGTATTTAATCTGGTCATTGGTGTTGCAATAAATATCATGACTACTTAAATCTCATCTGCCATTTAACATTCACCATTGCAATAGGAAAAACCATGATTCATTTGAAATAGACCTACTGGGTGACCTAACAAACCAATCCTTACTGTTATGCCTTTATGTGCTAATATTACATTGCCTATTCCATTCTTCAACAAACTGGATTTATTATTTCCATTTACTAAGGGAATTTTCAGTTGAATCTGTTTATCTTTGGAAAAAAAAGTTTAGGGTCTGATGTAATGTCACTTTAAAGATCTACTAAAGCATCTACATTTGTTCTACTGGGTGCAGAAATTCCTTGCCACTTTTTCACCTTCAGAAGCACTTTCCGGTGTCTGACCCCTCTGCATAGCGTTTCCCAGGATGCACCTGGTTAGGACATCTCTCAGTCCTGTGTGCTGTTAGTCAAGCCCCTCGGGGGCGAGTGGCGGGACACGAAGTGACAGCCCCTCCAGGAGAAGTGCTTGCCTGTTAAACAAAAACAGCCATCAGGACTCTGCTAATGGCTGCCCTAGCTTTTTAGCTTGCATCTTCTTTTTGTTTGTGCGAGGAGCGTATTTATTTATTCATGTCTCTCTCCCTCTCTCCCTCTCTCCCTCCTCCTGTTTCTGCAGCAGCTTTACGCCGCCCAGCTGGCGGCCATGCAGGTGTCCCCAGGGGCCAACCTTGCTGGCATGCACTCGCCCTCTAGTGGCCCAACAGAGAAGTGCAGAGGCACCCCGCCGCCCAAACTCAAGGTATGTTCCATCCACGTCCTAGGCCACCGCTACCTCCGTCTCTCTCAGTGTGAGCGTGTGTTTCTGTGTCGCGTCTTGAAGGCTGTAATGGCCGTGTCGCCGTTCCAACTGAACACCAGCCAAGTTCTGCGCACAAGCAGGCCATTTTTCTGGCCAGAGGGAAGCAGGGGACTGCTGCTCATCAATGCGGGGAAACCCTCCCTGAGTATCAGGATCAGACACTATCAGATATGCCAGCAGCTGACCTCTGAATGAGGGGTCACGGATCAGCACAAGGCTCAGAAATCCCATTTCAATAATAGCGGGAGGGATGTGCGGAGGGTGATGGGAGAGGGCTTAGGGTAATATATACTGTGGAATAATTCTGTACAGTCATTGATGGTGTCTTTCTGTGCAGTATATGTTTCTGCATGGTTTGTATACAGTCTCAAAGAGTGCAAAACATTTCATACAAATTTTTATTAATTTCTTTTGTAAACGTCTGTGAATTGTGGTCTCATACCTTATGGACATTGCATTAGATATTATATCTTTATAAGCATAATACCCAAATCATAATTACCAGCAGTTAGCTATCAGCATGCGCTATAAACCATAAGTAGTATGTGAAGTATATGAGTATATGAAGGAGCGGGGAGCTGGGTTTCATGCATGAACTGTAAAAAAATACGGACCAAGTACCTGTCACGTCACCCATTGACTTTCCATGGGCTTTGCAAAATGCTTTTTGAAGCTGCGGAAGTGCGGTTTTGAAACCCTGCTTAGCATGGACAAGCCCATGGCCTGCATGCAGCTGCATTGGGTGGTCTTCCTTTGATTCCGCTCTTTGGCGATGGTGCGTAGGGAGAGACAGGTGGTTGAGCCATGTGTTTCAAAGGATTTGCACTGGATTTGGGTTTGCACTGAGGTAAGATACCCGTGTATCCAGTGCAGTGGGGTTGTTTTATGAACGCGATTTGGGGAGACGATTGGACATTCCAAATTGGCATGGGAATTGAATATAGACAGCCTTGTGTTGGGTGCCAAATTATAATTTTTTAAACATGTTTTAAAAAGTACGGTTTTGAAGTTACCAGAGACCTCACAGTAGGAAAAAGAGGGGAACCTTATATAGTAATGAAGTCCGGGCTGAGTCCGGGTCGTCTACTGAGCGTGAGTTGACTTACATTGAAAGAGAGGGGTGACTGAAAGACCTATACTGGAGCCTACTGGACGCTAGTGAGCAATGCTTTCAAAAAGACCAGGAAGTGAGCTTCAAAAAGGAAGCCCGGTCTTGGCCCTTTGGTTTCATGCCTCGGTCCAACCAGCAGATCAAAATCAAATGAAAGCAGGTGGAGTCTGGAGCGGTGAGCTTTCAGATGGTAGTGGGGGACAGGAAGTTAAGTCTGTTAATCTGGAAGTGTGGTGTCCTTTCACCTGTTTTTTGGAAAAGGCTGAAAATGAGCAAGCCCTTACTGTGGATGATGGGAGAACAAGGCAGAGGAAGAGCTGTAAAAGATACAGGCCAAAAGCTGGCCTACAGAGACAGAAAAGACAGAAATGGAAATATAGGCAGAGAAGTTGAGGGCCCAGTACGCCAGTACCAGGGCTTTGAAGCAGATACAAGTCTCTACTGTCAGCAAGTGGACAGATATGTGCAGGCATGCTATAAAAGTAGGTCAGGACAGCACAGGCTAATCTAACAGTAGAGTTCTGACTGAGTTCAGGAACAGTATTGGCAGGGAGGCAGGCCAGAAGGGGGTGTAGGGAGTGTGGGGGGGGGGGGTGGGTCAGCACCCGGGGGTGTATCAGTTGCTGTGTGGAGTGGAAGGTGAGGAATGGGCAGGTTAATTTGGAATCTGAACTCTTTAAGGCAAAAGATTATTTTTACCGTACACAATTTTGAAGGGGAAAAAAAAAACGGCCAAGTGTGATGTCGTCTTCACAGTCTCAGAGGTCAGACCAGGGGTGTGTTCTCCAGGGCAATAGAGTGATCAGAGACCAGAGTTTTCATATTTTTTAAAGATAGAAGGCCAGGAGGAGGTACAAACAATATAAGAGAAGAGACGAGGATATCAGATAAAAACTGGAGAAAGATCACTGGCTGAACCTGCTGGACTGAGGCCCTGTGTTAGACTGGCCCCTGTGATCTATAACAGCAGGGAAAGGTCTGAGCCTCGTGGTATGTGCATTGTGGAATATCATGGGTGGGGGCGGGGGCGGGGGGTAAAAATATATTTTATTAGATCACTACTGCAAACATCTCCCACTACGGATCCAAGAGACCCCAGAATGCAAATGAACGAATTAATGATTTAATCTTTATTGTCCCTGATGGATGATTCATTTTGCAGCCAAGTTAAAAATCACAACATAAAAAATATAATAATACGTTTTCATACAAAACAATGAGAAGAAAGAACATCCCAGCATACCCAAACACATTTTCTGAAGGATCTCTAAATGGTTAAACACCCAAAGGTCTAATAAAAAGTGGTGCCTATTCAAGCAATTACTGCTACGTATTTTCCCTCCTAACCATTACTAAAAGGTATTTGCTAAGCTTCCATTACTAACACTTATTTGTTAAAGTCACCATTACTAACGGTATTTGTTAAGTCTCCATTACTCACAGGTTTTTGATAACTCTCCATTACTAACGGGTATTTGCTAACTCGCCATTACTAACGGGTATTTGCTTATTCGCGATTGCTAACAGGTATTTGTTAAGTCTCCATTACTAACGGGTATTTGTTAAGTCTACATTACTAACAGGTATTTGTTAAGTCTCCATTACTAACGGGTATTTGTTAAGTCTCCATTACTAACGGGTATTTGTCTACATTCCAACAGGCATTTGCTATGTCTATGGTATTTTCCAAGTATCCATTACTAACAGGTATTTGCTAAGTCTACATTACTAACAGGTATTTGCTAAGTCTACATTACTAACAGGTATTTGTTAAGTCTACATTACTAACGGGTATTTGCTTATTCACCATTACTAATGGGTATTTGTTAAGTCTCCATTACTAACTGGTATTTGTTAAGTCTACATTACTAACGGGTGTTTAAGTCTACATTACTAACTGGTATTTGTTAAGTCTACATTACTAACGGGCATTTGGTAAGTCTACATTACTAACGGGCATTTGGTAAGTCTACATTACTAACAGGTATTTGCTAAGTCTACATTACTAACAGGTATTTGTTAAGTCTACATTACTAACGGGTATTTGCTTATTCACCATTACTAATGGGTATTTGTTAAGTCTCCATTACTAACTGGTATTTGTTAAGTCTACATTACTATCGGGTGTTTAAGTCTACATTACTAACTGGTATTTGTTAAGTCTACATTACTAACAGGTATTTGCTAAGTCTACATTACTAACAGATATTTGTTAAGTCTACATTACTCATGGGTATTTGTTAAGTCTACATTACTATCGGGTGTTTAAGTCTACATTACTAACTGGTATTTGTTAAGTCTACATTACTAACAGGTATTTGCTAAGTCTACATTACTAACAGATATTTGTTAAGTCTACATTACTCATGGGTATTTGTTAAGTCTACATTACTAACAGGTATTTGCTAAGTCTACATTACTAACAGATATTTGTTAAGTCTACATTACTAACAGATATTTGTTAAGTCTCCATTACTAATAGGTATTTGCGAACTCTCCATTACTAACAGGTATTTGTTAAGTCTCCATTACTAACGGGTATTTGCCGTGTCTCTGTTCTTGAGATTTCACAAGAGAAAGTGCTCATCTCACTGAAAGTTATCATTGTCCAGTGACACATGCTGTTTACCCACAGCCTAGACAATCACATGCAGCTCAGTCAGTCACATGCACTGTACTGTAGCACAATTAATTGCCTATAGCCCAGCATATATAATCCAACCCTGTCACTCACAAGTAGTCCTCACAAGTAGTCCTGCCCCAGCTACAACTCCATCAATCACACACAACTCAGCCGTAGTCCAGCCAATCACATGCAGCCCACACACAGCCCATTTAATCAAAAACGTCCCAGCCAATCACACAACAGCTCCAATCTAAACTAATTCCTCCTTCGTTGCATTATTCATGTTGGCCAGCCTCCCACTACAGGATTTTCTTAAGAGAGAGAAGCACAAAGCTCAGCAAAGAGGTTTTATCTGTAACAAATATTCTGGTTTCTTCTACAGTTAAGCAGCCAAACCCAGTGCAATATAGGTCAGAATGCAACCTTCAGTCAGTCGGTTAGGCCATTGTCTCCAGCGTAATGAGGAGATCTGCTGGGTTTCTCCCCATTCAGCCCCACTGTAATGAACCCAAGCCTGTTAAAGCTCATCACAAGACTGCAGGGGAAGGTCTTAATCAGGCCATTCATGAAAACCGTAAGCGTTCCCACATCAGACACCGGATTGAACATAGCTGCTACCTTCAGCTTGACCACAGGGGACAGGCTTCCATCCACAACCAGCATTCCATCTCTCTTCTATTAGTACACCTACTGGTAGATGTGATGGTATTGATTGAATAACCTTAGTTGCTGCGGTAGTGTAGTTGTAACAGTGACTGTAGTTGCAGGATATATGCCACTGCCACTACTGTTTCTGTGTATTCACCATTTCTGTGGAAACATACCGTGGCTCATGTTACAGACTGCTAGCTACTTCCTGCTTCTGTTTCTTCTCTGTGGCAGTGGCTTTCAGGAATGAATAAGCATTGTGTGCATTGCTTATGGTTTGACTGCTCGCAAGTTGGAATTCTCCTCTCTCATGTTCATACATTTAGGGTCAGGACCACAATGAGACCACTGTTGCAGAACCCCCTTTTTTTGTCTTCAGGGATTGGGGAAAAGTTTCCCGAGCACTAACCGTGGCACGCTCAACCCCCCTCTCCCAAAGCACAAAGAATTTGTGTCTTCTGGTGAGGGGGGACTGTGGATCTTGCTACAGCTCTAATCTTTTCTTCCTGTCATGGGAGTGGAGTGCACTACTTTTTTAAAAATGATTATGTCATCAGCATGGGTAATCATGATCAATGTAATTCCTGTATATCATTCACAGGGCTAATAACCATATGGTTACTACGTCATGCTTCATTGCTGTGACCATCATTCTGACCACCTCCCCCACCCCATCCCTTCACCTCAAACAGATCCAAACTGCTATAGGAGGTGTCACTTCTCCCTCCCACAGTGTTATTACTTTCATTTTTCTGTTAACTATGTACCTGCATATGCCTGTGTGTGCATGTCTGTGTGTGTGTGTGTGTGTGTGTGTATTTCGGTTGGTGGGAGTATATAAATGGTGTGTGTGTATATCTCAGTATAAATTCTGACATAGGAATGTGCACAGGCATTGAATTGGATGTTATTCCAATGGAGGATTAAAAGACAACTTTACAATACAAGGAAGAAATGGAATATAATTGTCCTTACTTTTATTCATAGCAGGTATTTGTACTGAAAAGTCCTTAATTTATTAAGAAAGAAGCTGCAGAATCCATATGCAGTTTCTTAAACTATTCCAAAGGTTTGACCCTCATACAATACCCAGAATGCATTACTCCACCTCTCCTTCTCTCTGCGGGTGGTAATAATATTATATTTACAGACCCTTTATGTCATATCTGTTATTGTTCACGTAAATGCATAAATACAGGCTCGGAATGCTTAGCTAAGCTTTTGATATTGTCTTTTCTTTGTACGGTGAAGCTGGCTTGTGTCTGCTTTTCCAATGACTGATCTTAGCAGTAGGTCAGCTGTAACTGAAGACAGTTGCAGGTGTTTGTTAAGTAAATTGACCTGAGCTGATATGTACCCAGATAGGATAGGAGCCTGGGCCTGAACCCAAGTGTTTCAACTTGTAAGTGGCCATTTCACATTTAGCAATGGGTGCTACTATCTTGTTAGTGCAGTCTTGTTCACATATCATTGATAGTTCAAATAGAACCATTTTATCACAGATATGTATCACCATATCCACAGCATATATAATGAATCCATATCATTCACAGAATATATATATGCTCAACGCTTGATCAGTATGTGAGACACAATCTGTTCAAATGGAAACTGCCACATTGTATGGTTCTCCAATATAAACATTTTCTTGCTTCTCTGTATGCTTACCCACAATATGCTGCTTATTAGTTTTAAAGCAATGTTGGATCAATCAGGTGTCATATATTAGAATTAATAAAGACTCTTTTCACTTTTCTTACTTCAGTGTTACTAACAATGACCCAGATGTAGGCTAGTACAGTTTTTCTCCCTGGTCAGATGGCCAATGGTGATGGATTCTCTGGAAGTGGGTGGGGCAGACGGCATGGCTCAGACTTTTTATTGGCTCCCGTGTCCCCATGAACGCGGTCACCATGGAGACGTCTCTGCTGTTTTGCTTTCAGGACGAGGGCGCTCAGCCCCTGAACCTGTCGTCCAAGCCTAAGACATCCGAGAGCAAGTCACCCACCTCCCCCACTTCCCCACAGGTCTCTGCACAGAAGCTGGGCCCCGGGTCTCTGAAGCACAGCGCCCCCACCAGCATTGGCAGCCCGCCCGCTCGAATCAGCTCCATAGGTACAACACCTGCTTGTACAATGCATCTGCCTGTCACTCTACAATACATCTGCCTGTCACTCCACAATACACTTGCTTATCTATACGATACACCCATTTCTTGTTTTTGTTGCTATTATTATTATTATTATTATTATTATTATTATTATTATTATTATTAATAGTAATAAGAAGAAGAAGATGAAGGAGAACATAAATGTGCGATGATACTCGCCACACCAGCCTGTCTCAGTCCCTATACCGACATATGCACACACACACACGCACACACATACACTAATATTTTCAAATATAATGATATTTGTAATGTGTGTATTATTGGTTATGCCCTTAAAAATAATAACACAACTAAATGCCGGTAATTAATGGATGATGGAAATTCCGACACAACAAATCTAGTACTAGTTTACTAATGTGTTTCGTAGTTTAACAAGAGATTTTCAGACTTGGCCCGTGTGTGAGGATGAAACTGAGGCATTTATTAGATCAGAAAAAGTGCAGCTGAATGAAGAACACAGAGAGTGGACATGACAGGCAGGACGTATTGTCAGATAAGATTAGACGAGCATCTCGCATTAACCTCCTCTCATTACCCACGTTCAGCAGTTAGCCATTTCTGTTAGCCTTTCTTCCTATAGTCTCAGTGTTTTTCAACAAATCACTGGATTTAATAACAGATTAGTGGATTTATTGTCCAGATGTTTTTTTTGTTGTGAAAAATGGATTAGAGTGTAAAGTTTGTTGGAATCCTCCGGAACATGTTGAGGCGAGCCAGTCATTTAGTGTTTGCCTTCTGCCCTGCCGTCGCTCCATCTGTTCTGCTGTGTTTATCAGGTCAGCAAGATTCATAACTCCACTCTACTTCACAGCTGTACACATTGTTTACACACCGTAGTCATTTGTCTGTGTGTGTGTGTGTGTGTGTGTGTGTGTGTGTGCATGCATGCGTGTGATTCTAAGTGATGTGTGCCTTTTGCGTGCGCATGTGTGGGTGTGTGTACTTTATCCCCCCCCATCCCTGTCATCTCTCCTGATCTTTTGACCGCCCCCTAACAGCCCCATCCCCCTTCCCCACAGTATTAGTGACAGAGACTTCTTTTCTCCTGTCCATTTTTCGTCTCTGCTGTCACATAACTGAACGTGTCCTGGGACAGCCCAGCCAACCTTGCCCTCTTTCCCCCAGCCCCGTCGCAGCAACAAAACTCACAGCCGTGCATCTCCCTGATCCCACCATTCCCTCAATTTCACTTTCACCGTGGAGAGCACGACTTGTCACTCTGTCCTTCAGACGTCCTTTCACTCACACATCAACCTGCATTCACTGCCATCTTTTTTTGATTCCAGAACCATCTCTCACTCTGTCCTTTACTTTTATTCCAGAATCACCTCTCACTCCGTCCTTTACTTTGATTCCAGAACCATCTCTCACTCTGTCCTTTACTTTGATTCCAGAACCATCTCTCACTCTGTCTTTTACTTTGATTCCAGAACCATCTCTTACTCTGTCCTTTACTTTGATTCCAGAACCATCTCTCACTCTGTTTTTTACTTAGATTCCAGAACCATCTCTCACTCTATCCTTTACTTTGATTCCAGAACCATCTCTCACTCTGTTCTTTACTGTGATTCCAGAACCATCTCTTACTCTGTCTTTTACTGTGATTCCAGAACCATCTCTTACTCTGTCCTTTACTTTGATTCCAGAACCATCTCTCACTCTGTCCTTTACTGTGATTCCAGAACTATCTCTCATGCTGTCCTTTACTTTGATTCCAGAACTATCTCTCACGCTGTTCTTTAGTGTGGCTGCAAAACCGTCTCTCAGTGCTATGTGGTCAGTCCAGAAGTGCCTGAAACAGGGTACTCAGATAGAATACTTATGGCCCCTGCAGCTCTCCCTACAGATTAAAGCCACCATACAAACCCACAGCACACATTGCCAGTGTCCACTTCAGCAGATTTACTGGTTTTTACTTTTTTAAGAGTTCACTTCTCTGTCACTACAAATCTGAGCACTTAATCTGCCTTGAGATGGCATTTACTGGTGGATTACTGCAGATTAAGAGCCATAATCTTCCGCGGGTCTTTGTTAGATTTAACCCGAGATGGGAAGTATGATAGTATGAGGCGAGGCTCGCACAGATGGAGCTGATGGCATGGCTTGTAAAATGAGGAAATAACGCAAGTAATAATGGTGAAAAGATGTTTGGAATCATTTTTGATACATGTTGGGCAGATGTTCCAGAGGGAAATTAGCAGGTCTTGGGTTTAATAGCGAGTAATCTGTGTGAATCAGGGCAGAATGCTGTTTATTCGTCTTTTCTCTTCAGAGAATTTGCAGAGCTTTAGAATGAAAATGTATAAACCCTCTGGATCCCCTCTTATCAAAAGCACTGAACAAAACATGAAGCTTTTAAATGATCTGAGAGTGCCATGCAGATTCCAAAAGGCCCTGTTGCATTTATTTCACTGTGTGTGTCTCTGCCCCAGGGTATATGGCTGACATTTACAGCAGTAAATAATTACAAGATTAATGTAACCCTGTATGATTTGCTCATATTAGTGAGAACAGACTCAACAGTGGATGATGCAGTGGTACATTCAATCATACGTTTGGTGTTAGTACATGTGGGGGTGGGTATATTAAAAACACACTTGTGTTAGTAGATTTTTGGTTAGGTATATTCAAGCACAGTCTTATCGCTACCATGCGTGTGGTGGTTATATTCAAGCACACTTTAAATGCTACTATGTTATATTCAAATATGCCTTCAATGTCAGTACATGATGAGCTGATGTTATTTAAAAACACTTTCAGTGTCAGTAAGTGAGGGGGTGGTTATATTCAAGTGGAGTGGTGGGTGAAAAGGAACACATTCAGAATCAGACATGCTCAGGGACAGAGTGAATCAGGCAGGACCTGGCAGGCAAGTGTGTATGTTAATGTATTTACACTGCACATTGAGAGAGCTTTCACTGCAGGGCCTCTATGTGTTCTTCCCAAAGGCTTCACCACTGCCTCACCACACACACACACGCACATGCATGCACGCACACACAAACACAACATAGCCACACACCTACACACACGCACACACACACACACGCACACACACACACAGAGACACACGCACACACACACGCACATGCACGCACACACACAAACAAATACACACGCATGCAAACATACAATATGACCCTCTCTCTCTTCCTGCAGACCTCCTCTCCTCTATCACATCTGGTGGGTTCTTGAATGACCATGAGGCAGTGACCAAAGCCTTCCAGGAGGCGCGGCAAATGAAGGAGCAGCTGAAGAGGGAGCAGCAGGTTCTGGACGCCAAGGTGGCCGCGGTCAGCAGCCTGGCCCTTAACAATGGACGATCAGAGAAGGTCAGAAAGTTTGCCGCTGTGTGTGTGCGTGTGTGTGCCTGTGTGTGAGTATATTTATACACATTTAAAAATCATCTATAATAATTTCTCCAGGCCTGGATTCATAATATAGTTCAACAGTACATAGACAGAAGTTAGAGAGTAGAACTGTATACAGTTTACAGTTGTACATATTTTAGTAATGCAATATCCTGAGAGGCAGGACTGAGAAAGAAGAGGGTTATCTCTAAGGCATGTACCATTTTCCTCAGATCAAAATAACTGAGTTTCAGGAAACTAAAGATACAGAAGAGAAAAATGCTCCATTGAGATATTTCATCTTCAAGGAGTGCTGGGGGCAGGAATTCTGTTAGGCTCCTTCTGCGGTGAGGCTGCTAACGCTCCGCCAGATGCTAATGCCAAGTGACACCGGCTGTTGCTCAGCAGCTAGGCTAAACGGCGGTTATTTGTTAAACACGCAGAAGTCAGCTGGTACACATTACAGTGCAGAGGAGCTTCAAAAGCATCTGTAATGATACCATTCAACATCACTGTCTCTGCTTTTCAACACACACAGTTCAGTACACAAAATATTTATATTTCTGTAATAGATTTTCATGAATTTCAACACAAATATTTTGGACAGAGAGGCATTGTTTATGGATAGTTCAAAGGCAGGCCTCATGCTTTTATTGGAAGCCCATTAACTGTTTTTTTGCTCTGTGCTCTGTGTAGCTCGCTATAATGGTTGTGAAAGGATGTCCCAGCAGCATGCCACACTCTATACATGCAATTACCTAAGACTCCAGAGAAATGATACTGTCTTCAGTAGTAGCTACCGGAAGGCCCAGTGCTGGGACACTCTCTGTAGCTGTGGCTACAGGAAGGCCTTGTGCTTGGCTGTTCTCTTTAACTGTAGCTACAGGAAGGTCTTGTGCTTGGCTGTTCTCTTTAACTGTAGCTACAGGAAGGTCTTGTGCTTGGTTGTTCTCTTTAACTGTAGCTACTGGAAAGCAGTGTGCTTGGCTGTTCTCTTTAACTGTAGATACAGGAAGGCCTTGTGCTAGGCTGTTTTTTTAACTGTAGCTACAGGAAGGCCTTGTGCTAGGCTGTTATCTTTAACTGTAGCTACAAGAAGACCCTATGCTAGGCTGTTTTTTTAAATCTGTAGTTACAGGAAGGTCTGGTGCTAGGCTGTTCCTGTAAACTGTAGCTACAGGAAGGCCTTGTGTTTGGCTGTTCTCTTTAACTGTAGCTACAGGAAGGCCTTGTGCTTGGCTGTTCTCTTTAACTGTAGATACAGGAAGGCCTTGTGCTAGGCTGTTTTCTTTAGCTGTAGCTACAGGAAGGCCTTGTGCTAGGCTATTATTTTTAACTGTAGTTACAGGAAGGTCTGGTGCTAGGCTGTTCTTATTAACTGTAGCTACATGAAGGCTTTGTGTTTGGCTGTTCTCTTTAACTGTAGCTACAGGAAGGCCTTGTGCTTGGCTGTTCTCTTTAACTGTAGATACAGGAAGGCCTTGTGCTAGGCTGTTATCTTTGGCTGTAGCTACAGGAAGGTCTGGTGATAGGCTGTTTTCTTTAGCTGTAGCTACAGGAAGACCTGATGCTAGGCTGTTTATTTTAGCTGTAGCTACAGGAAGGTCTGGTGCTAGGCTGTTTTCTTTAGCTGTAGCTACAGGAAAGTCTTGTGCTTGGCTGTTTTCTTTAGCTGTAGCTACAGGAAGGTCTGGTGCTAGGCTGTTTTCTTTAGCTGTAGCTACAGGAAGGCCTGATGCTAGGCTGTTTTTTTTGCTGTAGCTACAGGAAGGTCTGGTGCTAGGCTGTTTTCTTTAGCTGTAGCTACAGGAAGGCCTGATGCTAGGCTGTTATATTTGGCTGTAGCTACAGGAAGGTCTGGCGATAGGCTGTTTTCTTTAGCTGTAGCTACAGGAAGGCCTGATGCTAGGCTGTTTTTTTTTAGCTGTAGCTACAGGAAGGTCTGGTGCTAGGCTGTTTTCTTTAGCTGTAGCTACAGGAAAGTCTTGTGCTTGGCTGTTTTCTTTAGCTGTAGCTACAGGAAGGTCTGGTGCTAGGCTGTTTTCTTTAGCTGTAGCTTCAGGAAGGCCTTGTGCTAGGCTGTTTTCTTTAGCTGTAGCTACAGGAAGGCCTGATGATAGGCTGTCTTCTTTAGTTGTAGCTACAGGAAGGCTTTGTGCTAGGCTGTTCACTTTCTCTGTAGCTACAGGAAGGCCTGATGCTAGGCTGTTATCTTTGGCTGTAGCTACAGGAAGGTCTGGTGATCGGCTGTTTTCTTTAGCTGTAGCTACAGGAAGGCCTTTCTTTAGCTGTAGCTACAGGAAGGCCTGATGCTAGGCTGTCTTCTTTAGTTGTAGCTACAGGAAGGCTTTGTGCTAGGCTGTTCACTTTCTCTGTAGCTACAGGAAGGCCTGATGCTAGGCTGTTATCTTTGGCTGTAGCTACAGGAAGGTCTGGTGCTAGGCTGTTTTCTTTAGCTGTAGCTACAGGAAGGCCTTGTGCTAGGCTGTTTTCTTTAGCTGTAGCTACGGGAAGGCCTGATGCTAGGCTGTCTTCTTTCGTTGTAGCTACAGGAAGGATTTGTGCTAGGCTGTTCACTTTCTCTGTAGCTACAGGAAGGCCTGATGCTAGGCTGTTATCTTTGGCTGTAGCTACAGGAAGGTCTGGTGCTAGGCTGTTTTCTATAGCTGTAGCTACAGGAAAGTCTTGCGCTTGGCTGTTTTCTTTAGCTGTAGCTACCGGAAGGTCTGGTGCTAGGCTGTTTTCTTTAGCTGTAGCTACAGGAAGGCCTTGCGCTAGGGTGTTTTCTTTAGCTGTAGCTGCAGGAAGGCCTGATGCTAGGCTGTTCTCTTTGGCTGTAGCTACAGGAAGGTCTGGTGATAGGCTGTTTTCTTTAGCTGTAGCTACAGGAATGCCTGATGCTAGGCTGTCTTCTTTAGTTGTAGCTACAGGAAGGCCTGATGCAAGGCTGTTCTCTTTAGCTGTAGCTACAGGAAGGCCTGATGCTAGGCTGTTCTTTTTAGCTGTAGATACAGGAAGACTTTGTGCTAGGCTGTTCACTTTCTCTGTAACTACAGGAAGGCCTTGTGCTAGGCTGTTTTATTTAGCTGTAGCTACAGGAAGGCCTGATGCTAGGTTGTTCTCTTTAGCTGTAGCTTCAGGAAGGTCTGGTGCTAGGCTGTTCACTTTAGCTGTAGCTACAGGAAGGCCTGATACTAGGCTGTTCTCTTTAGCTGTAGCTACAGGAAGGCCTGATGCTAGGCTGTTCTCTTTAGCTGTAGCTACAGAAAGGTCTGGTGCTAGGCTGTTCTTTTTAGCTGTAGCTACAGGAAGGCCATGTGCTAGGCTGTTCTTTTTAGCTGTAGCTACAGGAAGGCCATGTGCTAGGCTGTTCACTTTAGCTGTAGCTACAGGAAGGTCTGGTGCTAGGCTGTTTTTTTTAGCTGTAGCTACAGGAAGGCCTTGTGCTAGGCTGTTCACTTTAGCTATAGCTACAGAAAGGCCTGATGCTAGGCTGTTCACTTTAGCTGTGGTTACAGATCAGTCCTCAGTCCCAATGGCAGTAATTGTCCTGACTGCTGCTCTGCTGATGGAGCTACATTAGAATAATCCCCCGCTTTCAGCCTCTCTCCATTTTAATCTGATTTAATGCAGATCAGCTGCTGTTTAACACATGACTTTAGGCTGACTTAGACGCTGCCTTTCTTCCTTTTCCTCCTCTTGTCTTGCGTTTCTGTGAAGGCGTTTGAAGGCTGTACATGCCCTGACTAGGGCATATGGGGTCAGGCAGCTCTGAGACAAGACAATTCCACTCAGAAGATTGTCAGATGCTGGATGGGGGGGTATTATAGAGGGCAAAATCGTCCGGGGCTTGGCAGGTGGTGGGAGGGCAGGGGTACAGTTTTGCCCAGACACCACAAGGCAGAAAAATAATATTAGAGAGAAATAGCAAAGCTTGCATTCATAACTGCTGTCAGATAGAAGAATTGGTCTTCTTTGTTTTTACAGACATTCAGAATATGTTTCCAAAGTATCCATGTTAAAGGCAGGACTACTTGTATTCTTTATTAAAATGCATACAGTATATACTATATATAAGATATTTTCACAGTGAAAGTAAATAATCATTCAGTATAAGCTGTACCTATTTAACGTCTCCCAAAATGAGTCATTGTATTCTGTTTCGTTATTCTGAGCCCGATATAGTCGCGTCCGCCCGTTTGCCTGTAATTTCTCTGTGTCAGGGGGCTGCCAGTTTCTTGCCAAAGATCTTTACTGCAGAATTTCAGCACAGACCCCACCTTTCTCTCAGCCTCACACGGATGCTGGAACCCCAGACTGGATTCTGTTCAGGCTGTGGGGTGTTATGGGTTTTCTTTGTGCAACAGTGGCCTTTCACCTCATGACAAAGAGGGGACTGGGCAATGCCGATGTCCTGTTGCGGGGTCAAACTCCAGATTAGAAAAGTAAAACACAAATGTGATCGCTCTCTCTGGAGGAGAGCTGCAGCTCGTGCCTGCATACTGGATGTTCAGCTAAAATGAACAAAGCCCTTCTCACATGGTGCACCCTGGTACCAAGTCTTCCTGAATTCACCAACTCACTGCGCTTTTGGCCAATTAACGCCGAAAGTAGCTGGGAGTTATCTGTAGTTTTTCAACATCTTTACTTTGAATTATAGGGAAGTGTGCCGTTGTCTGCAAATTGGGATTCAGTGTTCTTTTCAGCTGTTAACCCCATCCTCATCAACCATGTTAACAGAGAAAATGAGGATAGTCCACTGTTTCCTGTTTGAAAACCATGTTTGTTTAGCACATTTATTCAAATCTGATCAATTAACTCTGAGGAACAGTTTGATTCTATCACTGAAAATAGAAAAATGCATTTCATTACAGCATCCCAATCTGCACGGGTCACGCCGTAATGGAGGGGACACTGTTAAGTGTATTTTTAAAGAGGCCATGTTTTTGAGATGTATTGTAATTGTATAATTAGGTTGTAAATGCAGCTCCTGGGTAGGGAGATCTGAGTATGTATTTACAGAGATGGGGGTGTGAAATGTAAATGAGCAGGCAGGCTGCATTAGTTATGCAAATGCAGAGTAAATCAGCCTTTATGGAGTGTAATAAACACCCATGGGGGTGTGTGGTCTGGCCCTCTCTCATTTCTGGAGTGTTGCCCCACAGTCGCTCGCCACCGCGCAAAGTGAGAGAGGGGGCACGCTCTTGCAGGTGGCCCTGCCGGAACACCCGAAACCGGAGGGGAGGCGCGCTGCTCCCCCTGTGCTCCAAGATACACTCCACAGATCAGGGCGGGCGAGAGCAGAGGTGGTCACGGGTTCCGTTCGATATTTTGATAGAAGTGCGCCCTTGCAGTGTTAAGGCCACGCGTGTTTAAGTGGGGCCTGTAATAAGTCCATATTCTATGCTATTCTCGTCATTTGTACACGCTCACCCTACACCTCCAACCCATGCTGCTATTCCAGTCTAACAGCAGGTGTCTCAGTTCATGCTGTTATGTTAATTGTGTCTTACTGGGTTTCACAGACTGAAGTTAAAAAGCGAGTTTGCGCTTGAATATACTACTGAAGTCAGAGTTTAGCCTCAGATTTTCTGACTCCTTCAGTTATTGCTTCAGTAACACAGGCGCAGCTGCCATGACTGCTCAGAGATTCACCCACTTCCCACACCAACGACCCACTCACCACTGCCCACACTATCAACCCACACACCACTGTCCACTCCAAAACCCACTCACCAAGGCCCACACTGGAAACCCACTCACCACTGTCTTCTCCAAAACCCGCTCACCACGGCCCACACTGGAAACCCACACACCACTGCCCACACTATCAACCCACACACCACTGTCCACTCCAAAACCCTCTCACCACTGTCTACTCCAAAACCCGCTCACCACGGCCCACACTGGAAACCCACACACCACTGTCCACCCTGACAACCCACTCACCACTGTCCACACCAACAACCCATACACCACTACCCACACTATCAACCCGCACACCACTGTCCACGCCAACAACCCACTCACCACTGCCCACAGTAACATCCCAAAAACAGTAACTCCCTTCACCAAAAAAAATTGTCTTAGTACTACATGCTTTAGTACTACATTGTCAACCTACTCACCACTATCCACAGACAAACTCATTGAGCTCAACGGCTACCCACACCAAAAATCCACTCACACCTTGACACCAACAACCAATACACCATCTTTTACCTAGTCTCTTGTGCTTTTTTTCTCCATATCTATCTGGTGAAAATGGATGCACTGCACCATGCTGGATTTTTGTAGAAAGACTGTATGGTACTGAGCCTAGAGGAAGCACTCATTGATTACAGTGAATGTGCGAGAGGAAACAGTCACTGATGCACTGCATAGTATTTCAGCTTGTGCATTAGAAGAGTACTCCCTGAAAGTGCTAAACACTCACACCAGAAAATTCACTCTGCTTTTGTAACGACCCTCCTTTCCTACTTGATTGATTGGGTGAGTGTATGCTTGATTTATTGATTGACTGTTGTATATATACATTGTATAGGAAAAGACCCTGGAGAGTCTGACACAGCAGCTGAAGCAATCAGAGGAGGGAAAGTTCAACCACACCCTGATGGACTTCAACATGAGCGGAGACTCAGATGGTGAGCTTCTGCCTGCCTACAAATCGAACGTACTCAGTTATGACTGCAGAAAGATAATGTGTGTGTGTGTGTGCATGTGTGTGTGTGACTGTCTGTATGCGTGTGTCTGTGCGTGTGTGTGCACATGTGTGGCTGTGTGTGTGTGTTGGTGGGTGGGTGGGTGTGTGGCTGTGTGTGTGTGTGTATGTGTGTGTGCACGTGTTTGTGTGTGTCTGTCAGTTTGTGTGTCTGTGTGTGTGCGTGGGTGGCTGTGTATGTGTGTGTGTGTGTGTGTGTGTGTGTGTCTGCCTCTGTGTGTGTGTGTGTGTGTGTGTGTGTGTGTCTGGCTGTGTGTGTATGTGTGTGTGCACGTGTTTGTGTGTGGAGGAGGAGCTGGTTGGATAATGTGCCTCTATGCTCCCACCTACAGGCAGCCCCAGTGTGTCCGATTCACGGATGTTTCGGGAGGCTCGGGGCAGGGGGACTGGGGAGCCACACATAAAACGTCCCATGAATGCCTTCATGGTCTGGGCAAAGGATGAGAGGAGGAAGATTCTCCAGGCTTTCCCTGACATGCACAACTCCAACATCAGCAAAATCCTGGGTAAGAGCAGAGAGTGGGGGATGGACATGTAAATCCCGTTGTGTGTTCATCCTCTGCATACTTCTCCAACACACTGGAACATGTGCCATCTCTCTCCCTCCCAGAGCATGGAGATCACATCCTCTTTGTTTCTTCTTTGCAGTCTGTGTGTTTCCACACAACCTCCCCCCAACAGCACAGACTGCTCACTCAGTCTCCCCCCACCTAAAAACACACAGACTGCTCACTCAGTCCCCCCCCCACCTAAAAACACACAAACTGCTCACTCAGTTCCCCCCCCCACCTGAAAACACACAGACTGCTCACTCAGTCCCCCCCCCCACCTAAAAACACACAGACTGCTCACTCAGTTCCTCTCCCACATAAAAACACACAGACTGCTCACTCAGTTCCTCTCCCACCTAAAAACACACAGACTGCTCACCCAGTTCCCCCCCCCCACCTAAAAACACACAGACTGCTCACTCAGTTCCCTCCCCCCACCTAAAAACACACAGACTGCTCACTCAGTTCTCCCCCCCACCTAAAAACACACAGACTGCTCACTCAGTTCCCCCCCCACCTAAAAACACACAGACTGCTCACTCAGTTCCCCCCCCCACCTAAAAACACACAGACTGCTCACTCATTCCCCCCCCCCCCACCTAAAAACACACAGACTGCTCACTCAGTTCCCCCCCACCTAAAAACACACAAACTGCTCACTCAGTTCCTCCCCCCACCTAAAAACACACAGACTGCTCACTCAGTTCCCCCCCCCCCACCTAAAAACCCACAGACTGCTCACTCAGTTTCCCCCCCCCACCTAAAAACACACAGACTGCTCACTCAGTTCCCCCCACCTAAAAACACACAGACTGCTCACTCAGTCTCCCCCCACCTAAAAACACACAGACTGCTCACTCAGTTCCCTCCCCCCACCTAAAAACACACAGACTGCTCAATCAGTTCCCCCCCCACCTAAAAACACACAGACTGCTCACTCAGTTCCCCCCCCACCTAAAAACACACAGACTGCTCACTCAGTCCCCCCCCCCCCCACCTAAAAACACCCAAACTGCTCAATCAGTTTCCCCCCCCACCTAAAAACACACAGACTGCTCACTCAGTCCCCCCCCCCCCCCACCTACAGACACAGCTCACTCTGTGTGGCCCTGGCTTCTCGCTGCACATCCTGTCCCTATAAGCTGATTCTGGCTAAAATATTTTTTTGTTTGCCAAACATCTGTAAAAAGCGGAAATAGGCACTTTCACCTGTAATAATCCCAGTGATCATCACAAGGATAGAGGATAGAATCCCCGGCGATTAACGAATTGTTCTGGAGAGCCAGCTCCAGCTATGATGATATGATTCATTATGCATTAAACAAGCACTTCACTTAGTCTGACATTTTATTCCCACCCCGGGATTGTGTTTGACATTTTCAAGAGCTTCTAAGTATTTTATTCAGCAGTGAAATGTGGTTTTAATAAGGCACTGCTCTGAATTGTTAACAGAAGGAGTTTCCTATTCCTTTATGTCTGAGCTAGCCGAGACAGCTTTTTCATATTACACACAGTAGTGAATCCAGCACTCACACCCACAAGCATATGCACACATTGCAGGTGCAGGTCTGTGTGTGTCTGTGTGTGTGTATGTGTGTGTGTGTGTGTGCGCGTGCGTGCGTGCGCGTGCGTGCGTGTGCGTGCATGTGCATGTGGGTGTTTGCTTGTGTGTATGTGTGTGTGTGTGTGTATGTGTATGTGTGTGTTTGTGTGTGTGTGTGTGTGTGTGTGTGTGTGTGTGTGTGTGTGTGTGTGTGTGTGTGTGTGTGCGTGTGTGTGTATGTGTGTGTGTGTGTGTGTGTGTGTGTGTGTGTGTGCGTCTCTGCATGCATGCTCATGCACAAGTGCTGACTGTTTTCTTCTCAGGGTCCCGCTGGAAGGCCATGACCAATCTGGAGAAGCAGCCATATTACGAGGAACAGGCACGTCTCAGTAAGCAGCACCTGGAGAAGTACCCTGATTACAAGTACAAGCCCCGCCCCAAGCGCACCTGCCTGGTGGATGGTAAGAAGCTGCGCATCGGCGAGTACAAGGCCATCATGCGCAACCGCAGGCAGGAGATGCGCCAGTACTTCAGTGTGGGGTAAGCATGGCTGCACAGATTGGACCTTTTGCGTTGCTTAACAAAAATGTTTTTAAAAAAGCATTAAAAACTATTTATATTCGGAACATTATATAAAAACATTTTTTAAAATGTTTTTCATAAACTATCATATCACTTAATCTATGAGAAAATTACAGGTTATGGAAATCAATATTGAACTGCATGTAGCATAAAATAATGAACTTAGGATAGGTCTCCTGAAAAACGTACTTATTTTTTCTATTTTTTATTATTTAATGAGCTTACTCATTCAGCTTGTTATATTGCTTGAATTGTGAAGCCAAATCACAGGTTCATAACCACATAGAAATTTATTTATTTCTTCATATCACAATATCAGATTTTGTCACAATATTTAAAATTCTAAATGTATTTGCACCTAACAACTGCTTCCCAGAACAATCCATTTTTATAATTTATCAAAAAATAAATATTTGAACAAGCGATTCTAAAGTAAAACCTTTTTAAGATGCTATTTGTATAACAATACACTATATAGTCTTTATATGAACACTTATAAATACATGTATAAATATATTTTACACACACACACACACACACACACACACACACATACACACATACAGTATATATATATATATATATATATATATACATATATTATATGATTTTTAATACACTAAATCTCAATTTAATGCAGTAATCCCAATTGTTTTGACCCTCACTGTTTATTTCTGCTTTTAAAGCCTGATAACAACAAAAATACAGATAAAAAATAAAGCCGAAATTGTCTTCCCATCCGGAATATAAATACTTATATAGCAAAAGTGGCTTGAAAAGTGCTTTTCACACTTTGGATAATATTTTAAGCGGCAGCATTATGCCCTGAAAATGGAAACAATGTGGTCTGCTCTGGCCTGAGCCCCCAGCTCAGGAGGAACACACCAAATTAAGTGCTAGGTGCTTGTGCCATTTTATGGTTATTTTTTTGAGCGATTATGTAAATCTCAGTGATTTTTTATTTTATAGAAGGCTTTCATGCTGTCAAAGTAACCATTTTATTCTCATTAGTGCTAAATGAGCATTTTGCCTCATTTTTCAGAAGGCTGATATTTACTTTAAAATATCTTGTTTCAACATGCAAGTGTACTGTGTATAATAAGAGCCACCCAAGCTGACGTTGGCAATGTCAGTTGCGATTCCACAGTATAGTCAATTTGGAGGAATACAAAATACCTTTTTAATTCAAAGTATAGTTAGCCTTGCACAAAAGATATCATTACACATCCCAATAAAGGCAACATTTTCTTGAATTCTTAATAAACAAAATCCAGTTTCAGAAATGTATTAATTTTTTTATTCCCATTGAAAAAAATTTTTTTCCCTCTGTCTACAAACTCTAGTAGTGTTTGAAGTGATATTAAAACATAACCTTTCCATATTATTGTACCAAGTGCAACACTGTGTTTAAGTTTCATGTTTAACAGCCCTGAAATCTATATTAATTAGTGCGTCTCTGCATTCATCAACGACACTGTTATTGATGTACAGTATGTGTCTATATTAAGAACTTTACATTAGTCGCTGCGCCTGTGTTAATATATAGAAAGGATGTTTCAATGTATTAATCAGTCTCTTCTGTGCGTGTCTGTAGGCAGCAGAGCCAGCTGCCCCTGGCATCAGCAGTGTACCCAGGAGCCCTCTCCATGGCAGGCATGCCCTCCCCACAGGTGCCCTCTGAGCACTCCAGCATGTCCAGCAGCCCAGAGCCGGCCACGCCCGTCATCCAGAGCGCATACCTGAGTGGTCTGAAAGGGGAGGTGCCACGCATCAAAGAGGAGCAGCTACGCCTTCACGACAGCAACGGCGACGTCTACGACGACTTTGACTACGACAATGAGGACGGTGACTATGGCAGCGACAGCGAGACCAACATCGTTACACAGGCCCACTGATCTGGGACCAGCCGGATGGGACCAACGGCACCCAAATCACACCCCACCCTTACCCCCCCACCCGCACACCTACTAACCACCCAAGACTGACAGAACCAAGCCGCTCCCACCTGCCCCGTTATCAGCAGCCAATCACAGGACTGTCTCACAGTGACTGTTACACAGAGGAAAGAGTCTTAAAGGAAACGATTAACCGCCGTGACGTCTGCTGAATCCTGCATCAGAAAAAACAACTAAATAAGCTATGGGACGTAAAAATGACAAAGCACTGAAATATGACCTTCTGGACCTGTTGATAGAAAGACACTTTCAAACTGCTTTTTTTTGGTTCTATTATATTCTCACTCAGGTACACGGTGCCAACAAGTGGCTTGTGAATGTGATTTGATGTTTTTGTGCTACACTTTTAAGAGAAAAATAATTTAAAAAAGAGTTTTACATTTTTCTTTCTTTCAGGAAAAGCACCTGAAATGAGTGAAGACAAGGCTTCTCTCTCGCGGTTCATTTTCTTCAGCTCAAAGCTGTTGACAGATTCTTTCTGTCAGTCGTCCATACAGACACTGCAGCCAACAGGAAGTGCCAAATCTTTACTGCGCGTTGAGAATAGGTGACGTTTTCAGCCCTCGCCCACGGTTAGGACAGTGTGTTGTCCCACACCATGGGGAAAGGGAGGGCCGAGTCCCATTTTAGACAATCCCCACAAATCCCAGACCACCAGCAGCTTGTGATCTTTCATCTCCTCCATGTACATTTCACTTTCATTCCACTTTCATTCTGCCCATCTTATTCATATGTGCTGTTCTCAGGTGAAGAGGAAGACAGAAATGTACAGAAGCAGCTCGGGGGATGAAACTTCACCTTTTCCATCGTCATACTCCTTCGTACACTTTGACTACATTTGCAATTTGTTTTATATAAATATATATATATATATATATATATATATATATATATACATATATATATGTATGAATATATTATTGCTTTTTCCCATGGATGCTGAACAGTTGCACTTCTTGTGGAAGGATACAGTACTCAGCATTTGACTGAGTTTCTCCCTAGCTGCACGGGTGTGTCACATCCCGAGGACTCCCACTGCCTGAATCAGAGGAGAGAGGCAGGAACCATAACTACCCCAGAGAGAAAACTGGTTTACAGAGAAAAACCTTTCTTCATTTCCCTGATCTACGGAAGGAAAAATGAGTTAGTTAAGTTAGTTATGCTTAGAAAGTGAACGGCTGTACAGCATGTCAGAGGACCATGATGTAAAGTTTCTGGAATCACAGTGTTTTAACCTTCTGAGAATTATTTGAGCTTCTGAGAATCATTTGATATCCTTGCAGAGCCGACCCTGTTCCTCTGTCACTTATTCACACACCCCTACCTATTGTAAAGGCTGTATCATGTGTTTACACAGTTAGTAAAGGCTGGACCATGAGTATATACACTCTGTAAAGACGGGGCTGTATGTTTATACACTCTTTAATGACAGGGCTACACAGAACTTATACAGTTTGCAAAGGCTGGGCCGTGAGTTCATACGCTCTGTGAAGGCTTTGCTGTGAGTTTATACACTCTGTAAATACAGGCCTATGGGTTTATACATTGAAAAAACAGGACCACAAAACGGCACTACAAGTGTGTTCTCTGTACACGCTGGGCTGTGGGTTCATACCCTTTTTAAAGGCTGTTTGTTACACACTCATAATAACAACCACCAGCTTTATAGTTTGACGGTGTCTGAGAAGGATCCTGGCACAAGGTGTTTGACTGTAGCGAGCATGACCACACCATTGATTCAGCACTTGGAAATGGTGTAACCTTCATCCCCAAGTTAATTTGATCCGCATAGATCACTGCTGTCCTTCACACTGCTGTTCATATTTGGAGGAACTCATCGCATTCTGCATGTCAGTGTTTTCTTTGTATTTAAATACTGTATTTTTTCAATCAATCTGCCTCTAGTGTAATAATAATTAATAATAATTATGATGGTCAGCTGTTCCTACGTTTAGTATGTTATGTATAATTTATTTTTTCTTTATTGGGTATTTATTACCTTATGAAAAACTAAACTGCTTATAAAAAGAGCAGTACATTTAGCTGTTAGGTATTTAGATCTTAGAATCTTTTTACTTTTAATTTGAGATTTTTGTCCGTATATTTTGTTTTTATTATTATTATTATTATTTTGTTATTATTATATATTATTATTATATAATAATAATAATCCTGTTGACGCTGTTATTTCTGAGGAGTTTGTACAATTCACTGCTGTTGCAAAGGAGAAAAGACTTACTTTCAGTTGTGCATCCTCATTAACTTTCATGTCCAGACCCATTTCTTAAAGCACTCTGTATGGACAACTAAAAGAACACGTTTTTGTAATGGTTTATGTATAATGTGAAATGTCCTCTTTTTTGAAGATAAAGAAAAATTATATTGTACCCAGTTTTCACTGAACAAAAAGAGCCTGGCTCACAATTGCTGGGATTTTTTCACAACGCCATGGAACATCATTGGTTTGGACCATGGTCTCTCCACCCATCTACAGTCCTGCTGTGAATCATACAGGTTACAGGATACTGTGCCAGATTATGGGTGTCATGGGCAGGTCTAGCAGCTAATCACAGAGCTGCCCTCTCAGTATAGGTGCACTTGGCTGTGCATCTATATACACTCAACATTTTCACTGTTTACACCCCTATACATTATGTACAACCGAAGATCGTTGTAGCAAGGGAACGGTGTCTGGTTTGGACAATAAGCCTACGCCAGTGGTGTTCCATTGTGTTGCCATGGCCATGGAAGATGACATGTTTTGTTTATGTAACTCCAGACCTGGAGAAAATGCTTTGTTTTGGCTCCACAGCATGGCTTACCCATGTCCATTCTTCAGGTGAGCTGCCAGACTATGATCCTTACAGTCATACCCTGCCAGTCAGTTACCATCACAGTCACCATATCATAGTGTCCCCCAACAGCCATGCCCTACTATGTAGCAGCCCGCAAAGTCATCCGCCGTATAGTGATCCTTATAATTACACAGTGGTATGCAGTGATGCTCATGGCTGCACCCTGCCACAGAGTAACCCTGACATACTCCATTGTTAGACCCAATTCTTGAAGAAATGTTTACACACATAGCATAGATTACTTTTTATAAGGGGAGGAGTAAGGGGCAAGTGATTGACGTGATGGAGGGGATGGAGTTACTCACTTCGGCTGGCATGCTGTTTGCTACAACAATAATAATTGCAGTAATAATAATGTTGATGAAAAAAAATAATTTAAAGACAATCAAAGTCATGACTGGAGCTCAAAACAAAGTTAGAGAGTAAACAAACTTATCTTGTGTCTCAACTTGAAATTAAAGATAATTTTGTAAATATAAGAGGTATAGATTTATATTTTGTTCATAACACAGTGTAATATAAGTTGTATATTTCTTTTGTCTTTTATTGATGTTATCCATGCCACAAAAGAGCAGGTGTTGTGTTATCCATGCCACAATAAGAGCAGATGTTGATGTACTCTTACAGAAAAAGAAAAAAAAAGAAAAAAAGCTGTGGGTTGACACCTTCTGTTCCAAGTTCACTTTTTTCAGTATTATTGCCAGTTAAGGCTCTAATAAAGACAGCAATGAATTCTGTAATGCCCTGCTGGTCCTGGTGGGTACTTTCTGCTGCAGTTATGTGATCTGTATTGCCTTGCTGAGTTTGGTGAGTACTTTGCTGCAGTGTTGAAGTCTATATTGCCTTGATGGGCTTAGCAAGTACTTTTACCAGACACCCTGTGTTATCGGATGAACGTTATCGCTAGTCTCTAAACACTTGGTTGTCCAATCACTGGGCTATCAGACTCCATCACCATGTAACCAAGAACTTCTAATCAATAGATAGGACAAGTAGATTGGACCAACCATTTGCAATTCTGCCATTTTTGTTGTTAAAACTGCAAAAATACTCTCTGTAAAATTAAGTAGAGATATCAAACATGTACTACTAAATAAATAAACAGATGAGTTACTGAAACATTCACATTTTAGTCATATGTAGGCTTGCTAGAAGTTCTTATTTGAATTTTTTTCAGTTTGTATGTACAGTATTTCTGTGTATTGATGTGCCTGTTGATCTACTTTCACATATAAATATTTTCACCAGCTGGGTTTATTTTCAGCATGATATCGCGAAACTAGGTCTTGAAAAATAAACATAATTTCAAAGACAACAAAGGAAAGCATAACCTTGTGAGCAACCGAACAACCACTTGTATGTTCACTACATGAAAGGAGGAATGTACAGATGACATTATTACAAGAACACGTTACATGCTGTTGTTAACTACCTTTACACACAAAAAGGTTTGAACATAACATATTACTATACACATAAACTGATACTTAAAAATATTGACTTTCACTCAATATGCTTCATACAGTTTACTGAACAACTCCCATTCAGAAAAAACGGTGATGGCCATCCATAACTTAATTTGCTAGCTTCAGCCGGAAATCTGGTGGCAAATCCTGTTAAAACTCCACGCCTTAGTGCAGGGATGCGCCACACAGTCAGAAATGATGCCAGTACAGACTGTAAATGGGAGTCCCACTGGGCAATGCATCATTTCCCATTGTCATCCAGGAAGGGGGAACTGTGGTCAGCAGGGTAGTCCCTGCCTCGCTACCTGCAGTCTGCATGAGCCAGCTTTGAGGTGAGGCAAGTGGGGGCAGTGCTCCAGAAAAACAGGTAGGGTCTGGGTGCACACATCTCAGAGGATTTCTATATCTGTATAGTGTACACTCTCAAAAATGTACATGGCTGGCAGCTATCAAATCAGGATGAAAGGAAAAACGTTGGACACAAAGAATGAGTCCTCTGTGACTTACCTGTTTT
The DNA here is from genome assembly GCA_022702515.1 of Ilyophis sp. 1 JC-2022. Lineage (NCBI taxonomy): Eukaryota > Metazoa > Chordata > Actinopteri > Anguilliformes > Synaphobranchidae > Ilyophis > Ilyophis sp. 1 JC-2022. The sequence goes on along the minus strand of CM040404.1, from coordinate 94,336,314 downwards.
TGTATGCATTTCTGCAAGATGTCAAACTGTTATACCTGCATTGAATTTCAAAACACGTCACCTTATCTCTGGTTGCTATTGGGTATTAAGTTAAATGCCTACCAAAGAGAACACCAGTGAATGCCCACTGTACCACAGATACTGGAACATACATTTTGGATAAAAGTAGCTGAAGCTTTATAATGTTCATACTTTAAAAATAATTCAAATAAAAAAGTTCAGACACAATGGTAATGTGTATGTTCATTGTAGAAAAAAAAACACAAACATATGTGCACACACACAAATGCACACACGCACGCACACACACACACACAGTAAACTAAAGAAATGGACATATTTGATGAGGAACTCTCCTCTCCACAATGCTCCAGATGCAGTGATGGATAAACTGCTTCAGGAGGTGTCTTTTCAAAATAGAGGATTTTAATTATTGCAGTCATTCAAATTCCTCATATTGACAATCGTGCAAGAGGATTTTTGACCTCAGTGTTTTGGCCACGTTCCACAACCCAGCATTCTCAATGATGACACAAGATAATTCCCTGATAATTTAGCTATTGTTAAATGTTAAATATATACCAAATGTTTCCCATCTAAGCTCTTTAAAAGCTATAATGCAATATTTCAAGAAACTGGGGTAGAACCGATTCTAAATTCTTAGGTAATGGAATGGTTGCACTTGGGGCAATCTAAATTTTTAATTTGGTGCCTGCAGGGCAACCAGAAAACAAAGTTTATGTCCATCCCTTTTGTTTACTGTGTGTGCATTTGTGTGTGTGCACATGTGTGTTTGTGTTGTTTTTTTTCTACAATGAACATTCCCATTACCCATTGTGTCTCTGAACTTCATATATATATTTTTTTTTTTTAAGTAGGAACACAATATAAAGCTTCAGCTACTTTTTTCCAAAATGTACGTTGCCACAACAATTCTGTGACTGAAAGATTAACAACTGAAGGCAAGACACCATTTTGCTCTTGTGTGTGTGCATGTGTTCTCTTAATTTTGTAGAGGGCCTGCTCCAACAGCTTGGTGAAATATGGAAATCTAACCGTGGGTGTTTGAAATTGAGTGAAAACGATGTCACATTAATGATTTAAAGTAGGTAATAGGATGTGATGTGCTGCAAAGCCCCAAGCTAAGCCTAGTTTAAGACATCTGCTTAATGTATTCATGAGGGGGAGGGATTTGGGAGAACACTCAGGGCTGCACATGGCCTGAAAGGTTACAGACTGTGTTGCCGTAGAGCGAACACAGGCTTTAATGTTACACTGTGCTGTTATAGGGTCTGAGATAATACTCCATGTTGCTGTAGAGTCACAGGGTAAAGGTTGCTGACTTGCTGAAGAGTGAACACAGTTTGAAATGTTACAGACTGGGTTGCTGTAACGTGAGCTCAGACTGAAAGGGAACAGACTGTGTTGCTGTACAGTGAAGTCAACAGTAACGTTACAGACTGTGGTGCAGTACAGTGAAGTCAACAGTAATGTTACACACGGTGGTGCTGTACAGTGAAGTCAACAGTAATGTTACACACTGTGGTGCTGTACAGTGAAGTCAACAGTAATGTTACAGACGGTGGTGCTGTACAGTGAAGTCAACAGTAATGTTACACACTGTGGTGCTGTACAGTGAAGTCAACAGTAATGTTACAGACGGTGGTGCTGTACAGTGAAGTCAACAGTAATGTTACAGACGGTGGTGCTGTACAGTGAAGTCAACAGTAATGTTACAGACGGTGGTGCTGTACAGTGAAGTCAACAGTAATGTTACAGACGGTGGTGCTGTACAGTGAAGTCAACAGTAATGTTACAGAAGGTGGTGCTGTACAGTGAAGTCAACAGTAATGTTACACACTGTGGTGCTGTACAGTGAAGTCAACAGTAATGTTACACACTGTGGTGCTGTACAGTGAAGTCAACAGTAATGTTACACACTGTGGTGCTGTACAGTGAAGTCAACAGTAATGTTACACACTGTGGTGCTGTACAGTGAAGTCAACAGTAATGTTACAGACTGAAATTGTGTTAAGTGAAGCACAGCAAATTGTAGAGTTATCTAGAGTATTAAGCTAAATCTACAATTTAATTAGAGTAAAGTATGTTGCAAACTTTCTGGCTGCTATAGAGGGAAAACTGGAGCTTCTATAGCTTCTGTATAATATTGCAAAATTAGTATGATTATTTCAGAGTAAGGGAAGCAATCGTTCCGCCTGATATGTGCGTCACATAAAACACAACAAACCTTTAAATATCAAAGCCCTACTGGGTGGTATGTGGATGGGCCCCACATTCTGAGTGAGTTCAGACCATGCCGTTGCCGGCTGTGGCTGGCAGTCCCACAAGGTGATGCATAATCGTGAGCTTAACTGGTGGACTGCGGGGTGAAAAGAAATCGCAGCTTGACAGCACGTGTTTCAGCTGAGAGCGCATGCTTGTCAAAACACTTTGCGGAAGTTGCAGCAATGACCATGAACACACGCAAATTGGCCATTCCAGATTGGGAGTTATTCAAGAGTCAAAATCTAAATCTGTCCCTAGTATAATACAGAGCTGTCAAACACAAGCCTGTTATTCAGTAAGACAGGAGGTCCTTGTGGATTGTCTTCCCTCAGTCCTAACACAACTCCTGTTTGACTGACCATAGGCTACATTTACTCCGTTTAAATATTCAGTGACTTCATCAGCTGCAGCTGGTCTGTGTATTTTTTTTATCACTCATTGACAAGAAAATCTCTCCTCAAGAACCTTCTGCCCTTCTCACACTTACAGGGCCAGATTCAGAGTTGAGATAAGCACGCGCAAATGGGATTTACTCCCGAAATTCCGCGTAGTTTAAAGGAGAAGTTTGGTATTTAGCATGTTAAACCCTGTTAAAAGGTTATTTACGATCATATACAACGGTCCATATCAACATTTTGACAAACTTTGCAGTCTTGATATATATTTACCGTTTAAAGATTTATATAACTATTTTCAATCGCCGTACAGCATACGTTTGTAAACTTCCGCTTGCTATTTTGGGAGGTCTTGGCTGAGTTTTAATTATACTGTAGAAGACAATTAGAAGTATTTCCGGTTTCCGGCTGCAGATGTATATCTAAACCTCCGTTTGTGTCTATACAAATCAATGGATTTAATAAAACGATAAAACTCGAATACGAAGCATACTTTCCGACTATTTTAGTTTCAGAACATCAGCGGACACCAGTGACCACTCGGTGAGTTTCCCGTTTTTGAAAACGAGACTTTATGATGTTTTTTGAAGGATTTTTTATTATGCGCGTCAAGATCAATTAAACAGTCTCAAGACTGCAAAGTTTGTCAAAATGTTGATATGGACCGTTGTATATGATCGTAAATAACCTTTTAACAGGGCTTATAATGCTAAATACCGAACTTCTCCTTTTAGCTATTTCTGATTCAGACATTTGACTTATCCGCTGTTTTAAGCGTCTCCAGTATATACACGGCATTATGCGCGCGGGGTGGAGATTTCATGAAAATGAGGCGTGCCTGCAAGTCGTGCAAGATACGCGTATTCAGAGTTTTCACTTAATAATTTTTTTCCGCGCAACTTTGGTCGGAAAAAAGGTAGTTTATGTCTAGCGCCGCCGATAGATGATTATGAAAAATACAACATCTTTCGCAAAAATGGATATTAGAATGAGTGCATGTTCTTTTAAAATAATATTGGTCTTATTTTTGTTTGCCTAGCCTACTTACAATTATCAGAGAGCTGTCATAAAAATAAAAATATGAAAAGGTAGGCTATGACTGACTGACCGTCTGGTATATCATACAAAACCAATATTATATGGATTCATTGATAGATGGTGTCTGGATCATATTCTCTTTGACAGAGAGATGCACAGTCAGCACAGCTTCTCCAAAATGATTAAGTTGAAGGCTATTGTGTTCAACCACCGTAGGCTACATGACTTTATTAGATAAATCGTTAAAAAAGATTTCAGTAAATCCAACGATTTATTTGTTTACTTAATAATATTGCGTGCAATCACTGTTCACTGATTATTTCTTTTGATTGTGGTATTGGGTATATCCAAGTCATCAATAGGAGCTATAATAATTTTAACAATACGACGGATTAATACGTTCACTGTCTTCCCCATGATGCAAGAGCAACTACGATGCACAAAGGTAGGTTATTAAAGGCAATGACATTGACACATTGAAAATGTATAATGTATTTGCCCGGATCCTGAGGAAGGTCCAAAAATATGATAACATCACCCCTATCTTGGAGTCTCTTCACTGGCTACCAATCACACAACGTATCAACTACAAAATAGCCCTGCTCACCTTCAAGACCATATATCATGATGCCCCTACCTACCTCAAAGATCTCCTACAGCTTCACAAGTCCTCTCGGTCCCTCAGATCTGTAAGCTCCAATCTGCTTATGATCCCACGGACCCCCAAGCTCAAAACCCCACAGACCAAGCTCAAAACCCCACGGACCAAGCCAAAACCCCACGGACCGAGCTCAAAACCCCACGGACCAAGCTCAAAACCCCACGGACCAAGCTCAAAACCCCACGGACCGAGCTCAAAACCCCACGGACCAAGCTCAAAACTATGGGAAACCGTGCCTTTAGTGCAGCTGCCCCCCGAATTTGGAACTCTCTTCCTAACCGCCTGCGAGAGTACCAAACCCTCTCCTCATTCAAAACTCTTCAGTCTGTCTTAGCCCCTTCCCCCTCCCAGTAGGCCCTACGTTTTACTTCCTATCTGTTTTTTAGGCCACTTAAGTTTTGTGCTACATTTTAATTCATTTTAATTTATTTATTTACTTTTAGCTATTTAATTTATTTTTCCTGTGAAGCGTCTTTGAGATACTATATGAAAAGCGCTCTACAAATTGAATTTATTATTATTATTATTATAACCCCACACACATTGTTTTGGTACAAGAAACAGGTCATTAGAATATCATGCCCTGTGCCACCCACATTTTGAGAAACGCAACCGCATAGCGCAGGAGAGGCACTTAAATGCATTACTTAAGTTGGCCATCTCTGAATCCGGCCCTGGGTATTTCCACCTTTCAATGCCAAAAGATTCAACAACAACAAAAATCAAGTAAAAGGTAAAGCTGTCATATTTTCTAACACATTTATTTAAAGTCACAGGTTATTTTTGTATTATTCCTCTCATTCAGTCTCATTTGAAGGGAAACTTGAACCTCAGAGTCCCATAGAAATAAATATTCATAGTTTTCTTCATTCATCGCAGCGATGGAACAGATTATTTCTCAGCCCCACTGATGATTCAGGCTACCTGCCACTCTACAGAAATGTTTGGTCCATAATCACTTAAAATGTAAGTTCATATATGTCTATGTACTAGGAAAGATTAGAAGACATTTTCTTTCTGTAGCACCTATCATCTGTCACATCTTTGTCTGTTTATATGTTTTTTTTTTTAAATAATCATTTTCTTGTCATTGACACCACATGTACACATGCTAATGGTGTACTAATAAAATGATAATGACATACAGGCCTGCTGTTCAGAGAAAGGGAAGGGTCAGTCAAAGCAGAAGAAGTAAATAAATAAAAAGCAAATAAACATGTCCCTGAAATCTGCAGTATAAGAATGAATGCAGATTAAATGCACAGAGCTCTGCATTCTGCACATTATCACAGAATGGGGATTAAATATGCAGACCACTGACATCAGCAAGATAACAATGCTAATTAAGGCCCAGGAAGTCTGTAGAATATAACTGAATGCAAATTAGACAAACCCATTACATTTTAAGAGAATCCCTGAAAACAGATTAAGTAGGCAGTCCCCTTAAATGTGGATGAAATCACTGGATACAGATCATAAATACAGACATTTGGATTCTGCAGGTTATCATTCAATAAAAAATAAATACACAGACCTCTGAATGCTGTTGAATATCACTGAATTCAGATTGTTACCAGCTTGTTGTGTTGAGATGAGTTGGCAGTGATACAAACAGGGATTACAGAGGGAGAATAAGAAATAGCAGTGGTAAACTAACCAAGAATCTGATAACAGTGTAAACACTAAGGACATATGAATCACCCCCCCCCGCTTCTTGAGTGCCCACTCCAGTGCAGACACCTACAGGACATAACAAAATCTGTAATGGCTGCCAGCTGATACTCCATCGCCATTCTCCTCATGAGCCATAATGGCTGCCAACTGAGAAAAGAGCCCACTGCTGTCCCCTGTAGGCAGTAAACTGCCCCTCAGCCCAAGAGCCAGGCAGTCTGCAGGGACCAAAAACTCTTATGTCCAGACTGCAGTACTTGTCCGTCCTTGTCGCATTGGTGTGCTCTGTTGCACAAATAACCGGTCTCCTCCCAGCGCAAACATCACTGCATGAAACTTGCCACTTTTCTCTCATTAATGTTTTCTTTCCTGCAATCCTACAGGCCTACTTCGAGGTAAAGTTGAATTGGCTGCAAGCACTCCAGCTGAGGTTGTTCATGCCAGAAATTGACTTAATCACGTTGTTCAGGCATATCATGTTTCTCCACACAGTATATATGAGCAGAGGTTACATGAAAGACATACTACACTCATTTGTTCTTCCAGATAAACTAACTTAGGCTGGTTGTCATTCAGTAGTGTGCATTTATTTTTTATGCATAATATTACACACTTGTTATGCGATATTATATATTTGTGCACTGCTTCCTATGTGTCTGCCTATGCAGGGAATTGTGGTCAGCATGTTTTTTGTGATAGTGGGAATGTAGTCTTACTCTGAAGCATTCAGTGGGTCATGGTTAAAACTGTTAATGCAGACTTTCATCCAGAATATATTTATTTGTGATGTTGATTTTTTGACATTTGTTTTACAGAAATTATGTGCCAAAAAACTATCAACACAAATATTTGTAATATTTAAAATATATAGAATTTGTGACATTTTATTATATGTATACACTTACCTCCATGTATATAATTCCACTGTAAATACTAAATACTACATCATTGCTATGTAACTGAAACAAATGTAGTTTAATTTGTTTAGCTAGTAATTATATTGTGGCGATCCGGGGCGATTACGAGTGATGTAAATTATTGTGTATATCGAATTGTTGTGTGTGTGTGTTTGTGCTGTGCAGACCAAGTGCACGAGTGATGGTTGCTGTAGTTACATTAACCAGAGCGTGTTCACATGCACTGACGTGTACAGTAACATTGGCGGTTAGCATTTGAATATAACCTCCCGCCTAAACGGCGACTGTTGTGATAAACAACAGTCGTATACAGTTCCGCTAAATGTGGCAGCATGAGCTCAAACAGGTCCGCTCTAAGAATGTTAGAGCGGGGCCAACGGTTGTTTTGAGTATGACTAAGGGGATTAAGTGTGATTGGTTAAGGTGAGCTGCAGGGCACCTATTAAAGGTCGCCCTTGTTAGCATGCTCATTTGCATATCGAGGCTATAAAGCTGGCTACAGTTCAGCGCGCGTTGTCTGTTCTGCCTGTAAGCTGTGAAGGAAGCAATAAGAGATTGTGCTCTTGCCAATAAATTATTATACCCCAAGAAAACCTGACTCCAACTCCATGGCTCGCCACAATGGTGTCAGAAGCGGGACGATCTGGGAACAGATCCGCGAATTGGAACGTCAGGTGACCAAGCAGATGGACGTTATCGCAGGAGCGTCTGCGAAGCGGCCCAAGAGTAGACCCGGGGGGCTCCCCGAAGGAGCCAGCGCAGCAAGACCGGAGCGAGAGATGCCGATTGCAGACCAGGCGGAGGTGCCCGCGCTGGTGGCTGACCCCGCGGCCGGAAACGGAGCGCAAGTAGGTCGGCTGGAAGCCAACGAGGACGCCCCTGCTTCCAGGCCGAGCCAGACGGCGGTGCCGGTGCAGCGACCGACCACACCGTTAAAGGCGGTGATCAAGCTACCCCGTTACACGGGAAAGGGTGAGCTAGTCGTACCAAAGCCAGGTACGATTCGCGGCTAGCTACAATGGCTGGGACGAGAGCCAGACAGCCACCCACTTAGCGTTAGCCCTGGAGGGCGAGGCCTGCCAGGTGCTTCTAGACCTGGACAGCGCCGAACCACTGACGCTACCGGCACTGATGACAGCGCTGGAACGCCGGTTCGGACAGCGGCAATTCCTGGAGGTGAGCCGGGAGAAGCTCACCACGCGACGGCGGACCGGAGCAGAGAGCCTCAGCGTCCTCGCCGCCGACATCAGGCTGTTAGCTCGCCGCGGCTACCCTCAACTCGACAACGCAGGCCAGCAGGAGCTAGCCTGCCAGACCTTCACGCAGGCCCTCACTCCGGAGCGCCTACAACAACAGGTCCGCATCGCCAAACCGGAGTCCCTGGACGCAGCGCTTCGCGAGGCCGAGCGACTGGAGCTCATCCTGGGCACCACACCCAACGGGACCCCGGCTAACAAGCCCCGGGTCCGAGCTGCCGACTGCGAGGACGGCGAGGAGGTGAGATGGGTCCAGCGGAACCAAACTCGACCGCGGCAGCGACCGGAACGGGAGCGACGCTGCTTCCGGTGCGACGAACCGGGGCATTTCGCCCGCGACTGTACCGCCCCTGCGCCAAAAGCGAGAGCTCCACAGCCGACGGGAAACGACGACGGGACGGCCCAATGAGGAGACCACCGTCCCATGCCACACTCCTCCTCAACCAGGCCCGGCCCCAAACCAGCGCTCACGTGCCCAGCCTGCCCATCCTAGCAAAAATTCCAAGAGCAAAAGTTCCGTTTGATGCTCTTTTAAGAGCAGAGGAACAGGCCCACGAGGCCGAGCCCCGTATTGGCAGACTGGGGACGAAGACCGGGCTGTACTTGCCTTGCAGTTTGGACGGACAAGCCTGCTGGGCGCTGGTCGACACCGGAGCCACTATTTCCCTGGTAAGGCCGGGGGTACTTCGGGGTACTAGCGGGCTGCTTTCGGGTGCATGGACCCCTACCTCTACCCAGCTAACCTCCGTCACTGGGCAGAAGATGGGCATGCGTGGTAGTAAACAATTACAAGTGTGTGCAGGAGCCCAGCGAGTGAAACACGAGTTTTGGTTAGCATATATAAAAGATGCATGCATTATCGGTTTAGATTTGTTAGCGTTGTGGGGAACTAGCATAAATGTGATAGCCGAAACTATAACTATTGGTACCGAAACGCTGGGCCTCCGATCAAAATGTGAATTACAAGCAGCCCGCCGAACTAAATGCCCTGGGGTGCCCCCCAAACACTGTCGCCCCAGTTCTGTGCTTGCCATGACCACCGCTGATTCGCCGCTTGTTACCGTGGTACCACCTCAGGTTACAGTACCACCGCAGACGGGCGGGCTAGCCTCAGCTACCCAGCCCTCTGCGGAGGTGCTGCAAGCCGTCCTAGCATTATGGACGCGCAGCAGCAAAGGGCTCACACCGCAGCAGAGCCAGCAGCTTAAAGCCCTGCTTGTCCGTTACACTCACCTATTCGCTGTGCGGGACGAAGAATGCACACAGACCGAACTGGTTCAACACCAGATTGATACTGGTTCGGCTGTGCCCATTCGGTTACGTCCGCACAGGCTGTCTCTAGCCAAGCGAGAGGTGGCGGAGGACAAGATAAGGGAGATGGCAGCTGCGGGCATTATCGAGCCTTCTGAAAGCCCATGGGCGGCCCCTGCTGTCCTGGTAAAAAAAAAGGACGGGGAGTGGCGTTTTTGTGTAGATTATAGGCGTCTTAATCAGATCACAAAGAAAGACGCCTATCCACTTCCCCGCATTGACGAGGCCTTAGACCATATCGCGGGGTCCAGTTGGTTCAGCTCGCTGGACCTCCGCAGTGGCTATTGGCAGGTAAGGCTGTCCCCGGAAGCGAGGGCAAAATCAGCTTTCACCATAGGGCAAGGGTTGTGGCAGTTCCGGGTCATGCCGTTCGGGCTCTGTAACGCCCCTGCCACTTTTGAGCGACTGATGGAGCGGGTGCTGTCGTCCGTCCCGCGGAGTTCCTGTGTCGTGTACTTGGACGACCTCTTAGTACACGCCAGCGACTTCGAGCAAGCCCTCGCTCATCTAAACGACGTGCTTACTGAGATTGGCCGGGCTGGGTTACGGCTCAATCCCAAAAAGTGTCAGCTGCTCCGGAGGGAGACAGCTTTCTTGGGGCACGTCGTTAGTGAGCAGGGTGTAGCCACTGACCCAGCTAAGGTGGCTTCTGTGCGGGAATGGCCGACGCCTAGCAATGTGGGTGAGCTGCGGAGCTTCTTAGGGCTAGTGTCGTACTATAGACGCTTTGTCTTGAGTTTCGCCACCCTGGCTAGTCCGCTTCATCGCTTGACCAATAAAGGTCAACCGTTCGAGTGGACAGGGGACTGCCAGAATGCTTTTGATCAGTTGAGAGACGCCCTAACGGCGGCTCCCATTCTAGCATATCCGGACGTCGCGCGACCATTCATCGTCGACACGGATGCTAGCAATGTCGGAGTCAGGGCCGTGCTCTCCCAGGTGGGACCAGACGGGGAACGAGCGGTAGCCTACTACAGTAGCGCGCTGAGCAAGGCAGAGCGCAACTATTGCGTGACTCGGCGCGAGCTGTTAGCGGTGGTCAAAGCGGTTCGCCATTTTCGCCCTTACCTGCAAGGCAGCCATTTCCTCATTAGGACAGATCACGCGTCACTAACCTGGCTTTTAAATTTTAAAGATCCGGAAGGCCAGGTAGCCCGCTGGCTCGAGCTGTTGCAGGAGTACGATTTCCAGATTCAGCACAGGCCCGGAAAGCTGCATGGTAATGCAGATGCGCTTTCCCGGAGGCCCTGTGCAGAGCTGGACTGTAGGCCTTGCACTAAAGCCGAGCAGCGAGAGCAGGTGACGGAGATAGCATGCCCGGTCCAGACTGTAGAGAGTGAGGTTGGATGGTTGCCTCTTAGCCAGCAGGACCTGCGCCTAGCGCAAGAGGGCGACGGCGAGCTGCAGCAGGTGCAGAGCTGGATCACGGCGGGGGCACGGCCTGCATGGGGGGAAGTGTCGGCCAGTAGCCCAGCTGTGAAGGCTTACGTGAGTCAGTGGGGGAGCCTGACGTCGCAGGGTGGGCTGCTCTATAGGCGGTGGCAGGCCCCCGGCTCCGACCAGGACCTCCTCCAGCTGCTGGTGCCCCGTGCGCTCCGCCCCCAGGTACTTGGACTGGTACATGGCTCTGTGGGGGCGGGGCACTTTGGCATCAGCAAGACTTTGCACCGACTGCGGAGGAGGTTCTACTGGCCTGCCTGCCGCCGGGACGTGGAGCTGCACGTCCATTGCTGCGACGCCTGCACGGCCAAGAAGGGGCCGACGCAGCGGTCGCAAGCCCCCCTCCAGCGGTACGTCGTGGGGGCTCCGATGGAACGGGTCGGGGTAGACATCTTAGGGCCTTTCCCCGTCACCGAGTCCGGCAACCGCTACGTGCTTGTGGCCATGGACTACTTTACTAAGTGGCCCGAGGCGTACGCAGTGCCGGACCAATCGGCGGACACGACGGCGGAAAGGCTCGTGACAGAGATGTTCGCCCGGTTCGGAGCCCCCGAGGAGCTACACAGCGACCAGGGGCGAAATTTTGAGTCGCGGGTGCTGGCGGCTGTGTGTAAGCGGCTGGGAGTGGCCAAAACCCGCACTACGGCGTTGCACCCCCAGAGCGACGGGCTTGTTGAACGCTTTAATAAAACACTGGCCACCCAGTTAGCAATTCTAGCCAGCCAGCACCAGCGGGACTGGGACCGCCATTTGCCCCTGGTCCTGTGGGCATACCGCTCCGCCGTGCAGGAAAGCAGTCAGTGCTCCCCCGCTGCGCTCATGTTCGGGCGCGAGCTGAGGACGCCCGTCGACTTGGTGTTCGGAGCTCCGCCCGGACCAACGGAGCACCACCAGTCAGAGGCCGGGTATGCGCGGGCATTGATCGAGCGCCTGGAGACCGCCCACAGCTTTACCCGCCAGGCCCAATCCACCGCAAGTGTTAAGCAGAAGCGAGCGTATGATGTGCGCTGTCGGGGGCAGCCCTTCACCAACGGAGACAAGGTATGGATCTACTGTCCGATCCGTAAGAAGGGTCTGTCCCCGAAATTGCAATCGCATTGGCGGGGCCCTGGTGAAGTGGTGGGCCGGCTTAGCGAGGTGGTCTATCGAGTGCGCATGCCCGGCCGAAGGAAACTGGTGGTGCTTCACCGGGATCGTCTAGCTCCTTACCGGCCGCTGTTGGATGGTGTTGAGGAGGGGATGGGCGTCGGCGAGGATCAGCCCGCTTTACGTGCGCCCACCCCTCCTCCACCAGAAAACCCAGCGGCAGCTGAGGGCCCGAATCGCCCTTCTCGCCAACGGAGAACTCCTGCTCGTTTCCGGGACTTTGTACGTGAGTGCGGACAGTTTAAGGGGTCGCAGGGGACTGCTGACCCCTTAGGTGGGGGCAGTGTGGCGATCCGGGGCGATTACGAGTGATGTAAATTATTGTGTATATCGAATTGTTGTGTGTGTGTGTTTGTGCTGTGCAGACCAAGTGCACGAGTGATGGTTGCTGTAGTTACATTAACCAGAGTGTGTTCACATGCACTGACGTGTACAGTAACATTGGCGGTTAGCATTTGAATATAACCTCCCGCCTAAACGGCGACTGTTGTGATAAACAACAGTCGTATACAGTTCCGCTAAATGTGGCAGCATGAGCTCAAACAGGTCCGCTCTAAGAATGTTAGAGCGGGGCCAACGGTTGTTTTGAGTATGACTAAGGGGATTAAGTGTGATTGGTTAAGGTGAGCTGCAGGGCACCTATTAAAGGTCGCCCTTGTTAGCATGCTCATTTGCATATCGAGGCTATAAAGCTGGCTACAGTTCAGCGCGCGTTGTCTGTTCTGCCTGTAAGCTGTGAAGGAAGCAATAAGAGATTGTGCTCTTGCCAATAAATTATTATACCCCAAGAAAACCTGACTCCAACTCCATGGCTCGCCACAATATAAACCGAAATGTAGGTCTTCATACGTGTCTGTCATGGTTGTGCCTGTCTTTTCTTATCTCTGCGGGCGTTCGTTCTCTTTTACCTGTATAAGGCACTCTATCGGATTTTCCGTATTCCACGTTTTCGTTTCACTCCATCACTTAGTGATTTCACCTGTTCGTTGTTTCCGCCGGCTATTTAGTCTTTGCGTCTTCCGGTATCGGCGCTTTCATGTTATTTCACTTTAACATTCTATAAACGCCTTTTTAAAAACAAGCTGGCTTGCAATAACTATATTAACTGTAGAGTGAAAATGGGCAAATAACTTGCTGGCTTTTCCATTATATTAAGTCAACTATTCAGAGTTCGATGAATCACACAACCATTTTGATCAAAACACTGTGTCATGACGATATTTTCCATTCTGTCTTTACCCACAATGTAATTTAAACCAGTGTACATTTGTGATTTCCATTCTGGCCCCACACCTATGAGCTGACATAGTTTCCAACACATACTGCTGGTTATCTTAAGATATGTATTCAGAAATTCATGTGTGGCCTATGGTTGGCTTATGTTTCAAATGTTCTCACTGGGGGTGATACTGTTTGCATCAATGAATATACTGTATCAAAATATGTTGCTATTTTTATTGACCGCTTCTCTAGGAGAAATTTTCATACCCTGGGGTGTTTTTAAACTCCAGGCCTAATAATTGACACATTGATTTGAAATACTAACAGTTTATTGACAGTCATTTTGACAGTGACACTACATTACATTGAACGTTACATTGAACATTTAACACTGGCAGTCACATTAACATAGTGTGTCACTCAATGCTTCAAACTGTCCAGCGCCCAATACAGACCATAGACTATGTTTTCTATTACATATAATGATCATTTAACATGGAAGGAAAATGACAGTGTTTGAATTTTTATTGAACAAAGCATTTAACCATTATCTTTTTTTTCACAATTCAAAAAAAACTTCCAACAGACCTCCTGCAATAACACGAAACACTGCATGAAAAGTATTCCGGTTATGATACAGCTGCACATGCCAATAATAATCAGAAAATTAAAAGCATGTAAACAGTTTAAACATGGTCTTTGCATGTACAAATTCACAAGATGTTTTGGGTGTTGAATTTAGCCAGCTAGTTTAAGGTAAAAAAATAATTTAAAAAAATGTTGGGGCAAGCACACAACCTTTACTTCTGGACAGACGAGGAGACAGAAATAAAAGCAATACGCATTGTGCAATAGCCTACATGCATGGCAGAAAACAGTGAAATAATGATTTGTTTAAGGCTTTTAGTAGAAGAAATGAATGATGCTGAGTTCAGACAAACCTGTCGGGTTTAAGGAGGTTTAAGGAAAAATGTGTTTATTTTCTGAATCCAGCAGTTATAACAGTCAATGCCCTTGTTAAAATGCCCAACACTCTGAATACTGAACACAAGCGGTATCGCGTGCTAAAACCCCTCACTCAATCTACATTTAATTATATTCAATGGATTTAATTTAATTATTATTATTAAAAATGATAATCAAATTAAATTGCCGAATTCGTTGATAGGTCAGTCGAACAGTAACCTGGTAAACTAACAGTAAACTAACAAGGTCTTTAGATTAAATAATTTTACTACAGAAAAAACCGTCAATTAGAACAATGAATTGGAATCATACATTAATTAATGAACGTAGGCTCACTGCTTATAATTTACAAAAAGTAAGACATTAAACCAGATGTTAAATTGAAATGACCAGAATATTCCAATTTCAGCACAGGACGAATAAAAGAAAACCCAGCCATAAAAACTGAGCAGTCACAAGTTTACACAACCAAGGAAAGACTTCTCTGTCTGTAGACTCCAGGAATTGCTGCAGTGTACACCACTCACAGGACTTCCCTGCTCCACAGCCCCCAACTTAGTTAGCCAAAAAAACAATGAAAGAAGACCCCAGTAAGAAAAAGCCTAGTTTCTCCTTCGGCTTCACCATAAATACCTTTCTCCCCAAGCATTGAGGACCTGTGTCCTAATTGGGTGATGTGGGGTAAGGTTTTGAAGAAGTGGGTAGGGGGTCAGACTACTTTTGACCAGGAATTTTATCTAATAGCTGACAAATTTACTTATTAATTAATGTGCACTTATGTTGCTCAAAGCAAGGCCAAGCAGCAAGTACTTTTATTAAAATATTCAGGGTTTTAACCTCTTTGTAACAAGTCCAAACATCGGTATTCTAGCAGGTAATTCCACTATTGAATACTTCCTTAAAAAGGTACATTTGCTTCTGATTTTAACAAGAGGGGTTGAATAATTTTAGTACAATCATTACATCTGTGCAGTTTGTGTAATCTTTAAATTTGGGTAAAATATTACTTCCATGTGATAAGACCAATGGTAACACCCTGGCCTTTACTTGAATCTGGAGCTGCTCCAAAAAGGTAAATTACAAACAGGCAGGCCTAACAACCATTACCTACATCAACATTAAGACTTTCAATTGATAAGTTCAATTGAATGTAAAAAAAAAAGTTAAAGATTCAAATTGGCCATGTGGTATTCTCTGGCCACGCTGGGCTTGACCTCGTGAATAATTTTGTGTTCTGGTCTTCCTCCTGAACAGTGGACAAGACATCATGACCACTTCAAGATTTATATCATAGATAAGCCTCAGCAGGACTTTAATTGCCTTTGTGCATGTGTGGAGTGGGGAGAGAGAAAGGCAGATTCTAGGTCAGGTCAAGCAGAGCAGAAAGTACCATTGAATGGACTAAGTTTGCCATATCACATTATACTTTCTCTATCAAAGGCCGTAATCTAACAGCTATATACCCGACAAACCACAGAACAAATACGGCACAGGTGGAACACACTGTTTTATAGTAGGCTAACTGATTGTCATTCAAGACAATGTTGATCACGTCCTTCATTTGGGAATAGGGCTGGTTCATTGGGTGGAGTATGACTGCTGTAATGACTCTGAAGCTAATGATGAATCTGTTGGGCCTGGCACCAGGGACAACTGAATTAGTACAGATAGCTTGCTGCATTGATAAAAATTCAGCTAAAAGAGCAAAGCTCGCAAGCCTATTTCACCATGGAATTAGCTAAAATGTATTTGCACCACTCATGGACTAAGAAAGCCACCTTTTTTGTGAAGAATTGGGAGATGTACTGTCACCCTCTGTTTTCTCTCTCCTCGCTTTCATTTCACTCTTTTTGTTTTTGGATTTTGCTGTAGGAGCAGAAGATGACGTACTGTTTAGTATTAACTTGAAATTCACAGACTGGCAAGTGCAGACAGAGGGTTGAGAGGGCTGGACTAAACCATTTAATGTATATAGAGGGGGGGCAATACAAAGGCTGGGTGGTCACTTTTTGCCAAAAAACAAGAAAAGAAAAATAAACCGTTACCTTCATTAGTGCATGGTAAACAAAATATTCCATTAAGGTCAATTTCAATGACTGATTAATAAAAAGTTATTAATCCTGTTATATTTTAGAAGGCCCTGTCACTCAGGGCCCTTGGAATCATCCTAACCCCCCCAATAGTACCCCAGTTCATTGGTACCACAACTGATCCAGAATATGTTTATCTAACTCCAAACCAATCCCCAACCATTATCTGAAAAAAATAAGATGAGCTCCAGTGTCAGTGTGGGAAGAAATTACCCGACATGTCTCTCCCAAAGAGATTCTCTATACTATGTTCAGTGAGTACAACACTGGAACATCAGGCATGTGTGGGTGCTTCAACATGCGTCCCTCTACTGTGCTTCAGAGCTCAGAAAAGCTTGTTATTTTGTTAAATTTGGCATGCATGAAAACAGTCCACATCATGGATTGCACAAATATGATAGGATAGAAAATGTCAAGAGGAGGTGCCTTCTACAGAATTGACTATACACACTGTATTGTCATGACAATAGAAACATTAGAAAAGCATGTTCATGCCTTTTTTTGTCTTTTTATATCTTGTTTAAAATAAAATAAAAATAGAAATACATTTAAATTGAAGGCTAAAAGAAATTAAGTACAGTAGTTAAAAACTAATTTTAATGCTTTAAATTGAGCCACATCACTTCTTCTTCTTAGCACACACATGTAGACATGTTTTAATCATAGATTTGTGTGTGTGTAATGTTGCTTTGAGAGTGTGGAGTAAGTAAGACTGTTCTAAGGCAACAAGCAAAATGTGAAAAAAGTGGGTAACTTTCCTCAGGGACCGTACTTGACAAATTGCAATCCTGCAAATGAAGCAAACTGTAAAGTTGTTGCTTTATCAGCTGTTGCACATCTATGGCATCTGAAACCTGATAGATTCTGAAAGGTGTAGACTGAGTGGGGTAATAGGAAGCAGGATGGTTTATGTGATGAGCACACAAAGAGGAGGGGCTTAAAAGAAAATGGGGAGGGGTTTAAAATGGAAAGAGAAGAGGGTCAGGAGATTCTTATTAGAGGAGGAGAGAGAAAGAGGTTTTAGCTTTTAGGCGGTGAGGCAGATGGCTTTTGGGTGAGAAGATTTAAGCGGGAGGGGCTTTGGAAGAAAGAAAGCAAGTATGTACATGTGTGGTGGGGGGTGGTGGGATGAATTTGTGCTCTTTTCCATTTCTTTCTCTGAAAATCTGAGCACTGATACTTGGGAGCCATTTGAAGTGCGTAGCAAAGGTTGTCAAGGGATTAATCTCATATCACGCTGTGGTGCAGAAAAAAAGCTTCTTCCAAGAATTAAACACAATTTACCCATCAAAATAGTTCTTTCAGAATCCGAGACAAGCATAAATAATATCTCCGTGGTCCAGATTCGCTAATTTAGAAGCTTAGTGTCTTTAAATGCTATTACTGGCACTGACAAGGTTAACAGCGCTGCTGTGAGGAGTGATTCATTATACTGCTGTGCAGCATTTGAGGGTTCCAGAGGCATACCTGACACCCCCAACTCCCCACTCGGCCTCCCAAACAGCAGGGGAGGCACATTCTACATGTCCCTTCACTCCAAATTCCAACTTCACCACCCTGTGCTCACCCTCTGATAGTCTACTTTTTCTCCTCCTCATCCACTCTCTTTCTGACTGTTAGTTCATATTTGGGCTCGAAGATCGCCTGCTTGGGTTATGATCACTTTTCAGCATGTCAGTAATAAAAGCACTTCTGTCCCCGACGCGACGTTTAATTGACCCTGTGTATGTGTGTGCCACAGGTGCAATTTTGAGGGTCACACTGGGTGAGTTTGTAAGACCACATTTGTCTGTTGTGGAGATATAGCCACCCCATCTATCTCCATTTCATCTACCTATGTTATATTAAATCATCAAGTTTGCCCTTAAATACAAGCACTTGTTTTTTTCTTCACAAATGCAGTTCAGCAAGCACAACGATCAACAAAACAAATGAAACAGAAATTGAGTTTGCATGGAAAAAATTACATTTATATTTATATTTTGTTAAAATTTTGAATTGAATCAAGCCCACTGTATAAAAGAGCTGGTTGAGATGGGGCGAGCCATCCTGCCCCATATATAAGTGTTCAAAAAGAGTGCTTCAAGACTTTCCAACAGTCTGTTGGCAAAAGACGTGCCTGCCTGCTCTCATCATGGAAGCCTTTCAAAACTAATAGTTTTCGGTACTGTATGAGAGCAAAGACGACTGAGCATTATTCAGCCGAAAGACACAGAGTTCAGTGCCTACTGAGCCCTCACATCTGAGCTCTAGACCCGCCAGAGACGCAAAAAACTTGACTTCTGGCCAGAGTAAACAGCAGAGTGAAGCAAGGTCTGGCTGTGTGGAAACTCGCTGGAGTTACAGAGAGCAGGGAAATATAGAATCAGTTGGTCTGAGAAGAAATAAGGTTCCTCCCCTTTTCCCACAAAGGGTCCAGAGAAATGATAGGCTTCCTCAACAGCCAATAGGGACACAGCAAGGCTTTTCATTTCAGTGCTGACCAACTCCTGTTTATGCAACATGCTCTGTCTGCTTAAAAGGGAGAAAAATCTGCCTCCCTGCATGTGTCTAAAATAGTATCAGTCCCCATGAGCAGCTAGACGTCTAATTTTGATTTGTGTTAGGACCTCAGTGGGACGTTAAACCAGCAAAAAGACATGGATGTGCTGTTTTAACTTGAATATTCCAGAGGGCAACTTCACAAAAGAACCACGCAGTAGTACATCGCAATTAGGGAGGTGCACTGCTGCCTACATGGCTTTGAGTATTCCAATTCATCGGTTTAAAAGAGCTCAATTATCCGGCACAACAGGATGCAATTCTGTGCATTGGCTTTGGGGAGCAATCAAACCTCCGGATCGTCCAACTAAATTGATCCCACATGAGGAAGCACAGAGACCTGTGATTGCTCCCCTGGGCCTGCAATACAAAGTTATAATTTTGATACAATAAAAGGAAAGCTCCAACTTTAGCATCAGTCCAGCCCCAGTAATACCTATGTACTGTGATTCTTGTTAAAAATGGCCACCAGCATTAAAACCTGAGGCTTGATAGTACATGTGGTCATAGTTGTGGCTTCATCCCAAGGTGGTGACGCATCTTACAACTCCCTGATTTTATCATTTATGAGGCATGTAAGCCCTGATTCAAATGATTCCAGCATAGCCAAGTCGCGTAGCGAGTGAGATTCACTTGAAAAAATAAAGTGTGTTCCTGGTTTAAGAGACTACTTGCAGGAAATAGACAAGTGGTTGGTCTCTTAGCCCACTACTAGAGAAGCAAGAGGCTACCAAGAGGATTCTCTGGTGAGTGTGGCGTGATAGGAGTCATCACCATGGTGACTGAAACACACACTCTCGGCTATCGTTTGTCACTCTTCTTTTTGAACAGCCATGATATGAAGGTGGTCAGACTTCATTTGTTAATCGTGTTTAAGAATTCCTCCTTTTAAATGTGTCTATATTGTTATAGTAGTAAGTCATATTTCACTCACAATTCATAGATCTTCAGACCGAGGCAATGCTGGGCAAAAAACACATAAATCAAGGTGGGAGTGGCTGGGATTGATGCACTGTGGGGTGGTGGGAAAGTAGCACATTTGAGGTCAGTCTCCAAGCAGTTTCTGATGAGTTCTTTTATATTGGATTTTTCTGAAGCTTGTAGTGACCTATATAAATATCCACTGTTTACAGTTGTGCTGCTTTTTAAATAGAATGTAATAATCACCTCGCTAATGTGACTGCACATTCTCGCTCCTTCTCTGAGACCAAAGATCAGCATTATAAATCCTCTTGTCTTGAGTGTGTGTCTGCTGTATGAAATCCTGTTTATCTGCCAGAAGCAGCATATCCCTTCAGTGAATACCCCTCAGCCCGTAATAAGTCTGGGGCTCTCCACCGGTTTGAGTAGCATGTGCAGAATATGCTTAACTACCCCTGCCAGGGCAAATTTAGCGTTGTGTGTCGTCTCTCTGTGTGGCTTAGTGTCACAGCAAAGTTTGGGGTGTCTTAGTGGGGGGTTCTCTTTGCAGAAACAGGGATGGGCAGGGTGACAGAGGCTGTCAGTCTCCCCAGGGAGCCCCCCCCCCCCTCAAAGCTACAGCAGGTTCAGAGAGGAGCAGAACCATACATCATAAACCCCGCCCCTTCTACCAGCATATCATTAAACCATGGCATTAAGACCTGATAGGGTTTGGGCTGGTATGAGACCTGATCCATCCATTACAATGTACTCTTTGTCTTCATGACCCTCCATATTGATGTGGGAAAGAGAAAATGAAGGGGTCACATAGGTGAGTGCGACTGTGGTGCAGTCCAAATGGTGGCCAACACTCAGACCCATATAGAAATTCTCCATGCGGTTGGGGATTCCATTCCCAGCTGTGACACGTTCTGTACTGTAATCCCAACCATAACCCTTTCCACTTTCCCCGCGTGTATAACATGGAGAAAAAATACTAAAGGAGGGAAGACTTTCTGTTCTTCTTTTATGAAAAAAGGAGGAGCCACATAGATTTCAGGAAAGGAAAACCATATGAGCTAACAAATTCCTTCTGGTGTCTTCTGAACATTGTTTTGAGACCTGACATCACACACACAAGCTCAAACTTTGAGTCACACACAAGCACACACTTTGGGGACATTTTTTTAACACCATATGCTACAGTGATTAGCAGAAGCCATTTAGAATTAGACCTAAAATATATTTATTTTTTTAAAATGCAGATACCTGGAACTTAAAATTATGTTAAGTTTAAAAAAAATATATTTTAGACATAAACCTTGCTTTTCCATGACTGCAAGAAAAAAACGAATTCAAAGTGTTCATTTGGTTTTGGACTATGCTGATATCGTCTGCTGCATCTCCGATTAAAGGGGTAGTCCACTGTAATTAACTTTAAGGCCAATATTTTAGTTTTGGAAAAGTTTCAGCAATTTTCCAAGCTTTTCCTCTGTTGTAATAGCTGCTATGAGCATGGACGCTGTGAACTCCTCAAAATGCAATTCAATGACGTCACTGAATTGCATTTCTGAGATTTTAATATGGAAATTGATAGGGGAGTAATTTTCATATGGCTGTAAAACACGGCTACTATTTTTAATTTAAAAAAAAAATTTTTATCATAATATCACCAGGATAAATGTGTAGCCACAGTTGTTTTCGCCTAATTATATGTAGTTACATTTAATATTTAAATATTTATAGACAACCGGCACTGATATTTTGCAGCCGTTCAAGCCTCCAACTCTCATAGATCATTGCGGCGCTGTAACCAGGGTAACTACAAGCCTGCTGTCAGAGCTCTAACGTTAATGTAGCCTACAGTTAGAAAAACAAAATAACAGTAGTGATGGGAAGTTCCAATTTGTTTTCAGATTCCGATCTTCGGATCTCGTTCAGTCAAATGAACAAATCTTTTTGAGTCGGATCGTTCATTTGCGCGTTCGCAAAACGAAGAACGAAATGAACGATCCACTCGCGGATACGGATCATAGGCACCGGATAATTGAAGTAATGCGCATGGGCAAATCGAAGAACGTAAACAACGAGTCACTCTAGGTACCGGATCTCAGACGTGTTGCACATGGGCAAATCCGACACCTATATTAATCGACTCATCTCATATGATGCCTGGCAGAACGTAATTCACAATTCACTTTATAAGAAAAGTTCTACGTTTGAGGCAATAAAATTTATTTTGCTGTCAGTGTTCACTTCCATCACACATGCTGGGGTCATATTATTGTTTTATATTATAAAACATATAATATATTGTAGTGGGTTACATAATTCACATAGGAACCTTTGGTGAGTTAATTGGTGGTTCCGCTCGGTTGAGTTGTTTTTGTTTACTTTTACGTCGTTTTTTTCTTTTGTTGTTTGTGTTGACAAATTAATAGCAGTAAAAAAAACGAATACGGATATTTATTCATTCAACGGTCCTCCACCTCCTCCCCTTTTTTACCTTCGGCACCACACCACCCCCCCCGACACCAGTCCGCTGAAAGAGACCTGACTGAACCGAACAACAACAGAACTTTTTTTGAATTTGATTGCCGAGTTTTTTTGACTTCGAGTTTGCAGCACATCAGCGGCAGCATTGCAGCGCGCAGCGCGCGGGCACACGCGCGATGCTGCCGACTGCACCCCGCGTCGTTCTACACTAGGGAGCAGCAGCGCAGAGCTCTAGCCAGCCCACAGCACAGCCCTTCATCAGAATAAATACACAGAGTTTAATACACAATACTAAGAGTCAAGACTTCGAATTCCTCCCTGCAGAACGGGCTAGACGGCTTTTTTGGCTGGGGGCTGGGGGGGGCAGGGAGGGGGGGGGGAATGAGTAATGGAGCTAGGCCTGATGGTAGGGAGTGGGCCTGTTTTTTCTTTCTTTGATTGGTTTCTTTTCTTTTCGCCTCCGCTCCGCCCGTTCAGCTCCGCCATCCTGCCATTTCGCGCTCCCTGGCGCCTGGCCGTTGGAGTTTTTTTTGAGATGGCCGAGCGTAGCCCCCGAGGCCCCCGGGCCCCGACCCGCCGCAGCCCCCCCCCACGCCGCCGCGCCGCGCCGCGCCGCCGCCCGCCCGCCGCCGCCGCGCCGCCCCGCCGCCCGACCCCGCCAACCCGGCCGCCACGCCTCACTCACACCGACGGGCGTGCCACGCCAAGCGGTGCCCCGCCCCCAACTACAACACTACGGGCGCGCGCGGACAAGGGGCGGCCCCCCTGCAACCGTAAGCGGCCGCGGTCAACGCTGCGCCTTTGCGCTTTAGCGACAAAGTTAGCGTTCGGCGAGACCTCCGCGCAGCTTTCCGGGCGCAAGAGACGACCGTCTCCCCAAATGACAAATACGGCACACCCGCCCCGCGCAAGCCCATGGACACCGCCACGGACGCCGTGACTCCCAGCCACACGACTGACTACCAGTGGACACCCGTCAGCCGGACCGTTACGGGGGGAGCTAGGACGTTTTTTTTGTGACCCGTCGGTTTTGGGACGTTTTCTTTCGCACGCGCTCGTCGTTCGGCTGACAACGGGACGTTCGTCACTGGACCAGAACGACTTCCTGACACTGTCGGACTCTCGTCGGTGCGCGTTGCCTCCAGGCGGCAGCTCGTTCGTGGCGACACGGCCACCTTCTCTCGGTCTCGGTTGTGTTCGCCCAGAGCCCACCGCTCCACGGGACACGCCAGCTCTCCCACGGAGCGTCGGTGAGTTCACCAGCGAGTCGGAGCCCACTCTCTTCCGGGGGCCGACTACACTTGGACCCCCCCCACCACATAGAGCCCGAGGACGCCCCCATGGGATCGCCTTGGGGCCGCCCCGCTCCCATCGGCCCCTACAGCCCCTCAGGCCCACGACTCAACCCCGTCTCATGGCCTCGATGGGCCGCCTCCCACGACCCCCGGGCGCCCGGCCTCTCCCACCACTACCCCCCCTACCCACATCGTGGCCAAGCCCATGGCGGGGACTTCCCCTGGCGAACTGGCGCACGTCTGCCGAATCCCACTACTGTCACGCCATTCCCACCCACCCAGTGCACACACGTCCGCAAGGCCCACACGACGTTTTTGGGTCATGCAGACGTTGTTCGTGAAAGCAGCGCTTTCCATTTGGCGCCCGCATTGCCGCCTGGACTCACTTGACTCAACGCTTCAGGGGTGGGAACGCCACCTGGCGTTTCGAATTTGGACTTAAGAATGCGGCGCGCATTTTTGCTCCGGACTCAGACTCTCGGCACCGATGGACTCCTCGCTCCTCCTGAGAACCTTCACACGGCCTGCGAACCACCCACCTCAACGGCCTCCTTGACCCTAGGCTCACCTCACGGGACCTTCCACGGCCCTTCACACGCCGAGCCCGCACGCCGCCTTTCCCCCCCTCCCGTCGCCAGGGCCCCGGCGGCCCTCGGGGGGTCACCCTGTTCGAGTTGGGGGGGCGCCCACCCTTTTATCACGGGCCCTTCCCGCCGCCCAGCAGAAAGGCGCCGCCCCCCCCCGGATCTTCGGCGAGCCGGAGGCCCAACCAGGCCATCGGCCACCCGGCCGAGGCCACCGCGAACTGCCCGCACGAGCAGCCGCGCCCCGCCCCGGGTCGCGGCGCGACCACGCGCCACCAGCCCCCCGGAGTCGCCGGCCCGACGGACGCCGACGACTCCGCTGGCCCAGACGACCGCACCAGCGCCAGAGCGCCCCTGCGGCCTGCCCTGTCGCAGCGCGCCGCGAGCCGCCCCTCCGGCGTCTTCGCAGCGCGCCGCCCGCGAGCGTAACAGGCGGTCTAGCAGCGGCCGTCCTTGCACTTTCCCAGCCGCCTCAGACGCCGCCCCCGTTCCCGCCCCAGCAGTCCGACCCGCACGTTCCCCTTACAGGAGGCAATCCGCCACTGGTCCGCCAGAAAGCGCCATCGCAAGTCGTGCCCGCAGAGGACCACGAGTACCGGCCTTCAGTGTCGTTCACGGCAGGACGCACGTAGTCCGTTGCCGCCTCCGGGTCGCCCGTTGTCGCCTTCCTCCCAGGACGTACCAGACGCGCCCTCATCGGGAGGCAGGGCCATCCCGTGGTCGGGGACCACTCAGCCCCGGTCTGCCGGTGACCCACCCTGACTGGGACCGGAGGGTGTCACATCCTCCGGGAGGAGGTGGGACCTTGACGGACTGCTGGCCCAGGGACGGCCGGTCCCCTCCTTCTCTGGAGGAGGGGACCGTTCGAGACGGTGCCCAGACTCCTCTTTGGCCTCGAGGCGGTGGGTCAGTCTCCCTGGGGCCTGACCTCTCTGGGCCAAGGCCTCGGCGGGATGTGCCTGTGTGTGAGACGTCGGGCCCAAAGCTGGGGTCACCTGCACGCTCCGGGTGGGTTGGTGTGACTTTCAAGACTGGATTCCGGACCGCTCGTTTTTTCCGGGCGTTCGAAAGGACCCGGTTCACGGGTGAGGCCGGACCGTGGGTCGCCGCGTCCAAGGCCACCCTGCGACACGGTCTCTGGCGTTGCCCGAGGTTTGACCGGCGTCGGTCCGACCGGAGCTCCCTTCCGTCCGTCCGTCTGGTGGACTGTCACCCCAGTCCCCCTTCGCACCCGACCCCTCCTCTCCCGCCCCGTGGCTTTGGGACGGTTCCCTGGCCGGTCCGCCTCCCCTCCCAGCACCTCCCGTTAGATGGCCGCGCCTGGGTCGCTTCATTCGGAACCCGTCCGGCCCGCCCTCCGACCCGTCTTACGACCTCAGGCTTCCGCGCCGATACCGGAGGCCCTCCCCGCGTGGCGTCGCGGAGCTGGTCGTCTGGGGAGACGCGGCCCCTCGCCTCACCGCGGCCCCCCCTGGGATCCCGCCCGGATGCGCGGGCAGCGTACCGCTGAGCACTTGCGGTCGGCGTTCGCCGCAGCCCCGCGGATTGATGAGCGTCTTGCTTCCCATGGCCCACCTAGTTCTGAAGCCCCGCCCGTCAGACCCCTTGCGCCCCTCCCCGACCTGCGTCCCCCTACGGACGGGCGCCCCGTCCGGGGGGGGACATCCGCCCCGCCGGCCCCGCCCGACGGGCCCGCCTGCAGCAGCCGCCCCCCCTGGGGGCCGCCCCCGTTCCGTTTACCGGGCCCCTGGGGCCCCAGCGCGGTGCCCCCCCGCCCCAGCAGCCCCCCCAGCGGGGGGTGCTCCCCGCCCCCGTGTCCGCCCCCCCGCGCCCCCCCCGCCCCCCCCGCCCCCCCCCTACCCCCCCCCCCGCCCCCCCCGGCCCCAGCCCCCCCCCCCTTTTGGCCGTGCCCCCCAGACCCCAGACGACGAGACTGTCCCATTGATGACCCCTGGCCCCCCCCCCCTCCCCGGGCATCCCCCACTGAGGCCCCCCACGCCCCACCCAGCGGCCCGCCCCCTTTGCCGCCCCCCCGCCTCCTGCCCCCCCCTTGTGATGCCCCCCCCCTGCCCCGCGGATGACCCTTGCCCCCAGATCGGCTGGACGGAGCTGCCCTCCCGGCCCCCCTTCCCCTCGCCCCCGCTCGCACCGTTCCCCGTCGGGCCATGGTTTGCCCTCCCCATGGGTTTTTGAGAGGGGGGTTGTGGTCTGGCTTGGGGGCCCCAGTAGTGGGTTACTCCTTCTATTCCACTTGAATATATTATTTAAGTTTTGTAGATATTCAGTACACCGCTTAATCAGTAACGACTCACATGTTTGTCTATTTGAGGCACTGCGCAATGTGCAGCATAGGCAAAATCAAACAGCCTAACGCATATAATATTTAATTAGATGTTCAGTGGCCGAGCAGTAATATGAACAAAATACTCGTTGATTTGGATCGTAGGTACCGGATCATTGAAGTAATGCATATGCGCAAATCCAAGAACAAAAAAACAAAATGAACGATCCACTCGCAGATACGAATCGTACGTACTGGATCGCTCAAAAGATTTGTTAAAAAAAAACGAATCATTCACGGATCCCCCATCACTAAATAACAGTACTGATGTCAACTTGTCTTAGTAAGGCTCGGCTGGGGACAACTACAACGTTATCTCTCACAATCAGGCTGACACACTCGGCTAGGCACTAACATTACAAACTTCATCTATCCCTCACACAAGCAGGCTGACCCTTGGCTGCGTAAATGGAAATGCCAGTGGCAGCTGACATAGTTTTTAGATCTGACGTTAGCTAACATTAGCGTTCACTTAAATCTTCAGAAAGCAACAACACAACCTGAACCAGTGAGCTAACTAATCTTCAGACAGCTAACTTCGCAAAATGGTAAACGTGCCTACTTTAGGTTTCTTCTTTACATTTCATCCAATTAAATTAATCCACAAGTAATCCACAAAAAAGGAAAGTAGCTAGCTAGCTCAGCCAGTGCTCTAGTTAACGTGAAACATTGTGGGAATTGTGGTCTTATAACAAAGCATATGAAGATCAAGCTTCCAAAACGTGATATCCACACAAAGTGATATTTTGCTATGTATAAATCCTAGTAAAATACATGCACTATATTTAGATTTGTTTTATTGAGGTGGACTACTTTAACGTGTTTGTTTATGTGCTCCACAAAGCACTTAAATGTATAACTAATGCTCAATCTCTTATTCAATACTGTAAACTCTACAGAATGTAAGGTTGAACCTCCCGAACAACTCTGAGATTGAAATACTTGTACACTTCAGTTTTCAATGCCATAATAAAAAATCTTTATTCTTATCTTTATTCCATATTGTCTGATTCTCTACAGAAATATTCTATTGGCCTCCATTAATTATTATTTTATTCCGTCCCAAGGATGAAAACTGAATTGAGGGAATAAGTATTCATGTTTTATGCACCGTACACTGTAACTAATAGGTATTGAAACACAATTTCTTTGACTTCAAAATACTCTGAAACACAAAAAGTGTAATTTCAAAGGTAATAAATGGTGTCAGCCTTGCTTGCATTTCAAAAAATTGTGAAGGACTCACATTTGCAGCTGTCATTAGAAACACATATCACTCAAATATAATTATGCACTAACACACATTCATGTTGATCACCTGATCTGTTTTAAACAGGCATGCTTTTCACCAGGGTAAAATTAACTCAAAATAAAGTGGTCTTTCAAAACAGAGTTTATATGCACATAAACTAAGCCTGCACACTTACAGTACATATTAACAATAGCAAACTACCTAGAATCAAATCTGGTGATTTAAAAAAATCATAAGTACTAGTGAAGTAACTAATACAATATATGTAACATTTTGTAACTACATATACAAGTAAGTTCACAGATTTGATCTGTGCTTATATACAGATGTTTTATAGATCTAAGAAGTGTTCATAGTATTCCTAGATTGGTAAAAAACATTGTGTTCTTGGTAACATGCTGTTTTAAAAATGACATGTGAAGCTATAGAAAAAATGTTCTATAGAAAAACAGTATAATAAATATTTACTATGAATAATAATTTTCATAATTGCTCATGAATATGCAAATCATGATACATTTTCACATATGTCCTACTGTGACATGGAAACATTTCAAAACCCCACAATCAACAGTCGGCACCGTCTAGATTTGATACTGAACTGTAAGGGGAATCCACACACTAGAAAATTGACTTGACAAGCAACCCAGCCATCTAAAAAACAGCTGCAAAATAAGGTAAATTTTGTTTCCCCCCACATCCTACATCTCTACTCCATCATGCAAGGCCACTGACTTATCATTCAGCCATCTTCTGACATGAAAACTATTCAATGAAAACCTGCATAATGCTAAATACAAACAAGCTCTATACAAAATATTCTGCAAATCAGAATCTTTGTTTTAGCATTTTAAGTGTTTTACAAAAGAATACAAAATGGTGTTTAAGAGGAGAGGGATCTGGTTATGGTGGTTTCAAGTCTCTCGGTGAAATATTGCAAAAAGTATGATCATTTAAATATTTCAAGTTCAATTTACTGGTACAGCACCACCATGTGGCCAATAAACACCTAATTCAGTCAATGGTGGTAACTGGGAATTATTCAATATAAATGTGCTAAGTTTCATAAGAATCAGTGAAGCAGTTAGGCTAGAACTCAGAAAATGGGTGGCTGCTAAAATAATTCAAAATGGGCATTCCAGCTAAAAGTTATTTCAGGACAATGGGATAAATAAATAAATAAAATGAAGAGGGTTCAAATATTTTTGGTGCATGCACCCATAATAATCATACCCCATATCATAATCAGGACACAATCACCACTAGCCATACGCAACTATATCAGCCCCTCATATCCCTAGCAACTAGATAATTACTACAGCTACAGAATTCCACCTCCTCTAGTTCTATGTAACTCCAGCAGGCTCAACCCAATGCACACGTTGCCCAGCTCTACACACCTGTTATAAAAGTCGAGCTTTACCCAACACTTTTAACACTATACAGGCCCCGTTCTTGCCTGTTCTAAAAGACAATCACTCGCTCCAAGATGCACTGCAGAAGTCTGTCCTTACAGAAAAACGCAAAGTGCACTTATTGCATATTTGAGACGTGGAATGACAAATTAAGAGTTTTTTTTTGCCAACACCGTTTGTGCATGTAAAAAGGACGAAGGTGAAGTTGTTGTAACATGAGTTTGCGGTAGCTCCTGCGATATTTAATATCTGTTCAGCACATTGCCAAAACAAGGCAACAGATAAACTTGGTGGGAGGAAGCTGGGGAATTTTTATAGAAGACTGAAAAACAAGAGGATCTTGCAGCTCGGCGGTGCGGAGACTGTGTTTCTGTGAGCGGAGCAGGTGACAGGTGACGAAGAGCGAAGGAGACACGCACCCGGTTCATACCTCCACTGTCTGCCTCCCACACGGCCTCGCTTCTCTCGCCAGGTGGCAGGGTGCCCGGCGGGGCCCGAGGTGTAGCGCGTATCAATCACACACCAACACCTCGCTCCCACAGCCCGCCGCAACCTATCGCTCTTCTCACCTTCCCTTCCTTCACCATCTGCACCGCACAGACGAGGAGAGGCTGCCAAAACCACCGCCTCCTACAGCCCTCTGCACACAAGAGCCCGAGAGTGGTAAACAGGGCCATGTTAATCTTTCCGTTTGGACCCAGAGAACGCCATTCCTCGGAGGAATGTACCCGCAGCAGTGCCCTGAGAATACGGAGGGGTTGGTTAAATCTGAAGAAGGCTCGACCAGCCCCGAATTCCTGATTCCGACAGGTGGCCATGCTGCAATGAAGTTAACGTGCAGTCCTCACTTCCATACACCTCTCTGTTTAAGGTGTTTTGGCCTCTCTTTCATAAATATTTCACAGTTTATGTATGTGACATCCTCACTTTGATAAAATTATATTTAACTCATGCAGTCCTCCTCTTCATAAACATTGCAGCTTAACGTGTGATCTTTACACACTCACAAGCATCTCAGTATAATTCCTCCACTATCAGCAGTTACACCTATGGTACCTATGAGGCTATAACATTCTGTACCAATGCAGAGGCCTTTTTCACCAGTACACCATTTAAAGAACAATTGTATTCAGTTTGGAGCTGTAGAAAGAGTTAACTGGCTAAAGAGACTAGGCTTAGTGCCGTATGTCATAATTTTGGCTTGTACTATCAGTCCTTAATATGAGATAAAGTGATGACACTCCCTACTTCATCTTTCAGTTGTATTCCATTTGGTGGTCTTGTGTTTTGTTACAGCACCAAAAGCTACCAGTTGCCCCAAAGTTGCCCCGTGCTTTCATCAACCACTGGACTATAAGGCCCAGATATGAGACTGTGAAATTTTCAGAACAGTTTAATGACTTATAATGAGATTCATAAAACATGGATAAACTTACAGAAAAAAAAACAAGCTGACAGCAAGCAGGCTTGACATTTGGCCTTCCATAATTAAGACTGTGCCAGATTCCATCCCACTAAATCTCAGTGCTAAATCATTATTCTCCGTGGTGTTGACTTTGTCATGTCATTTGCTTAAGCTTTACCATTTTCGTAAATATTGCAGCCAAAATTACATCACAGTTTTTTTTCCTTAATTGCTTGCCCTCCAAACACAATCTGCTTTGGCATTACAGAACATCATATCTGAGTTCATACAGGCGCTGAACTGGCACACAATCTGCGCTCGGAAAAGAAAGGCTGAGAAGATGAAGTGTCGAGGAGCTGGAGATGCAGGAGAGAACTGATCACACAGACAAGCTGTGGAGCAGCAGGCAGGGGGAGCAGGGCTATAGGCACCGCAGAGAGGAGCAGGCTGGGGGGAGTGCGGAGAAACCCAACGGGCTGAAAATGAATATATGTATAACGGAGAGAAAAGAGAGAGGAAACGAGAGGGGGTTGTGCCCAAAAAGAGAGATAAAATGCTTTTTTTTAAATTAGATTTGTGGTAGAGGGACAAAAGAGATCTTATATTCCAGCCTCCACGACACGAAGGAAGGTGGCCAGGAACGGTTCCCTCTCCAATCTGCCCTGAGAAACTGCTCCCATCTACTCTCCACCTTCCTCAGAGTGGAGGGGGGGAGGGGTCACTGTGGTCAGAGCAGATCACCTGGGGTGCATTCAGTAGCTGCAACCTTCCAAAGCCCCATGTGCGTTTTTTCCCTGAATGAGTAGTTCACAGCCTTTTAACTGTTCCCAACACAATTCAGCCGTGCTCCTCTTAAGTTTTGTGGGACTTTCAAAACTGCCAAGGTGTTTGGCCTGGTGTGTCGGCCATCTTAGCGCTGTTCGTTGACAGATCTGGTTTTGAGCAATGTAAACTTTGTAAAAGAAACTCTGGACAGCATGGCTGGTGCCTCGCGAGCATAGCTGCTATGTAACAGAATTCACAGCAGCAGATGACATTCAACATCTTGTGAATTAGTTATTGGTATATATAACAAACGTGTATAATTTAATTACATTTCAAATTAAATTGTAAAAACGTCATTGTTAAGTAATCGTTATATTTTTTTACTGGCTAGGTACACAATACATTATTTATATGACCTGGCAATATCAGTTGGCTTTCTTATTTCACACGAAGCAAAGTCATAAAACCTGCATTATACAGAGAGCATTTCCCACCTGCAGTTTCAATTAACCCCATTTTTGTATTCTTTCACAACAAGTTTGCATTTTGAATACAGCCCTAGAGAGGAGGTCGCCGCCTTTTGGTCTTTCAGTCGTGGTCATTTTAGTGAGCAGGCCACTGTGATTCAGTCCCATTCCTATCCTTTCTTAGACATAAAGAGAATCTTACCGAGCGGTATCAGAGGAAAGATCTCAGGGAAACATGTCGTAAAATTAGAACTAGCATGCCACCGTGTCCCACGGGACTGTCTGTCACTCATAGTAATAAATTATAGATATTAAACAAGTGCCTTTTTTCACTAAATAATGAGTTTCGCAAAACTTTGTGATGCCGCAGGCCGCTAAACAGTGATAGGGAACTCAGCAGGACTCAGTAATCTCTGTGATTGTGGAGGTTTTTTTTTGTAGACCATTGCACACTGTGCTCTTAAGCCAACTGCTATTAAATTTAATCCTCAAAGCTGGGGGGAAGATGACACCCAGTAAATACCAATAACAAATAAAAGTGCTCTAATAGCAAGTCTCTCAGCTCCATCGCTCCTCCTTTTTATCCTGCTAATCTGCAGGGCACTTTGACACTCAATTAAAAGTGAAGAATGAGATTTTCACTTTCACAAAATGAACCAATTTCTGCAGTTCAAGGGTAAACCTTCCAGAAATGCCTGCCCCCCCGTTAAATGAAGAGATCCGTGTGATTCCTCTGAAAACAAACACGGGCGAGAAAGAGATGCAGCGCTCCGAGAGAGCTCCAGTCCCCGTCACTGAATCGCCATGCCCGTCGACAAACTAGTGTCTGTAGCAGCGTGGTGCGACATTTAACACAACCCCGTAACTGTTGGAACTGAGAAACTCCTGCATCCCCTCTGACCTGCGAAGCCATCTAGGATTCTCACACAATGGCCATCTGGAGGGGTCTGCTGTCGTTTGAAAATAATTATCCAAGCGCAGATTATACCACAATAATGATTTTGTGCAGCGAGGTAACGTTTAGCCTCGTGTTTGCTGAAGAGGATGTAGGGCAGTGAAGCAATGTCTGTCTGTCTGCCAGCTGGGGCAGGAACACTCTTTTGCATGACACGGCTCTGTGGTGTGGTGTGTACAGCAGGCATTGTGCATGACACGGCTCTATGGTGTGGTGTGTACAGCAGGCATTGTGCATGACACGGTTCTATGGCGTGGTGTGTACAGCAGGCATTGTGCATGTCACGGCTCTATGGTGTGGTGTGTACAGCAGGTATTGTGCATGACACGGCTCTATGGTGTGGTGTGTACAGCAGGCATTGTGCATGGCACGGTTCTATGGCGTGGTGTGTACAGCAGGCATTGTGCATGTCACGGCTCTATGGTGTGGTGTGTACAGCCGGCATTGTGCATGACACGGCTCTATGGTGTGGTGTGTACAGCAGGCATTGTGCATGACACGGCTCTATGACGGCTCTATGGTGTGGTGTGTACAGCAGGCATTGTGCATGACACGGCTCTATGGTGTGGTGTGTACAGCAGGCATTGTGCATGACACGGCTCTATGGCGTGGTGTGTACAGCAGGCATTGTGCATGACACGGCTCTATGGTGTGGTGTGTACAGCATTAATTGTGCATGACACGGCTCTATGGTGTGGTGTGTACAGCAGGCATTGTGCATGACACGGCTCTATGGTGTGGTGTGTACAGCAGATATTGTGCATGACACGGCTCTATGGTGTGGTGTGTACAGCAGGCATTGTGCATGACACGGCTCTATGGTGTGGTGTGTACAGCAGGCATTGTGCATGACACGGCTCTATGGTGTGGTGTGTACAGCAGGCATTGTGCATGACACGGCTCTATGGTGTGGTGTGTACAGCATTCATTGTGCATGACACGGCTCTATGGTGTGGTGTGTACAGCAGGCATTGTGCATGACACGGCTCTATGGTGTGGTGTGTACAGCAGGCATTGTGCATGACACGGCTCTATGGTGTGGTGTGTACAGCAGGCATTGTGCATGACACGGCTCTATGGTGTGGTGTGTACAACAGGCATTGTGCATGACACGGCTCTATGGTGTGGTGTGTACAGCAGGCATTGTGCATGACACGGCTCTATGGTGTGGTGTGTACAGCAGGCATTGTGCATGACACGGCTCTATGGTGTGGTGTGTACAACAGGCATTGTGCATGACACGGCTCTATGGTGTGGTGTGTACAACAGGCATTGTGCATGACACGGCTCTATGGTGTGGTGTGTACAGCAGGCATTGTGCATGACACGGCTATGGTGTGGTGTGTACAGCAGGCATACCACCCATGGCCAGGATAAAGCGGCATCTCAAACCAAAAACAACTTGCAAAAAAAGCAACATGTTTTTAAAATATTTAAAAAATGTTTATACAGCTTTGCGTTCTTAATTTAAACCTGGAATCTGAAACGATAATCTATACTTTGAGTGTCAGATGGACCACCGAGGCTCTGTTTTGGAAGAACAGGTAACATTGCCCCCTATGGGTTGGAATAAAGCATAAATGGCAGCAAGGATTGAGAGCTCCCTGAGGATAAAAAAGTACTCCCAGGAACCAACAGCCAAACTTTTCCCCAGCTACAGCAGGAGAAGGGCAGGGGTCACCGCCTCACCCCGTGGCCTGTAGTCAATTTATCACTGCGTTTCCCTCCACATCTTATGGTGAATCTTCCTGCGGACGCTCCTGGCTTTAGGTCACTACAGAACCAAACACATAAGAGCATTTCTCAAGGTCATTCTCACCTTTATTGCATGAACTCCCTTTACCCACTGTCTTACAGTACACTCTCATGCCCTTTACCCACTGTCTTACAGTACACTCTCATGCCCTTTACCCACTGTCTTACAGTACACTCTCATGCCCTTTACCCACTGTCTTACAGTACACTCTCATGCCCTTTACCCACTGTCTTACAGTACACTCTCATGCCCTTTACCCACTGTCTTACAGTACACTCTCATGCCCTTTACCCACTGTCTTACAGTACACTCTCATGCCCTTTACCCACTGTCTTACAGTACACTCTCATGCCCTTTACCCACTGTCTTACAGTACACTCTCATGCCCTTTACCCACTGTCTTACAGTACACTCTCATGCCCTTTACCCACTGTCTTACAGTACACTCTCATGCCCTTTACCCACTGTCTTACAGTACACTCTCATGCCCTTTACCCACTGTCTTACAGTACACTCTCATGCCCTTTACCCACTGTCTTACAGTACACTCTCATGCCCTTTACCCACTGTCTTACAGTACACTCTCATGCCCTTTACCCACTGTCTTACAGTACACTCTCATGCCCTTTACCCACTGTCTTACAGTACACTCTCATGCCCTTTTCTTATGTCTGCGGTCTGAGTGTGACCTTCAAATTGAGTTGAGAAAATGAGAGTAGCTGAGAAAAAATAAGATTTCAGCCATTGCTTTCAGACACCTCATACTATCCAGGGCTGTGAGTTTGTGCCTTCCCAATCTCAGTTAGAGACAGGAAGGGAAGGGGACGGGCTGGACC
Source organism: Ilyophis sp. 1 JC-2022 (assembly GCA_022702515.1). Taxonomy (NCBI): domain Eukaryota; kingdom Metazoa; phylum Chordata; class Actinopteri; order Anguilliformes; family Synaphobranchidae; genus Ilyophis; species Ilyophis sp. 1 JC-2022. The sequence continues at coordinate 94,300,908 of CM040404.1, read as the reverse complement.
AAAACAAAACAAGGACAAATGACTAGTTCTATTTATCCAGAGGTTCAGTTCAATTCAAATATGCTATATATAACAGCTCTGTATTTTCTGTATTACTGTGACTGATTAAAAAAGACAGACTATCTCTAAACCTAATCTGTAAAACATGCCCAATTTCAAAACCTGGGAACACTAGTGAATTATTAGGATGTAAACATTGACATGAAGCTATGTCTACAGCCTAAAGACAATGTGAAACTGTGCCACCTTTCTGTGAACACACACATTTGACATTTAAACTATAAACCAGCAAAGCAACAGCTAAAGGGAATGGAAGCAGTGGTGGTTGAGCGGGTCAGGGGCATTTAGACCACAGCAGAAGGGCACTTTAAGCGGGAACTGGGCCTGTTCCTGCCATCGCGGGCTGGCTGGAGGACAAGCCAGCGCGGGGCTTTGTTTGTGCTGCGGGGTGCCGAGATGCTCACAACCCCATGGAAAAATAGAAAGTCATGCGTCACTAGAGAGCCCTCGTAATGCCAAGAGAGGTCCAGAAGTCCACAATGAAGACTCCACAGCTATGAGAACATGTCTTCTTGTTATCCACATCCACTAAAAAAATATAAACTGACCATCTGTTTACATTCCAGTTCACAATATATGACTTCTTACTCTGACTTCACCAAAATGTTGAAACTGTGGCTTACCCCAATTATCTCCAACCAGTCTTGTGGGCAAGAAGGAGCACAAAAAAACTATCAATTGTTTTACTTTGTCATGAATTATATGGTGCTGATGTACAGGGGACCTACCAGATGGACACTTCGTGAAACATGAGCAATATTTATCTCTAGGGAAAATATAACTAAGATAGATCAAATAATTTATATGAGTAAATTTATCTTTCCCAGTCATACAAGAGATCAGTTCCGCTTACAGTCTTCTTGGCTAAGTGGTTTTCCTTTTCCAAATGCCCAAATCTACTTTCTCTGTATTCTTTGAAAACAGCTGGGGAGAAGTAAAGGTTTGCCTTTAAACTATGATTCTAATTGACTGAGAGACTCTATTGGTGCACAGCATAGGTTCATTGCATTTGGCTCCAATTACAGGGAAGCAACTTTCTTCACTTTCTCACACCCTCATCAGACAAACGAAGAGTCCTCCACTTACTAAACTCCACAATTTAAGTTATATTTATGCTATAAAACCTTTTTTTTGTTTGTTTAAACCCTTTATTCCTTATACCCCAATGAAATGCTTCTGTATGTACAAGATAAATAGGAATTCCTAACTCCACTGGTTCATTTGTCATGGTACACATTCCAAGAGAGTACCCCAGAAATAGCTTCAGCGATGTTAATGTGTGCTGCCTGAGGCTGAGATCATGTAGGAGGCTTTGGTGATATGTGCCTTTCGCATTTTTTGTCCTGGGTTTTTTTAAAAAGAGAAAGATATGCGCTTCCATTGCAAGCACTGAAAAAAGGTGCATTTTTGTTCTACAGTACATAGTAGGAGGCTATGCCTATTATTTTGCTATGACATTACAGTTTTAATTGAATTGGATGCAATTTATTCTTAAGAAAACTTTTAATTAAACACCATATGGCCAGATTGTGAAGTGGCCTCCATGGTTTTCCCTGAGGGACATTTATAGGCATAATTAAAAATATGAACTGTAGTGACAGAGATGGAATGGAAACTTGCAATGCAAATAGCAAATATACAGTGTAGAAAATTAGTTTCTATGGTATTATTGGTGGTGTGTGTGTGTGTGGGGGGGGTTTCATATGGAGTCTGGGAGTTGTGAATCCCTTTGAAAAGTCCAGTGAGAAACTGTGGAGTCACTCATGTCAGTGGTGCAATGTGGGATTGGTCACCTGATGGATGAAGACCTGTGGCATGGAGAGTAAAAACTTATGAGTTAGTTTAAGATTTCTTAAAAATTCCTATCTGAGGCTATTTATGTGGGATAAGGAAGTTATGGTACTTTCATGTAAACGTTTCATGATTCATGGTTTGGCATTAGTCAGGGTCAAAGCTTGAACCCTGGGAAAGTACTTTCATCGACTCCAAAGCACTTCCTACTGTAGCAACAGGCTTAATAAAACAGGACTAAGCCCCAGCGCTGCACATCAAGATGGCGCCAGGAATAGAATTTTATCTAAAGTGGAGAACTTTCCCATAATTTTGTTTATATTCTGTTTAAGTTATAAATTTTCACGTTTGCCACACACTATCAAAGTGCTTAGGCTTATAGCACTGAATATAAGTAGCAGTGAACTAGTTAGTGTCCAAGATCAAAACATGAAAATAATAGAGAATCTTGAACAATACTCAAATATATTGATTATTATAGATATAGAAACTTCAGTTTTGTGCCTAAAAAGTAACTATTTGACTAAATAATATTTCATTATGATAATGTAATAATACAGTATATCATAATAAGAACTACCAAAATGCTCTAGTTTTAGCTAACTAGATAGCTAGTAAACTAACTGCATCACAGTATTTAGCCAAGTAAAAGAAGAAAATATCATTGTGTTAACTGGCTTACTAAATTTACTTTACTGGCTTACTTACTTTGGAAAAAATCAGGCTAGTGTTTTCATGTAATAACACCTTCGTGTATACAGGACCCACCAGAATTATTGCCAACCAAATTAATATGAGCAAAAGTTGCAGGATTAAATTCACTTTATTGTTCGTTAAATGTCTTATATGCTCAGAAAAATAAGAAAATTATAGTTTAATTGTGATATATCAGAGGAAAAACAAATCTTTAATGTATTTTTATTTTGAAGATGAGTGTCACAATTATTGGCATCCCTGTATTTTGTAGTTTTTTCACCCTCTATTTGCCAAGATAACAGCACTCAGTCATCTCCTGTAATGATTGATGAGGTTGGAGAACACCATTCCTCTACCCAGAATCTCTCCAGATCCTTGGTCCTCACTTGTGTTGAGCTCCTCTTCAGCTCACCCCACAAGTGTTCAGGTCATGGTTTGCAGGTCAGGGAATTGGAATGGCTATTGCAAAACTTTGATTCTGTGGTCAGTCGACCATTTTTGTGTAGATTTTGAGGGATCATTGTCCTGCTGGATGATCCAACCAAGACCCACTATTAGCCAGATTTTGATCTAACATCCCCTGGTATTTGATGGAGCCCATGATGCCATGTATCCCAATAAGGTTCCCAAAGCCTTTGGAGGAAAAACGACCCCACAGCTTCACAGATCCACCGCCATACAGCGGGGATAAAGCTCTTTTCTGCATAACTATGCCTCTTATTACACCAAACTCACCTTTGGTATTTATTGCCAATTTTTGACTAGTCTGACCATAGCAGCTGGTTTCCACCAGCAATATTTAACAAACTCCAGGGGCTTATGTTTGTGGTATGATGGCAGCAGAGGTTTTCTTCTGGCAAACCTTCTAAATAGCTTGTTGGCATAGAAGTGCCGTCTAATTGTACTTTTAGAAACTTGGTGACCCTAGAATGCAACCAACTTGTGCAATTGTCCAACTGTGATCCTTGGAGAAATGTTTGTGCATGACTGTGCATGGGAGCAAACTACACTTTCATCCTCTTCCAGGCAGGTTCATCACAACTCCAGTTGCTTTAAACTTCTTAATTATTGCCCCAATGTTGGAAATAGGTAGTTTTTAGGTAGCTATTTTTAACCATTGTCATTTAACCATTTTTAACCATTTAACCATTACAACCATTGAGTTATGAAGGTCAACAACCTTTTGTTTAATTTAATTTGTGTGTTCTCAGATCTTCCCCATTTGATGGATGACTAAGGGCTGTGTTTCACCTCATATTTAAACCGTCCTAACGTGACGTCACGTGGCCCTGTAATGGCGACATGTAGTCCAGCTGTCTCTCGTGTTTGTGTTTGTTAATTTTAATGTGTTTTGTTGTGCCGGGCTTATGTCTTTGTTTTTTTCATGCGCCGTGTGTCTGTAGTGGGACGGGGAAGCGGGCTGGAGAAGCGGGCTGGAGATTTTTCAGGGCACTCCTGCTGCTCGTTTGATAATATCGATGAATTGTCTAGTCGATATAATTTTGTTTGTGGTCGTCACCATGGAGACGCATTCGCAACATATGCTCTGGAATGTCTGTTGGATCTGCAGACTGCAAACCATCGCTCTTCACCGGAGTTGAGGATTTCGGGACTGATCCGAGCGTGCAGGCAATCTTCAAAAGGCAGCCAGGGAAGGAGAACATAATGAAGGAATGAGAAGACCACTGGGAGGATTGACGCAGTTCGGTGCTCCGTTTCGGCGGTGGGCAGAGACTGCGGCGCTGCTTGTATGGAGGAGAGTCGTGGAGGTGGAGTTTGTGTGTTGCACTGCTTGGTGACACTGGATCTCGGGACAGCGGGACTATTTTTTTAAATCATGGCTGTATTGCACTTTAATTCACTTGACTGATGTAATGATTATGTTGGATGTCTTTGTTGATATGTTTGTTTGTGTGTTGTGTGTCTGCCCCACTGTCTGTCTTTTTTTGTTGTTGCTGGGGCTACAACTGAAGTTCCTTTGCGGGAAAATAAAAGTTATTCTATTCTATTCTAAAAACTCAAGTTTGCTTAACAAAAGTAAAATATTAATGGGAATAATGAAGATTTTTTAATGAATATATATATATTTTAAATTATTATATATAAATTGAATAATAAAAAGGGTATCATCAATGTTATACTACATAAGAAACGGTCTTGGAGCACTGCTTTACCTTCCATTAGGACACTGAGCCAAGCCAAACAAGGAATCCATCTCCGAAGAAGCAAAGAGAAGGTTATCTTATCTTTACGGTAATTGTTTTCAAAAAAGAAGAGAGGCCTTTGGAAACACTTCAATTAGAAAAAAGTAAGCATATGAACCCAAAGGAAAAGAAGAAAATAAATCAAGCATAACTGTAAACAAAAACCATACGGTAATAAAAGAAAGTGTGTGTGTGTGTGCGTGTGCGTACGTGTGTGCGAGAGAGATCCAAAGACAAAAGATAGTCAAGAACAAGAGCGAGGGAAGCCAAGGTGATGAAAAACTGAAAACCAGGTAGCAATAAAAGAAAAGAGTGATAAAGAGAACAAGAGGTTGAGACTGAGAGGGAACAGTGAGACAGTTTTCATTAGAACTAAATTAATTTGCGAGGAAACACAGAACTTGAGAAGAATAATCAGCCATTTCATCTCTCGAGCATCACATCCCTCATCTTATCGTCAGAGCTGCCGATTCTTGGCTTTGGCTTTGTTTTTCTCAAGGACATATTAATTATTTTAGATTACATTGATTTTCATGCTGTTGTAAAGGGTTTCTGTATTTTCTTTTAGATCACAGTTCTTGTGTTCTTTCTAAGGAAACACAGCAGCATGTTTAAAAGCTTGTTGTAAAAGGGTGGAGAGGTTTGTTGTATTGTAAGTTCAGTATTAATATTGTTTTCTGTCGCTCTTCTATTTAGCTTAGTACAGCAACAGTTCCTAGTCTCTTCTACAGGTCTAATGATCTCAACATATAACTTTACCAAATGTATCACACCAGTCAGTTCAGCAGGGATTACATGATTAGAACTAGAGTCTTGGCTTTTTCTGGACCAGTATTGTAACTGTGAAATGCCCATTGTTCTGTCTCTACATTCATTACCTCCTCTGTTGATGTAAGAGATTGCGGATAAGCACACACACGTTTGCTTTCACTCACTGGTCCACACGGTCATTGCTTGAGAGGCCAGAGGCGTGCTATGAAATGGAAACAAACCCGACCGACTGAGGGCCACCCTACCTGCTACAGTCAATTACTGGCTACCCTGCGGAGCTGCTGGCAACATTCAGCAATAATACAGTCAGGCTTGAAAAGTCAGTCTCACACAGGAATGTAACAGGATGTTGCCCAGTAGCCAGAGCTCTGGCTCTTTTAAGGATCAAGCGGTCACTAAGGGTGACTGTTCTTCAGACAGGGTGCTGGCAAGAGTCACCGTTAACGGCTGGTGCTTGAATACAGATCAGTTCCCTAACTACAATCACTATACAGCTGATGTTGTAGTATTGCAGTGTATACTAGTGCTGATTATAGTCGCACACTCTCAGAAAAAAAGTACAAAAAGGTGCTTAAAATCTTTTAATGCTTGTCCCTGTGGTGGTTCCCTATAGGTACATAAAATTGTACTCCTAACCAGCAACACATAATTAATTTGTACCTTTTTAGTACCCAACATTATTGTACTTTCAGGGGACATTTGAGAAGTTTGTTCTTTAAAGAGTAAAAATGTACCTCCACTGTATCTTTATTTCTAAGATGTATTGTGTATAGTTAAATAACTCCCGTGCACCGAATCTTGCAATGTTATTTACTAATATGTAGATTAATTTTCTTATCCAAGCACCCGTTAAAGATTAACTCTGTTGTGTACTCACAATTTTATCTTGAGTATTGTAGAAATGTATTATTTCACTTCTAAGTGTTCTAAGGATGTTGCTGCATTCATGAACCCATTTTGCCAAAAGACCATTTTGTGCAAGAAGCAATCTTCACAAAAAATACCCTCCTCTTAAATGTGCTCCAAGCAAAGTCCCAGCCACACTGTTGTAAGTACACTGTTATCATAATTCAGCACCAAAGAACACAAACCAATCCTGTGTATGCATCAAGTAACTGATCCATCATCTGGATGCATTGGGAAGAGCCCAATTACATATCTGCACTGAGGAAAAAATAATAATCACACACCCTGTGAGGAACAGACCAATCAGCTTTGAGAAATCTACTATTTATGCATCTACTTTGAAAGCACCAAACTAATTTTATTTGTCTGTGCAACAGCACTCATGGATACATTTTCTCCAGCAGGTTATTTTCATCAGCATGCATCCTTGATGCAGTAATTGGTAAGACACATCTTAAGAAGAGTAAATAAACTTCCAACCTCAGAAGGATGTTGACAGCTACAGTATTTATACTCAATGGAGCCTTTCAAGTATCTCATCAGCATTTACCATTAAGGCTGAGAAACATGTTGCACCTGGAGTTTCACAAGAGAATAAATGAAAGAAAAAAGCCTGTGCCAGTTCAGGCATGCGATAATATCCCTTCTCTTCAGTAAACTGTTTCTGAAGAGATTTCTGCATTTGAACAAGGATAAGTACATAGAAGGTGGCCTTGAAGTGCACAGAATTTCAGATTTTAACTAAAAACAAAAGCACTGCACATTGTGCCTTCTAAACCAAGCTTTTCTGGGCCTCACTCTGTCTAGTCAGATCACAGGCTGGGGCTACAATGGGGTGCAGCCTCACTGTTCTGCAGTAGACCCAGTACACACCACAGTTCACACTACACTCACATCAATTCCCTCTCTACCCTACCCAAGTTCCCTTTGTCTATCACAAAACAAAACTGTTGCAATTAGATACATATTTTGATGGGATAATACTGTTGCACTGTGATATGAATTGTAAATATAATGCATATCGCATGACAGACTGTTGAGTTGTAATACTGTGAGAGGGTCAGACTGTTTTCTTGTTGTATTTATTGTGATAGAATGGGACATAATGAATGTATTGTGAAAGGGTGTCACTGTTCTGCTCTGATCTGTATTGCGATAAGGTGACGCTGTTGTGTTTTGCTATGTATTGTAGTAGGTTGAATCTTTTATAGGCTATTGCGATAAGAGAAAAACGATATATGTATGGATGTATGTATGGACTTATGTTGCGATACATGTTGTAGTAGTGGAATATGCATCTGAGGGACCTCAACTCCCACAGTGTTGCCAGGTACTCCAATGAGCACACATGGGATTTACACTTCAGAAGCACAGATGAGCCAATGAGTGGGTTACTACGGTTACAGACCTGAAATCTGTCCATGAACTGGGAATCTGTCCAGTACTGCAGAAGTGCAAAACAATCTAATACACAGACACTCGTGCTCATAGACCTGCACACATTGGAAAGATTTTACCAGGCTAATATATTTAGTTTTTCTGCATAATAAATGTTACAAGTAAGGTTCATTTGACAATCTAGTGTATATTATTATTATTATTATTATTATTATATAATATTATATTATATTATATTATATAATGATTATTATATAATAATCATAATAATCTTTTGATATAAGACAGTACTAAGTATTGCTTATTATTATATTCTGGAGTGGGTACACTTGTGTCAGAAAGTGTTTGTTTTTTTAATGTGATTTTGCACGTATTTATGTTGACCGTGATAATGAATGCACTTACCCAAATAATTTTGTCACTCTGTGTGGTGTAGCCCGGAATTGCTGAAGTATAAAGGCAGTGATGAAAAAATGTACAGTCCAATATGACGGTGGAGAAGCAAATGGCTTAAACATTATCGGACATAATGTACTATGGTTGATGATGGAGTAAAATGAAGACTCTTGTTATTGTGGTGGTGGATTGTGTAACAGAACGAAGCAGCTGGTCATTGCAAGGAATTGTCTCCCGTAATCTCAAAACACTTGTAGCAATATCCAACAGGGACTTACGATTCAGTCCGATTCTTCTGAAAAATCAGTACGTGATCGATCTTGACATGTGTGCTTGATCACATAGAGGAGACGCCTTTTACACGCGCAATTCCTGGGTCTGATTTTCTGAATATTAAAATGTTGAAGTGTTAGAATAAGCAAAAAGCTATTTAATACAATTTTACTTACTGATTCTATACAGTTATTCTTCCAAAGAACTGTTTCAACCCTGAAGCCTGCATCCGTATAAACTAGAGCGCTGAGCAGCTAAAATCGTGCGGAGTTTACACAACGTGTTGTAAACTGAACATTAAGGAAGTTTTGCCAGCTTATTGCTGACACCTGCTGGTCACTTTCATGATTTATTTATTGAGACTTGAGAACTATTTCTATTTGGATCTTTTCTGTCTCCCATCCGAACTATTTTACCAAACTAAAATTATTCCTGAAGCAGTTTATGTAACTGTATTTAACTGTAGATCCTTTCCAGGGTGGTATCTATCTATATCATTCTCTGTGTATTTCCTGCCACACCCTAATTTCCTTGTATATCCAGATATCAGCTGTTCCAACCTCATTGACAATAACTCACCACACAACATCTAGCCTCAACACACACACAAGCTTCCTGGTTTACTGTAAACAAAAGCAAACATGAAGAGAGGTGTGTAATTTGTTATGCTAGCTCCCATATCAAAAGCATGTGCGTTATAAATACAAATATTTTCACTTCAACAAATTAATTAAATATTTAAAATACAAAAAATGTACTTTTATTTTTAGCACTTTACATTTCTAAGCATTCAGCAAAGCATACCTAATATTATTTGAATGTCAGCTGTATTACCCATTCAGATTACATTTGTTCTTGAACATTTAGTGTCAATTGCAATGCGCTAAGCTGGAGTTTAAAGCTCTCGAGTAGACCACAGAAATTCATTACAACTGGAACACCTACCCAAAGTTGTGGGATAAGAATGAGCTATTCCCGTTGTATTTCAGTTCTGTGGTCTAGAGGTTTAAAACTGAGGTTTAAACTCCACCTAAGCACACTGCAATTGACCCAATAATTTGAAGTGAGACATGGTAGGCCTATTTAAGATAGGTAGCCTAAACCCGGAATGAATACAAAACAGATAATCAAGTGGGCATAGTTGCATGTGTGTTCTGGGCACTAACTGTAGGCCTTATACCATCACATTAAACAAAATAAAAATCCCGTCTTCTTCTACATAAAAACAAAACACGGCTACGGGGAGACCTTAATATCTGGATCTTGTCCCTTCACATATGTAGAGCATGTAAGAGAGTCGAGGGACAAGATCCAGAAATTTTTCTACATTAAAAAAATTATAAATAATCCCTCTTCTCCAACATATGGCTAAGTGGATACCTCAATTTCTGTGCTTTTAGGAGTGTCTCAGTACCAGTGGTTCATTTAAGTCATTGATTGGCAAAATAATCCACACACATTATTTTCAAGGCCTTAATTGGCAGCTGATTGAAAGGAAACCACAAAAAACCACCGACACTGCGGCATCCTGGGAATGTAGTTTGACACCTCTGGTTTAGAGAAACAGTGGTTTATAATGAATTTACTTATTTACTTTTCCCGCAGATTTGCCTAAATTTGAAATATGCAGATTTGCATTTTTGAATAGGATTGGAATTGCTACTGATCTGGGAAAACGCATCGAACAGTTGATTGAGAGAGAGATCAAAACTCCATCTAAATTACTTTATAAGAATGCTGTGAGGATTTCATTTTCTAAACAGCACCTAAAAGACTACCTTAAATGCATTGTAAATGATATCAAAGATATAAAATGATCCGCTCTGGAGAAAATGTATCATCTAACCATATATTTGCCGTTTTCTGCCTTAAATGGATTCCTGGCATGCCTAAAATGTAACCATACTTGCGTTTCGTTGTTAACAGAAAGAGAAAATAATATAGTGCAGCTGGATTTTAATTTTCAAGATATTTTGGCAAAACGCCTAAACAGTAGCGTGCTTTTCGATCATACTCTACATCTCGTCGAAATGTATTAAAATTACTTTTGGATGCAATGCTGAAACGGATTTAGTTATTATACAATAGCCTAATGAAACACACCAAGCCATTTCCAGACATACATGTCCATAATCATTTATGCTTGAAACAAGGCTGCCTGGGTCTACGAAGAAGGACACCTGTGCAGGGAGCTACACCTGCTTGAGTAGTAAGTTTCTTTTCATCCACACATCATTTCCGGTTTTCATGAAGGCCCTTTTCTATCTAAAAGCTCTACTCTCAATTATGTGTTTGTCAGTATGTCCCTGTATCAGTTCAAAATGAAAATAAAAATAGTGTTTTAAGTGGTGTAACCCTCAAAGGACTGTTGCAACCTCTCTCTCATTCTCTCTCTCTGCATCTGTTTATTGCCTTCTGTCTGTTGACACCTGACCTCCCTTGTGCCCATAGTGAAATGTTCAGAGGGCAGATGCTTGGGGACATGTGTAAAACAATGCAGAACGAGGGACAGTGTTGTGAGGACTGAATTTAATCAAGCCGCATTCGCTTTAATCTGTTTCCCAGCAGAGCTCCTGCAATGCCAGGCTGCAGCCATGTCAAGTGCTTCTACCATGGCCTCCTGTGAGCTGGAAATGGTGTGCCTGTCTTCTGTCTCTCTCTCTGTACGTGTATGCATACGTGCATGTGTATTTGTGTGTGAATATATAGTATAGTATATTTAACATAATATAATGCAATCATTTATTTTGTGTTTTCATTTCTAATTCATGCTGCACTTGTATGTTTTTCAGGCATTCCAGCCAGAGTAATCATGGCAGGCTTGGAGATAGGCTGCAGGGGGCAAGAGGGGGTTGACTGTTTCTGCTTGGATCAAATGTTGATTGTGGTACAATACAGGATTCAAAGATTACAGTAGCGCAAGGTTGCCTCAAATGATGACTGTGGAGCTGGGAGAGGAGAGGAATGATTTAATGCACCGATAGTGTAGAGTGGCTGGGGAAATTATTGTTAAATATAGATGGGCCATGTGTTATACAGATTTTTACAAAATAAATTATCAGGACCAAGAACAACACAGAGACACACCCATATATCCCAGTATAATGGTTCCGGGGGGCGGCCTGAGCGACACAGACCTCACAATGCTGTGAAAGAGAGGGGATGTGTAACGTAGGAAATGAGAGATGTAGACCTTGCAGTTCGGTGAAAGAGAGGGGATGTGTAATGTAGGAAATGAGAGATGCAGACCTCGCAGTTCGGTGAAAGAGAGGGGATGTGTAACGTAGGAAATGAGAGATGTAGACCTCGCAGTTCGGTGAAAGAGAGGGGATGTGTAATGTAGGAAATGAGAGATGCAGACCTCGCAGTTCGGTGAAAGAGAGGGGATGTGTAATGTAGGAAATGAGAGATGCAGACCTCGCAGTTCTGTGAAAGAGAGGGGATGTGTAATGTAGGAAATGAGAGATGTAGACCTCGCAGTTCGGTGAAAGAGAGGGGATGTGTAATGTAGGAAATGAGAGATGTAGACCTCGCAGTTCGGTGAAAGAGGGGATGTGTAATGTAGGAAATGAAAGATGTAGACCTCGCAGTTCGGTGAAAGAGAGGGGATGTGTAATGTAGGAAATGAGAGATGCAGACCTCGCAGTTCGGTGAAAGAGAGGGGATGTGTAATGCAGGGAATAAGAGATGCAGGCCTCACAGTGTGTGACACAAAGGGGCTGAGAGACACAGAGATACAGACTTTGTCGCGGATGCATCTTTGTTTGCCGTGAACACATAACAAAGCCAACGAAAAGTGGAGAGATTAGCTCCTGAGGCCTCTCTCAGCGGAAGTGGTGAATGGCATTGTAATCTAAGCCTGTTTGATCCCAAGGGATTGTGGGTCATAAAAAGATTGAGACTGGCAATCCTTTGTAAAGATAACATGTTTTTCAGCGTGTAGCTATTTATCCCTCTCTGCTTTGCTGTCTATTATATTATCTCCCCACACAGCAGGTGTTTGGATTGGAACAGTAATGTAAATCTAATTCAGGATCTTTAGCTCTTCATTCACTTATGGCTTTTATCCTTGTTCACATCGGACCCATTGTCATTGTATGTATTCCCTGCAAAAGCTTTTTTCGGTCGTAGTTTTCCATATGGCAGGGGAAACATCTGGTCCATCCATCTGTTCTCAGTGTTTTCCCCCCGTCGTGTCTCTAATTCATGGCAGCATGTGCGTCTCAGAACAAGTAACAGTGTGTCCTCTGCTCAGGCACGCACAGGTGTACTACAGTCACCTATCACAGGTATTAATAACAATATTACATTCTTATGAACAGCTAATATGCTACAGTATTAGGCGTACTAATGCTGCTGCATTCAGTATCAGGTTATAGAACAGTCTCAGTTAATTAACAGGCAATACTACAGTCTCCAGTATTCACTGTTAATGCGACAGAATCAGGTGGTCACTGACAATTCCACGGTCTCGTATATGCATGAATAACACTACTGCCTCAATTATTTTGTTCCAAGGAAAGAGCTATTAGTTTCACACTTACTTTCCTGCTTTCATACAGCTGCTTGCTATGTACATTACACCTCTCAGTTGTATTACGGCAAGCCCGTCTGTCGTGTGTGCCTGTTGTCCCAAAGCCTGCACATCTTCAGCTATGGCTGCGGTTGGTATGTGTATATATTATAAAGCTCTGAGGTTTTGGGACTCCTGCTGGGTTCGGATCTCAAAAGTTTTGGGACATGGATCCTCCCATTACTAGCCCAAAAGGACTTTGGGCATTTGTCCACCAGTGTTGGATTTTTGTGGTCACATAACTTGTATCCTCACAAGTCTCAGAGGTTTCAGGGCACGTTTATGGCTTTGCGTGGAATTCTGAGGCCTTGGGACATGTATTCTAGGGCTAGATCTCAAAGGTCTTGGGACAAACTGGTCTCAGAAATACAGTATTAAAAAAAATATATATTTTTTTAGGGCTTTTTCAGCCCTAATGTTTTCAGGGATTTTTTTTTACTGGGCAGCTCAATGTAGAGAGACAGGAAGAATGGGAAGTGAGAGAGAGGAAACGATATGCCACAAAGGTCGCATGGCTGGATTCGACGACGTCACAGCTCACAACGAGCATGTGGATGGTGCTCTAAATGCTACTTCACCGAGACACCCCAGAAATACAGAATTTGAATGCAGTTATCCATTTCACAGTACCACGCCTTGGCAGATCCATGCAACAGACAAGCTGGAAACTGAGATGGATCATGCACTGTCCACTCCAGTATTAGTGATTTTATAGGCTGGACAGAAAAGTTGATACCCATGTAAGCATGAACAAAAGCAAAAGCATTTATTGATAAGAAAATCATTGTAAAAGGCACATGAAAAGAATCCATTGAATTCAACACAATGCAGCATAAAAAACAGGCAAGTATGCACCCTTTAGATTTCTGTTCACCATTTTGTAACAGAAAGAGGCAGTGAGTGTGCCTGACTGTCATACCTGCCGATTTTATCTAGATTTTTTAATGACATTGAATGACAATTCACGCATTAGGTGTAAATGACAATTCACGCATTAGCCTTGATATAGGTGTTATCAGCTTCTTTTTAATGGACAGCCATATTGTCCTGTAACAGAAGATTACAGGAATTATTGGCAAATATAGGCTAAGTCATAGCTTGATCCAGGATAATTGCGAATAGTCTACATGTAACCTTACACGTACCATCGCACGTCGCCTGGATGCTGATGGAGTGGGCTGAAAGCAATTTAATGCGGCATTCCACTTCGCTGAGGGACAGGTATGTGGTCTTTGTCTTATAGACCTTTTATTATTATGCATTTTTTGATATAGCCTACACAATAATATTTCACATTGTAATCTTGATATTTTTAGTCATGCTTGTGTGTACCTCTGTGTGTAACAGACAGGACGGTGTACGCGCCTATGTAGATGCACTTATATGCGTCGTTAAAATAACATGTAAACAACTGTGACATGACTTTAGACCAGGTTTGTGGTGGTTTTAGCGCAAGCGCTTTCTGTTGGCTCAAAATAGCAATACGCCAAAAATAATCCTGGCCACACCTCATCTCAAGACCAACATGCCCAGTTCACTTCTATGGGCGCAACATCACTTGGTATTTAACCGACGTAAAAGCTAGGGTCTATAATGAACCCTGCACCGGGTGTAGGATAGCAAAGACACTTGCGTTTGGGTTAGCACCGCTTAGCGCTGGGTGTAAGATAGGGCCCGTTGTGTTTTACTTTACATTTGGCACCCCATACATGCGCTGTGTAGCCAGGGTGAATTTCAGAAAGGGATCAGAATTGTTGATTTACTTTTTTTTATTTTTTTATTATAATTATTCTAATTACAAATTACAATGACAATGTCTGGGGGGCTAAGAAGATTTATGATGGGGCTATAGCCCACCCTTGCCCCGGTGTAATGCAGTCCATGCTGGGTGGAGATAGTTTCTCACTCAGAGAACCAAGGTTACAATGTAACCAAACGTTCACAATGGATTTCACCATTCTCCCTAATCTCATAGATTTACATAGAAGAAAAAATGTATATTTACCTCACCCTTTTTTTTGTGGTAAGCTCCTCTTATTAGCTGAAGATGATATTATCATTTAGCTAGGTTAGTTATTCGCTTTCCTGAGGAAACATAAACAAATCTGCTTGTCTGCGCGTGGGCAAGCATCCAATCGTAGTGAGATTACCGCCTATAAAAACACTGTAATTTCATAATTTACATGGAGCTGATTACTAACCAAGGGGAGTCCAAATACTCCACAAATCGAATAATTGAATAGTTTCTGAAGACGGATAACAAAATGATACGCTTACGCGAACACATTTTCTCTTGATTTGTAAATGATAATAAATTTGTTTTCAAACATTTAACATTTTGCAAACTGTGTTCAGACTGAGCAGAGGACAGAGGCGTAACATTTCAGTAGGGAAGTGGTGATGAAATCGACGGAACAGGAGGACGCTTTCATTTTAGATTATTTTCCTCAATACTCTGATTTCAGAAAAGTTAGCAGATGCTGAGGTGGAGGGGCGAGTGGGAGGTGGCAGGGAGTTGTTAAGCTATAGTGTGATTTGATGTTGTCAAAAGCTCAAAAATTAAATTAACCTATTGCACTGTTTTTTCAAAAGCCTTAACAGGAACCTAGCTTTGGGTTTGAAAAGATGGTCAATGGGGGGGAAACAGATAACTTGAGTCACCTGCATCATCGTTGAGGATGCTGGAATAGAATGATTGTTCTTGCTTTTCCCATTAATTAAATAATAAGAAATAATAATATTCTTCAAAGACAAATCTGTGGACCTTCAAACTTACCTTCAGATCTAGGTATGTACTATATGACCACAGGGCTGTGTAATTAGATTTTTCACCTATTCACAGGTAAGGATCTAGGTATATATGATCACAAGACTGTGCCAATGGATTTCTCACCTATTCACAGGTAAACCTCTGTTGCAAGAGCTTTCATCTAACATTTTCAGTACAACAGTATATTATTTATTGTGTCCTATATTTATCTTTTGAAAATGTTACTTTTTTAAACGACGGGGTCATGAGAACAATCTGAATACAATTTATGTGGATATAGGCTATTTCTGATAGAGGTGAAATACAAATCAATTTACCTAATACTCCTGCTTGACAAAATATAACAAAACATTGTATTTAATGAGGTCACTGTGAGAAAATATAGAACATGCAAGCTGTGTACAATTAACAGAAATATAAATACACCCCAGCTTAATCCAAGTCATTCATCAGATAAAAATAGAATGAGGGAGTCTGTCATGATTAATGAGATGAGACTTGTACTAATTACTGTTTCCTCCACAGGTAATTAGGTTGGCACAGCTAATCAAGATGAATGAACACTTTGACCTCTCCTGCAGCTACCTGAATTCTCCTAAACCCATCTGCATGCTATAACAATGCACATCTCTCATATCAGATCATTTCTAAATGGCAAGAATATCTATGTTGCAGCACTGGTGGACCACATTTGTCCCGGGTGTGTTTTATTTCTCTCTCTCTCTAGATTCTGCACCATTATACCACTCATGTCTCACTCGTTATATCTGAACTTTATTACATTCTTAATTTCGCTTCCACTCTCTGTCATTCTCTATCTGTTGATACATTCATCTTTCATCTGTTCTCTCTCACTCTCAGAAATGACACATCTGTTCTCTTTCTCTTTGTCTTTCACACATGCTGGGCTTAGAATTTGAGGATAGATTATATATGCATGTGTATTTTTGCTAACATAACTAATGTTATATTATCTAAACAATACTATCTATAATTCTAATTAATAACTAAAGCTGTAGTGTATATGGGAAAGGGCCTGGGTATGGGGAAGGATTTCTGACTGAGCTTTCTCTCAGAAGTAATTAATCTAACCATACTATCTTTATTTGCGAGACCAGTAAGAAACGTAACGAGTGATGATTCGCTAATGCTTATGGTAAACATGAATGATGTCACATGAATGGTATAAATGGGACAGCCCGTGTGTGTGTTTGTGTGTGTGTGTGTGTGTGTATGTGTGTGTGTATGTGTGTGTGTGTGTGTGTGTGTGTGTGTGTGTGTGTGTGTGTGAGAAAGAGAGCTCATATTCCATTCATATTCAGCCTTTAGCATACTTTACTTTTAGCATAAATACATTTTAGCATACACAATGTGTACTTTTTTTTTAAAGTATCCAAAAATCTAAATAACAAACACATTGCAAAAACTATTTTACATACATCAAATAATTGTGCTTGTGATGAAATTGAGGTCATATAAATCCACCTTTATAATTGTTGCTTTGTGAGTATATTTAAGCAATATACTTTAAGCAATATACTGGCATGTCCAAAAATTGCACATGATCATGGCCCAACAGGACTCTTTGGATCTCAATTTGGATTCAGCTTATTAAAATTAAGCTGATCAAAATGCATGCAGAGATGGCAGAAACAAATGTCTAGTCATTGGTCGCAGGAGGGTGTTTAAATTATATAACTGTGCCCTGTCAGGAGCCGTTACAAGGCTTAAATGCAGGAACAGCTGCTATACACATATTTAAGATTATCTGATAATAGAACACACATATGCATTCAATCAGACAGGTTAAGTAAAAGGTCAGAGAGGTAGAATTTCATGTCTAAGGTGTGGGATTTAAGCAGGGCTGAGGTTTCATGCTGTTACCTTGTTACCTTTTGCCATTTAATTTAGTTTATAAATAGAATGGTCAACTGAACTAGAATGTTGAATATGATTCTATAGTCTGGAAGGTGATATCATCACTTGTTGGAACTAATTTATGGCCTTATTATACTGCCCCCCCCCCCCACACACTTAGTCAGAGATGCTGCAAACAGGTTTGAACCAGTTTGCGTGAGTGACAGTGGAAACGCTCACAACCAATCAGCTAGTCTAGAGTTTGTCTGCAACCGACCAGTTTAGACAAGACATATAGGGCCCTATCTTACACCCGGCACTAACCCAAATGCAAGTGTCTTTGCTATCTTACACCCGGCGCAGGGTTCATTATAGCGCCTATCGCTCACGTCATTTAAATACCAAGTATTCTTGCACCCATTGCAAGTGAACTGGGTGGGTTGGTCTTAAGATGAGGAGTGGCCAGGATAACTTTTGGCTTATTGCTATCTTGAGCCAGCAGAAAGCTATTGCGCTAAAACCACCACAAACCTGCTCTAAAGTCATGTCGCAGTTGTTTACCAGTAGTTCCTCTAAAAAAATGCATAATAATAAAAAGGTCCATAGGTCAAAGACCACATACCTGTCACTCAGCGAAGTGAAATGCCGCATTAAATTGCTTTCAGCCCACTCCATCAACATCCAGGCGATGTGTGATGGTACGTGTAAGGTTACATGTATAGACTATTCGCAATTATTCTGGATCAAGCTATGACTTAGCCTATATTTACCAGTAGTTCCTCTAATCTTCTGGGGGGACAATCTTCTGTTATGGGACAATGGCTATCCATTAAAAACCTTGCTGATAACACCTATATCAAGCCTAATGCGCAAATTGTCATTTACACCTAATGCATAAATTGTCATTCAATGGAAAACTTGCGCACTGCAATAGACGGACATTTCAGTTTTGAAAATGCGCTTCAGATGTCATTACAATACAGCTTACTTCATCTAGGCCTACAGCCTGTAAGTAAATAGAATGGTTTTGACTGAAAAAAGTTCAAAACCTTGTCCAGTGTACCTATTGATTTTCAAATAGCCTAGGCTACAGTCCTTGGGATTCGCTGTGCGTAAGGTTTTTTCGATAGCCTATGGTTAAAAAACAGAAATTAATTAAAATTTCACCGTGTTAACTGAATCTTAACTTTATTCTTTGTCCTTCATATTTTTTAATTACAAATTACATCATGTTTTTAATTATTTAAATCATTTTATTAAAACCCTGCTGATTTCAGCTGTTATTCCACAACTGAACAAAACGATTTTAAAGAGAACTACGAGTCTAATTAGAAACTAAAACAAATTTGCAACACATTACACAATTAATTCACAATGAATTTTGATGCCATTTTCTGCATGTGCGCTTTAATTTCATGCAGGAGCAG
Organism: Ilyophis sp. 1 JC-2022; assembly: GCA_022702515.1. Classification (NCBI taxonomy): domain Eukaryota; kingdom Metazoa; phylum Chordata; class Actinopteri; order Anguilliformes; family Synaphobranchidae; genus Ilyophis; species Ilyophis sp. 1 JC-2022. The sequence continues at coordinate 94,281,786 of CM040404.1, read as the reverse complement.
GTCTGTTTCACCTGCTGTAAATTTCACTTTTCACGGTCTTCCCGGGAAAGTGGACTTGTTTTAAAGCGTTGGTCACATTTCCATAAGCAGGACATTATAAAACAAGGGAAAATATGCGTGAACCTATGTGTTGCCAACCTGACAGCTTTATTGTATTTAGTGTCATCATTAAGGCAAAATACCGGTACTAATGTTCCCTAATGTTCAAGATTATTATTGTGTATATCAAAACGCGTCATAATGGTTAGTCCGAATAATATTGATCATACTATTGATCCATATAGCCTATTCCTTGCTTGTACTACACATGCACGAGCATGTCTGTTTTGCCATCATGTAAGCAATCCGCCAAAGTGGAAAAGCAGGTTTTTAAAAAGAATGGATATGACATTTTGATTGGTTTATTGCATCCTACGCTCAAGACACACCTATAATTAATGAAGAGGCTAGGTTCCACTCATTACAACCTTTCGCCTTACTTAGCGCTCAAATAACGTGCCATCTAACAAGCAAAAGTGGACTTGGCCACGCCCTAAATGCACTTGCACCTAGAATTTTAGCCGATGCGCCAAGATCGTCAAGATAGAGCCCCTGATGTTAATTGACATTTTTTAAAATGCAGTTGTGATAATTCAGCCAAACCTTTATGGTAAAATCAGTTATGCACTTATTAACAACAAATTACAATTCCTCAAAATCGTAGCATTTAGTAAAAATTTGTTAGTATAAATGGCCATTATTATTATTATTACATAACTCTATTGTTACTTAATTGTCTGTGTTTAGAAAATAAACTGATACTTTTTTTAAATGTATGGTTGCTCGAATCAAGAACAGCTAGCTATCCACAAAAATATAATTAAAAAGAAATCTGTAGCATCACATTGTCATTTGTAGGTATCTGAAATGAACCTGAAGTCTTTCATCACACTTGTAATGACGTTGCAATCCGTTTAGATTCTTCACATAATCCCAATGAAGAAAAAAAGCCCAGTTAACTTTAAAACAGTTGGAGACATAAAGTTGGACACCTGTGGTTTCAATGTGAAATCTTTAAATCATTAATGGAGACTAAAAAGAATGGACAAAAATACTGTTCATTACTGGAGTCCAGTGGTTGGCTACAGCGGTAACAATAGTGCAACAGTGACGCTGGCCTTATGTCTTGTGAATGCTGGCATTCATAAAAATTCAAAGTGTATATTATGAGGTCTGAGAGACTCTTTATTTCAAGCACATTCTCCGATTATCTCAGCAGGAAGTGGTTGTAACTTGACATTTGCAAAATGAAAACAAGTTGAAATGTGAATAGGAGATATTGAATTCAGTAATTAATGAGCAGCTCTTGGTGGAAATGACTGGAGGGGTTGCAGTTAATTCAATTACAGTCAGAGCCAAAGTGCAGCTGTAATTATTTCACTCCACATGAAAAATAAAGAAATGATCTCATTGTACTGTGGCCACCATTATCATTAAAGAAAACAAGTGCTGAGGAGAGAACAGTGCTAAATCAGTGTCAGTGTTCAGTAGAAAGTATGTGTACATCTTTATTCAACAGGAAAAAAAACCCTAGGTCCAGATTCTAAATTATTTGCCATTTAACCCCTTCACACAGAAGCCAAATTTGGTCGATCCTCGCCTATTTAGGTACTGTTCTATTTAAGGCTTTATAACTCCAGGTGTGAGAATCACAAACACTTGGACAATGGCTTAAATTAAGCAAGACAGTTGTATCATTTACAATACTAACTTAGCATTAAATTGCTTTCAACCCACACCATCAACATCCAGGCGATGTATAGATTAATCGCAATTATCCTGGATCAAGCAATGACTTAGCCTATATTTGCCAATAATTTCGGTAATATTCTGGGGGGACAATCTTATGTTATGGGACAATGGCTATCCATTAAACACTTTGCTGATAACACCTATATCAAGCCTAATGCGCAAATTGTCATCTCCACCTAATGTATAAATTGTCATTCAATGGAAAACTCGCACACTGCAATAGACGGACATTTCAGTTCTGAAAATGCACGCCAGATGTCATTACAATACAGCTTTCTTCAGCCTGTAAGTAAATAGAATGGTTTGAACTGAAAAAAGTCCAAAACCTTGTCCAGTGTAGCCTATTGTTTTTCAAATAGCCTAGGCTACAGTCCCCGGGATTCGCTGTGCATAAGAGAGAGCTAACAAAAGGTCTAGAGTTGATTCTAGGTGTGATTTGCATTTGGAGTCCATTGGTATTGTCTCTCAACATGAGGACCAAATAAGAAATAACTGTAGATGCCAGCAGGGCCGGAGTGAGACTCATTTTCATCCCGGGAGTTTCATGTATCAGAGCAGCCCACTTTGGACCGGGGGGTTTCAAAGTGTTTCACAATGAAACATAGACCATTTTAGCTCTTTTGATGACCTGATACATTTTTTTAAATATAGAACAATTATAAGATACGTATACACAAGCGATAACAAGTAAAATAGGTATGTATAGTGGTGAGAACTAACTGTCTAGATTTTGCACACACTGTGGTACAGCCTGACATGGCCTAATAATAATAATAAACAAAAATAATAATTTCCAACACAATTAACTCCGTCGCTAAAAAAATAAAATAATAATCTTGGCTGCTCAGAGACTATACAGAAAAATGCGTTTCACAATTATATGATTCCATAACCATTTTGCATTTATCAAAGCAGTTATTCGTAAATACGCCAGTCATGCTTTAAAATTTCTTCACAATAAACTTTAATTGTGGTTGGCATACAATGATATTGTGCTTTACATGCCTATAACATCTTAACACTACACGCTACCTTTCTCATCATCAGCTGCGTTTGTGTTTGTGTTCGAAATATGTCGCTTAATTTTAGCCGCTTCTTCTTCCATTGCCTTTCTTTTTTATCCTAGCCTTTTCGGCACCTATTTTTATTTTATTCTCCATTTTAGCATCTTTGTCTGGCACAAACTTGTAAACTAAGCTAATTACATCAGGAACAAACTTGGGTTCAAGCAATTATGGAATTTGGGAGGGGCCACTCTCATCCCCCCTATTAGCATCCAAGTTTCTGGTGTGGGCCGTGGTTGCTTTTCGTGCGTGTGAGGAGGAGAGAGAGGGGGCCGAGTGAGAACTCACGCGGCCCACGCTGCAGCAAGTATATGATCTAAATACAATTATTGTGTTTACCGATCCTCGCCACCAACCCAAAAACCAGCGGCCCACCGGGATTCTTCCCGATTCTCCCGATTAGCCACTCCGGCATTGGATGCCAGTAAAGCAGGCCATCAAAATCGTAATAAATCAATCAGACAACATAGGCAAAACCTTACATGTGTCAAAATCAACTGAAGAACGCTTCTAGATGATGAACTGGTGAGCTCAAGAATTGCAAACAAACTGGCAGACCATGGAAGACCAATGCAGAGGATGACAGAAGAATGCCTTTTTCAACTGGTGAAAAGATCAAGAACACCCTCCAGGATTTAGGTGTAGATGTGTCAAAAACTGACATCAAGATAATGTTACACCAACATAACCTCAGAGGGTTACCCGCAAGATGCAAACCCCTGGTAAGCCTCAAGTATAGAATGGCCAGGTTACACTTTGCTAAAAAAAAGTACATTAAAAACCCTGTTTGAGTTCTGGAACATAGTGTTATGGACAGATGAGACCAACATCAAAATGGAAAGAGGAAAATGTGGAGAAAAAAAAACAAGGTGGAGGTGGTGTTAGGCATGTATGGCTGCCACTGGAACTGGCTCACTTGGGTTCACTGATGATGTTACTGCTGACTGCAGCAGCATGATGAATGCCTAAGTGTACAGAAACATCGTCAGCTCAGATACAAGCGAATGCATCAAAAGTCATTGGACGGCACTTCACCATGCAGCAGGACAATGTTCCCAAACATACAGTCAAAGCAATCAAATAGTTTTTTTTTGGGTCCAAAACGTGGAATGTTCTTGACAGGCTAAGTCAATTACCAGACCTCAATCCAATTGAGCGTGCGTTTCACTTGCTCAAGATCAGACTGAAGGCAAAAATCACCTGAAACAAGCAAGAACTGAAGATGGCTACATTAGAGGCCTGGCAGAGCATCACCCAGGATGATACCAATGCGTCCCAATACTCTAAAAATGCACCCTCCTTTCCTCCACTGCCACCTCCTCTACTCCGCGCCCCGGAAACAGATCTCTGTGTTTTAATCTAATGTTGCCGATTAAATCTTAATTCCGTATTAATGGTTACATATTAATTAATGTCTCGACGCAAACAGCAATGTCAGATACATTGTATATTGTATATGCAAATACTTGTACTCGAAACATTCAGACAGTTTTGCATACTTCCGGGTAAGAGAGGAGTGGTAGTGGGGGAGTGGAGGAAGGTAGGCGTATTGCAGTGAAGAATATTGGGACGCAGCCCAAGCATCTGGTGATGTCTATGGGTCACAGTCATCAGGCAGTCATTGATTGTAAAGGATTTGCAACCAAATAATAAATATGACTTTGAACGTGATGACTTTTTTTTTCCCTCCTATATTTTTTTCTATTGCTTTTCCTCTTCCCCTTTCCAATTTTTATTTTCTATTTTATTATGGTTATTTTGTTACAATTTCTACTATTCATATTTTTCTACAATGTCTGTTTTATTAAGGGAGCCATTCGATAAACCCCTTAGGGTTTCTTTGGTCTTCCTTGCACAGCTTTTCGCAACTATATCTATATATATATATATATGTATAATTTGTATTTTCCACTATTCATATGTGCTATATAAATAAATAAATAAAAATTACTTTTAAGTTAATGTTAATTTGTCCAGTTACTTTTGGTCCCCTAAAAAGGGGGGTCTATGTATAAAAAGGGCTACAATTGCTACAAGGTTCACCCGATATCGATGTAAACACCTTCAAATTAAAGCTGAATTAAGTCTGCACTTCAACCTCATAGCCACTGTTCCTTTTCAAATCCAATGCGCTGGAGTATGTCAGGATGTAGTCTTTAATGTTGGTTGCTCTCTGTTTCTCTGTCCGTCTCTGCCCCCCCACACATACACACACACACACACACACATCAAAAGAAATGTCCTGAGGCCCTGAGCTCATTATCTGTCTATGCAACCATACTGTTTTATTACCTCTGAAAAAACACAGAACAGGAAAGTATTTAGGGCCCAGCGTGGCTTAAAATATCTTTCTAAGCTTTCCCTTTTGATTTCATGTTTGGATGCCAATCGGCTAATATAAATAATCAATTGAAAGTCTAAATGTCTACGCATAGTGGTTGTGAGGGGCCTGCCCGTTCATAATTTACCTTTTTACCTCGGATATCAGAGGTGGTACCACTGGTATTGTCATATGGATGGTAATATTTTGCCCATATCTAATGATTGTACAAAAATCATTCAACTTCTGTTATTAAAAGCAGAAGCAAAATGTTTCTTGCCCCCCCCTCCCGGGTAAGGTACTTAGGGGAAGGCCGAAAAAAAGAGTTTAATCAGTTCAGGAGTTAGGCAGTTGGTAGTGGCGCTGAATTTGAGTTGGGGCTGTGGAGTTTTTGGAGCCGTGAAAGTGCTCCGAGTGTCACAGTGGAGTGGAGTCTACAGAGACAAATTTTTCCTTGGTCCTGAGAGTTCTTGCAACTTTGTCCCTTTTGCACTGGAGGAGAGTAATACTGCCAATTTCAATCTCTTTTCTGGTCATTTCAATTGAACGTTTAAATGTCTTTTTGTAAATTATAAGCAGTGAGCCCATGTTCATCAATGAATGTATGATTAGAATTATTCCAATGGACTGTTTTTATGTAACAAAACTACTCAATCTTAAGACCTGATTTAGATTTTGTTTTGACTTGATCCACCAGGTTACTGTTTGACTTACCTATCAACTAATTTGGTGATTTAAACAATTGTCATTGTTAATAGTTAAATGAATCCATGAAATATAATTAAATGTATGGTTGAGTGAGGGGTTTCAGCACGCGATACTGCTTGTGTTCAGTATTCAGAGTGTTGGGCATTTTAACGAGTGGTGGAACTGCTGGATTCAGGATATAAACATTTTACTTAAGCCTCGCTTCCCCGACAAATACATGGCCAAAACAACAAACAACCAAATACTTTTCGACTGCACTGTAGCACTGTGTGTGTATATATATATATAACTGGAAAGCAGGCATTTCAAAATTATATTTAAATATCTGGAATTCATGTTAAATTGCATTTATGTAAATGTAAAGGTTGTGTCATATCCCTAATTTGCTGTAACAAACTGTTCATCCCATCTGCCCACAATGCTACCATTTTCCAAAAACGTTAATATTTCTAACTTTTTTTCCATGATAAATGTCAGCCAGAAAAAGCAATTTGCTAAATGCAATATAGTACATTCTACACTGCAAATTGCATGACGTTTTGTACAAAGTTTCTGTCCAACAAGTCAATCTAAGCAACCTCACTGCCAGTTGTGTTAAGACCCATAACCAACTGAGCAGCATCACAAAAGTCAGACCAGAGTGCACATGGCTTTTGTGCTGAAACACACTCAAAGCAGAAATAATTTAATAAGGTTGATAATTAGAAAAAATATAATTGTGTGTAGAGTATGCCATTCAAGCAAATATGAAAAATTTTGCTTGAGGCAATGTGGAAACCTCAACAGCACACAAAACAGTATAGGTTCACACTGAACACTGTGGGTTAAAGAAATAAAAATGACAGACGAGTTTTTATATGGACACGGGCAAAATCATATTATATTCAAGATTTCCATTGTAACAAGGTCATTCACAAACAGGTTCATAGTTTGTTTTTGGTTTTTTTTTTAGATACAAAATTTAATGAACGGCAATGACATATCAACACAATGCTCTTTAATAGCAGACAACAATGACATCCACTGGTTGAATGTGGTACATCACCCAAGCCTCTGACATTAGGATTGCAAATAAACCCAATTAATCACATTTTCTAAAATATAAGTTAAAAAAAACCTTTTTTTTTAAAACAGTAATGCCAAAGCAAATTTGAGTTTTCAACCAGTTTCACACAAATGTATACAAATAGGTAAAATGTTTAAAACCAAGCTCATTAAAAAATGCGATCTTGACAATGCTGAGAATGGAACATAACTTTGTACCATTGCCAAAAGTTAATCCTAGTGCAGTTTCAACTACAGTCTGAAGACCAGCTTTTAGGTAAGACTTCTTTGTGGTTTAGGGGGGAGAAAAAAAAAAAACACAGAGGGGGGAGGGGTCTGTGGTTCCCAAGAACTGCGGTCACAATGCGGTTAGGGGACGATACTCTGAACCCCTCTGGATGCAGCCCTTGGTCGAAAACTTGAATGACGTGAAAAGGGTGGAATCAGTGCAGGCAGTCCCATGAGCTGGCCGAGAGCCACTTAGGGCACACACACTCACGCAGACACATCCGCACACAGACAGCAAGTATCAGAGACTGCCAGAGAATCAGAGAAACAACAAATGGAAAAGGCTTCAAAATCAATGGGCAGTTTTCCCTGGATATCAAAAAGTCACATTACATTAGTCAGCGGTGCGTCACAACTCCCCTAAACTCATGACTTTACTTCTGTTAAGTTTCTCCAGCACTGATTTGATTTAAATTCCTAACCTATTACAACACAAATCAGTTGGTTCCATGTTGCACAATTCCAATACAGAAAAACCATGCACATCACTCCTTGTTATGATCAAATTTTGCCTTTTGGGAAGCTTGTGAGATGCGCAGAATCAGACCCCTTTCCCCAACATATATGCACACTAAGACAGACAGACACAGAAGCAGTCATGGAAAGACATCTATGGTTTAGACTTTATTTCCATTTACATCAATTGAATTTTTAAGCATTACAATATTTCACAGTTTGATCCAGGTTCTTATATTAGTTTCTTAAAGAGGGCCAGTGACTATTTACAGTAATTCACATGACACCATATGAGCTTATATTGCACATACGCAAATGTACTTATACACACATGCTACAAATGGCAAAGACGACATTCACATGAAGCATTTTTCTATGGAGTTATACAGGTCTAAAACTGTATTTGTATGTTTGGAAGTTTGTGAATAGGTCCAAATGCGACAGTTTATTGGCGATTAGGCCACTGTATTTTCTTCTTGCTGATGTATAAGATTTATTAATGAACACATAATGCATACACAGGTATTTGTCAGGTGTTATGAGATGGTTCTATGCCCCATCTGACCCTTTAACATAAAAGGAGTGTCAGCATATGTTTGCCACCGTTCAGGTTCCATTTTAAAGAGGCCATTTAAGCACTTAACATTTCACACACAATTGTGTGTGGCAAGACCACACTGATCCCCTGTAACCTCAGGAAAACTATAAATGTACAACTATCCAGTAAGCAGGCCCTAGAGTTTCACTATTTACAGTAAACCTGATCTTATTGCTGGACTATGTTATGTGCAGGGGCTACATTGCTGCAACAGTAACGTGATGTTTACTTAACAAAGGCCCTTAACTGTCGTTTACATTTTATACATTATTTTACACACTATCCATTTATAGAGCTGGATATTGACTGAAGCAGTTCAGGCACCTTGCTCAAGGTACAGCAGTGCCCCGCCCTGGCATTGGAACAGAGGCTAGGCTAGGAAAAGGGTTGTTCATCAAGGCCTCCGCTCTGAACGATACACACCTGGCTCAGACTTCACCAATCTGAATTTCCCAGTCATCAGCACAAGAGACAGACGGTCTTTCTTTACAACATGTATAAAAATGCAAGATTTAAAGAGTAAAAATGATACAATATAGTTTTTTGAATAGAAATGTGCAATATTTACAAGCAAAAACAAATATCAGCACTTTGGTGTAGGGTTCATCTAGAAGGTTAATGTTCTTATTGCAAAGAAATCTCTTCAGCCTAGCACCATTAAAAAGTGAGAAACGAGAAACATGAGAAGGACGGAAGCTAGGGCTTACAATGCGGAGGAGATTAAGTGTAGTCGGTGGACCACAGCACAGGAAACATCTTTCACATAAACAACCATACCAGTCTTTGGTCTCCAAATCGCAACTCTTTCAGTTGGGACAGCAAGTTTAAATTTGGAGAAAAAAAAATGCATGTCTTTATATAGGACATGACACCAGCTCTATGTGGAAACTATATCTGTGCATACAAGGATATCACACAGTGAGCCGTAAAAAAGAAATGTAAAACCGATACCCTCCTACGCATGCTGCCCCAACTTAAGAGGAGAATTTTAGCTGGAACAGTAAGTGGGACAGTGTCAGCTCACACAGTGAGGAGTATTTCTTGTGTGAGTGTGTGTGACAGAGGTGTAACCGATATTATCTTGCAGTGCTTGGTGCTGGGTTATTCACAGGTCTGACTTGTGTAATGCATGGTTTTGGAATTTCCGCACAACTGGCCATGCAATACATGGTGTTGGGATTTATATAGAACTGGCCATGCAATGAATGATGTCGGGAATTTAGACAAAGCTGACCATGCAAGTTTTCGCATTTTCTAGACAGCCAAGAGTGCAATGAATGGATGTAGGGGTTTAGAGAAAGCCAGTTGTGTAAGACGTAATTTTGCCGTTAATACAGATCTGATTGTGTGGTTCCAGGGGCAGGGGCAGGGCCAGGGGATTATGCAGTCCAGTGTATGAAGCCTTATCCACAGGTGAGAATGTTTGTGTTGATTCAGGGCAGCCACCTGCAGGAGCTTTACTTGTAAGAGTGGATTCAGTCAGTGTGGATTCACAGCAGTTTTTTTTAGGGAAAGGTGAGCGCCGTTACTTCAGGCTTCATTTTGAAGTACTGGTTAAAGCGTAAAATGGCATACCTAAACGGGAGAAACAAACAAAAAAACATTGACAAGAGCACGAGACGAACTTCCTGGTTTGAGCGGCTGTGAGGGAAGAGATGGTGAGTGAAGAGATTGCGAAGCGACTGAGCCGTGTCACGTGACAGAGGTGTGTTGCAGTTTAATACAACTTTAAATAGCAACAGAAACATGAGTGCTGTGAGATTACACTTGCCTGGCTAGCTGAACAGAAAACGCTATATTTAGAATTCACTATTTCTTACTTTCAGCCGTCCCCCGTCCCCCAAAAAAATATGAACCATCATAGGTACTCTAGTAGACACAGAAGTGTTGTTCTAAAATACAACGGGATTATTCTGTAAAAAAAGGAAACTGGGTGTGTTACCATTGTACTGCTGCAATGTGTCATTTTGCTTTCTATGATAGTGCCGCCATAAGCTGTGAGAATCATGCTATGCAAACAACATTTATCATCATGGAGATACAAACATCCCCAGTGAAAGCAGCTAAGTCATGCCAATAGCCACATTCACCCCAAAAGAGATGATGTCAGTTGGCGTGACATCTGGAGACTTGATGGCAAACCAACTTGAAAAGGCAACTGAAGCAGAATCACTTTCTGCTTTGTGTAAAATTAACCAATCCATCAGTCGGTACACATTAACAGCGGGGAGGGAGAGAGACCCCACATGCACTTACCCCAGGAAATCAAAGTCAATGGTGGAGTATTTGGCCTGGATTAAAGCCCACAGGCCCCAGAAGAAATGGGAGGCCTAAAGAAAGGGAAAGAATGAATTTGAGTGCACAGTCGGGCAGAATGCTGCACTATGAACTTGTCACGCATTTGTCAGACAATTCACTTGAAAGATGGAAGAAAAGGTACACTTACAATGGAACACATTAAAAATCTATTTGAATTTGACAGCTTAGTTAGTGTCAGACTGGAACCGATAGATGGCTTAAAGGGTAACAAAGCACTAAAACCACTTATTTTAATGATAACTGATACATTTGGGTTTTTCTAAATTTGACTCATTGATCCTGGTCCAAATCTTGACAAATTACTGCAGTCGGCGCAAAAAAGCATAAACTTAAAAAATCTGGCTCAAGTGTCTAGTGGTAAAACGTTAGGTACTGCATGTTCAATCTGTGATTGGCCAGAAAGCTTTCCTAACATATTCGGTGATTAAATAAATCGGTACAGCTACGCCCAGAAGTTTTGGAGTGAGGGCGGGCTACGCCCCAGCTATAAAAGTGAATCTCAGCGGTTGATCTGCGTGCTGAGGACTTGGAGGACATAGGAGAGAGTGAGCGAGCGAACAAGCAATATATATAGCTAGCTTACAGTTTCGCTTTTTTGAATATTCTAGTAAGTTATAGTAACCTATGTTTGGTAGTACCTTGTTTTTTGATAGTTAGTTTTTCAGTCTAGCTTAGCAAGTAGCTAGCTAGTTTATTTAAAAAATATATAGGCCTATATATAGTTTATTAAAAATAAATGGCATGGGTAACCATTTGTACAGCGTGTGATTTGTCGTTTACTGGCCACATCATTATAAGCCCAAACGAGGCTATGCGTGCCGCATTCTCCACCATTGCTTCTGCCTTAGCGGAAAGCTTCTTGGGGCTCGCTTGGGCGTGGGTTGATACCTGGAGCTCAGCCCCTATTATTTCCTTATCACGCACAGGTTGAGGCATTTTTCGAATTTCAAAAGGGGGCGGGGTCTAGCTAAACCAGCATGTTTTGTTACCCTTTAAAGATTATCACAGTGTGAGGGACTAGGGGGCAGTTAAGGGTGTATCACATTTCAACTTTTTAAAATGAAAAACGTTCCTCTTCCATCCGTGTGCATTTTAAGCCCCACTGCTATACGCGTTTTGTAAAGACACCAGTGTAACGCATGCAGTTTAAAATCATCCGCACTAATCTGTTATCTCCCTCCCAGTTAATAATTGAACTGGCCGAGACGTTTGTGTTCGGCATCAACAAAGCTATTGTCACATTCAATTAAGATATTTACAATGGCATTTTCCGTGTGGTGCACCATTGTTTCTTTCAAGGTCCAATCACAGAAGCACTGAAGATTAAAGTGCTTTTTTCAAAGTATTTTGCTGCTTTTTTTCCAAGGCAAAAGACCATAGGATGTTTTCTGAGGGGGCTGTTGGAAGAAGGTCTTCATTTGCATGTAAAATAAGGTTTTACACAATGGACTACAATGCCTCGACCATTCATTACAGGGAAACGCAGCAGACCATTTATAATTAAATAAAATTATATACACACCACTTTAGATTAATTAGTTTCTTGTGGAAAAGATTATCACTGCATCTTTCTAGAACCCATTCTCCAATAAAACGACCAAATAACAAGGGAGAAAGGCAGGCAGTACATTCTAAGAACATCAAAGAGCAGACCCACAGGCCCAGCCTTTGAGTCGTCCTCGTTTACAACTTCAAAGAAATGGCCGATTTTAACGGGAACGTAACTAAACACTCAAAGCCATAGGGCGACCGTTTCTCCTCTTTTGCCAGCCATAAAAATAGAAAACATGCTGGATTCTAGTATCACATGCGTGCACGCGCACACACATATATAGAAATAAACCACAGCATTCAGAATTCATAGGCAGTGGCCAAACCAAGCACAGCCTCACAAATTATGTCTGTACATGTAGTAGTATGTACAGGTTCCAAAATCAACACCAGTCTGCCAAGCACCAAATGGGGAAAATATTATCTGTACAGAGGAAAACAGGCAGGTCAACCCACCAGTCTAGCGTGTAAGAAAATAAAAAAATGGAACCCACATTTTTATTTTTAGGTACAAATCACCATCATTTTAGGTTAACTAAATCGCCAAGAAACGCAATCACTTGGTCCTATAGAGTATAGACACCGTACCTTGTTCATCATGTCCATTCTGTGCGAACAGCCAACTTTCTGACTAAACTATATTATAGCAGAAATGCTGAAGAACACTTCTCGTTTTGTTAGCAGCAAACATGCCAGATAAAGATTTAGATTTAGCTCGCGCATTCCAATGTGTAGAGATTTTCCTGGCATTGAACCGTTACAAATTATGTAGCGTTACTGATGGATACTGTTAAAATGTTAGGAACGTTTTGGATCCTCTCTGAAACTAAAATTGTATCTTGAATCGGTTGCGTCTGATTTAGTTTAAAATGTCTGTATGAACCATGTGCAAAAATGCATTTTGTTTTAGCAATGTTATACAAGACAGATCTTTTCTTTTTCTTCTTCCCCCATCTACATGCCACCTTGGCAGGCAAGCCAAAAAGTTCACTTTGGAGCTTGTAATGGGGATGTACCAAAACGTGTCCATATGAGCATTGTGTAAGCATTCTATGCAGAGAAAAATGGGGAAGTGCCTTTTTTGTTCATGCACCATCACAGGTCAAACAGGGACATTCCAACACCCTGGGGTGAGGACACAAGCAAACTCAAACACCCTGGGCCTGAGAACACAGAAACACGCAAATACCCTGCGTCTGAGAACACAGAAACACGCGAATACCCTGCGCCTGAGTACACAAGCACACTCCAACACCCTGGGCCTGAGTAAAAGGCACACTAACACCCTGGGCCTGAGTACACTGGTATATTCCAACAGCCTGAGCCTGAGAACACAGGAACACGCCAATACCCTGGGCCTGAGAACACAGAAACACGCGACTACCCTGCGCCTGAGTACACAGGAACACGCCAATACCCTGGGCCTGAGAACACAGGAACACGCGACTACCCTGGGGCTGAGTACACAGGCACACACCAATACCCTGGGCCTGAGTACACAGGAATATGCTAATACCATGAGTCTGAGGACACAGGCACATGACCGGATGGTATGTCCCTACACCCACCCGGATACTCACCAGGGCAAAGCGGTTGACCTGCACATACAGCACCTCCACCTCTGTGTGGGAGACCTCTGTGCTCTGGTCTTTGTACTCTTTGAGGGCCTCCAGGTAGGCCCTCAACCACATAAGCTGGAGTTCTCGTCCCGGATACTGACTGTAGTCCACTTCATTCACACCTGTCAAAGACAAGTAGCTTCTCATTAAAAATGACCAGATTTGCAACGTACCTTCCCCCAGCCATTAGGTTAAAAGGAGGTACATAAATCAGAAAAATTCAGAAACTGCATTAGGGGACTGTTCTAATGTTTCTCTTTAAAGATGAGGGTAAATCAACAATGCAGCATGCTGCCTTCAGTAGCTATATAAAAATAACTTTGAAGACTCCAAAGACAGGCATGCTCAGTGCATGATTGGGACACAGCTGGGAATATACAATAAATACTATGGGGTGAACAGGTGCCTGAACGGTCACACGAGTCTGGTCAGAGGAATGACAACTCACCTGCAAACTCATTGAAGTGATTCCCAATGTCATAGGCTTGATAATTGTAGCCAGCATATTCATAGTCAATGAACTTCACATTACCTACACGGGGCAAACAAATTCATATTCAATTAGTACAAGGCAAAGGTTTATATACATAAAACCCCAGACATTATTCTTCATATGTTTAAGCTGTACTGCATTTATACCCTGACCGAGACCCTACATGGTGTTTAGACTATTCCCCCCCACTAAGAGTATTCATGGTGTTTGGATCAGGGTAAGAGTTTGTATTTTGGAAAGGGAGCTGTGGGAGAGAACATCCCAAAGATCGAGTAGAACAGAGGACACAGACATCCACACACAGGCACTATGTTACACAACAGCATGCTTGGTTAAGTAGGAGTGGCATCCTCAAAAAAAAAAAATATATATTATAATTTTTTTGTGAAAGACAAACAAAGCTATGCCTGTTCTATTCAGGTCCTGAACCAACTGAATAGAACAGTCATGCAAAGCAATGAGGACATATAAAATTGTCTCAAAATGACTGACGCTTGACTTATGTCATAAAAAGGAAATTTGGGAAATTTAGCTTTACTCGGAGTGCACTTAATTTAGTGACGCATTCTCCTCTGTTGGACGGAATGCAAAAGGGTACAGCATTTCACAAATGCATTCAAATGACCGTTATCTATGCACCCTCCAGATAAGCATGTCAGTCAATGGGCAGAAGGTTCAGATTCTGCTCATTGGCTGCCTTCTGCATCAATTTGAATATTTTAGGCTGAAGCTACACTGAGCGGCAAGATGAAGCATGCAGAGTTAACAAAAGAGAGAAGATTGCCCTCTTGTGGATGGAATGGGGTTCTGCATTTGTCCGTTAGCTACCATACACACGCGAATCAAAGAAAGTGCAAAATACAAACCCTTACCCCAGAACACAGAATTAAATCTTTTAATATTCCCACTTGGCCTCATTTGAAATATTTCCTCTGACTATTCTGAAGTTGACGTAAATAAAATAGTGTGTGCATGTGTGAAAGTGGTCTACCCTTTCCACACTACTCTAAGCCTGACTGTGTGCTTTTTCTATGCTGTATTGTGTGCTGCTCCATATTTAATATTTTACATTGTGCCTGATCAATAGTATACAGGGTGTTTAGTCTGCAGAAAGACATGTGAGGTGGTTACCAGGCCGGGAGCGATCCTAGCGGAACACAACAGAACACCTCCAGTCAGTGGCTATAGCCCTGCGCAGCAGATGAAGAAATCTGGGGCAAACTCACATCTGTCACAGAACACACACCGCTTCACTGAAGAGACGCAGCCCTCCCCCCGTGGGCCTCACACTTCCTGTGCCGGCACACTCCCCCACCAAAACTGCATTCTCATTGGGCCATAGGACTCACTGACCAATCATCTCACTTTACTGCTTACATGCAAATGGTATGAAAGGTGGCCTGTGTGCGCCTCTCCACTGATAGATTTAGCCTTTAAGCCTCTCAGATTTGTATAGCATTTGACTATGTGTCACCTGACTAAGAGAGGGAGCACAAAACAAAGATTAAAGGCTATAAGCCAGCAAAACCTTCCCTGAAGTCTCACAACACTGCCTGCTGTTATTGTGCAGGACGTGCCCCGTTCTAGTGCAGTACAGAACAGGGGAGTGGCAGGTTTTTACTGGAGCACTGAACAACTGGGCGTGGCCGCTCAGAGCCGTCTCACCCTCTCCAGCAGGCGGCGCTGTTGCTCCTAAGGAGAGAAAATCTAGAGAAGGAGCTGTGAGAGCACAAGGAGCCCTTGCCCCTTCAGCAAGGGCAACTCTGCGCTACCAACTCTCCCACCCCCCTCCCAACACACCCCCTTCTAAGCTTCAGCATAACCATTTCATTCAAATGATAGCTGGTTAATTCCACAGAATGCCACAAGGCCAGCTTGAATCATTCAGCCATTAATAAGTAAATATTAATTAATTCACATAATTTAAAATTTTAAAAATTAAATTATCAAAAAAAAAAAAACAGTTACACAAAAGTGCAGAAGAAAGGATGCAGGACCATGACACATTAGACCCCTCGCTAGAGGGAAATAAGAGCACGCTTTTATGGTCACGCCTGAGGTGAGCTGAGCCACAGCCATCATTGGCCATCGCGTTCCTCAGCTTCAGTTGGACTAACAGGAACTTCTCACCTCACCAGTCACATTAGGACTCACACCAAAGTCTCACTCTGCCCCTGTACAGAGTGCCTCTTAAGGTGAGGGGGGGCAGCAGTGTGGAAGCAGTTTGGGGCATTTTGGGCCCCCCTCCCCCTGCCTTGATCTAGAGCAAACACCTATAGGGCAGTGAGGTCATCACCCAAGGACTGTGAGGTGAGAAGCTGCAACATGTTGCAATAAAATCTTACCAGAGGGGGACAACGCCCTAGCACAGTGCGTGCTGACCAATGAGCTGGCTGGCCTCCCTGCAATACCTCGTTTCCAACACAGAGCTGGAACCAGACTGGCTAGCTTGGTTCATGTTCTGGGTGTTTTTTCATGACTTGTTCTTTTTTTGCTTCTTTTTATGGCATGCATCAGCTCAACCTTGTACAAGCTGTGGGTGCCTGTAAGAGTCTGCAAGCTGTGTCACAAGCAACTAAAAGAGGGAAATCAAGCACGCCGCCATCACTAATGAATAGTGGCAGACAGAAATGGTCAGAAGTTTTTTGGAGAAAACCCTCAGCTTTGGGACTGCGTATGAAATCCAGGTATTGCGATCAGTGACGGTGACAGCACCCAATGTGACATCGCGCGTTACAGCTCAGGTTGTGGGTAATTAAATGGGAAAGATAATCAGGCTTGTTCTCCAGTCTGATTCCAGCTCTGCAGTGAGAAAAGAGGTTCAGCTGCAGTGTTGGCGACCTGCCGGACAGAAGCATCGCGGGTCTGCTGTGGTCACTCACCTGCGCTCTGGTTGTAGATGATGTTCTTACACAGCAGGTCATTGTGGCACAGCACCACGGGGGAACCCAGCACAGATAGATTCTGCTGCATCCATAGCATCTCATCCCTCAGGCACTCTGCACTCGGAACCTCCTGGGAGAACCTGGGCTCAGAAAAAACACACCAAACTGCACTTACAAGAAAGCCCCGCTGTGCTCACATTCCCAAGCCACAGGCTCCAGAGAACACACGCATTGCCCCGGGTTACAGGTTATGCAACAGCACATGAGCACGCCCACACATGCACGCCTTTCGTAGTATGTAAGATGACACGGGCCTTACCTCAGGTTCTGGCCAGAGTCCTGGAAGTGAGTGGGCACTAGGGAGAAGAACTTCCCCATCTTCAGCCACAGGTCAGGCTTAGGCACCCAGCCATTGTGCGCATGGATTGCATGGTACTTGGCCAGCTGCCTTGCAATTTGCCTACAAGTCATGGAAACACAAACATCAATGAACAAGAATAAAAAACAATGGGCGTTTCGTGAAGACAAGACTGCTCTAGATTCCTCTCAAACAGCCAGTATTTTGCCACCAATGACAAATTCACCCATAGAACCTGTGGAAAATTAGGAAATGGCACAACCTTAATTTATCCGAGACCCTGAAACTGGCATAACAAAGGGTTTTGCTAGCAAAACACTGGTTTCGTGGGAGGTATCAAACCACACCCCAGCAATTATCTCTCTCACACACACACACGCACATTAAGCTAGCTATATATACTAATCAAAAGAAGTTAAGGGTCAAAAATATTTGTGCATATAAATATAGGCTAACGAGCTAAAATGGTGACAACTAATGACAAAATAATTATTTGATGGCTCAAGAACAGAAAACACAAAAAACTTTTGACTAGACACTAGTTTAATACCCTGATGAAAAAAAGTCATGCACGCCCCAAAATGATGTTCACACAAGTCGCAGAAGCTTCAGTAACTGGTGTAGCCACCGTTATTGCTCAAATTTGCATGCATGGAATGACACTCATGCAGAACACGTGCAAGAGGTGTCACAATGGGTGTTTCGAGGTAGTTTGTCAGTTTAGTCTGACTAAGTTCGTGCTACAAATCCATGAAAAGGAAATCTGGGTTAACATAAAGTTTCTAAAGATAAGTGCAATGAATGCATGTCCCATAATAACGTGATGTCTATAGTCCAAATGACAAGCCAAAGGGGGATATTCTAACCCTATCTGGGTTAAAAACATACTTACAAAATCACAAAATGTCCTTTGACCATTAAATTCTTTTGAGTAGTATATATCACTTGCTTGCTCTCTACCATCTCCTCTCCGTCCATGCAGATCAACCACTGAACTATATAGAAAATCAACTGCTGAGATTCGCTATTATAGCTGGGGCGTAGCCCGCCCTCGCTCCAAAACTTCAGAGCGTAGCCATATAGGTTTCAATTTGGTCACCGGGAGGAACACATCAGCTGGATGAAGTTTCTGGTCAATGACAAACTGGACGTGCAGTTCCTAACATTTTAACACTAGACACACTTTTGAGCCAGATCCTTTGGGTTTATGCTGTTTTGCACTGACTGCAGTAACATGTCAAGATTTGGACCAGGATCAATCAGTAACACTTAGAAAAAACCCATACGTATCAGTCCTCATCTAAAATAAGTGGCTTTTGTGCTCGGTTACCCCTTAAATAGAAAGTCCAGCTCAATTCCCACAATAAATAATGGTGTGGTACGTTACATATTCCGACAGACACATATCTACTCAAAGCAGAAAGCTCAATTGAACTACAGAGGCCCAGTCGAATAACATGAACAGCCAGCGCATGTAAACCCCTTTGACGTCAGTTACATACATTTATATGTCAGTAGATAGGAGAAATAAAAAAGGAAAAAAACATTAAATACAGCAAAAACTAAAAAGGTGGAATTTTCTAGAAAAAAAGAGGCACCACACTCATGACTTAATACTGCAAAATTGGATCATGAGGGAGAGGCCCTACTCTAAAAACCATACTTCTATTGTGCCAATAAACTTGGCCAGGCAGCACAGCACACTCCCATTTTACACTACTGGTAAAGGAAAGCTGAATCAAGAGCATGCATTTGCATGTACCTGAAGATGGAGGCGCCGCGGATGTGCTCGGGTTCGAGGGCGGTACCCTGCAGGAACTCGTAACAGAGGCCATTGTTGAAGGTGCAGTAGAGGCGAGGGGCGCAGCGGTGCGCCTGCAGGACGCGGAAGCTCTTCACCTCATCCTCTCGGTCCAGAAAAAGCTCCGTCTTGTGGCCGTAGACACGCACCAGGATCACCTTCTGCATGACGCTGCCCAAGTAGCAGCCAATCAGCTTGTTGGTGATGCCGTCGGTGAAGCACTACACGAAGATAAAGGGAGCTGAATGATTAAATGGATCAAAATGGCCTGGTTACCTGGGTGCCCACTGCCCCAGTCGATTTCTCTGAAATATGACCCCCACCCAGGAAGGGTTGTGCATTCAAACATGATCACATTACTGCTTTAGTTTTGAGTTACACTGGGTCCTCCCTCACACACACAATACAGAGGGAAGTGATTTCAGACACCGAAGCTCTGCTCACCACTTCACCACATTCTTTATGTCGGGTGTGTACCAGCCAAAGTTTTGATTAGAGTCCAGATATGGTCAAACACAGAACAGTCATTTTCAAGGGGTTTACCCTGCCTTGTGATTGCTGACCACTAACATTCCACCTCTAGTAGTGTGTACTACCAGTATTATGGGACAGAGTGGAGCTGGAGGATCGCCCGGAATTTTATTTTGCTGGACCTGCAATGTGAAGCATGTGCTGAGTTTACATTTCCCTGATCACTGATGAATAATTGCGCTCCCGTAGCTTGTGCTCCCGTTGCTCTGGCAGGACGAGAGCCCACAACGCCCTTCGCGTCCCACCTAATACCTTAACTCATGTGACATTGTTGAGTTGCGCAACATATCATCACGTGACCAAGCTGTATGGTGTTTATCGTATTGATCCGCACATAAATAGCAATTCAGCCCCTTTCATTAGGGCCAAAATTATGTGAGAAGTGGTTACTGTGTTATTTCCCTCAATCTTTCTGCATTTAAAATTTCTTACATTTTTGTAAACTACTAAGAGGGAACTGAAAGTTTTACAGCAGGACACAGAAGCCACATTTGCAGGCAGGAAGATCCCAAATACACAAGACAAATAAATTACAGCCAACCACACCCATTTTTAAGCTCAAATAACTACTTACTGTACTGCAGAACACCTAAAGAACAATAAGCCACAAACAGAATGCCATACCTATTCTTAACTTTAAACTACAAGCCTACATGTACATTAGTGGTTAGCCATATCCTGTAGGACAATATGCCCATGCATAGTAGGTGAAAAAACTAATATGTACAGATCGACAGTAGACACTCCTCTAGAGAAGAAAAACACCACATAGAACCAAAATGATCAATACTACCACTAAGTGATCAGAGCACAGGAGAAACCATAGTTCCCCAAATGGCATCTGGACCCACTGGCCAAAAGGGGAAGCTACAGGCACACTCATCATTATTCAGCACTTGGTGTGCTATGTCAGGTTCAGCCAGCTACAGCTGCCATCACATGCTTGCACGCAACACAAAATTGAGGTTTACAAAAAATTTGGATGTTCTGTGACTGCAGTCTCAGACAGTTTTTGTGTGGAATTAATGATATTTTAGAAACATAAAGAAGTTTCTGACAACCTGCCGCCTTACCATAATGGGTATCAGGGCATTCAGGGGTTTGAGGGCAAAAGCAAGAAAAGTACACTTAATGCAACTTCAAGAAGTTTGTACAGAAAAGTTACGCCTTCAGAGGTTGTATGTGTACATTACCCGATTATTTCCCCCCCAAAATTACGCTTAATCATATTTTCAGTTTCAACCTATGTAACTTGTACAAGGAAATTGTGTCAAAACTAAATGGGTCCTTGGGTGTGTAGCGTTTGCGCTGCTTGAAAAATGATGAGAATTACTGGTGCAACAGAAAAATATTTATGTTTATAATTGTGAATGCTATAAATTAATCTGCTCATATGTACAACCTCTGGAAACATAACATTGCAGTGCAAGCTCCTTTGGAATGGAAGTGTATTTTCTTTCTTTCTTTAGACCACAAACCCCGGAACGCCCTGATACCAAAAAAAAAAAAAAAGCTGGCATGTTGTCAGAAACTTCTGTAAAAATTTAAAATGTTAAATTAATTTCTGGAATTAATCCTGAAATGAGTCACGTCTAAATCACATTTTATCTGTTGAGGCAAATATAAAAAAGGTTTGCCATCTGACCATTTCAGACATGATAAATGGCACGCTTGCATAAAAAGGAGGAGTGCTAGTTTTACAAATGGAGTACAGTACAGTTTAAGTTGGATAAGAGATCATTCATTTCGAGGAAGTTATTTATTTAACTCGCTATGCGTTGGTCTGTATAGAATGGATATATAAATTTGTAATCTAAATGTTGGTAATCTCGCGGCCAGCAATACTCAACGTTTGCTAGCTAGAATGCATACTCACAATCCGAGGCAAAGATAGTGAAGGTTTTTTATTGATATTGGCTCAATTCTGAGTGGATTGCTTGCTCTTGGATAGCTTGGTACAGCAGGCGCAGATCACTTAATGTACATCCATGACAAATATACAGCCTAACAATTTATCTAGCAAATTATCTACATCGCACCAAACTACGCACAAAAAACATTAACGACGAGGAAAGTCAGCTAGCTAACTACTTAGCTAACGTTATAACGTCAAGTCAGTCAGAACAGCCGGAATTTGTACAATGAACAAATGTTTTGGCCGAGAAACTAGCTTCAATTAGGTTACATAACTTTGACATTCTCATTCTAACTAATTGACTAACAATAGGTGACGTTACTGACTTCGTTAGTACAACGTAATATGGTAGCTAGCACTAACGTTATAACGTTAGCTTGCTACTTTAAATTAGCTCATCAGCTAGTCGCGATCTAATTTTATTAGTATAACTTCCGTGCTACTTAATAGCTAATCACCATAATCAGTAATGTTAGTGGCTAAGTTAATTCTAAGAGTTTGATTGATAGTTACAGACGGAAATGTTAACCTAATACCCACTGGGACATCACGGAAACGACAGCGACAGGTTGCTATGCACGGTATATATGGTTACTCAGGTTAGACGAGTGGCGGTGGAGGCCTTTCCGTTTCCACCGTCCTAGCACGTTAGCTACAGCGTTGTCCGATTTTGCCAGCCAACTAGCTAACGATAGCTATATCAGTCAGTTTATAGCATGCTAACCAGTTACCTAGCTAGTTTTCTAGGTGACGCAGTCTTCAAACACAAACGAGCACATGACCTCAGTCGCCAGCAATCGACAGACTGTGCGGTTAATGTGCGGTTAATGTGCGGCTGCATAAGTGATATTCGAACAAAACTATATAGTCGACGTTAGCTTGAGAGAAATACCTTCATTTTGACCTCTGACGGTTTCCATTGGGGTCTCAGTTCTTTCATCAGTTTCAATGCACCCGATCTGAAATCGTTCTCGTCTACAGTGACATTAAATTTGGGCACAACAGGAGCTCCTTCTGGTACGTGGATGTAGTTATCCATGTCAATAAACTAAAAGTATTGCGTTTTCTAGTAACCACTTAAAGGCGTTTCAATGAATCGTTTCCCGCTTATGCGCTAGACTGGAGCTTGCAACGTCTTGCCGGTCAGCCAACTACGTCTCTCAGAAAATTCCACCCCTGTATAAAATTCGCACGCGTTGCATTCTGGTACGCAATGACTCACTGCATCAGGCGAGGCGGTGCTTCGTTCGTCACTGAACTAAGGTGCATTATTTATCGATATATTTTCTGTACCTTCGACTTTGATAACGATTTGCTTTTATGACTAATTCGTTATGAGTACTTTTCCATTATAATCTATCCTTAACTACTGTGTCACGGCCAA
The DNA here is from genome assembly GCA_022702515.1 of Ilyophis sp. 1 JC-2022. Lineage (NCBI taxonomy): Eukaryota > Metazoa > Chordata > Actinopteri > Anguilliformes > Synaphobranchidae > Ilyophis > Ilyophis sp. 1 JC-2022. The sequence continues at coordinate 94,258,661 of CM040404.1, read as the reverse complement.
CTTATCATAAAATAACTGAAATGTGGCTGTGTCTATATTAACACGCAACCATTAGCTACCATTAATTGGCCAATGTTCAATGTTACAATATGGACATGATAACTGTAATCAACTGTACATGTTTTACAATAGTTTTTTTTTTTTTTTGCATTAAAATGTATTTATATTAGATATTACATTTTTATACAAAACTGGACAACATCAAAAAGGTTATTCCAAAGCCGCATTAACCCATTATAATTTTCCACTTCAAAAAAATTACTGGTCACCTCTTTCCATAAACACAGTATTTAAAAAATAAAATAAAAACTAACCGTCTATATTGTTTATCCCTGGAGAGTGAAGTCAGAAAAGCCATACACAACGTGGGCTTTTTCCACTATTCCCCCATTAATAATAAGCAAAAATGTGGCAACATAGGTACATTCCTAGATATTCCTGATATTCCTGATTTTCTTCCTTCAGGCAGCCAGGCCTTAGACATTTAAGGAGTTGGAGAAATATCTCTCCAATAACACTTTACAGAAGGCATTGGTGTACTTCAGCCAATTAAAAAATCTGTTCAAATTTAAGTTGGAAGACACATTTTGTTTTTACAGTCGCTTTCATACCCAGTTGGAATTTGTTATTTCAAGCTACTTTTTGTTGATTTTAAATGTACTTCTGTTAAAAACACTGCAATCAGGGTCCATCATTTTCTACAAATTCTCACTTACCTGACATGGCTATGAAACAGCCACCCTGGCATTCAAGATTAAAGTCCAAACCTTGTGCCTCATCACCCCACCAAGTGGTTTTTTTTTTGGTTTTTTTGGACATGTCACCAAAACCATCAGTCTCCTACCTTTTCATGTTTGGTTTTACATGGTCTGCTGATTTTTTTTGTCTTTCCATATCATTCATATACTACATTATGGATTAGTATATTCATATAGACTATATTTTAATTGCATTAGGAATGTACATTCCCAATAGTGTGAGATATTATGTATGGGCTCAATGCTGCCACCCAGTCAGACTTCCTTTATGACATCTTTAGGGGCAACTCTGGAATGCTTCAAATGAAAACCATTGATAAAGTATACGTGAACCTTGAGTTGAATAACCATGTAAGAGAACAAGCCCTTGGATCCACAATCCAAAGATGTTCACTCAGGTGGAGGAGCACAGCTCATACGCTTTAACAATCTTTGCTCAACTGCCATCATCCCATTGTTACACTAGAGGGCAGGAAGGCTACACCTTACACCACAGAACGTAGCATTGCACTCAAGAATAGAAAAACTTGATTTGAGGGGTAATTTACTGTTACCATCAACCATGCTCGAATACACCTGACGGTGTGTCTCAGACTAGATAATGAGATTGAAGAAATAATAATTCAAGAAATTAAGTACTCATCGCAGATAAAACGGGTACAGTATCTCCAGGATCCATCAAAATGTGGGTTGTAACTGTATTGAGGTTAATGATTGCACAGTGACAACTAAGTAACCACCAGGTTTACTTTGGAATGTAACAGGTCTGACAGTAATCATATACTGAATGAGCTCACCTCAATTACATCTCACAGGGAGTGGGCCTAAGTTAGGCCCTACTACTCACTGTGGTTATTACTCAAGGCTTGAAACCAGGAAGGTGCAGGTTCTATTCGCTAGAATTAGTACCACACGCACACACACACACACTCTTGAAAGATAATATCTTAACAAAACATTGTGCAATTATTAGTTAAAAAATTTAATCAAACATTTTCTGATGAAAATTTACATTGAAGTGTTTTATGTATGAAATAAATATAATAAATTTCCTTTTTTGGACTAATTAAAAATATATATATTTCTGTACTTGCTAAGGGCCAGGAAACACCCTTGTCCCAGACAAAAATTCAGAATTTCAAACAATTAAAAAATGTGTTAAAAGACTTCAAAACCTAAAACTAATGATTTTCAGGATGCGGAAACCAGAAACCAGATGCAGACCCACAGGTAAAGTAAACAAGAGCTTTAATGGGTGGTCAGACAGGTTCAGCAAGTTCGGCAACAGGCGAGGGAGTGATGCAGGGCAGGCGAGCCGTAGTAGTGGGACAGGCAGAGTTCGGCAACAGGCAGTGGAGTGGCGTAGGGCAGGCGAGACGTAGTAGCGGGATGGGCAGAGTTCAGAGCCGGGAGATCAATCCTGAAGGAGGGGCGAAGAAGCAGGCAGGGACTGGAGCAGGGCAACGGGGGCTGAGGGAGCAGAAGCAGGGCGGAGGAACAGGCAGGTAAAGAACAGGGCGGGGAACAGGCAGGTAAAGAACAGGACGGAGAAACAGGCAGGCAGGTCAGAAACAGGGCGGACAAGGAACTAGGAAAAAGGCACTGGAAAAAATGCTGGAGAGCTAGGACAAGCACAAAGGAAGGCGCGTAAACAATCTGGCCCAGAAAAGGGGAAAACGTACAACTAAAATACACAGGGCTGATGAGACACAATGAGGAACAGGTGTGCGGGAGTCACATTAGAAAACGAGGAACAGGTGTGGACAAAGAGAACAACAACAAAACTGATAATCACGGAAAACACAGAATGGAATAAATGAAAAAACACATAAACCTACACACGAGACACGGGACGTGACAGTTCCTCCAGTACAGGATGAATGCGGCGTAGGGGAGGTGGGAGGTGTAACTGGACAACAGAGGGGCTAATAACACAAAGGATGGGAAAGGGACCAAGAAAACCCAGGGGCTAGTTTCCGTCAGGTAGTGCAAGGGGAATGTACCGGGATCAGAGTCAAACCTTTTGGCCGACCGTGTAACGGGGACAGGGCGTTGACAGCAGTCCGCCTGGCTCTTCATCCCGGAGACGTTCGCAGCAGGGTGGCCCATGTCCTCCTCCAGGTTCTCCGTGCCTGGGCCGAGGGCACCTCAACCTCTCTCTCCTCCTCGGAGAATAACAGGTGTTGATACCCCAGACAACACTGGAACGGAGAAACCCCAGTGGAGAACACGGGAAGGGAGTTGTGGGCGTATTCAATCCAAGGCAGAAAACGGGACCAGGTAGTGGGAGTCTGTTTGGCCAGGCAGTGAAGACCCTTCCCCAGCTCCTGGTTGAGTGTCTCCATCTGCGCCAAAGTATGGGTAATGCCAGGGTGACAGGCGAGGGGGGAAGCGTGAGCCCAGGTTAGGACTTGGGACCGGGTGGTCTCAGGAACCTAGAGACGGTTGGGTGGAGTGTTATCAGGACGCCTCTTCCACGGTCCTCACGACATCCAGAACAGCGGTAGCCATCAGGCAGCTGGGAGGGAGGACCGGTCTGGGGCACTCCTACTTCTCGGGGCCTGCATGCAGATGGGACGGGGCATCAGGCTTCACATTTTTCAATCCTGGGCGATACAAATAAGAGAGGGCGAACCGCGAGAAAAACAGGGACCACTTGGTTTGACTGGGGTTCAGGCGGCGTGCAGAATGGAGGTACTCAAAGTTCCTGTGATCCATCCAAATCAGGAAGGGTATAGCAGCTCCCTCCAGGCAATGTCGCCATTCTTCTAAGGCCAGCTTCACCGCCAGCAGCTTGTGGTCACCGGTACTGTAATTCCATTCAGAGGAGGAGAGACGGTCAGAGAAGAATGAACAGGGGTGTACCTTATTGTCTGGGGCTCGCTGGGACAGCACAGCTCCCACTCCGGTGTCCGATGCATCGACCTCCACAATAAACTGCTGAGTAGCATCTGGCAGGGACAGGACATGAACAGAGGTGAAGCTTGAGTGAAGCTTGAGTGCATAAAAGGCGGTTTGAGCGTCAGTGTTCCACCGAAAAGGGGTCTTAGCGGATGTCAGGGCAGTAAGCGGGGCGGCTACCATGCTGTAGCTCCTGATGAACCTCCGATAGAAATTGGCAAATCCCAGAAAATGCTGTAGCTGCTTTCTATTAAAAAATTCTGGCCACTCCCGGACAGCTCGCACCTTGTGTGGGTCCATCTCCAGGTGCCCCCTGGACACGATGAACCCCAGGAACTGGACAACAAATTGGTGGAACCCTTCTCCACCTTAACAAAGAGCTGATTCTCCAGGAGCCGCTGGATCACCTGCCGCGTGTGCTGTACGTGTTCCTCCAAGGTCTTGGAGAATACTAGTATGTCGTCAAGGTATACGTAGAAGAAGCTTAAAAGACCACTGGGGCGTTAGTAAGCTCGAAAGGTATGACCAAATATTCGTAGTGCCCCGTGTCTGTGTTGAAGGCAGTCTTCCACTCATCCCCTCTCCATATCTGGAACAGGTGATAGGCATTCTGAAGATCCAACTTGGTGAAATATTGACTTTTTTGCAGGTTGGAGAAAGCAAAAGTGATGAGGGGTAGCGGGTAGCGATTCCTGACAGTGATGGCATTAAGACCACGGTTATCAATACACGGTCTCAGGGCCCCGTCCTTCTTCTTCACCAAGAAGAACCCGGCCCCGGCCAGGGATGACAAGGGGCGAATGATGCCTGAGGCCAGAACAATCTGGCCCAGAAAAGGGGAAAACGTACAACTAAAATACACAGGGCTGATGAGACAAAATGAGGGACAGGTGTGCGAGAGTCACATTAGAAAACGAGGAACAGGTGCTAATGACAACAATAACAAAACTGATAATCACGGAAGTGGGGACAATGGAAAGCATGGAATGGAATAAACTAAAAAACACATAAACCTACACACGAGAGACACAGGACGTTTCCTTCTGATAACATAGGTTTAGGGCAGGGGTGGCCAATTCCAGGCCTCGCGGGCCGGTGTGTATGCAGGTTTTTGCTGCCGCCAGTTAACAATTATTTAATTAGCCCAATCGTTTACACGATCTGATATTTTAATCTACATATCCGCGATATGAAAAGCAGCTGATGAATGTTCTTGTGCCGGTATGCGTCAATGCGTGTATTGTAGCATTTTATCGTTCTGTAATTTACAAGTGAATCGGTGATTGTGTGTATGACTAATTAGCTGATTGAACCGTGGTAACTGGTGGCAGTAAAAACCTGCATACACACCGGCCCGCGAGGCCTGGAATTGGCCACCCCTGGTTTAGGGTTATAATCCTCTTTGTTTTAAAATATAATTTTATGAAAATGTTGGCCCTTGAAAGCTGTGTCCCTGATTATAAAATAAAAAGGGTTAGCCATATCCTAAGCACCCCATCTCACTCTGTAGTTTCACGTAAGTCACAAAAGGTACTTTTGTATATTTTGAATTTTTTAAAATATATAAATAATATTACAATCAGCAGTGTCTCAAACATAAAAGGTCAACTCCATCTCCCTTCTAAATCAAAACAAAATAAGAATTATGGTTTTAAAATGTGTATTTTCACAAAAAATCACTAGGGATATGCCGTGAAATTAGAAAATATAACATTTTGTCAACTCCATAAGACGGAAACTCTATTATTTTATCTGATGGAGGTAAATTATCTTTAGCAATCATTAGTAGCCTAATTGAATATTGAAAAATCTTTAATCTTAATCTTTCATTTCAATAAATCAATAATTTCTATATATCCCATGTAAAGAATATAAAACCAAAATATTTAATATGAAATATTATGACTGAAATGTATGTTAATTGGTTCAATTACCTTCCAATTCCTTTAAAATGGGGGGACTATATGTATAAAAAGGGCTACAATTGCTACACGTTTCACCTGGATGTAAACATCCTCAAATTAAAGCTGACAGTCTGCTCTTTAATCTCTTATTAATTGTTTCATTTCAGATTCATTGTGCTGGAGTACAGCGCCAAAACAGCAAAAATTGTGTCACAAAATATCAGAAACACTCCTAAAAAATGGCTTTAACTTTGAAGCATCTAAACCACAATTACAAAAGCATATACGCAGGTGATTCCTATTCGTTTGAATGCTAATTAGCTATGGAGGTAGATTTCTATCAAAAATAACCAAGCACAAAAGTATAATCCACAATTGTATTTATCATCCACACACACACACCTCTCAATTTGTGTTTCGTAAAAATAATCCACAATCGTATTTACCATCCACACACACACACACACCTCTCAATTTGGGTTTCGTAAAAATAATCCACAATCGTATTTACCATCCACACACACACACCTCTCAATTTGTGTTTCGTAAAAATAATCCACAATCGTATTTACCATCCACACACACACACCTCTCAATTTGCGTTTCGTAACACTGGCGAATCTACATTTGCCGATCGAAGGACACGCTTGATGTGCTTGGATTTACGGACAGAATTTTGAGACAAATATTCCGCTGTTTTTCGCCATGTCGATTCATGCTCGCTTAACTTGAAATTCGTAAACTAAACTCCTTCTTCTTCTTCTCTAAGTTTTTTGGCGGATTACAAACCCTTTAAGGTGCATACCGCCACCTACTGTACAAGAGTATGTAACATCATGTCATTTCTACTTCATTCTTAAATTATATTCATTAATCTTGTGTCTCTTAGGAAAGTGTAAAGTGCCTTCCTGGTGCTTTCTACTCCCTCTCCTTCTGTTCCTAAAATTCCTATCAGATCCCAATCCCTTCCTGCCTCGCGGACTTTATCGTGTAGCCGTTCTCTTTCCTCCTCATATAAGGTGCAATGCAATATGATGTGTTCTACATTTTCTTTAACTCCACAGTTCCCACATTTATTACTGTCCCTTTTCCCCATTATAAACATTGTGCCATTTAATCCTGTGTGACCCACTCTAAGTCTTGTAATAATTATTTCCTCTCTTCTGTTCCTTTCCTTATGGCTCTTTGTAATGACCGACTTTTGTATTTTATAGAATCCCCTTCCTTTCTGGTCTTCATCCCACCTTTTCTGCCAAATCTCTATTCCTTTCCTCTTAATTATTGCTTTACCTTCTCCTTTTCCCAGTGGAACTGTAACCTCAATTTCCTTCTGTAATGCCATTTTCGCGAGTCTATCTGCACCCTCGTTCCCTTTCACCCCCACATGTGCTGGTACCCAACAAAACTGGATATCTATGCCACCTCTGTTAAGCCTTAGTAAGCTATGATTAAGTTCAATAACTAAATCATCTCTTACTGTTTTTGTTGACTGTATGCCTTCTAAGACTGCTAGTGAATCTGTACACATCACCACTCTATCCGGTCTGACTTCTTCCACCCACTGTAACCCAATAATAACTGCAATTATTTCTGCAGTAAATACTGATACTTGATTGGAGATTCTTTTGGAAATTTCTATTTTAAACTCCGGGACATAGATACCAATTCCCACCTCTCCCTGCTTGTTTTTAGACCCATCTGTAAATATTTCTAGATACCTATAAAAACTCTGTCCCAGGTAAGCACTAGTTTTAACACCCATTTCCTCTATTTGCCATCCTCTTTTCTTCTCCAGAATATTTAAATCTATCTTGACTTCTGGGAACAGCCAAGGGGGAATGCTGCTCATTGGGGTAGACCTGGCGAACTCTAATACCTCCATTTCGTATTCCCTTACCCTTTCTTCCCATGTCCATCCTAATCCATTGCCCTGGAACCTGGAATACTCCCAGCATTTTTGTAGAATCTTTACATTATTTCCTTCCTCACTTCCTTTAATCCTGACCCAGTATGCTAATGTAAGTTTTCTTCTTCTTAATTCCAGTGGCATCTCTCCTGCCTCTATTAGAACTGCGTTACTAGGGGTTGACTTAATAGCTCCAATACATATTCTTATTGCTCTATATTGCAGCCTATCCACTTCTCTCAATGATGTTTTTGCTGCTGCTCCATATACAATACTTCCATAGTCTATTGTTGACCTCATAATTGCCCTATATATGCCCATTAATGACTGTTTTTCTGCCCCCCAGTCACACCCAGCCACAGCTCGTAATAGATTAATGACCTTTTTGCATTTTGTTTTCAGGTGTGTGATATGAACTTTCCATGTACATTTACTGTCCAGCCATAGACCCAGATATTTAAATTATGTTACCCTCTCCATCGGTTGTCCATACAGAGTTAACTTCTCAGCATCTATCTTGCGCTTATTTGTGAATAACATGTAGCAAGTCTTGCTTGTAGATAATTTGAACCCCCACTCATATGACCACTTCTCCACTTTCTTTATTGCTTTCCTTATATTCTCAAATACATATGCCACATTCCTCCCCCTCATCCAAATAGCCCCGTCATCTGCATAAAGCGCCGAGTTTATACATCCATCTAACTCTGAGAATATGTCATTAATCATAATATTAAATAGTATAGGGCTAATTGCGCTCCCCTGTGGAATGCCATTCTCTATAACATAATCCTTAGACTTGTCTGCTCCAACCTTGACTCTAAATTTCCTGCCTGTTAAAAAGTCCATTATCCAATTATACATCCTCCCTCCAATACCCATTTTACTTAATTTAATAAGCAACCCTTCCCTCCACATAGAGTCATATGCCTTTTCAATGTCAAAATATACTATTGCCATCAACTCTTTCATTTTCAGTGTCTTTTCCACCTCATTACTTACTCCAACTAGAGCATCCATTGTGGATCGTCCTTTTCTAAATCCACTCTGATATTTGCTGAATATTCCTCTCTGTTCCAGTATATGTGAAAGCCTACGAACTATTATTTTCTCCATCCATTTGCAAGCATGAGATGTCAGTGCTATGGGTCTATAGTTACCAGGGCTAGTAGGATCCTTCCCTGGCTTGTTGAATGGTAATATTACTGCCCTTTTCCAACAGCTCGGTATGACTCCTTCCTTCCAGATTTTATTAAAAAGTCTCAGTACTACCTTCAAAGTTACCAATGGTAACTGCCGAAACATAGCATAGCATAACTGGTCATGTCCTGGGGCTGTATATCCAGTACCTTGCAAGGCTATTTTGAGTTCTGACATTGTGAAGTCCAAATCTAAAGTTGACATGTCACCCTCTCTCTTCTCCCTCACATTTTCATTCTCACTGAGTGCACGGGCTTTCTGCTGCCTATGTAACTCCTCAAGATGCTCACCACTATGAACTGCAGCAAATGCCCTGCCTAACACATCCGCCTTCTCTTTGTCTGACACTGCCAGCCTATCCCCATCCAACAATGCTGAGATTTTAACTGATGTCCTTTTCCCACTCATTTTCTTAAACATGGTCCAAACATCTCCTAACTCTACCCCTCTACCAATGGTGGAACAGAATTCTCTCCATGTCTTCTTTTTTGTGTATTTAATTATCCTACGAGCCACTGCCCTTTTCCTTTGATATTCTATAATATTTCCTTGTGTTAAATTATTCCTCAGAGTTTTGAGTGCCTTGTTTCGTTCTTTTACAGCTTTACTGCATTCCTCATTCCACCAAGGTACCACTTTCCTCTTACCCTGTGTTGTTCTTTTTGGTATACTCAATTTTGCAGCCTCTATTATATGTTCTGTAACTTGAGTTATGCATTCTTCTATGCTGCCTTCTAATGTTACCAATTGAGCTGACTTCTCACAACATAGCCTAAATTTCTCCCAATCAGCTTTACCAAAACACCATCTGGTAATTACACTCCCTTCTTGTAAACACACGTTTGTATTTACTATAGTTAATACTGGGAAATGATCACTTCCTATGGTTGACTCTTTCTTGACATACCATTCGCAGGCATTTGCCAGACTATTTGACACCATTGTAAGGTCCAAGCATGATACTGTTCCCCTATTCACATCTACTCTCGTACCTTGGCCATTATTAAGACAAACCAGTGATCTTTCATCTAACATTTCTTCCACTATCTTCCCATTATTATCTGTATGCTTGCTACCCCATAAACTGCTGTGTGCATTAAAATCTCCACACCATATTTCCTTTCTATAAACTGTCCCTGCCATTTCCTTGAACATTTCAACAGTTAGATTTCTACATGGATTATATAAATTGATTATCTTAATATTTCCTTCTTCCCTTGGGCTGCAAATTTCAACTATGTTGCATTCCATGTCATCAGGAGAAGGAACCTCCCTAAAGGCCAACCCATCTTTGATAAAAGTAGCACACCCTCCACCACTTTGGTTATTAGCTCTGTCTTGTCTTATAGAGCTGTACCCTGGTATCGTAAAATCTAGATGCGGACGTAACCATGTTTCTTGCACACATACTACATCAGGAATTACTTTGAATTCATATATATACTTTTTAAATTCCTGACCATTGGCTATAAGGCTTCTCGCATTCCATTGTAGTATGTGAAGACCCATAATTACTGTCTTAAACGTCCACCAGAACATTCTCCACCTTCAGCTTCTGTCAGTAGCGCATGTATCTGATCTGCTTTAATCTCTTTCATGTCTAGGAATTTTTCTGCTGCCTCCACAATTATCCTGATTTTATCACTTCTCTTTTCCTGCCGTACTGCAACATTAATGATGTGACACATGAAAACTATGAACTTCACTTTACTCACTACTAGTGTATCATCATTGACTTTACATTTATGCACACACACATTTTGCATACGAGCTTGACTTTGGGCCTGCCTTTCTTGTGTATAATTGTCACTTTGCCCTATATTTCTTTGGGCCATTTCATTATAGTTTCTGTTGTTTGTTCCTGTCCCCTTTACTTCCTTTAGTGCTTCTGCATATGAGACTTTATTCATTATTTTAACTTTCTGCACTTCTCTGGCTTCTTTCTGTACTACACAGCCTCCATACGCAGCACTGTGCTCTCCTCCGCAGTTACAACATTTAACTTTGGCATCCTTATCACATTTTCCATACTCATGCTGACCTCCACATCTTGCACATCTTAGCTTTCCCTTACATTGCTGAGCTGTGTGCCCCATTCTTTGGCATGCATAACACCTAAGAGGTTTGGGAATGTACTCCCTAACGATGTAGTTCATGTATCCCAATTGCACTGATTTAGGAAGAGTTTTCTCAAACTGTACAATTACCGATAAGGTTTCCTTCAGTGACCCATCCCTTTTACTCATAATCCTTGTGGCATCAATTACTTTGTCTTTTTTAACCTCCTTTTTAACCTCTTCCATAGACACACTTAGTGGAACTCCTGAGATTACTCCTCTTAACTTTGCCATTGCTCCAGGGATATGAGCCTTCATACTTTCCCCATTAAGTGACGACATACTTAGTATCTTTTCTTGCTGTTGTTTACTGGATGCATGTATCAGCACTCGTTTATTATTCAAAAACCTAGCAAATTTGATTTTACCGATTTCTTTCTCTATTGCTCTAGTAAGTTTAATCGGGTGATAGTGCCCGCCATCCTGATTAAACTCGATTATAACTTTCCACTCTACTTCTTGTGCTTGATCTATAGTTATCTGTCTTTCTCTCTGACTATTTCTTGATTTTTTACTTTTGTTAGCCTCACTATCATCAGACCAACTTCTCCCTCTTTCTCGTCTATCTCTATCTTCCAAATCCCTTCTCTTCCGCGTAGATTTACCTATCATCCACTCCATTCCCTTCTCATTATGTCCATCTGAAGTATCTGACATGATGTTACAGTCAAGTACAGTTTATTGCGTGCTAGCAATAAAAAAAAAAAGAAATTCAAAACCCTGTTTTGTTTTTTGCCGCTGCAGAGCTTCGTCGACCTTCCTCTTTGCGATGAAACGTATTTCCCTGCCGTGCGCTATAGCTTTTCCTTTTCTCATTTTTTTGTATTTCTACACTGCTAACCCCGGCCGGAAAACCCAAGCCAGGATGCGCAAGTGCTTCTCTAATTCTTATTTCTACACTGCTAACCCCGGCCGGAAAACCCAAGCCAGGATGCGCAAGTGCTTCTCTAATTCCTATTTCCTCCAAAACAAACCAAACAAAACAATCAAACAGCAGAGTAAATTTTTCAACAACAAAAAAAAACGCGCGACCATTCCAGCATCCGCATCCGCTCGACCGTGGCTGCATTCCAATCGCATTTTTTAGCCGTCCTATCTACTTGGTTCTCGTCTGACCCGGAAATCGATCGAGGTCCGCCATCTTTAAGGACATCCCAAACCGCTAAATGCTCCACCGAGGAGCGAGCAGTGGGGAAAGAGGAGGCTCCCGGAGAATTCTTCAGTGAGGAAACACGAGTGCAGCCTTTGCGGAAGTCTTTACTCAGAACGCGTGACGTGTTTCATCACATCTGCCACACTGCCACAGTTGAAAACATGGCGGGACCTCTCGTACACAAATGTAAGTGCTTATCGTTCCTTTCTATTTAATTTATAAAGCGCTTTCATTTATAATGTCACTCGTTCTTTCGGACAAACGAAAGGCAAGTTTATTCATGAAAAAAGAGACAACAAATATTGTAGTTCAGCGTGTAAGCGTAACGTTTAGGACATGTTTCTGTCCCATATAGTTGTTTGTTAGCTAACGTTACTGCATAGGAAACGCAAGCTTCAATTAACCCATGTCCTTTCAAAACTGTATACAATTGTATATTGTACGCTATGCAATAGGCTATGTTACGTTTAGCCTATGTTCACACTGTTTAATGCATCCCGGCAAGTAGGCTAACTGAAATAGGCTCGACAGTCGCTGCTCGATTTCCAGTGTAACAACTGAAACATGAACACGCAGCTGCTTTGCGTTTAAAATATATTTTTCCTCACTCTTGTATGACAGAAATAATGTAATTTCAGTCTATGTTATTGCATTTGCTGTCTTTGACTGATGAAATGCACATTAGGCTAGCTTATTAGGATAGGCTACTATTTTGCATCATGTAGCCTACTTACATATGTCATGTCTGAATTATGGGCTTGTGAAGCCCCTTGACACATGCCGTTGTGATTTAGGGCTATACACAGACATTACTAGCTGGTTTTTACTTGCAGGTCTGTTGTGTCATTTACAGGGACAGATGAGAGCACCCTCAGCCTCATTCGGCTGAGGTGTGAGAATGAGCATCTGTTTACGGGGAAGAGGCATGTAGCAAAGAAAGCTTGGGGGTGAGTCATTAGTGACATTCTATAATGTGTGATGTCACATAGAACTAAAATATGTTACACAGAAACATTGGCAATAAGCCATTTTTTATGTTCTTGCAGGACCATGTCACTGTCCATATTGGTGTTCCTACATGTCATAGATTAATGTTGACGGAATCACTCCTCAGCACCATGATTCATGTCTTGTGTTGAAGTAGTTAATTGTATGCAAATGACAACTTCTGATATCCCTCATGTAAGTGTGATGGCAAGAGGCATGCCTGCCCCTGTAAATGGATAACACATAAACATGTTATGGCATGGCAGTAATTGTTGTAGGGCACTTGGGTATGGTATGGTAACATGTGTTGTTTTCCTCAGTGAAATTCGTCTGCAGATGGGCCTACAGGGCCAGGTGAGCCCCACCCAAATTGTAAAGAAATGGGACAACCTCAAGCAAAAATATAAGGTGAGGTTCAATTTATGATGTTTTTCCTTTGCGAATTTGTAGTTTCTATTGCATACTGAAACAAAATTATGCCTGTGCAATAGGCTCACGGCTCACCTTCACCCTTGCATCTTTCCTTGTAGGCACTCAGATGCCCTGCTTCAGAGACGGAACAGACAGGGGAGAGGCCACAGCAGCCACATGGCCATGGTTTAATGCAATGCATGAGGCCATCGGGGGGAGGCCATCTATTGATCCTCCTGTCCTGATGGATTCATGTGTTTCAGAAAACCTGGCACATGTGGCTGATGAGACCTCAGATGGCACTGGCTCATCTCTTCCTGGATTTGTGGCGGTCACTTGTAGCCGGGCGTGTGTGGAGGAGGAGGAAGAGAATGCACAGCCTGGCTAAAGGCTGTGCCTGTCCCACACCCCCCAAAAGGAGAAGGACCGGTGAGGGAGCCGTTCTGCGGTTCCTGAAGGAAGATGGTGCCAGAAAAGAGGAGCGATTCAAGGCCACACTGGAAAGCTCTAATGAGTTTGAGAAAATTCTTAATAAAATGTAAATAGTTCACAAGTGTTTGTCAATTTGTTTTTTACTTGTGTTTTTACCTTTTAAGATATAGTTTTCATCTGAGTGCCCCCTTCAGCAGCACAAAACTATTTGGGAGAAAAGAAACACACAAATACTAACAATTTTGCTGATCGTGTAAGCTTCAGGAGGGTAATACCTAGGCTATTTCTGGCTTATCGGTCTCTCGCTCTTTACTGGTAACTTCAAGTGAATGTCTTCCTTTTTGTAAATTCTAAGTAGTCAGCCTACATTCATTAATGAATGATTTGCAGTCATTATTCTAATTTACTGTTTTTATTTTACTGTACTCTTAGGTCTGAATTAGACTTTGTTTTGACTTGTTGCTTCCACCAGGTTACTGTCCTATGGACGAATTATGCGATTGAATTGAGGATTGTCATTTCTAATAATTATGAAATGATGTTAAATATATTTTTACTGCAGGATAAGTGAGTGGTTCTAGCACGCAATATCGCCTGTGTTCAGTATTCAGAGTGCTGAACATTTAAACAAGGAAGGGCATTGACCGTTGGAAACACTGGATTCAGAAAATAGACATTTTACAGAATCCTCACTTCCCCGACAGGTGGTTGACATACATTGGTGTCAAAGTGGTATGCTTATAGTGTGTTTTGAAATAAATAAAGGTAATGAAAAAGTGGCACAGAAAAGATGTATGAAACTGATATGTTAGTATCCATAAGTGATTTTATTAACACTAACATAACAAATAAAACGTGGATTAACACGACAGAAAGAGGGGCTGCAAGGGAGAATATACAAACATAACAAGAAACGGAGACACTAACAAAAAGCTCTCCTGTATAAATAATATTTCAAACAATTGCCAAATTACATATAATCATGTTCATTCAGTGCTACTGGACACATATTTGGAGCAGACGGTTGCCCCGCCAGTCGGTCTCGCCGGCCATGTCCGCTTTTTTCCCCCCTCACTGGATGTGGTGGAGCCACACCAATATCACCAACATCCTCGACAACCTCAAGGATGTCCCCCTTTGTCAGGCAGATGTTATGGAGCATGGCACATGCGGTGATGACCGTGGGTACAAAGGTGTGGTCCACCTCCAGAGCCTTGAAGAGCAGGCACCTCCTGGACCCTTAAGTGGTGTGCCCAGACAACGCTCCCCCATGCGGCAGTAGCATTATCAATGCTTCCATGGAGCCATGGCTCAGACGGTAGTCCTCCATGAGGTCCTGGTCCCCATTAAAGTAAAGCTGGAGCACTGGCACAGTGGCATTTTCTTGGGCATAATGCCCAGCTGTTGGATCGTCGACCTAAAAAAGAATGAAATGAAAAACATGAAGTGTGTACATGCAGCCTACAGTTCACACAAGTTGATTGATTAACACCAAACCACAGTAGCCAAATGTATAGTTTGTAGTCCGACATGCAGGTAAATGTGTGGTATTATAGAACATGCAATTACTATGTGTGCATGACATAACTTTGCTGTATATTTATCCAGGTGAATTCTACTCCACCCACTGTTAAAAGTGCATCATGCTTATCAATGTCCATGTTTGATCAAGAGCACTGTCTTATGACTACTGTTGAGAATACGTGATTCTTACCTCACTTAGGAACAGGACGGAGCGAAGCAGTCGCGATCCCCTGAACTGGCAACGCCACCGTTCCCGCTGAAGCCGGTGCCATGCGTTTATGGCGAACGCTAGGTTCATTGCGGAAATGTTGATTGCGTACAGTAGCAGACCAGTATACTAGCCTATTGAAGTCGCCGATCTAAGTTTTGAAATCAGTATCTGTCGCTTATATACCATCAGATCATACATGCTTAATTGTTGATTGATTAATTAATTAAACGGCATCAGCTCGGTTATTGGCTGGAAGTGTCATTTGTAATGTGCTCCAATTTTAACGAACAAACATGCATTCGAGTCCATTGATGAATTGGCCATTGAGCGTGTGGAATATAGGCGTAGCCTACTTACAATTTAAATTATGCTTCGTGCGATCTTTACTCACACAGTGATAAATAGCCGTTTGTTGTGGATGTGTTAATGGGACACTGTACGTCAAACACAAACATCTGTAATTGAGAGACAATATTCTTATTTCACATGTCATTTTCACATCTGTCAAATTGCATGGGAGAAAATCATTGCAAATAATTGTGATAACTTCACAGTGCAATATAGCGTCAAATAAAACAATAGTTTATACCATGTTGCATGCTAAAACAAGCTCAGAGATAAAAATACGATAGGCTACAGAACAATCCGTTAGCATTAAAGGCCACTGACAGCTGATACGGCTCTTTTTTTTTTTTTTTTGACAGGTGATACAGCTGTGCAACACGTCATTACTAATTGACGTAGCTTCAGCTGACGCTTGACTGAGCAAGGACGTTACATTTGCTTAATTCATGTTGCCTCGGTTGTTGCGTCCTCGTATGTGATCCTTGGATCCTTTCCTTATGGCCTCCACTGGGTGGAGCTAATGAGCGAGGAAAGGACCGAGGAAAAGATGCAAGCAGTAAAAATATGGGATTGGAATGCAGCCCGTGTCTCGATCTCTCAACTCGTCTCCAGCACTCAACTCCTTCTTCTTTGGCGCTACATAACACGGCGGTGGGTCTGTTGGGCTCATCAGCGCCACTTTTAGAACATGTGGCCAAAATTACACATTATCTTTAAGAAGTGGATTCATGGTAAATTTAATTAAAACAACCGAGTTGTGAGTTTATTTAGGTTGTAAAGTTAACCCCACGCTAATCTTGCGATGGCAAGTTTTTTAAACAGTCATTGCACAAAACTCCTATCAGATTGCATGTAGCTAGCTAGCTAGATTACATTACACAGGGGTAGGTCCGTACACAGTAGCTACATAACTTTTTCGCCCCTCATGGGAAAGATTATGTAAAACAAACTCAACCATGTGAAGTATTATAGCCAATTAAATTAATTTGACAGCTATTCTCACTGATACCGATGTCTCCTATGAAATATTTTATTTGTTCAGCTAGCTAGCTAGTAGATAAGACACATAAATGAAAATGATAATTCAAATTGCATGGAGTGCTCTCCTTATTTTAGCTCATAGTGTTGTACTTCCTAGTTCCTATCAATGTACGGACCTACCCCTGTGTAATGTAATCTAGCTAGCTAGCTACATGCAATCTGATATGAGTTTTGTGCAATGACTGTTTAAAAAACTTGCCATCGCAAGATTAGCGTGGGGTTAACTTTACAACCTAAATAAACTCAAAACTTGGTTGTGTTACTTAAATTGACCATGAATCCACTTCTTAAAGATAATGTGCAATTTTGGCCACTTGTTCTAAAAGTGGCGCTGATGAGCCGAACAGACCCACCGCCGTGTTATGTAGCGCCAAAGAAGAAGGAGTTTAGTTTACGAATCGCAAATTAAGCGAGAGTGAGTCGACACGGTGAAAAACAGCGGAATATTTGTCTCAAAATTCTGTCCGTAAATCCAAGCACATCAAGCGTGTCCTTCGATCGGCAAATGTAGATTCGCCAGTGTTACGAAACACAAATTGAGAGGTGTGTGTGTGTGGATGGTAAATACGATTGTGGATTATTTTTACGAAACACAAATTGAGAGGTGTGTGTGTGGATGATAAATACAATTGTGGATTATATTTTTGTGCTTGTTTATTTTTGATAGAAATCTACCCCCATAATTAGCAGCACGTGTTTGCTTAAAAGAGGTCTAACCAGCAGCACTTTACGAGGTAAATCTCCAAAGCAAGATGAGGATACTAACAGAGTTACGGTCACAAAAACGGCACAATTATTTAAGCTGGCAAGGGGAACACTGTCAAAAATTATAACAACATATGCCCGAAACCAAAAAACAGCATCAGCAAAAAAGAACTGGGGCCGCAAGTCAAAGCTCTCCGACAGGGACAGACGGTCGCTTGGTAGGATAGTTGCTAATAACCACAGAACTACAGCTCTAAAAATCACCACAGTATTGAATCAATCCTGAAGCAGTCTCAACAAAAACAGTACGTTAGCTTCACAAAGATGGTATTATGGCAGGGCCATTCGGAAACCATTTGTATCCAAAGCTAATGCACAAAAATGCATAACATGTTGTAAGAAACACACACCTTGGACCCCTGAGCAACGGTGAAAAGTGATATAGTCTGATGAGTCATCTTTTACTCTTTTTAATACATCTGGACGGGTTTATGTTTGGAGAAAGCCGAAGGAGGCATTCAATCCACAATGTCTGTTGCCAACTTAAGTATAGCGGTGGTTCTCTAATGACATGGGCATCCATTTTATTGGACTCACTGGGTCCAATGGACGTGTAACAGCCTCTCCAAGGCAAACAATATGAAATCATTTTACAAGACCAGATGCATGGTGCAAACACTGTTCCCTCATGATGTCCCCATATTTGACTGTCGTGTCTGAAATCTCGCTGCATTACACTGCATTCTACTTCATTTTACTGTATTTGAAGTATTTTTTATTTTTATTTTTTAAATTTATTGTCTATTGTAATTAGATTTTCTTCTTTATTTCTGTTTTTAATCTCTGTTTGGAACTTGCAGAGGGAACTCCCCCCCCCCCCAATGTACCTAGCATTGACTAGAGTGTTCCATCAGAATCCCTACCTAGCTCTTTTATTTCTGTTTTTAATCTCTGTTTTGGAACTTGCAGAGGGAACTCCCCCCCCCCCCCCCTGTACCTAGCATTGACTAGAGTGTTCCATCAGAATCCCTACCTAGATGAAGAATGTACATATTTTATCTAATATTATTATTTGTTCTTATTGCTCCTATCTTGTTTGTCTGTAACTCTTGTATATGTTGTTTGTAACAGGGCGCTCTTGAAAATGAGAGCTTGCTCTCAAGAGCCTTCCCTGTATAAATAAAGGACAAATAAAAAATATTCCAGGGGCAGTGTGCAAACTATATTTCCACCTCCTTCATCCCTCAAAGAACAGGAGACTGTCCTTGACCAATGGGTCACTTTCCCACTACACACCGTTCAGAAAATTGTATGACAGCATTCCTAGAAGGATTGAAGGCAAAGGGTGGGCCTACTCGTCTCGTTATTTTTGTAGGTGTTTCCGATATATCGCCTCGGGAAATGTACTACCTACTACTACCACGTCGGGCATTCAAACTGTATAATGCCCGGCTCCTCTTATAATGCTTACTTAGCTATATCATCCACCTTCCTGGTCTCAAGCCTGAAGTTGTAACCACAGTGAGTCATACACTGAGCTCACTCAGTATATGATTGCTGTCAGACATATTAAGCTCAAAAATGTGCCTGGTGATTTCAGTTGTCACTGAGCAATCAAACACAGTAACACTCCACTTTGTATGACGGAACGTAGGATACATTAAGTTTGCACATGCCGCGATTTGAGAATGCCATGCGCATGGATGTCTCATTGTATCTAGTTACCTACCCACCTGCCCAATGCTAATTACTTTGAAATAGTATTCAATTATATTATAAGTTAATCGCTCATATAATCTAAATATCAAGACGTCATAAGAGACACAGCGTACACACAAGAAATAACATCGATAAATGCATTTTCACTTCAGTGAACAGTGATCCGCCTAAACGTTTGTGTGTACACGGACAACTTTTAAGGTATTCATTTCCGGTGTTAGCGGAACCGTTCTCTTCTCCATTTCCTTTTATTCTGAGTCGTCCTCCGTGCTTTCCAGACCCCCTCCCACACGAGTTGCATATATTGTAGCCGGTGGCGTAGCATTTTGTGAGGGGCGAAGCTGTGCACCCTTGTTTGGGGACGCGACGGTGTCTGTCTGCTGCTTTATATTAGCCTTCCTCGATTCGGCTTATTACAACCATACGGGGCGAACCGGTGAGTTGTGGAGCTAGTCTGCGAGCTAATGACACATTGATAGCCTGTATCGCAGCGTGTTTCCTAAACTCAAACACAATGCCTTGTTAAATAACGCAGCTAGCTAACTATATAGCTCAAGTTGTTGCAGTTTTTTTCTGTTTTTTTCCAGATCGTTAGTCATAGCTACAACTCCTTTCAGTCATCTCCCTCTCGATTTCGGCGTTGGTCTTTCATTTTTCCCGGGTGTCTGTAATTTCTGGGGATCATCATGGCTATGAGACAGACTCCTCTGACTTGCTCTGGACACACCAGACCGGTGGTGGATTTGGCGTTCAGTGGAATAACACCTTATGGATATTTCCTGATAAGCGCCTGTAAAGGTTAGTCTGGAATTTGACTTGCACGGGAAACCTGTCGTTGATTAGACACGCAAATAGAGGAGGCTAAAAAGGGAATTTCATGGTCTGTCATAGTGTGAGGTGTATATGTTCTTTATAACAAACATTTCCCCAGGCACGCTATTCGAAGGGCAGTCGATTTTTGCATCTGTTTAGTTATTGCCAGCATTAATTTTCCTGTATTTTGTTGTTCTTGTAGATGGCAAACCCATGTTGCGCCAGGGAGACACAGGGGACTGGATTGGGACGTTCTTGGGTCACAAGGGCGCTGTCTGGGGCGCCACTTTAAATAAGGAAGCCACGAAGGCAGCAACTGCAGCTGCAGATTTCACAGCGTGAGTACTCGCACAAAAACACCACAGCACCCAAACAGACACATGCGTATGAACAGCATGCCCTCATTAACGTTTATCTCTGCTTTATGTAATGCGTTAACGAGCCCCAAACCATCACTGTTGCCAGATATGGAGTAGATGTGGATGGATCACTGCAAGGGTTATTTCTCCTGACTCATTTTCCTATAGAACTCTATGGAGAAAAAAGTCAGGAGAAACAACCCTTAAAGGGATCCATCCACATCTACTCCATATCTGGCCACAGAGTGATGGTTTGGGGCTCGTTTGATACCTTAGACCCATGATGACGTACAGCCATTTCGCCAGTCATGTGTTCCATACTGTACCAGCGTAATTTACAGCTGAATCTAGTCTTACCCCCCAATTCTCATAGAGATCAGTTCAAATGCAGAGAGGTTATAGTATCGCTTGTAACAGTACCTGAAAATAAGATATCGAGAGTCTTTTGATGTTGATTGGTCACAGACTTCAGGAAGTAACAGCATGCAAAGGATATGTGACCAAATATTAAATATGATACTTTAAAAATATGTTAAAGCAAAATATTCGAATTTTCTGAGACACTGAATTTTGGGTTTCATTAGCTGTAAGCCATAATCATCAAAATGACAAGAAATAAAGGCTTGAAATATTTCACTCCATGTGTAATGAATATATAATATATGAGTTCCACTTTCTGAAATGAGTGACAAAAAATATTGAACTTTTTCACGATATTCTAATTTTTTGAGCTGCACTTGTATGTATGTATATATATATATATATATATATATATATACATACATACAGCCCTGGAAAAAATTGAGACCACTGCAAAATGATCAGTTATCTTGTTATTTTGGTTCTGTACTCTAGCACTAAGTTTGAAAGGATACAATGACAATGAGGTTGAAGTGCAGACTGTCAGCTTTAATTTGAGGGTATTTTCACCCATATCGGATGAACCGTTTAGAAATGATAGAACCTTTTGTAGAAATGATAGAACCCCCCATTTTTGGGCATCAAAACATATTGGACAGTTTAACATAATGTAGAATAAAGTATTCATATTCAATATTTGGTGGCATATCCTTTGCATGCCATGACTTCCTAATGTATGTGACCCAACAACGTGAAAAGACTCTTGATATATTATTTTCTGGTACTCTTACAAACGTCTCTGCATTTGAATGGATCTCTATGGGAATTGGGGGCTGGGACTAGATTTAGCCAAGCTATCAGCTTTTAAATTTAGCTTGAGGTTGTTTTAGGCATGTGAAAAACACACGCGATGACGTCACCAACGAATCGACAATTAAATTCGTTCTAATTTCGCAACTAATTTGGTCATCGATTTTCGTTGACTCCGTCGATTATTCTTTGCACCCCTTACAGCCATATGTTTGTAAACTTCTGCTTGAAATTTTGGGAGGTCTTGGCTGAGTTTGAATTCTACCGTAGAAGACAATGGTTTCCGGCTGCGGATGTATATCTAAACCTCCGTTTGTGTCTATACAAATCAATGGATTTAATAAAATTATAAATAAAACTTGATACGAAGCATACTTTGCGACAATTTTAGTTTCAGAACATCAACGGACACCAGTGACCACTTGAGTTTTCCGTCTTTGAAAACGAGAGTTTATGGAGTTTTTTTGAAGGATTTTCTATTATACATGTTCAGATCCATTAAACAATATATCTCAAGTCAAAATGTTGATATGGATTGTTGTATATGATCGTAAATAACCTTTTAACAGGGCTTAACATGCTAAATACCAAACTTCTCCTTTAAAGTGATCCATCCATATCTATCCATGCATATCTGGCAGCAGAGTGATGGTTTGAGGCTTGTTTGATACCTCAGATTCTTGATGACTTGCAGCCATTTGAACAACCATGTATTCCATACTGTTCCAACATAATTTACAGCTAAATCTAGTCCCACCCCCCAATTCCCATAGAGATCCATTCAAATGCAGAGACGTTATAGTATCGCTTGTAAGAGTACCAGAAAATAATATATCAAGAGTCTTCATGTTTTTTGGGTCACATTGGGTCATCCGATATGGATGAAAATACCCTCAAATTAAAGCTGACAGTCTGCACTTCAACCTCATTGTCATTGTATCCTTTCAAACTCAGTGCTACAGTACAGAAC
Organism: Ilyophis sp. 1 JC-2022; assembly: GCA_022702515.1. Classification (NCBI taxonomy): domain Eukaryota; kingdom Metazoa; phylum Chordata; class Actinopteri; order Anguilliformes; family Synaphobranchidae; genus Ilyophis; species Ilyophis sp. 1 JC-2022. Next base: position 94,236,035 of record CM040404.1, on the reverse strand, counting down.
CAAAATAACAACAAGATGACTGATAATTTTGCAGTGGTCTCTTCATTTTTTCCAGGGCTGTATGTATATATATATATATATATTTACATTTATATTTATTTATTTTTAGCTATTTCCTTCCCTGTGTTGCCATTCTGTTTTATTGGTTCATATTACCTTTATATTTCTGTTTCCACAATAAGCGGACTCCCTCTCTAAATGTAGTTCAGTCAGTGTAAATATTGCCAAATAATGTTTTCCCTCATCTCTTCACAGTAAGGTGTGGGATGCAGTCACAGGAGATGAGGTTCTCACACTGGCACACAAGCACATTGTGAAGTCTGTCACCTTCACCCAGGTATGCCCTGATCTGCTCTGCATGCCCTCGTAAAATATCATGTGAGGTAATTGTGATGCAAATAAACCACCTCCTATTTCCTCTCTCCAATATTTAGGACAGCAATTACCTTCTGACTGGGGGAAATGATAAACTGTTACGCATCTATGACCTCAGCAAGCCTGAAGCAGGTAGGTCTGTTATTCAGCATGAATGTGATCACTTTTGTGTTGGGTGGCTGCCTATGCGTTTACCTTTTATAGCGTGTGTGCGTTTACCCCAGAGTATTTTTCCTTTGTGTGTGTGTGTACATTTACATGTGTTTTGCTGTTTGTGTACCAAATCTTGTGTTTTTAAACAATGCTGATAAATTTACTACCACAAAATGTCATTAGGTGTAACTATACAGTTTTAAATTAATCAGTTTTTTGTGTATCGCCCATAAACAAAACATCAGTATTTTACACGGACTAAAATGTATACCAATTTTGTGCATTTCACAAGATGACCCTTAATTTTTTATTTAAACTATAACATCCTATAGAGAAATTAAATTAACTTGAAATTTAGAAAAATTATTTTCTCAAGATTATTTTTGTACTTCTGAACCAAACATGATCATATTTTACAATGGAATTATGACCGTAACCGTTATGAATGAAATATAGTGTAATCCTGCGGCATTGGCCTGTTACTTTGTTTTAGTCAGATAAGAGACACCATTACTTACATTTGTGATTTTTGGAACAATTTCATATTTACTACTGTAATGTACACTGTGGAGGTCCCACAGATGAGTCAACAAGGTTTCCAGCATCTCATTTTCTGTTGATAAACCTAAATGTAGTTGGAGGAATAGGATCTAATTTCTAGGGGACATTCAGTGATGGGACCTTTTGTCAGTTAATTTTGAGCAGACATGCTTTGCAGCAGCAAGAAGCACACAGCTCGCTGTATTCTGAACTGACTGTCCCTAATAACTCATTTACTCCAGAATAAATTAACATTGACTAAAGAACCTACTGTCTTACTGGTACAAAACAAATTTATGTATACATCCGTACACATGTATAAATAAATACTTTTACGAATACATCAGTGCCCCTGCTTACATAAATATAATTTAACTTTTTGTATGTACACAAAATCATAATTTTGATTAGACTGACTGTCCATCCTTGTGTAAACAAATTTAAAAGGGTAATTGTCTTCTATGTCAAGTCCTGAAGAGATGTGTACAATAGGTAGTTGCATTAGATTTTAAATAATACATTTTTTTTTAAAAACATATTTTGTGGCCTGTGTTTTTATCTCTTCTTCAGATCCTCTGGAGATTTCTGGCCACACATCCGCAATTAAGAAAGCTCTGTGGTGTAACAACGACAGATTGATTCTCTCTGCTGCAGATGACAAAACCGTGCGGTGAGAATTTGTTTTTGATTGATATCCTGATGGCTGATTTGGGTGTGTGTATTCAGCCTGGAAGTGCTGATATTATTCTGCTACCATGTTGTGTATAAAGTGATGTCAATGCTGTGTCTGTGTTAAGCATAAAGTAGTTGTATTCTTTTGTCAGTATGGAAGTCCTGATATTTTTGTGTGTTCGGTCTGAGAGTGGCGATATTGCCGTGTGTTCAGTGTGGAAGTGGCGATATTGCCGTGTGTTCAGTGTGGAAGTGGCGATATTGCCGTGTGTTCAATATGAAAGTGCTGATATTGCTGTGCTGCTTATTTCAGGCTCTGGGATAGGTCCAGTATGGAGGTGGTGAAGAGCATTACCTTCGATGCGTCTGTGAGTAGCATGGAGTACATACCGGATGGGGAGGTCTTGGTCATCACCTATGGGAAGACCATAGCCTTCTACAATGCACTCAGGTATGGAAAACCACTCCCCCACAACACAGAGGTACTGGAAACTTCCCTACAAGTAATTGTACAAACTGGGCCTCGTATAAAAGGTGTGTGCGCAAAAAAACGATGCGAATGGCAGTTTCCCCGCCATCGGAATCGCCAATTCTCAAAAATGTGTGTATGCATGAGTCATACTCTGCGTAAATGTGCGCATGTTTTGACGTCAAGTTTGTTTTTATACATCCCAAATCCGTGGGGAAAGTGGTGTCCGCATCCTTTTTGGGGGGGAGAGGGGCGACCTGTATGAGGTACTGTAAAACCTGACATTTTCACCATAGAATTTATGGATTTCCAGGTCATATTTGATCAGTCAGAATAACTTTTAAATACTTAACAGTCCAGACTGTACAATAAGATAATTGTTACCCTGATCTTCCTGGTCATTATAGCCTTGACCTGATTAAGACTGTGGATGCCCCTGCCTCCATCCACTCTGCCTCCCTCCACCCAGAGAAGGAGTTCTTTGTGGCTGGCGGTGATGATTTCAAGCTCTACAAATATGATTACAGCACCAAGGAGGAGCTGGGTAAGTGCACACTAGATCACTACAGTAATGGGGTTGAGCACACCTAGGGAGCTGGGAAAACAATTATGTGCACTTTAAAGGTGCATGATTTCTACCTAGAAAGTATTATAAAATAACCATGCTCTGCCATATCTATGATGCACTGGCAATCTGTCGGAAAAAAAAAGAAATTTGCAGAACCTTGCCTGTTATTTATTATTCTAAGATGTGTTCAGGACGTTTCTGTATGTGGCGCTCTGTTCTGTGTGGGGAGGGGTGGGTGTGGCTACAGAGCCAGTGGGGTGGAATCAGGTTTCAACTGCGAGTTTGTAGCCAGTTGGCTACTGCAATGGCAGAGGTAAAGTAGCATCATTCAAGAACACAAGAAGCACAATCGCCTACAGTGAAGCAAAACAAGCCTACAGGTCGTGTTGAAGAAGCAAGTCAACCTAGGATTTGCTTTTCCTCGATGGCAACAGCTGATGTTTTGCAAGCGTTTGAAAAGCGACGCGCTGTTTTCTGTATTGTTACCTCTAGCTATTGAGCTAGATGGCCAGAAGTCAGGTAGCTTTTGTATCAAATTAATAACGATGTAATATTACATTGTATTTGAGAAGAAATATTTCTGTACAAATAATTTAAAAAAGTTATTTACTTTACAAGGGTATTAGCTAGCTATGATCAACAAGATATGGTCTGCTAATGTTACTTATTCCACACATGATTCAGTGTTTACATCCCAGTTCTAAATTAATAACATTAGCTAAATACTGAAAAAATGCACCATTTTTTCAGCCAGACATTTAGGGTACTGAGCCTGCTGAATTTCTCACTGCCACAGTTTAAAACGGGAAGCGGGCCTGAGATCACAAGCTTGCAAATGGGTTTCATACTGTTATATAATTAAAATTGTTCTTTAAAACCTGGTTTCATTTGTGCCTGCATGAATGATTACAGGCTACAGCTTTAGCGGAGTGTTTTTGTAAAATCGCTGGAGCTTGATGTTTTATGTCATCCGCTCTAGCACCAGGAAAACGGTACACGTTAAAATCCTTAAAACCACTGGCAACATTTAGGTTGCAACGATAGAATCCCCAATTACAACTGCGTTCGTCAGAGACGGCAGTTGGAAGATGATGAGGCAGGTTATTTTCAGATTATCTTCGCTTGATATTTTGCTCGCTGTACTGCCTCAAGCGTGTTTCTTGCCCTCAACGGAGGTGAGTGGGTGGGGTTTAGGACAGAGGAGGAGACTTATCTGATTGTAAACACAGGACCATAGAAAGGCTAAAAATCCTGAATAGTGCACCGTAAAGCCACCTAACCATTCCCTCTGAAATTCCCATTCTTCTGACACCCCAATTTGGAGGGTGCATCTGGTTTTGGGATTTGGCAAAGTACAGTTTTCTACCTACTACCTCGTCATGTCAAACACTGGAGAAACTAACATCCCTCCTTTCTGCAGAGTCATACAAGGGCCACTTTGGGCCAGTCCACTGTGTGCGGTTCAGCCCAGATGGGGAGCTGTATGCTAGCGGCTCGGAGGACGGCACACTCAGACTGTGGCAGACTGCAGTGGGGAAAACGTACGGTCTGTGGAAGTGTGTTCTCCCTGGTGAGTCTGTGTGGTCACACACTTTATTGTGTCTGAACAGAGGTGGCACCCTAGGGACCGTCTCTTCTGGCAAACCACAGTGCAGACAGTGGCTGCATTCAAATCAGAATTTTATGCTTTGTTCTAGAGGTGCACCGATACTATCTGGAGCATTGGTTACGGCGCCAATACAGCTCCTACGTACTCGTACTCAGCAAATTTGATAATTATCAATCGGTGAATACGACTGAGCTGTGTCAGATTAGGGTATCTGGTGTGGGATGTAATGAAAGTTAAGGAAAAGTCGTATGAATTTCCCATGAAATGTTAATTTAATCTGAAAGTGACTTCATGACTTTAACTCTTTAAGATTTTGAACATATTTTATGCCTGTAAACCTATGTATGGAATTAAATCGTGAGCATGATTTATATCTCCTGCACACAAATTTACATTAATTCCTGAGCTAGATTTATATCTTGTGCTCAAGATTTACATGAGCACGGTTTATATCTTGTGCGCACACCAGGGCTACCATGAAAGACAATAGGTTACCTCGAGGAGATTCCCTAACTTTTTTCTGTTTAAAAAAATTAAAATAAAATAAAAAGTGAGATGCTGTATGTTGTGTACTTAAAAAAAAAAAAAAAATGACCTGTTGTATGAATGAATGACCTGTTGTTTTTAACTTTCACCAGTACACGACAGGCTGCTGCAGTTTTTAAAATTCGTTGCTGTCAGATCAAATAATTTCAATTTGTCAAGGCATAGCCTCCTGTGCACCATAGGCTATTTGCGCAAGGAAGGATCTTTTAGATCGCATGACCTGGAAATATTTCCCGGGCAGCCATGCTAAGGACCTTTCAAATTCCTTATATTAAGAAGGAAAGGAGCTTCGCAATTCCTTTTATCCATCCTTCCACCAAGGGTGCTCTGCACTATCCTTTTCGGAAGGAAAGTAATATTCACGCCCCACAATGCAATGCCACCAATGTTTACATAAGCGTTTGATTTTTCCGGGACATACTGAATTACCAAATTCAAACAATGGATGAGCGAAAATATTCGGAGAAATGCCAGAAATCTAAATGCGAGTAGCTAGTATTGTTGGTTAGCATTGGCTTATAATAGAAAGGAAACAAACAATGAAACAATCAGACAATACACCAAATTTATTAAGGCAAAATGTTGCCTAAATAAAACTGATGGTTCAAGTGAAATAGACAGCAATGATGCACCTTTTGTCGTATTGTAGTAATTGTGTAGTTTCGCTATGTTGAACAGTCACTTCGGTATCACCTGATGTCGCACCATGACGCAAGATTGAGAAGGGTTTGAATTCCACAGTAAACGCAAGGGGTGCGTCCCAATACTGTAAAAAAAAAAAAGCATCCTCCTCCATGCCCCGAAAACCCTTCGTGTCCTAATCTAATGTTGCTGATTAGGCTACATATTAATTACAAATGGTTCACCGCATTGTCAGATACATTGTATGCTGTACATGCAGATACTTGTACTCGAAACGTTCAGTTTTGCATACTTCCGGGTAAGAGAGGAGTGGTAGTGGGGGAGTGGAGGAAGGGAGGTGGGGAGTGAAGAATATTGTGACTCAGCCCTGGATTTATCCTCCCTCCCACCAAGGGTATAAAATGCAAGCTTCCAGCAAGGGAATCCCACAATGCAATGCTACACAGGTGAAGAGGATATTTCTTTTGTTGGATGAGTTTGAGAGAATTTTACTTTCAGATCCTACATGTTTTTGTCGTTTCTCAGAGGTTTTCTCAAAAGAAACCCTCACTAAAGGTGCCACAAAGACTGGTGATAGCTTTTCTTATTTAGACAGGCGGATTGTTTTTTATTTGATGTTTTTATTATCACTTAAGCTAGGGTAAGGTTGCTATGAATTATTTGTGAATCTTCTGAAGTCATCCTACAAAAACAAGAGCAGAGGTTGCTATGGGGTAGCGCAGGTTGCTATGGGGTAGCGCAGGTTGCGAGGGCCGTTTGGTTCCGTTTTGGTTTGTTCCTGGTCTATCCTCCCTTGCAGAGCAGGCACCTGTTAAAGCAAAATTGAACTTTGGGTTGTGTAGTTACCTGGCCATGATGAGTCCAAATGGTTGCGAAATATGTTCATTAGTTGCTCTGTGCTCCCCTGGGGTGATGATCCAGAATAAAGTATTTGTCGCTCTCCATTCACTTCTATAGCGCAGCTAAAATGGTCTCAAAATTACTTTTAGTACGTATACAAACGCGAACGAAGCGGATTCTTTCAATACAAACGATAGCCAGTCTCATTACCTATTTCTGTTTGTGGAATTAAAATGACTGTTTTCTATGTTGTTAGCAAGCTACCAGAAAAGACTAGCAAAATGTCAGTTTGTTTACTACCAGGAACGCTTGCTTCTGTGGAAATTTGAGTGGTGAGTGGTTTCTAACAAAAACACATCTACCGGATCTACGTTCCAAATTAAATATGAAAAAGCAAGGAAAGGGACACTAGAAGTGTCATTTTGAGACCGTTTTAGCTGCCCTGTAGAAGTGAATGGAGAGCGACAAATACCCTATTCTGGATTATCACCCCAGGGGAGCACAGAGCAACTAATGAACATATTTCGCCACCATTTGGACTCCTATCACAACCAGGTAACTACACAACCAAAAATTCTACCAAAGTTCAATCTTTCTTTCAGTTCACTTGCTGCATGTAACAAATTTTGTCAGAAAATGTCTCACTTCAGGGAAGAGCACAAGGGCAGGGAATGTGTTAAAAGTGGATCCTGTTGTTTTGGGACTGGCCTAAAAGGAAAGAAATTACCAGTGGATGTGCTTGGGGAAATGTCAGTTATTTCGCATTCCACCAACTGCTCCCTTCCCTGTTTGTCTACAGAGGAACTGGTGTCTGAGAACTCGGACACCCTGTACTGCACTGCTCCTGAAATCAAGGCCTGAGTCCCTGAGGTGTGTGCCAAAGACGAGGAGGAGAGCGGATTGGCTAGGTTCTTTCAGACCACGCCCCCCAGCAGGGTGCAAAGCCTCTTCAATAAGGACTGAAGAGGAACTCACCTGGGAATCCAAGCAGACAAATACACCCTACACCCTACACACACACACGCACGCACACATGCACACAACAGGGACGTCCACAGGGGGGAGCAGTAGAGCGGTGGGTGTTAGGGCCACAGCTGCCTGCTCTCTTTCTGGTGAGGTCGCACTCGGACCAGTCGCAGGAGCGACAGGGCCAGCTTCGATTCCTTTCATCTAGAAACAGCGCAAACTGTTTTGGCTGCACTTACAGAATGCCTGATTTTGATTTATTATGAAAAAAAGATGCTTGGGAAGAAATATATACTGTAAAGTACAAGAAAAGCAAGATTATTTTGGTTCTTGGCTTTGTTTTTTTTTGTTTTTAGGTCTTATGTTGCAATGTTACAGTTGTATTTGGTTATGAAAATAAAGAGGTACTGTTTACATGCATTTTCTGTAATGAATGATGAATTAGTGTTTAGTTATCACGTCCCCACCTGTTATAGCACACCATTCTTATTCCATTTTGTGGCATTTGCTCTAGAAATGCTACTTGAAATAATTTATGTCTTAAATTTGTCATTGTCAAGACCACAACACCAGGTGGACTTGTTTTGTAAGTGGGAGGCCTCCTGACCATGACCGAATGGGTGTGTTCTGCACTAGTTTTGCAGAAAAAGCGGCCGTTCGGCATCGCCACTGTCAGCTAAACACATAAGGCAAAGGTTGGCAAAGCATTAGTGGTTCCAAATGAGCCATGCTGGTTTTTGGGTCTTTTGATTTGCTTATGATATACACTGCTGATTAGTACCTCATTTATACTCAGCCAGCAGCGAGCTCCTCCCTCGCCCGCCACGTGATGCAGGATAGCCAGAGTAGTCAAAACTAGTCCTCCAATGTTTATAATGGAATAAAGGGAGACTGATATTTTATAAAACTGAGCAGGAGGAATCAAAGCAGTCAGGGAAAAATCTGGTTCACAAAAACTGGTGACGGGTATTTTTGTCACAAACCAATTGCCAAGATCGCTATTGCCTTAGTGAACCTGCCCTGTCCTTTCTCTGGAGGATAACTTTATTTTGAGTACAACGTTTATGACGAGTTCTCGTTATAACAAAGAGGCATACTTTTAAGTTTCTCCAGTGTCCAAATTACATTCACATTACTGCATTTACGTTAAGGAAATGTATCAATTATCCAAAATCTATTAACCTATTTCTCCCCAAACAACACCTCCCTTATGCTATAGTGTAGTTGTGTTCTAATGCATTACATTTACACTCTACAAAACCATATTTCTTTCTTAAATACAAATAACATGCCGCTTTGCATTCTTCTTTAATTAGTATTGCCGCACATTAATTAGTGAATCTACATCAGATATGTATTTCTACAATACATTTTTTTTCAAATGCTCACTCAACTCCAGTTCATTAGACTGAACTGACAAGAGACTGGTGCTTTTGGCCAGTGCTGCCACTCTGGGATTTCTTCAAGTGAGAAATTCACCAGGGAGGAATTATGTGGCACAGCGGTCCCATAGCAAAGCAGATTACTGTGCATTGACTGGACAACCTAAACCTATACGCACCAGTCATGTCTGAGAGCGTGTGCCAAGGTATTCCAATGGTGAGAGATGGTACCACTGAGGCACAAGACAGATTAACGACATGGGGCGCTCTCTCAAATTCGGCACTGCCTCCTCACACTCTTGTACTCTCGTGATTGTAAGGCACACACAAGTCCAGTCAGAGATCCTGAGCCATTTTCATGAAATAAAAGGAAAAACAAATATCTCATATCAAAAATACAAATAATTATTTTCCCCCTCTGCCCATCTGTGTGGGATGGCCAAACCTAAGATCAGCGCCTGGGACACCCACCTGAGCCCCCAACAGTCTACTGAATTTTCAACTGCCCTTCCGCAATGGGGCGGTCAGTTCTTTGGAAGACAGTCTGTCAAAGATGGTGGAAGGTCAGGGGGATACAGGTCGGGGTGCGTGGTTCAAAGTGCCATCAATAGTTGGATCGAAGTCGTTGATTTTCTTCCTTCAGCTTCTCGATCTCTTCCACTAGTGTGTCGGTCACAGAGTACCTCTCTATCAGGCCATGAATCTCATTCTGAAATGCAGGATCTTAATTAGGCCCTGGATCTCACAATGAAATAGCATCTCAATTAGGACATGGATCTCATTCTAAAACAGGATCTCAATTATGCCTTGGATCTCATTCTGAAACAGAGCATCTCACTTAAGCCATGGATCTTATTCTGAAACGGAGTATCTCTGCTATACAGGAGAGCTTTTTCCAAGATGAGACTTAATTCCACTCTACGGAAACAGTGAGTCGGCTCTGTTGTAAACACAATGTGAATGATTGGCAAGTAGGGAAAATGCTCACCAGCTGTATGTAGAACTGTCGGATCATTTCAACCTGTAGGTTCACTATGTCCCTATGACAGGAATCCCTGTAGATGAAGTGATGTCAAAACAGGTTTGGGGGGGGAAGTGAGTCACTGAATCTGAGCAATAGAATGCCATCAAAAGTCCTTGGAAGGTTTGTTTTTCCAAAGGAACAGTCATGGCACCAGTCTTTAGTAATAATTGGTAAAGAAAATGATAAACATAAACTCCTTCAGTGTCTCCAGGATGTGTCTGCTCATTCACAATTGGCAACTCACCTGAAGTCCTCCAGTGTCTCCTGGATCATATTGCGAATGAAATGGATCTGGAGAGATGTAAGAGGAGCCCCACCTGGCTCCCCCCCTATGGTCTCCATGATTCGCTCTGACAGGCAGGAGGCCACGCCCACCGCACCTGTCACATGCGGGGTTCATATACACATCATCACAAAGACATTGCGCACACCTGCACACACTAAGTCCATATATACTGTGCGCACACAGTGAGTTCGTATACATTATTACACACTACCACACATTTTAGGTTCATATGCACCATAACACAGGGCCTGATTTACCAAGGCGTTTACCGTGTGCAAAACCTTTTAGCACACGTAAAACTAATAACACAACAAATGATTGGTGCAAAACAAATATCATGACCAATCATTGGTCATGTTATTGGTTTAGCATGTGCTAAAATGTTTTGCACACACTACAAATCTTAGTAAATAAAGCCCATAGTGTTCACATACAGTATCACAGTGTTCATATACAATAATAAAATGGCATATCCAGTTTAGATAAATGTCCCCTTCCACTCTCATACATACAGACATCATGACTCACTGGGTGCAGGGTTTGGGGCTGTTGTGGGCAGCTTTCCATTGAGGGGTGTGTCACAGCCCGGAGTGGCTAATGAATTGGATTGGGGTCCCGATGGAGTTGTCTTGGTCTGGGGAGAGACGGCCATGGTCTGCAAGTCCAACTCCAGGCTGAGGCAGTTTGTCTTATCCCCCTGACAATGACCAGAGAGACCAGAGGATTAGAGACCAGATTAGACCGAGTCATTAGCACAAGCTAGGTAATAAAGCTCAGCCTTCATCTTCCCATCTGCACTCCAGGGAGTCATAACTCAACCCTTACTCAATGTATTATGGATTTGTTATGGGTACATTTATTCAAGATAAAGACTACCATTTTAAGTGTGTCAATAAGAGATAACAGTGGCTAAAATGCAGGAAAATTCTAAAATGAGTGCCGTGGCACCCTTATTTGACCGATGTCAAGACAAAGCTTTCCAATGCAAATTGGTGCAGTACCACGTGACACACAATGTGCTTGGCAAGTGTGAGGTGTGTTTCCAATATTTCTAACCTTCTCTCCAACAGCCTAAAATATGATTAAACAAAATACATTAGTTAGCCTGTTCACATTAAGTAATGCATTACAGGCCATAATCACCATTACACACTTTTTTTTATTTTTTTGAAATAGTGTGAAGTTGTTCACTTAAAAAAAGTTTACTGCAAAAATGCATCCCAGAACCACAAAAATTTATTTCTACCATTGTCCAACTGTATATTAAAAAATCCTATGACCTATGTTTATAACAGCTGACTTTGTAAGTACAAGTATCTTGCACTGATAGGCTTGCATACCATACTTAGATAAATGTATCCTCTTAGTTATTTAACATTATGTACATACTGACAATCTAGAACTCGAAGCTTAGCACAGACTGACCCGTGTGATGTCCTGCACTTCTGTGAGACTTGAATCCTTTTCCTCTTCTCTAATTGGTTGAGGGGTGTTAAAAGCTGACAGGGGGCTGTAGCATTGCCCCCCTGGAGTGCCAAGGGGAGTCCTACGGTGTGGCAGAGCACTGGAGAACTGGGACAGGAAGTCCAGCTCTAAATACAAAAATGCACAAAACCATGAAAAAATTCATAGTACTAATTTCTGACATGCTCTCAACACTGTATACTAGTGTCCACACAACACAGCTACAAGACACACTGTTGTACACGCTAGGGGTGTTCATAATTCAAAGTTTAAACATTAAAAAATAATTTAGATTTAAATGGGTTTACACTAAGCATTAAATCTTTTCCAAAAGTATAACTCTGGACTATTACCTATGAAATGCATCAACCGTTGAAATGTAAAGCCATTTTAACTCATATTTAACATCTTCACATTAACACTAACAAAGACTTAATGCACACCGAGACACAGACTGGACACATGTACATCCAATGGGGTATGTCACTATTCACTGAATTAATATTCAATCTTGAACACACACTCACTGAACACACTGTACAACATGCGTACAGTGAGCACCATAATTCATTGGACAGTGACACATTCTTTGTTATTTTGGTTCTGTACGCTCGTAGCACTTTGAGTTGAAAGGATACAATGACTGAGGTTGAAGTGCAGACCGTCAGCTTTAATTTGAGGGTATTTTCATCCATATCGGATGAACCATTTAGAAACTATAGAACCTTTTGTACATAGCCCCCATTTCCCAGCATCAAAACACTATTGCACTCTATGAAAAAATAAGTCAGGAGAAGAAACCCTTCAAGTTATCCATCCATATCTACTGCATATCTGGCAGCAGAGTGATGGTTTAAGGCTTGTTTGATACGTCAGTCCCTTGATGACTTACAGCCATTTAGCCAACCATGTGTTCAATACTGTTCTAGGGAAATTTACAGCTAAATCTAGTCCCACCCCCCATTTCCCATAGAGATCCATTCTAATGCAGAGAAGTTATAGTATAGCTTGTAAGAGTACCAGAAAATAAGATAAAGTTTTTTGATGTTGCGTCACAGACATCAGAACGTCATGGCATGCAAAGGGCAAAGGATATGCGACTACATATTACAAATGATTACTTTATTCTACATTATTTTAAACTGTCCAATATTTTTTGATACCAGAAAATGGGGGGGGGGGGGACGGGACAGGACAGACTATGTACAAAAGGTTTTATAATTTCTAAATGGTTCATCCGATATGGACAAAAATACCCTCAAATTAAAGCTGACAGTCAGCACTTCAACCTCATTGTCATTGTATCGTTTGAAACTCAAAGTGCTAGAGTACAGAACCAAAATAACAAAAAATGTGTCACTGTCCAATGAATGATGATGCTCACTGTATATAATACTGTGTACGTATTACTCGCCATGTTAATCAGTGTTCAGTGTTAAATGTAATCCAGGTTACATTTAGAATACACAAATACCGTCTGCTTTCTTCCCGCTTGGAGGATCTCCCAGTGCTCTGTGTGCTTTGTAGTCTAAAAAGAGGGGGGGGACAAAAAGTCAGTTGATGAAACGGTTCCTGGTTCCGGATTTCATAACATTTGTGTTAGGAACATTGCTCGCATTTGTTTGGGAACAATGCTAGGTTGTACAAGAAATAGTGTGACTAAGAAAACAGTGTAAGTAAAGGAAACTGCTTCTGCACCAGAAACTGTGCATTTGTAGTAAAGGTAACAGAGCAGTAAGCATAAGCTGAGCATAATTCTCTGAACCAAAGAACACAAACAAATACACATCCACATGATCTATAGACTTGATAATTTGAATGCAGTGAATGGGATTTTTTTTATTTTTTAATGCTGACAGGCAGTTTTTATAGGAGTACAAATAGACAGAGGAGTGAAGGTGAAGGTGAAGATTATTCATCATGATGGACTCAAGACTCTTTAAAAAGCAAAAATATTAGCCATTACCAAAGTAATAAAACATTTAGGGCCTGATTTACTAAAACCTTTTTGCGCACACAAAATTTATAACACAACCAATGATTGGAGCAAAACAAATACCAGGACCATGTTATTGGTTTTGCACACGCTAAAGGTCTTAGTTAATCAAGCTTATAATGCATTTCTTTCATTTTAGTTTTAATAAGTACATATTTTCCTTTTGAACAAGCAAAGTTGCACTCTTAACTGGCGCTGATCGGGGGCCTCACCCTCTCGGACAGGGGAGAAGATGTCCAGACTGTTGCGCCCCACGTTGCTGAACTTGTCCAAACTTGGGAGGCGTTCTGCATTGCGCTGCTCCTCTGTCTGTCTGGAGAAAACTTCTCTGCCTGCAGGCAGAAAGACGGGTGAGCCACAGACCAACTCGCATAAGTACAGGTGTTTAGCCATGGGATAACATCGTATGAGACAGTTTCACATGTAAAACTATGTGTACTATTTTAAATACAGACGTGAAAATTTACATATGCACTCACAGTACAAATGTGTGTTTTAAAAGTTTCTTCTGTAGAGCCTGACCTGAGTTCTGGGCATGACAGTCCACTTTCTCGTCCATGGACTGCTCGGTGACAGGCTTGGGGGCGGGCATGGCTGTGGGGGCGGGCATGGCTGTGGGAGCTGGAGAGCCCCCCTGGTGGTTAGTCAGCTTCCCTGATGTCCTCTTGCTGGGTACTGTTGAATAGGTCTTGCTGGACACCGCTTTACTGGACTGTAAAATCAAGTGGATGGAAAAAATAAACTAATACACTCAACCTGTCCAGGGCCACCTGCACTGACAACAGAGCTAGTGGTTATTGCTTCTGTTGAGGAGGACATTTGAGGATTACAGAGGAATGTACCCTGGAATGGTGTGTATGGCAGTTCTGGAAGCGTAGGCAAGTGACAGAGGTCTTGTGTGCAGCTGTGGTCTTGAGCGGGGCATTGAGATTTCTCAGGTCGTACAGGTACACTTTCCCCTGGGTGGAGCCGACAGCCAGCCCCGCCCCGTCAGGCATGAAGTCAATGGCTGTCAGCGGAGACTCCACCCGCATGCTGCGCAAGACACTGCAAACATACATGTAGTCACGTGACTATAGACATCCATTCACAACACTGGGCGCAATAGCAATGAACTGCACCACCCTGTTAATAATCCAGATTTTAAGCCCAGAAGGCCCCAAGTATTCAAGAAACAAAGAACTGGATACAACTTCTTACATTTTGCTGGAGGTGTCATAGCAGATGATCTTCTTGTCAAGGCCCACGGTGACAAAGAGCAGGTCATTGGCAGGGGAGAAGGAAAGCCCAGACGAGGGGGCTTTGTGGGCACCCTCAAACACATGCAGCTCCTTCTGCGTGTTGGCATCCCAGAGCACAACTGTGCCACTATCCGAAATGCTGCCGAGCAGAGACCTCTTCACGTATGAATACTTAAGGTCATGAATGGGCTAAGGGAGGAAGCAATCCATCAGTCAACCAACCAACCGATCATTTATTCAATCACTCACTCATCTCTTACAAGCCCACAGCACACAGGGGAGTCAATCATCAGTATAAATCATACAAACATGCGCATACACACACACACACACACACACACACACAAAAGGCTGATAGGGGAGACATTAATCTACCACACACGAAATGCATGTATACACATTAAATATGTAAGGGACATCACTGCTTGTAGGCTCTACACCCCTTACCTGGTTGGGGCCAAGTCCAAATGGCTTGCTGGACAGGTTGGTGGTAACGCTATGTAGGATGATGTCGCCGCTGGTGGAGCCAGAAGCAATGTAGCTGTCGCTACCATTGAAAGACACACAGGTCACTTCCTCCTTGTGGTCCTGAGCAGGTAGAGGGGGAAAGTTATAAAATTATGGGGACCCTTTGGGGTCCTTGTTAGTTGGCAGGAAGGCAGGATAAAAGCACAGGTGAATGAGGGACACATTCACCACTGGCAGCAAATAAAAACAATTACAGTATGCAAAAGGATAAATATAGGACTGAAATCAAACATGCCATCTTCACACTGGTGAGGAAAACATAATATATATGGGCACAATAAAATAAAATGTGGCCTGTCTCCATCATGTATACAAAAAAAATAGCTAGCAAAACTAGCAGCCGCAGCACAATTATCCCAAACATTTAAGGGAGGGGAACAGACACAAACACTTTCTGAAGGGATACACACTGGAACCTGATGGACGTTAATAAACACCTACACCCGCGAGATGGATACAGACACAAACATTTGATGGAGGCATGTAGTCATAGGGACCTGAGGGAGGGGTTCAGACAGAGACACTTGAGAAAGGAGCAAAGACACAAACAGGACAGACATGGGTACCTGAAGGGTGCGGTGGAGCTTCTTGGTTTTCAGATCCCAGATGTGGACAGTCCTATCCAGGCCCCCACTCACAAGGAACTGGGAGGTGGAGTTGAGACTGACACGAGTCTGCTTTTTCTGCAAATTCAGACCAGCACAGACACAGATGAGAAATGAGCGACAGCACACCAAGCAAAAAGGGCAGAAATTCCACAGTGGTCCTGTCAGAGAACTCACCCCCTCTGCCAGCTCCACCACTGGGACAGGTGAGGACTTCAGGCTGGAGACCACCAGCTTGTCTCCAACACTGCTGGCACTGACCAGGTACTGATCTGAGCTGTGAGTCAAGGCATCTGACTGGAGGGAAACAAAGGGTGCGAAGGCTTGTATGATTGGAGGATGAGCCCGTTTCAAAGGAAACAAGATGAAGGATACTATTGCTGCTCCAGCACACTCGAGCCACGGGGTGACTGGCGCTGTGTGGGTTGAACTGCTCCAACAGCGTCATGGAGGCGGAGTTCCAGATCTTCACGTCATCTCCGGATGACACCAGCCGCACAACGTCCTCCATCGCAGCTGCTGCAGAGACAGAGGAGTAGCTTTTAGAGCATGGCTACGCCTATGCGGGGAAGGTACAAAGGCAGTACTGTGGCAGACAGTCACTTTTACCACAGCGCATCGCTGGTGCCAAATGGCAGACAGACCCCCGAGTGTCCACACTGAGGACTCTGAATGGTCGAAAATGCTGAGGATACCGAAGCTGAATACTACCCAGGGTTTTAAAAATAATAAAGCAACTGCTTTCACTGCATCTTGTCCTGACCACTTGCACGGCATTGCCAGTTGACCGCTGTTCAAAGCTGGTCAAACACGATTACACCTTTTTCTCCCCTGTGCATTATTCTGCATTAAAGATTTTATTCTGAGGATTGAGGATGGATGGATGGAGGGATGAGAGATGAGTGTAGTTCCAACAGAAGAGATAAATTAATAGGGGTGTAAGGTGTGATCTCTCAAAGAACGCCCAATACTTAGCACAAAAAGTCGCATAAGGGCTTAGGTTTGAGAGTTAATTAATCCAAAATTCCACAATGGTGGAGCGAGCAAAAATCCAGCAGTCTTTTCAAGACAAGAATGGGATGACTCGTTGTTAGATCTGTGCATACTAAGTTACCTTCCGTACATTACGGATAAATTGAAGTTCACCAAAGTAATGTCAATAACATAACGCACTTTAATGCTTCCAAAACAACCCTTTCCCAAGTTTCAATGCAAGTGGACGAGTAAACATTAATAATTCTTAAGCGCTAACGTTAAAACGGAAGTTGTTTTTGCATTGCTTTAATTTCCACACCTCGCTTCAAGCATTATATTTGGTAACTTGACAAGAAGCCCGAACCAAAAAGCTAGCTAACAATCCAACAAACATGTTTGCTAACGTCACGACATCAGAAAATATAACTTTAGCCAACACATTCTCAAAACTGTGACTAGAAAGTTAGTAACGTTAAGTAATTGTGAAATGTGTCTTGCTGCCTCGCTGACTAACAATACTAAGAAGAACGGAGTTATCTTACTACGTTATCATAACGTTGCAGTTGTGTTAAGTTAAAAAATAATAGCAAACATTGCCGAGGACAGCATTTAGCATTTAAAACGTTATTGCTCAGTTTTTAATCTCCAATTTAAGAAATGAGACATTCTCCAAGATTGTAAACCGTAGTTTAATGTGTTTATGAGAAGCTAGCGCTAGCTAGGACTCGAGCAAAGTCAGGAAGCTATGGTACTTTACTTGCTAGGTAAATTCGTTTCTATGTTGAATTAGACTAGCTAGCCAATTTGGCTAACAACAAACTTGCTGACATTAGCCAACTAGCTAACGCTGGCTAAATAACAGGTTACACTTACCGTCTTTTCGGACGATTTACTCAAGACTCTTAACTAAACGTAGTAAAATCTTAAATCTTCCTTTTCTAAATCAAAGTGTATTTTGGTTCACTTTTCACTCATCGACGTCCCTCGAAGTTCCTTGAGATTAAACAAAGTTTCACCTGAGCAAGAATGTCCGCGCCTGAAGCTCCAGAACTAGAGCGTTTACTCCGCTACGGCATGTCGGCAGGGTCAAGTCAACATAACGAGCAAGAGCGAATTAACGAGACCAACGACGTTAGCTAGCTAATATTCTACTACTCTGACTCAGTGGATTCTATTCATCTCGGCAGTTTGAACACCTGTCAGATATTTAGTCGAGTATCGTGTGATACATTCCTTAAGAAAAATTGACGAAATGATTCAGCGGCAACAGAATGAGGGTAAACATCCCTATTTAGCCCACCAAAATCTGTAGCCTACACATTTTAATAACCTATCCTGCCACATTTTCTTAAAGAAGGATAGATATAAAATGAACGACTAATCTCTCATTTTGAGTTACTCATAACAAACACAGTACAAAATAAATCTTAGCTCACACAAATTAAACAAGCTTCCAAAGCAATACCCAATGTTTCCTAAATTATTTAATGTAACTTGGCCCTGTGTTTTTTAATCTTACAATCTGAAGAGAATGTGGTCATTAAAACTTTATGTGTCACATCAAAGTGTCAAATAACAAAAAATGCCTCATGGAGAAAGACATTATTTAAATGAATGTTGTAACAGCTGACGAAATATGTTTATATATAAATATGTTTATACTTTTAAGTTATATGTTTGCCCCATTACTGTACTGTATGTTTGTGGGTCAGATAAAGTTTAGCCAAATAAGTAAATTAGTATAATTTATTTTAAAATGTGAAATAATAATCAAAAAAACTTATTTGAGAACACAATTTTCTGAACAAAATAACGTAAATAATAATAATACATTTTATTCATGGTCTGCTTTTAATACACCCAAAGCACTGGATGCAGATAATTGTTCAAACATATAATGTTTACGTGTAATAGCTTAATTGCACATTTCCACGATAAATTATTGCCAGTTGACACTTTTAAGACACATAAAATTGGAATGACCACATTCTCTTCAGATGGTCATATGAAAAAACACCGGGCCAAGTCACATGAAAAAATTTATTAAACTTTGGGTAGCATTGCTTTGGAATAGAGCTTGTGTGTGAGCTAGCCAATATTGTTTGTTGTAACTTGGTCTCAGTTTAATATCAATACTTGTAATGGTAGGCCTAGATTTAGCTTTTTAAATTAAAATATATAGACATATATTGCCTTATATGCGTGAGTAATTGGCATCTTTGTATGTTGAAAACGTTTTTTGTTGAGGTATTTTCTACTATAAACGACTGTGGGTCCCAGGATAGGGCAAGGCTGGAAGCATATAGTAGCCTACAGCCACGCCCTGTCCCGCAGACAGGTATACTCGGAAAAAGCAGTTGAGGTTGTCACGAAATCCACTGTATCGACTGCTTTAACAGCAAGCTGATGTTCCATCACATCTACAGCATAGTTGTGAGCGCAAAATATTGCTGAAGTAGGTTACGTCTCAGAACTCCCTACCACCTCGCAGTCTGGTCAGTGACCACGAGAGGGCATAGCACTACCATTGTTTTGACAGCAATTTTTGTCTGGAGGTTGCGTCTGTGTTTTCTCGGTTTGTTTCCAGACTTTGTCGTTGCAAACCTTGACGATTTAAACTGTGTTAAATGTTCGTATTCGTAAACATAATTGCAATATTGAGCAACGACTTGCATAGTGTCCTCTTATCACATGCATTTATAAAAGGTTATTTTATAACACGGTCAAACTTAAAACTACTTAGAAAGCATGTCATGTTTTATCTATTTTAAATTCCAGGACGTTGGGAAAAATGTTAGCCTCCATGGCGCAATTAACATATTTCAGTGTGTGAGACTTTTTTTTGGTTTAATAAGAATGCGGACGTCTGTTCCTGCAAACATCACTATATAGTCTCGTGCATGTTCGATACGATGGATAAGCCCATGGCCCGCATGGCGCTGCATAGGGCGGTCTTCCTTCGATTCCGCTCTGTGTGAGTTTGGTGATGGTGCGTAGGGAGAAACAGGTGGTTGAGCCACGTGTTGAGGTAAAGATACCAGTGTGTACTGTTTCATGAACACGGTTTGGGGAGACAATTGTACATTCCAAATTGGGATGAGAATTGGATATAGACAGGTCCGTGTTGGGCGCCAAATTATTATTATTGGGCGCATGTTAGATGCGTCCACGAATTAATTAAAATTAGCATCAATTCCGAAAGAGAAGTGAAAGAAAATATGATCTTGACGCGACAACATACTAACATTGTTTTGCGGAGAGAAAAAAATACTTTTTAACTACATACATGCTTTAGGCTACAAGGGAAAGCATAGAGCAAACCAAAATAAGTTTGTGGAATGGACGCGTGATAATGTAATATGATACGATATCTCCAAAATCAGTCAATATCTGCAGTCATATTGAGGTAAATTGGGATAAATTAATAACAGCACGAAAAGTTTTCATGACATTACATTCATTTGGCAGACGTTTTTATCCAAAGCGACGTACGCTACAATAAGTGCATACCGAAGGTCAATGAAGCAACTACAAAATAGATCAGACAAAGCTCGTCCTTCTCATAACGTCGCAGCTATCCATAGTAATGCACATTGAATATAGTACACAATAAGCTATGGGTACGTCACTAGGTATACATTATAAACTATAAAACCAAACAAGAATTAAACAGGAAACAAGCACAAAAAAACTGGAAACAAGTGCTATGTAAATGGTCCTAGATTGGTAAGTCAGTCAAGCTATCTCTTATATTCATAATATTTATTCATTTTTTTACAAAATGTATAATCCTAGTTAAACATAAGAAAGGTGGGGATTCTACCACCAGCCAATTGTGCTTTACTATTTCTTGAGCGCTCATACTTTTCTTCACTTTCAGCCAATGGCGAGGTCCTTTCTTTAGTGTCGTTGGCCAATACAATTCAATTGTACTGGAGGGTTTACATCGCACACAGGCTGCCTGCCCCTTTCCCACCGCGGTCGGTTGCTAGTGGGCCGGGTACAAAGTGTAGCTTTCTTACTATGTCTGGCGTGTTTTGTTACTACTAGATCAGGCTGAAGTCATCCCTTCCGTTCTATGTGGCCCGTGCGCATTCGCTGGAACAGGACACGCTTTGCAAGCAAAAAGAAACAGGTTTCAAAATTGTTGCTGGAGACCAGTTTAGCTAGCTAGCGAATTCGCTGTCTAGCGCACTAAATTGTTTTTTTTGTTTCGCTGTTTTAGTCCAACAAGAGAGGCGCCAGTTGGCTAACGTCAGCCAACCATTTATTTTTGTTGCGAATATAACGTTAAATTTCATAATCACCCAGTTGTGCTAGTTTTACAGTTATCGTTATACTCGAGGTAAGCAGACATGTCGGAATTTCTCGAAGATCCATCGGTTCTCACTAAAGATAAGCTGAAGAGTGAGCTGTTGGCGAACAATGTGTCTCTGCCAAGCGGCGAACACAGGAAAGACGTTTATGTGCAGCTGTACCTCAACACCCTGACCGTGCAGAACAAGAAAAACAACCCTCCGGACGCGTTCTCCAGCGATGAAGAGTTACCTCCGCCCGTGGTCTCTAATAAAAGTCGTTCAGGAAGGGTGAGCGTTTATCCCATCTCGCATGCACAAGATCATTTGTGAAATTATCCGGCAACCAAATTCCATCTGGTTTCATTTGCGCAGGTGTCATTCGTAACGGTAACGTTAGTCATCGCAGAGAGCAGTATAGTTAGTGGCTCCTCAGTTCAAGGCAAAGTTTTACTCAACCAATATTAGCAGATCCACTATGGTATGATATTGAGCCACTGTTGCAAAATATGTGCTAGCTAGCTATGCAACTGACGCTGAAAGATAGTAGGAGGGCTAACGTTAGCTGAGGCAGAAATGCATATCTGGTGCTGTTGTAAAATTGACATTGAGATGGTCTAGCAAGATAATGTAACACATTTTTATGAGCATGACATCGATTATTTTTGAAGGCTTATATTCTTCAGAGCAGCTATGCAGCTTCGCTGTTCGCTTACGATCTGATGTGCTCTTACCAGAACAACACGATCCGCGTTTTGTGATTTGGCAGAGCGGTAGCGGACACTTTCCCGCCTAAATTATCTGCCGGTTTTTGACAACACAGATTAGTGTCGCCTTGCGCTGCAGGCAGCTGCCAGGCTGTGTGTGCTCAATGTTAATGCATGTTTACTGTTATTAGTTGTATTGTTTTAATGCAGTGCCCACACTGTAACGTTAATGCTACCTGACTTATTTTCGAAACACAATATTCTTCGTTCTGTCCTGTGTTTATGATGTGTGCCTGGGCTAATAGGGCTATGTTGTAGCAGTCGATCATTTTACCCGCTTAATTAGGTTGTACATTTGTTTTTGGGACAAATAAGAAGGCCGCCTGTTACAGTTTTAAAAAATCCTTATTAGTGCTGCTATCGTAATTACAGTTTTAAAGCAAGCAAAGGGATTCAAATGATTTATAAATATAAGGGTGTGGGGCAGTAGTGTTGTTTGTGAGCCAGAACAAAAATGCTGTAATTTGTTTTCATACATGTTTTCATTGAAGGTTGCAGAAAGCCTCATTGGATGTTTAATTTCTTCACACTCAAACCAGTCTCTGTTTGCAAGATCGGACTATTCTGCAGATCAGGCGGTTGAAGTTGAAGCTTCATATCCTAATATTTATCTGGACACATAGACAGGTGACAAATTAAAGGAAAAACCCCTACGGTGAGGTTGTCCCATGGCTCTGTTATGCTGTGCGGGGCTTTTTCCTGGCATGGTTTGGGTTCCCTTAGAGGGAACGGTCGCTGCAAATCAATACAAAGTTATTCTGAGTGAGTGATCACCTTTATCCTATGATGAAACATTTCTATCCTGATGGGAGTGTTCTCTTCCAGGATGACAATGCCCCCACCCACAGGGCACAAGGGGTCACTAAATGGTTTGCTGAGTGTGGATATCATGTGAATCATATGCTGTGGCCTGCCCTTTGCAGTCGCCAGATCTCAACCCAATTGAACACCTATGGGAGACATCGCTCTCCACCACCATCATCAAAATGCCAAATGAGGGAATAACTTTTGGAAGAATGGTGTTGGCAGCTCGTGGTGGCCCAACACCTTACTAAGACACTTGTTGTTGGTTTTTCTTTTGATTTGTCACCCGTCTTTATATATATATATATATGGGTCATTCCATATAAAATCAATACATTCTGGGAAACGTTCTCTCCTGACCCCATCAGAATCACCTGATTTTTTTGGACATGAACTATAATCTAATGAAGCTATGCAAAATGTAAACTTTATACTATGAATACCTTGAAGTACCTAGGGGTAGCTCTTTATTTTGCATTAAATTATCAGTAATTTTTGAGCCCTCATAGCTTCATAATTAAAGGTGCTAGCCACATGACTTTTTTTCTGGCTCAAATATACATTGGAATTGTATTCAAAACTGTAATCAGATCTATATTACATGCATAACACGTCTCACAATCTCAAGCCAAAATCTGTTTCGTTCAGTTCAATTTTTTCTACAACCAACTTGGGCCACCAATATTACTGGATATATCATAGTATGAATGTTCAAACTGCACCAGTGTGATGTCTGTGGCCTAGACTAATACAAGCAGGCATTGGTAGCAGGTACATATATAATCTGTTTTCTGAGAATTTGTCGTAGAACTTTTTGTACTTTCTTTAAAGGTTCATATCACCATGTGGGTAGGGATGTTCCTAATGACTAATTTCCCTGACGTTTAAACGGAAGTTTAAACTTAGACTAGTCGACTAGTCTAAAAGTAAGAAAACACTCAGAAAACAGTCAAAATTGAGCACAATTTAATCTATAAGGTTAAAACATTGTCCGAAAAAATATTGCGTATATTATGAGAGCCATTTGAAACCGTTAATCACATTCTTCAATAACCAAATCGTATTTTAAATGCCGCTGAAATGTGTGGCACTTTGTGCCTTGCATAATGAACATTGCACATTATCCTACAAAACATGACAACTCACTAAATAAAAGTTAACAAATAACATTTATTGAAAACAATATTCAACGTAACAAAACATTTTTAGGAAACGTGCCTGATTATTACAACGGCATTTTCATTGGGTGAACGCGATCGCATAGCAAATACAGTAAAAAATAATAATCGGTCATCAGAAAAGGTACCAATAATAGGACCACAAAAAAATAACAACTTGGCCGACTGATCGACATGACATTAGATAAGTTTTATTGGGCTATTCAACAACGCGATAGGCCTACTTACTCTTTCCACCTTGCTGGTTTAACTTGCAGGGCGAACAGGCTAATGCGTTTTGTTTTTTTCCTTCGCTTTTTTAATTGATTTTTTTAATCCGGCGTTGTTAACATTAGTAACGGATGCTCGTTTTGTTTTTTATAAAGCAACACTTGACCAGGAAAACATGACATTTCAGTGCAAATTATGTCAATATGTAATTTAAATGTGTACATTAATAAAATAATAAGTTTAACTGACTAAACGCGCACATCCCTACATGTGGGATAGGTGATTGGTGAGAACTCGTGATTAATCCTGGTTTAGGATTAATTCCTTCCCGTTCCCAAACCGTGAGTGACGTTGGGAAACCGGGAAAATAATACATAAATAAAGTTTATTTCCAAAATGAAGTATCTACCATTTGAAAAAACTGACAAGCGAAAACTCGGTAACTGATTGCACTTTAGAGCATGTGAACATTGCTAGCGCATGCACGCACAGGAAATAGAAGTTCAATATACCCGCTCCAAACGTGGAGAGCAAAATCATGTCAAGCAACGTGTGGAAGAATTTTGAGAAACTTAATACTAATGAGGCAAAATTTTTAAGTTGTACATTTAATTTCAGAGAAAAGAATAGGCTACTATAATTGCGATGTCAATCACTAGGCTTCCACTAGGGGGAAACTGTGGATAGGGACAAGGAGTAGCCTAATAATGAACGCAAACCCATAGTTTTGTTATTTCAGGACATCGGATTCTGCAGAAATATAGCCCAGCTATAATTACAAAACAAGCTGGAATTTTTTGAGCAAGTATATTAGATACCGTCGGTTTTCTTACCAATTCGTAGCTTACGGCTAAACGTCCTTCATTTCACAACGGTAGGCTAGCGTATATTTGCTTATGTGTCTTGATGGAGATACTGTATTTATGCCATAACATTTAATTAGGCTATATAATGTAGGCCTATTACTCACATTCTCAGTTCTTGCAGCAAAAATCTAGATTTTTGATTTAGGTTTTTTTTTTATTGGCTTTTTATAAACATGATACATTTCTGCATAACACACGTTACTTTATTTCCAAATTTCTCAGTTTTGAGCATTCACCGCCAAAACCCTCGACATTTCAAAGAAGAGGGTAAAAATGTGTAGGCGTAATTTTTTTTAGGGGGGGGGTTATAGTTTTTTTCTTTAAACACTGGCCGTTTGCCTGTAGACCTAAAGCCTTTTTGTCGTGAACCGTTATAGCCAGCAATTATACTTCTCACGGTTCAGGTTGGCCTAATAGCCCTATAGCCTTTGTTTAGATGTCCAAAGTTTCTAAGCAGCCATACTTTTGTACAGAAAATATGTTACTTCTATTAATAAAACTGCTTTGAAAAACAGTTTGTTGTTATTGATATTCAAGAATCTCAGCCAATAGTACACTAGTGGACAATGCCATGGTGCTGAAAGATGGCATATGGATGCCGGTAGCCTGTAAACCAATAAGTAGGGTCGTACATTTGATAATACCCTACTAGAACGCCCCTGTTTTTTTAGACTGGATTTCCCGGGAAACCCGGGAGCGAGGTGTTATAATCCCGGGTTTAAAAATAGCAAATTTTCAGGAAAATATTAAACACTAGTGAGAACAAATGGTGACAAGTGAAAGGGCTCACTATTCCCTACATTTTGATACCAGGCTCAAACTCTAGCCAAGATATTCCTGTTTCAAAATAAATGTCAAACATAGGCATATTTTGATGCTTGCGAATATAGTTTAGAGCAGTGAACAACATTGGTATACACATGTTTTATATGCTAGAAGTACAACTGACAATGTATACTATTAGATTTTTATACTTCTAGATTTTGGATAAGCTAGCTGAGAAGTGTTATACATGTAAAATAGATCTGAACACAACTTCAATTCATCATTGAGCCCTAAAAATGTCATGTGCCTAGGACCTTTAATTATGAAGCCATGAGAGCTCAAAAATGACAGAAAATGTAATGCGAAATAAAAAGAGCGTTAGTGAACATTGTCTGATTTCTATAGAAAAATCAAATTTGTTCAGTCATTAAAAGGGTTAGCCATATCTTAAGTACCCCTGTCTCACTCCATAGTTTCTCAGCTGGCAGCAAGGTTAGTTGTCCTCTGGTTTAAAATAAATAAATACAGGAATAATATTGCGATCAGCAGTGTCTCAAACATAACAGGTCAACTCTATCTCCCTTCTAAATTGAAACAAAGTAAGAATTATAGTTTAAAAATTTGTATTTTCACTTGCATTAACATTAACTTTAGTCGACAAAAATACGAATGGTCTAAAGTGCCGAGGGCAACTAAAGTTGACCGCAGCCATCTTTACTTTGCTACACCGGTAAAGAATTCTGGATTTGAGTTGGGGGGGAAAATGAAACGATGACCAATTTGCAATTACGTTCTTTTACCCGGATTTTCTTTTTTAAAAATTTTATTTTATTTATTTGACACTTCCCCTGAGTTTCCTGGAGAAATGGCCAAACAGTTCTACTTTTTTGCATAATTGTTTTTATTAGTTTTTATACACATACCGTGTCCAGACAGTTCATTGTAAAGTGCTTTCTGATATTTAAATTTAAACCATTTTCTATTCAAAATCAAGTAGACGTTAGAGACAAAAAACAAAAATAGTAAGACTATTTCCAATGTCTTACGTTTAATTAATTATTACTACGTTAACTGTCCGATTCACTTAATGAATGTCGTGGAACCTAGATACACCATACCATGCAGAAAACATTTTAGTGAAAAATGTATACCTGCTCTGTATGAAGAGGTGAAGAAAACTGTTCGACTCCTTGCAAAACGCTACGAGAGTAGCTTTAACTACGGATGGATGGGCATCTTGCTCCACCGAAGGTCTAGATCGTACTAAGATTTAGGAAAGTACTATGCATGACACTAACCTATAGGCTATTTCATTTTTCTTGGCCCAGTTTAGTAATTGTTATACATTTTGCCATTTTCATTTTGTAAATAAAGGAAATGTATTAGGGTACCATGTCTGACACTGTTTGAAAAACAATAACCTAAATAGGGCAACTTTAGAAAATACACTGTTAGTCATGTTTATTGCTGCATTATTTGCTGCAGACAGCTGCAAAATGTATGGCATGCCTTAACAATAAACATAATTCTGTGAACTTGGCATAAGGTTCTAATTTAATATTTAATTACTGCTGAATGTATCGGTATCAAATCACATTAGCATACCTATTACATTTTTTTAAAGTATCAAAATTAATCGAACCGAATCTTATCGAATCGTGGTCAAATGTAAGATGTTATGATGCATCAAACCTTTGCCTAAAGAATCGTAATCGAATCGTTATGGGATTGAATCGTCCCACCCCTAATGTCTAGCCATCTAAACCAACATCGGGGTGTGGGAATAATGTGTCCCCGTCAATTTGTACCAACATGTTTCTGCGCCAGTGACCAAGAATATAAAGAAATTGAACACAATCAAATGGGCAATATAACAAACTAGGCTGCTGCTATGCTACTGTCTCAGTAATGGGAGAAAATTAACAAACGCGCTTGATCATCGCTGTATCTCAGTGGGAATAAATTGCACGGTATCAAAACCAAATTGGTATAAGCGAAGGCTCCGCTGTAATGCAATTGGCGTGAGAACTTGCTGTTTTTTTTTTTGCCTTACTCCCCTAGCTTTCAGTTGTTCCACGATCGTCTGGTAAACGTTTGAGTCACGGACAGTAGCCAACCATCAATGAGTTTTATAATATCCCTTTTCTGATTTAATAATTCTCTCATTTCCACTTCTGTTTTTTCCCATATCTCCTCCAGTGACCATGGCATTGTTGGTTGCCATTTTTAATGAGTCCCTCACACCACAGAGGGCGGCAGTGTAGTATAATGGTTAAGGAACTGGGTTTGTAACCGAAAGGTCGCAGGTTCGAGTCCCACGTAGGACACTGCCGTTGTACTCCTGAGCAAGGTACTTCACCTGAATTGCTTCAGTATATATCCAGCTGTAAATGGATACTATGCAAAAATGCTGTGTAAGTCGCTCTGGATAAGAGCGTCTGCTAAATGCCTATAATGTAATGTAATGTTATTTTTGCCTCAGGATAACTTTCTGTTTGAAACAGTTGATACAAAGTAACTCTCATTGTACATATCTATACAAATGACCAGTGATTATGTTTATTGTTAATTTTTACATATCTAGCTATAGTTATGCAAGAGCTGATTTTTATGGAGAACTGTTTTCACTATTATTACACATCACCAATGTAAGAGTCTTGTTAAGCAAACTAAGAAGCACTGAAAATAAATTATTTATATTTCCATCAATATTGTTTGACGTTGTTCTAATAGTGAACTGAACCAGAAGGTGTACTATTTAGTGCCATCTATCCTCATTAACAAAGTATTATGTTGAATAGGTAAAATAATGTGTTTTATTAGAAGTTTGCACATTGACAGGATCAATCAAAAAAATGTGAATGTCGGCAGCCATATTGCCTTGGCCTGCTGAGGCTTCGTGTTCCAGAACACTGGCATTGAATGACTTGAGACTTCTTAGCAACTGAGAAAAACAAAATGGCTACTCACTACGGCGATGCCGTGAAATGAAAAAATGTAACATTTCGTCACCTCCGCAAGATGTCAACTCTTATTTTATGTGATGATGTTGACATATATGCTGACGGAGGTCAATTCTCTTTAGTAATTTCATAATTTTATTGAAATTGGCTATTTATTTTCAATGAAGTAATTTTAAATACTATTAAAAAACATTTTCATGTAGACAAAGCATTTAAAAAAAAAAAAATCCACAGAGCTTGCTGAAAGATGCAGAATAAAAGTATTTCCCTAAAAAAATATTAATAATGAATTTATCATTACAAAAATAGTTTTCAGGCCATAAGAGACTTTGGTGTTTATCTCTGTCTAAGATGTCAGAATTTGGTTCCCACCTCTAACAAAGCTCCTGTGCCAGTAGTATTACAATGTTGGTACCACACCCATCTCTGTATCAGGATTACCAGCAGTAACGTTAGACCCAAGACACCCCGGTATCCGTCCCAAGTACTTAATGACAAGAACTGGAATAAGACAACGGTCAACCTTGGTCCGGCATTTAGTCATTGGAGGGAGCTGAAAGAATCACAATGCTTGAGAAGCGATGCGGAGATTGCCACTTTTCTTCTCGACCAGTAAGCTATTGCATTAGCTAGCAAGCAAACTCAGATAACTAGATGATCAGAACGAACTAACATTATCAGATCGATGATATAACGTTAACTAATTTCTTCTTTGTTAAGTTGGAGTTCAGACCGTAATTTATTACAGCATGACCGAAATTAGTATTTTGATGGTACTTTTATTTTCTCTTATCTCACACTGAGTCATTAGGGTTAGCTAGCTTCCTAACGTTAGCTAGTTCGCCAGTTTGCTATAGAGAAACCTGACAAGCAAATGACAGCCAAACAAGGCGAAATGTCAATAGTCATCGAACTTGTCCAACTACCTAGGGCAGCCTTTCGGACCGGTTGGTGGTGGGTCGAAAAGTCCAATAGTTAACTTGTAGCATAGTGGGATTATGTAGATTACTGTGGGAGAAACACAGCCAAAGATATTGTCATTTGAAGTCGACTGTTTAGAAATCGAATGATGGGAAATTCAAAACAGGCGAGAAAGTTAACCGCCTTCTTCAGTTTTGAACAGCTACTAGCTACTAAAATGGGAGTTACTCAGCTTTGTAATGGGAGTATAAATCACTGGGAGATGGAACTCACAGTATACTCAGACATGTCTTTTTTATGTTTTACTGAAAAATGGGTCACAAACCATGCTTTTTATCATGTGTTATTGAATTAATTCTGGACTTTTATAAATTATGGTAAACAACCTTTCAATAAGGTCTGGGTTTCAAAAATGGCGAGCCTATCCTTTAAACTGGAGAGTACTTCAGGGGCTCTTTAGTCGTTCCACAGAAACCCTTTACAACATAGTGTAATGAGGTATGGCAAGATATAGCCAGGCAGGTTGGCAGACAGTAACGCATGGCAAGTTATGTTTTGTGCTTAACCTCCAAGCAGGCTACAAGATAAACCAGATCTTATATTTGCAGGAATAATCCTGGCTACATTCTAAGATTCTGACAATCTGTGGATCCCAATTTCAGAACTCGTTTGGGTAGTAGACATACGTTTAGTGCACTCACTGAGGATTGCCATTGGTAAAACCCATTCTCTGTGTTCTCAGCTTCAGGAACATGCACAGCTTTGTGTGAACACAGGACCCACTACTGCAGAATTTCTTATTTTTTCTTGTGTGTATTTCTGTTATGAACACAGATTATGAATGCATTCACATGACAAGGAGACTTCTAAATTGGCACACATTCTAAAAACCCATGTCCGTTCACAATAAGGTAAGCTTACGCTCAAGGAGTCTAGGGCATTTAGTTGAAGCAAAGCTTGCCAGCCTACAGAATTAGCAATAAAAATACCTTTTCAATTTGGAATTCCATCTATGTCAAAGTTACAGTGGTAGTGTGTCTGCGTGTCTCACAATTTGCTCTTGAATTGTACATTTAAACGAGAAGCCTCTTGTTGAAATTGACTTTCTTGAATCTGGCTAGAGCTATTGGAAGTGTGTGTTTTGCATGTTTTTATTCTGTTCTGAAACAAGAATCACCCTTTTACCCATAGTACTCTAAATGGACTCTAGCACTTCTTGCCTGTCTGGAATTATTGGGCTAGTGTCAAAAACAATACGTCTTTGCTGGCTTGAAGTTCTGTGTTTCATTGTACTTGCATGGGAGCCACAGATTTAAATCCATCCTTGGCTATAATGCAGATCCATTTCATCTCTCAGCATTGATATTCTGTCAAAATTATTGTGCATGTATACATGCAATCAGGCTCAGCTTCTTTGATGTACAGAATTAACGAAGGCCTTAAAGATTGAAATGTAAAGTATCATGTGACATTTCAAAAAAACTGACGATTTCAACCTAAAATGACACATTGAAGTGCTATGCAACAGAATACTAATTAGCGCAGATTATCTGCAAGATTGATCAACGAGGGCCCTGGTCGATAGCAGCATATTCTTGCAATAGGAATTAGGGATGTTCCTAACGACTAATTTCCCTGACGGTTAAACGGAAATTTAAACTTAGACTAGTCGACTAGTCTAAAAGTAAGAAAACACTCAGAAAACAGTCAAAATTGAGCACAATTTAATCTATAAGGTTAAACATTGTCCGATAATATAAAATATTGCGTCTATTATAAGAGCCATTTGAAACCGTTAATCACATACTTCAATAACCAAATCGTATTTTAAATGCCGCTGAAATGTGTGGCACTTTGCGCCTTGCATTATGAACATTGCACATTATCCTACAAAACATGACAACAACTCACTAAATAAAAGTTAACAAATAACATTTATTGAAAACAATATTCAACGTAACAAAACATTTTTAGGAAACGTGCCTGATTATTACAACGGCATTTTCATTGGGTGAACGCGATCGCATAGCAAATACAGTAAAAAATAATAATCGGTCATCAGAAAAACTACCAATAATAGGCCCACAAAAAAATAACAATTAGGCCTACTGATCGACATGACATTAGATTAGTTTTATTGGGCTATTCAACAACGCGATAGGGCTACTTACTCTTTCCATCTCGCTGGTTTAACTTGCAGGGCGAACAGGCTAATGCGTTTTGTTTTTTTCCCTTCGTTTAAATTTTTTTTATTTTTTAAATCCGGCGTTAACATTATTAACGGATGCTTAATAGTATTTCTGGTGCCGACTAGCGAGGGTAGCAACGTTTAATCGACTAGTCGACTAAACGCGCACATCCCTAGTATGAATGCAAGGTACCGACATTTTGGGGCCAGTATTTATAACCGATAATTATCTGGCTATATTGGCTGATACCTTCCTGTTTTACATTATAGTACAAATGCAAACTACAGGCATGTTTGTGCATTCATGAGCAGTCCTCAACTGACAAAGGAAACATTTTAAAAGTTTTTAAAAATAAAATACATTTTTATTTGTTACAAATTTTTAATAACAAATAAGAGGTTCAGATGGCTATGATTATGCTACTTTTTGGGTGACATTTTTTATTTTTATGTGTTTTTGCATGTGGGTCATTCCATGTCATTTTCTTTGTCTGAGATGTTTTCTGTAGTTAGAAACATTTAAGATATGCATTCAAGTAACATTACTTTGTAGAAATATAATTTTATCTGTGATTAATCAAGCTAATTGATTGCACCCAAACTGGACATTTTAGCTGGTATGGTTCACATAATATGTTCATTAAATGTTTCTTAAATCTGATATTGACGGAAATCCTTCCTAATGATTGAGTCATGAGGAATCCAAATAAATGGTCAAAATCCACCCACGGACCCCCCAAACCCCACCCTAATCACACCACAACAGACAGTAGCATCAGTTCCCTATGTTTTATCAGTAGCATGGAGCTTTGGCTTAGAGGACTGTTTCTTTATGCTATCTAATGTATTATCAGTGAATGTGGTTATGGTTATTTTTCCATCATGTACAGATTGAGTCATTTAAGTTATTTGTGTTTTGTCCCATTATACAATCTTAGGGTCTGCTACTTCCAGGTTCTGACCACCAGATGGAGCTGTTTCTGTTATTAGATTAAAAATGGTGAAGAAAACGGTGATGATTTTGATGATACTCATTTAGACATAACCCTGAATTTATAACAGACCTGATGTTGTTCTCAGCCAAAAGGGTGGGCCAGTATGGCGGCATCTGTTCATTAGAAATTGTTACTTTCATAAAATAAACAACTTCAATAACTGGTTAATCTCTACAGAGGAGAATAACCAACACCATATTCACTACATTAGATAGTATGAAGAAACGGTACTCCAAGCTGTAGCTCCATGCGGCTGATCAAACGGAAAATATACGGTTATGTACTGTTTGCTGTGATGGGATTGGGGTGGGGTTTGGAGGGGTCCGTGGGTGGATTTGACCATTTATTTGGATTCCTCATGATGTCTTAATCATTATCAGGAAGCAGTTTGTACAAATAAGATGTTGGGTACTTTATTTACAGAATATTATGTGAACCGAACCAAAATACAATGTTCTATTTGGGTGCCTCACCTAGCATAATTTCTGTCAGCTTTCTACAAAATAATGTTACATGACTGGCATGCTTATCCTATCTGTTTCTAACTACAGGAAGCATTTCGGAACAATCTGAGATGGTGGGTGTTAAAATGAACTTTTTCTGTGTGAAATGACATGGTATGACCCATGTTTTGTGTGACTAGTGAGAGGTGTGTGTATGCACATGTGCATTTCTCTAGAAAGAGGTAATTGCATGTGAAAGAGGTGTGTCTGTGTGTGTCTGTCTGTGCGGGCACTATGGGGGATGGGCATCTGATAAAAGAAACAGCTGCTCTTTTGTTCCTGCTGTTGGCTTCCCGGGCCTCATGGAGTCAAGGCAGGTTTAGAGGAAATGCATATTAGCGGTGACATTACTCATCATGTTATTTACCCTATATTTATTCCTGTACATTACACAAGAGTAATGACCTGACCAAGAGGCTACATGTGAAATAGGAAGCACTATAAAGAAAGGGGAAAATGTGTCTATAATACACCCAAAAACAGAACCAAAACCATGTTTATAGTAAATTGTTGTCATGCCCAGGGAAGCTTGCTATTTTGTTATATCGAGGTGTCTTTGAGACCTTGAGAGATTCTCCAGACATTGCTGTTTTCACAGTGGGCTCAGTCCCTTTATTGAGGAAATACTTTCCCAGGGATGGAATGCTGTTCAGACTGTCAGATGTGGAGACATTTTTTTTTCTATTTAAGAGGCTCCATTCTTCAAAAAGTTTTAGTGGTTTATATCTATATCTTTTTGACAAAACAACAATAGCTGAGGGCAAAATTCTTGGCCACGTGAGGTGAAATTCCTGGCCTCAGTTTTACATGCATGGAGGATGGAATGCCCTTGTGTTGGAAGCCCCTTTCACTGGAGGATCCCGGTGTATCGCCGGCCAGGGATCGCACTGTGGAGTGGGCTTGATAACCCAGCCAGAGTTTGTTAGGGTTCCTCATATTCTCTCGCCTGTCTTCCCACTTTAAAGGAAACACTGACACTGTGATCCGAGTTTAAAAAGATCTGTGTACAAAGTAAATTACATGCAAAAAGATTTAGTGCATGCTCAGACTTAAGCCTAATTATATGTTTCGTTTTAGTCTGGTGAAATGCTTCATGTGATGTTGGCTAGTCACATGTTTAATGAGGAAAATTTGAAAACCTCACCTCAGTCTTTAGCTGACAGAACTGTGAATGTGTACACTGTCTAGCAATTTCATTGGCCAGCTTTCCACTTGAACAACTCTCAAACATGAGCTGTATTTATCATTTTCTATTGGCACTCATGCCTCACAGTCTGTGTGGGTGTTTTTTGTGGATTAGTATCAAGGGTTTGTTTAGGTGATGATGGATAGGCAACCAGGAGGGCTACAGCAAAGGCAAATGAAGGCGATTTATGGTTTTTAGACATCCTTCATGACTACCGCACAATGAGACTTGCGCAACCCAGCCGCTGAAGTCCACCCTCTTTAGGAAAACCCACCAGTTATGCCCTGTCAATCTCAATGGCTCTGGCACAGGCAGGATTCTATAGCAGACTGTCTGTTGCATCACGACACTGAAATCCAGTGCTTTGGTAGGACACATCATTTGACAGCTCCCACATAAAACTTGATAAATCATGTAGCTGTAACTACCACTGCTCCCCGCTGGCTAAAGAAAGAAAGCAGATTGCACTAAGTCCAGGTATATCTCCACAGAAAGCCACTAGGAAGACGGACAAGCCTCGAGCGGATGAAGTGGACGTCGCTGACCTGACCGACGAGAGCTTGAAGGAACAGCTCCTGAAGTATGGAGTCAGTGTAGGACCCATAGTGGGTGAGTCATACACTCTCACACTTTGAGTTTGAGGTTGCAGGATACCCAGTCACCAAACAGGGCCATATTTGTCTATATAGGAATAAATCTTGCTTCAGTTTTAAGATCAAGAGGACATGAGCCACTTTTTTTTTTTAACCAGTTTTAGACTATGGAGATGCATTATATATGCACGCTTCATCTACCACTTTACAAGTGTTGGATACAGTGTACCGTAGTGCTTTGCGTTTTATTATAGGTACAAAATCACTGACGCATCATTGTCTGTTATATAAATGGTCTGGATTAACTTCTATATACTTGTGCAGATTGACCCACTGGTATATATTTATGTATAAATCAATAATTGGCTTACTTCCTTCCTACCTCTGTTGTCTGCTATTCAGAAATTCTCATAGTTATTACCTCCACTCTAGTGATATAATACTTTTTAATGTCCCTCGTCCCTCTGAACTTGGAAAGCTGGGTTTCAGTTATTCTGCGCCTTTTAGCTGGAATCATTTGCAAACAAATCTTAAACTTGACAAACTAATTTCAATTGCTGATTTAAAACATGTAGTTGATGACTCAGTGACTGAAGTATGCTCCTGCTTTTAACCCCTGCTGTTTTTATTATTATTATTTATTATTTCCTGTCTCTTACCTGTATGATGTTTGTAACTTCATTGTCAAATGTCTTGTTGGGAAACTTGTCGGGGTGGGCGATATGGCCTTAAAGTCATATCACGGTATAAATATAATTTTGGACGGATATATATCATGGTATAGTTGTTGTTTTTAATTATATGAGGACAAAATTTACACACATATATTTTAAGAACATTTTATTGCAATGTATTACAGATGAATTATAAAAAAATGTATCTGTAAATAAAAAAGAAACAAAAATAACAATTTCAAGCATTCAAATGGAACAAAAACACACAGGCTTGTTACGGTAGCCTAGCTAGCTTGGAGACGTTGGAGGTAGATGTACGACTATTAAGAGATATTGATATATATACAGTGCCCTCCACTATTATTGGCACCCCTGGTAAAGATGAGTAAAAAGGGTTATAAAAAATTCACTGGTGAATTAGCTTAATCTCACACTACAAAAATGAGAGAAATTCAACCTTTAATTGAAGTAAATTTCTTATGAGAAAAAAAAATCTCAAGAAATAATTATTTTTTAACAAAACCACGTGTGCCACAATTATTGGCACCCCTGCATTTATATATAGAATAAAGTCATCATTTTTTATATTTGGTGGCATATCCTTTGCATGCCATGACTTCCTGATGTCTGTGACCCAACAACATCAAAAGACTCTTGATATCTTATTTTCTGGTACTCTTAGAAACGATACTATAACGTTTCTGCATTTGAATGGATCTCTATGGGAATTGGGGGGTGGGACTAGATTTAGCTGTAAATTATGCTGGAACAGTATGGAACACATGGTTGGCTAAATGGCTCTAAGTCATCAAGGGTTTGACGTATCAAACAAGCCTTAAACCATCACTCTGCTACAGTAGATATGGATGGATAACTTGAAGGGTTTCTTCTCCTGACTTATTTTTTCATATAGTTCAATAGGAAATTGAACCTACCACTATTTCAATGCGCAACTCCACCCCCAGGTGAGTTACTTAACTTGGATACTGTAGCACATTGATGTACCTGATCTTGCTAATGTTAAATGGCTTCTCAGTATCAAAAAGAGCAGTATTTTGATAGTAGAATTAATCATGCTTTTTCATTGAAGAGATTCTTTTAATTGGACAATGTTGAGTTTCAATGCAGATATCTGATATGCTTGAAAATTTAAATTATTTACTTGAAAGTGCTGGAAAGGTTCTTGAATATCACTTTAGAAAACCTGTATGAACCCTGATTAGAGGTCCTACATTCCAAAGGGGTGTTTTTTTAACTTCCCAGTCTTTTTTGCAGCAAATTAAACTGGGAAAACACTTTTCTCTGTTAAATGGCTACAGCCATCATACAATCCTTTAGTCTTCTTTCGCAAAACCAAATTAGTCTCTCTCTCTCACTCACACACACACATACAAAACAAAAATGCATGAATAATGAGGTCATGTTCAACAGTAACACTTCCCCAAATCCCCGCTCAGTCACTTGCCTGACTGGGCAAGCGACGATCCAGGGCTAATCCACAGTTATTTTTGTTCAAGTCTCAGTTTGGCGCAGTGAAGCTAGCACAGAAGCCATGTGTGTGAGAAGAAAGAAAGGTTGCAAGGCGGGGTTCACATTGGTTACTGAGACCATTGACCAATCCTGGAGCTGGAATGTTAGTACAGTAGACATGACCCTGCCTCATGTTATTTCATATGACATCTCAGCTATGTGTTGTTGCATCATTAGTTCATGCACAAGAAAGCTAACAAAAGGTCTGCAGTTGATTTTAGGTGTGGAATTTGCATCTGTTGTCTGTTGCTGTTGTATAAATCGATCAGAGACCTAGCCAAAACATTGAGTGCATCAAAATTAACTGTTTGGTACATTGTTAAAGGATAATTAGTTGTTTTTCCCCCCGACTTGGACCTGTTGTATAAATCGTTCAGAGACATCAAAATAAACTGTTTGGTATATTGGATACAAGGTACATTTGGTACAATTACATTATTTTTTTATTTTTTTATTTTTTCCCCCCAACTTGGACCTATTTCTGCCTGGATGCAGGGCGTGCAGGCCTAAAAGACTGAATATGGATAACTGACTGACTGGCTGGCTGGCTGCCTGATCCCCGATGCGCTTTTCAACACTCGAAATGTGCGCATGCATTTTTCAACATCGGGGATCAGGCAGCCAGCCAGTCAGTTACCCACATTTTCTTTTACATTGTTGAGTAATTACGGTAAAAAGTTTGCTGTCTAACCCCGGATTTACACCAAGAGCTGGAGTCTCGCGCGGTCTGGCAGGAAGTCATTCAGTTCCAATAGAGAGAGAGCGACAAGGCGCGATTCTGCCGGTGCCGCTGGGAGCGGTACGAATTGCGAGTACCGCACTGTTCTCGCAAGCTGAACATTTTTTAACTTCTGCACAAATCGCGATGACCAGCCAGTGCGCAACCAATCATATGAAAGGAGGAGGGTCATCTCACTAGTACACGACACGTCACTTCCCTTCAAACTGTTGTTCGGAGTTTTTCATAAATGCTTCGGCTATCCTAACTAATTTGCTTAAGTTATGTTCCAGTTTGCATAGCTCGCTAACTAAACAAGCTGAAAACAGTTTTACCCAGCTTGCTAACTAACTATGCTGTAGCTACGAAAAGCAAATGAAATATGAAGCGAATCTCCTCCGAACCTGACTGACACCAAGAGGGAACGCCCATCTTACCAAGTTTTGGTTTAAATCCGGCATTACTCCCGTCCCCTTTTACTAGTGT
The DNA here is from genome assembly GCA_022702515.1 of Ilyophis sp. 1 JC-2022. Taxonomy (NCBI): domain Eukaryota; kingdom Metazoa; phylum Chordata; class Actinopteri; order Anguilliformes; family Synaphobranchidae; genus Ilyophis; species Ilyophis sp. 1 JC-2022. The sequence goes on along the minus strand of CM040404.1, from coordinate 94,197,512 downwards.
AATATGGGATTTATTTTGATCCCATTTTTTCCATTTTTTAAAATGTATTTCATGTGAAGGTTTAAATTCTGATTTAATGACAAATACTTTTATCATGAAATATTGTATTCCTGTTTATGTATTGCTCTACTGCGCAAGGGCAGAGGTGGGAGAAGAGAAAGGAATTATGGATGCAAATTTGGGCTATTTTTTCTAACCGATGGTCGACCCTCATTAATCGGTCATTATCGGTTAACCAATAAGCTTAAATAGGATATAAACAAATGGAGGTAAATCCATAAACCATTAAAAATACAGCCGCATATTCAACCAAGAAGAGATTAAGCTGCCATTCGTTGTGCTGTCTTTTCCTGTTGTCTGGAGAAATGACTAAATATTCTCACCCACACCCACCTACGCATCTTACACTGGGGTTGTGGTCTTTTTTATTTATTTATTTTTTTTATTCAATCCTGGTATCGGTATTGGGTCCGATAATGTGCTCATGTACTCATACTCGTACTTGATGTTCCGATACACAAATCCAATACCAACACAGAATCTTACAGGTCTACAGCCAACAGGGTGCAAAGTGAAAGAGAGTTTAAATGACAATTTTGTGTTCTATTTTTATTGTTGATCAAGACTTTGAAGGCAGGACTTGTGAACAACCTAGAAAGATGGCTTGCTGTCAAATGAAACGAGAAATGGGGGTGAAATACATTACACGGACCAGCTGTAAATACGGATAGCTTTTTATTCTTACCCATAGCAATTTTGCGTGTATTTGGTAGCCAATTGAACCCCTATTCTAATTCAATTCCCCGTGTAGCAACCGCTAGAGAATCACTGCTGCACAACCCCGTCAACCGGTAGTAGAGCGGAGGTCGCCATGTCCTTTTTCAGGGCGCGACTCCTCCAAGCCTGACTGCGATTTCAACTCGCTCGGGGCCGCTATATGCGCAGCGATTCTCTTCGAGCCCATCCCCCCACCCGGGAGCGGCCGCCAATTGCCACTACCACAGGGAACCGGCCATGCTCGGATCAACTAATGGTTTAGTCGACTATTTGGGGGCAGCCTTATTGGTAATGATATAAAGTTTCATATCTTTCTCTTTCAAGCTTTGGTCACCCCGAGAACCGCTCCACTCTGCTTTACAATGAAGTCCAACGTGGTATTTTATATACAGTTCAATTTACCTCAAATGAGTCCAGTTTATATAAACCTCTTATTTGGATGTGGAAAGTTGAAAATGATTTGCTGAAACTAAAATATTCAGTTGAATGCTCTTTGAACTGACCTACCATACTTATTATATGCGCTCGAAAATGTATTGTTTCCATTGCTCTGTGGTTCGTCTTTATAAGCTAACATGGAAAATCACAATCAAAACCTGTTGCAATAGCGGATTATTCATCAGACTATTACGAGTATGTCGAGTCTCTCCGCTTTGATGGCTACCCATATTTATTTGAACTGGAATACACAGACGAAGAGCTAAATCAAATTGAAGAGGATCAAAGGAGAACAGAGGCTGAGAAAGGCAACACAGAGTATTCCAGGTATTCCGGTTCATGGATCACTGGATATGGATGTAAATACCCTTAAATTAAAGCCGACAGTCTGGACTTTGACCTCATATTCATTGTTTAATTCCAAATCCAGTGTGCTGGAATACAGAGGCAAAACAACAAAAATTATGTCACTGTCTAAATACTTAGACTGCACTGTAGTATTGGCATTTTACTGTAGTTTGTATAGTAATGCAGCCAAATAGAAAAACTAAAATTAAAATATTGCCAGTGGCAACATTTTTTTTAGCAACCATTCATGCTGTTTTGATGGAGTTATTCTTTTTCTTTTTTCAATTAAATGTAATAAAATAAGTTAACAATATTACATTTTAAACTGCTTGCAATATCAGTTCTGTGAGGCTGCTCACATAGTGGTCAATTATGAAAAATGTTACTGTTATTATGCAATAATAGTTATTTTTATTTTTTATTTTTATATTGTAAACTGGAAATAGTAATGTATGAAATGTAATAATTGAGAATGTTTGAATAAGATCAGGCATGTGCAGTCATACCTGCTTCTTTTGTAAACAGTGGCAGTGCAGTGTGCAATAATGCTGTTACAATGCACACATTCTAAAAACGGTACACTGTCAGTAGATTGGTATTGAAAAACTATACAGTTGGCACCTTCATGTACCCCAGAATGCACTATTACTGGATATTGGCCCAAACCTAGCCTCCACCAACAGCTTACCAAGGGTGCCACTCTTTTTCCAACCCCAGCCTCCACTCATAAGCTGCGTTATTGACATTTTTTCTCCCTTCTCCTTCTCTCAGCCTCCACCCGCAAGCTGTATGAAAGAAAGCTGCAGACGCTATTGGAGCAGGGCCCCCCCGAGGCTGCACCCCCACCCGCAGCCCCCACAAAGATCGACAGCAACCAGAACGGCAACACGGACTCCGACCAGTACAGTGACAAGGAGGAAGGTGAGGCACATATCAGTATAGCCATTTGCTACATTCAGAGCACACACTAGTGTCGGCGTACTACAAACCCCAATTCCAAAAAAGTTGGGACGGTATGTAAAATGCAAATAAAAGCAGAACTCAGTTATTTGTAAATTCTCTTTTACATATATTTAATTGAAAACAGTGCAAAGAAAATATGTAATGCTTTACCGGATCAATTTTATTGATTTTTGTAAATATACGCTAATTCCAAATTTGATGCCTGCTACACGTTCCAAAAAAGTTGGGACAGGGGCACTGTCAGGCCAAAATGTGTCCGGGCACGTCATCGGAATGCTTGAAATGTCGTTGCTATGCCAACAGACACGCGAGCATTGTGACGCGATAGCATTGTGACGAGCTCGCACTTGCTTTGAGCTCAGAATCGCCGGGTGACAAGCTTGCGCTTGCTTTTATCCTACAAAACATGACAACAACTCACTAAATAAAAGTTAACAAATAACATTTATTGAAAACAATATTCAACGTAACAAAACATTTTTAGGAAACGTGCCTGATTATTACAACGGCATTTTCATTGGGTGAACGCGATCGCATAGCAAATACAGTAAAAAAATTATAATCGGTCATCAGAAAAACTACCAATAGGCCCACAAAAAAATAACAATTAGGCGTACTGATCAACGTGACATTAGATTAGTTTTATTTGGCTATTCAACAACGCAATAGGCCTACTTACTCTTTCCACCTCGCTGGTTTAACTTGCAGTGCGAACAGGCTAATGCGTTTTTTTTTTTAATCCGGCGTTGTTAACATTAACGGATGCTAGTTTTTTTATAAAGCAACATTTGACCAGGAAACTACTATGTAGTATTGCTAGCTAGTTAGTTTCAGTAAAAGACTATCTACTTCAAAATGAATCACTAGCTAACACAATCTAAAATCGAAAACAATTAACAATATAAAGAACAGTAGCCTATACAAAAGGAAATTATAAAGGTTATCTGAGTGATAGTGATGGTTATTTGAGTGATGTAGTGATCTATCTCCGTCCAACGATCTCCGGCGATTCTGAGGTAAAAGCAAGTGAGAGCTTGTCACCCGGCGATTCTGAGGTCAAAGCAAGTGCAAGCTCGTCACAATGCTACGCGTCACAATGCTCGCGTGTCTGTTGGCATAGCAACGACATTCCAAGCATTCCGATGACGTGCCCGGACACATTTTGGCACCCGGACACATTTTGGCCTGACAGCACCATTAGACTGGGAAGGGTGTGGAATGTTCAAAAAACACCCGTTTGGAACATTCCACGGGTGAATAGGTAACAGGCAATGCTATCATGGGTATAAAAGGAGCATTGACGAAGGATCAGGTATTTATGAGCAAGGATGGGTCGAGGTTCGCCACTTTGCAAAAAGTGTGAATAGTCCAGCAGTTTAAGAACAACGTTTCTCAATGCACGATTGCAAGGAATTTATGGATTTCACCATCTACAGCCCATAATATTATTAAAAGATTCACGCTGAAGGGTACATATGTATTTTGGAGCAACATATGCTGCCATCTTGACGACGTCTTTTCAGGGACGTCCCTGCTTATTATTTCAGCAAGACGACGCCAAGCCACATTCTGCACGTGTTACAACGGCGTCACCGTGGCTTCGTAGTCAGAGAGTGTTGCTGCTTCACTATAAATAAAATAAAGATTATAGATTACCAAAGAACTGTAGTTCTTGAGCTTCTCCGAAGCTAACAGAAATGGATAAAATAACTTAAATAAAAGAACAGCATTCAAAAAGAGCAAAGCAATGGAAAACAATGTTAGCAGCGCTCAAGGCAGAATCTGGGATCTCTCCTTAAAAGTGTTAAAACTGATGCTAACGTTGCTAGATTTATAACACAGTAAACGCGCTGGACAACAATGTATTTTACTCCACAGAGAATGCCTTGTAGCTCCAAGGCATTCTCTCACCTGTTTGTGGTGTAGCCTATGGGGAATATTTTCCAAAAAACTATTGTTTTAGCTCTGGGTTTATGTAATACAGGCGAAGAAGCTAGCGAACTAATTTTCCTATTGAACTCCATGGGAAAATAAATCGGGAGAAATGACTCTTAAAGTGATCCATCCATATCTACTGCATAGCTGGCAGCAGAGTGATGGTTTTATGCTCGTTTGATACCGCAGACCTATGATGACTTACAGCCATTTAGCCAACCATGGGTTCCATACTGTTCCCGTGTAATTTACAGCTTAATTTAGTCCCAGCCCCCAATTTCTATAGATGTCCATTCAAATGCAGAGACGTTATAGTATCGCTTGTAAGAGTACCTGAAAATAAGATATCGAGTCTTTTGATATTCTTTTATACCCAGTCATAATGGCATCACCTGTTTACCTGTGGAATGTTCCAAACAGGTATTTTTGCCCCTGTCCTAACTTCTTTGGAACGTGTTTCAGGCATCAAATTCGTAATTAGCATACTTTTACATAAATCAATAAAGTTGATAAAGGGTCGTTCACACAGCGGACGGTAGACGGCAGGACGTCATTTTTTTCAATGAGACAACTACGGCAAGACTGCAGTCGACGGAAAAATCGCAGACGGCAGGACGAACTTGCATAAATATAAAAATATTTTTATTTTTGCCGTCTACCGCTGCGGTAGGGTCACGTGCCGATGGAACGGAAGTGGTACGTTTGAAAATGGATGAGAAGTTTGCAACTTCCTGGTAGAGAACGAGAGAGGTGGGAGGAAATATCGAACCAAAAAGTAAAAAAATACAGAGATCTTGACAAAAAGGCTGCAGCATGGAGTGTTGTAAGCACTGGCATACAGATTTCAGGTACACATTATTATTAGCTGTATTTTCAGAAGCTTTTCTGTGTATGATTTGAGGTGTAGCTACCGGTAACTAGCTAGCGAAGCTACCTAAACTAGCTGACATTATGATACATACACACACCACCCATTTATGAAGAAACGAACTGGAACAACGCGGTAATACACACACACAATGTATAAATACACTTTTGGTCGCGGTCCATTTTGCGAAGGTGTTCTTTGGTACACTGGTAATCTGTTTCGCACGGACCGTAAATATGGCAACGGATATAAACAATGCGTTACCACGACGGACATTTCTGTACCGTCCTGCCGTTGTACCGTCTACCGCCCGCTGTGTGAATGCTGCATTAGGTAAAAACATTATATATATATATTTTTTCTACTGTTTTCACTTAGATGTATGCAAAAGAGAATTTACAAATCACTGCTTTCTGCTTTTATGTGCATTTTACATACTGTCCCAACATTTTTTGGAATTGGGGTTTGTATAACGAGTGTTACCTTGACTTGACGAGGTCGAGTTAGTCACGTTATTTTGGGGACTCGCATGAGCTTCGGAGCCGAGGGGGGGCTGCACCGAGGAAGATGGCGCAGCAGCCTCTTTGCTCAAGCAGTCAAATACACTGCACTGCTTCAGATTTACAGCATGTTCTATTTGTAAGTGCTTTATTAGATTGCTAGTATTACCCCCTTACACGCAATAGCTTTTTTATTTATACTTTTTTTTTTTTTTACATAAACTGCATTTAGTATTTACGTTCGCTTTGGTAAAGTGGGCCCACATTTTTGATTGCTTAAACTGTCTTGCCATGACTGGAGTGCACAGTGCATAATCGCCTGACGCCTGCAACCTCGTCATCATTAGGGCCCGACCAGAAACGTAGCCTATATTTTGCCGGGGACAATTTGAAAATGCCTACCAGCTATGTTAGCATTAAAGTGAACTACATTCAAATACCGATAGCAGGACCGTTTGTCCAGGAGCTTATCCATATGTCTGCCCTGACCAACCAGGAACCGGTACCAGTTTAATACCGGTTCTCGATACCCATCCCTAGTTAAAACATTAAATATCTTTTTATTGTTTTCAATTGAATACAGGTCAAAAAGGGTTTGCAAATCATTGCGTTCTTTATTAACATTTTATTCACTGTCCCAACTTTTTTGTAATTGGGGATTGTACAGTGGTACCATTGTGTTCTGTCACAGCTTTTCGTTTGCACCACGGAACTAAACGTTTTTGCCTGTATTCAAACAACAGGAAAGTCTGTAATGTTAAAGTGTTCCTGTTGGATACCAAATAAGCAACTGGCCTGTCATCTGAGCATTGGGCTCAAGTGTGCACAGTCCTCCCTTAGGCTCATGGGAAAGTTGTGGGCTGTTTATCATATCATCATTCACAGATGGTGCCGTGGGAGAATGCCCCGGCCAGAGTTGAATTCTTCACTGAAGACAAACGGACATAATGTAGTTGGTAGGGCTAGCTTATGTTCCGGTTACCCCTCAAAGTAGCCTAAGCCTACCCCGAAAGTACAAAACACCATGCCCCCACTCCCCCACCCCTTTTGCTGACCCAAAATCAACTAACCACTTGCCAACATCTAGGCTATATCACAGGCTTTGCTTTTGGAAGTGTTGTTAACCATTCCCAAGCCCCAACTGTTCTGCTCTTGAAGACAAATACAGTGTTGTTTGTAGTTGAAAATGCAACCTGGCCGGTAGCTGATTGATTTGTACTCTCAGAGGAGAGGGCAGTGCCCGAGCCGGAACCCGAGCCGGAACCAGAACCAGTTCCTGTTGTGGAGAAACCTGTGAGAAGCAGAGCGAAAACCCCCCCGCGGACTCGCCGTCAGGACCACAACCGAGTAAGTGACACACACAGGCATAAACATACACTTCTTGATTCCTCAAATCAGGAGATACTTGTAAATAGGAAGGCTTTGCAGGCTCCACACTTATGGGTCCTTTTCTACATGACAGGGAGGGTCGTATCCCTCCGCAGGCTTGGGAGGAATAGGGAGAGAGAATGGAATGGAGCAGGGCTAAGCATGCTGTGTCGGATTTGTCTGTGAAGAGCATTAGTTCTGTATAATGGAGTGTGGCGTATCTGACCTCCAGATGGGAGGGAATGTATTCTGAACCACATGACTTGGATTAGCTGGTTTGCATGCTCATTCTCTCGTCGTCGTCTTCTTCTTCTCCCTCTGTGCCTGTTCTCCTACTACGCCTACTGCTCCCCCCGCAACACTTGCCCCCTGCTCCCAGAAGATACTACTACAGGGCTCGACATTACCGATTGTCCAGGACAAGTAAAAAAAATAAGTGGTCGGAAAAGCACTACAGTTTAATACAGCAATACAGCTTAATTTATAGTAAAAAAAAAAAACTTTTTTAAAAATCGAATAGCGTTAGTAATTCCGTCTGTTCAGAAAGTGTCGTAGTGTCGCACTGAAAACTGTCATTCTCTGCATTATGTCAATATCACTTGGTTCAATAATTGGGAGAAAGGTTTTTGCCGCGCGAGTAGCCTAATTTTAATTCCAAATTGAAACAAGCACCCTCCAAAACCAAACCAAGCCCAAGACAAGCTCCTGAGAAGGCAGCTGTGTCCAGATTAGTTTACGAGGTGTAACGAACAAGATGCCGCGATTTGCCCGATATTGCAGACACATAATTAAGTGATCTTTAAAAATTCACAAACGTAGTTAACTAGCTAACGTTAATTGTCCTGGCTGACATTCAGGCAGTTGACAAAAGTTGTGTAGGTAAATGCTAACGGTAGGTCGGCAGTCATTATCAATCCGACTTTGTCACTTTGCGTCAAGTCTCTCAACGAGAGAGCACACGTTATATTAGGTAACGTTAACAAAATCATGAGGTTAGGGGATTGGATTCTGAGTTGGGAGTTATTTCACAAATGGGGGAGAATCTTTAGTTGTGCATTGACTAAAGACAAAAAGAAAACCTTAAGATCATGAAATATTTGGCATATTCTTTGCTAAATGCTTCTTTATTTGAAGGATATGGCTGTTAAGCTTCAAAGTTGACCAACAATGCAAGTAATAATAATAACAATAACTAATAGCTCTTTTGAAACACTGGGTTATAAAGTGCTGTAGGCTACAAAATAAAAGAACAAAAAACAACATGATATAGATTAAATACAAAATAAACATAGGCCTAATTAAATAAATATAATACAATGTAGTAAAAATACAATTAACTGTAATAAAAGGCTCAATATATAAAAATAATCAGTTAAAAGCAAGTCCATAAAAGTGAGTTTTAAATTGGGATTTAAAAGATGAGATGGACTTTGCCATTTTGTCTGGAAGACTGTTCCAGATTCTATCTAGGGGCCCTGACAGCAAAAGCCACATCACATTTGGATTTCAACCTAAACTTTGGAACAGTGAGTAGAGCTCTGCCCTTGCACGTAATGCCGAGCTCATACTACACGTCTTTTGCCCCGATTCTGACATCAAAGACGAACTCCTGACAAATTTTCCAGTCCTATGATAATCTTTAAAAAATCTGCAAAAAATCTTGGTTCCTTCGGCTGGAACGGTTTTTTGATCTGAGATTATCAAAGACGCTATTATTTCTGTCGTGAACCAGTCTGGACCTCGTCGGGAGAGCCCACGATCTTTTCAAACTGGTTTGATTTTGTCGGGAGTCCTGGCTGACCTACAGTGACGCATCGTTCTACTAGAATGTCAACAGCGCACAACAAACGCAACGAAAAACGGTTTGAAATGATCCATACTTTCGTAGCCTTGGCCACTGTACTTGGAAATTCGACCTCTTGATTTAGTCCTCTGTATCCGCTGTATCGCGCAGCGATTTTTTAAAGACTGTCATTTGACAGTCGTTAGATGTGAGATGCTCTTCTCGGACGGGATTTTGTAAAGATTTAAAAGTTGTGTAGTGTGTGCTTGAAGGCTGTGTGACTGCTGGTAAGGGATAAAAAGCTTGGAGATATAAGAAGGGGCTAGACCATGAAGGGCTTTGTATGTTATCAATAAAATCTTAAAATCAATTCAAAATTTGACAAGGGGACAAGCAACACCAGCTGCCAGAATCAGACAGAGGGGACCTGATGCCCCACCACCACCTGTCCTCACAGATGGAGGAAAATATGTTGGTGAAAATGGCCAATATAATACACACTGCTTATTAAGAGCAGCCCTTCACTCGATTTACATGGTTTAATCTACAGAATCTAACTTTACAACTGCCACGCGTCCAACAAGGCTTGTGTACGGTGCAAACGCACGCACACGTACGGGCATTGTGGAATTGTTGTTAATAAGCTAATAAAGCACAAGAATTGTCCTAATTTCTGTCGGTTTTTTATTTTTTTTTATTTAGTTATTTTCAGTTTCGGACAAGTAAGTTTAGCCCCGGACAAATAAAAACATCTGAGACACTTCTGGCTCAGATTAGTGGCTCAAAGTTAATGTTGAGCCCTGTACTGTACCCCTCTGCTGTTTTCTTCTCCTGTACACACTAGTACACTGCCTTACACAAAGCTACAATACTCCTCACTCTCCCTCACATCTCATACTGAGAAAACCCCTCTCTCTTACCCAAAATACCCTTCTAAACCTCTGTTACCCAGAAGACCTGACTCTCCAACCCCCCCCCCCACATTCTCTTTGGAGTTTCAAGTGTATTTAACTGAAAAGCAGAGAATGTGAAGCAGAAAGTAAAAATTGTAATGTCATTCTCTTGACAAAGATAATGGCAGTAAAAAAAATTTGAACTTTATTAAAAACCTGCTGTTTGTTTAGTTTTTAGGACAATGCTCAGAAAATTAACTGGACCAAGGTATTACTTAAATGTGATTTTATGAGAAAGTATAGATGTTTTCACATGTATGGGTATATACCCTTATACATGTATGCTGTACAAAGATAAGTAAAAAGATATACGTTCATACACATATTGAAAGAAAAAAACAATGTATGAAATGTACTAAACATAAAATCCATGTTGGCCATCCTGGAAAGGGGTATGTCTCGAAAAATAGTAAAACTGAGCAGACTATGCATCCCGTTTGCCTTCAGAGAATGAATGTATAGTGCACAGCGTGTTACATAAAGGGCCATTAGAATGGAATGTGCTGCATTTAGCCTCTTGTCTGTGTCCATGTGCGTGCACATGCTTACATGCGTACGTGCATGTGTGTGTCTTATGTGCTTGTGGAGGAGGAGGAGGAGCAGGCGGACGATCATCTTGTCCTGAATGTGAAGAGAAGACCGAGGCGATCCTCCCTGCGGTTGGACCAGAGAATAAACAATGACGCTGTAAACCTATCAGCCTTCAAACTCTTCCTCTTCCCTCCTCTTTACACCTCCCCGGTGCCCTTTGGTCTCTGGGGGTGTGTGCACCGGGCGTGTTCGTGTTTCTGTCTGTAGTTTGTAGTGTTAAAAGGAGGCAGGGTACTGTGGGAGTCACCCCCCTTTCGTGGGTGTAACGTGGTGACTATTATAGTCTATTATTCTGCATCTGCAGATTATTTCTCAGGTCTTTCTGAGCTTTTCTGTTCCTCTAACTACATTTCCTGCAGCAGGATGTTCCTGATGTTCCTGCCGCCAAGCCAGTTACTCCCGCCCCACAGGGAAAGAGCTCTAAACTTCCTAGACGGGAGTCAGTGGTGGGTTCTTGTACCAAATCCGTCTCAGCGCAATCCCATGAATTCTGTTCCTCTCTTCACTCCCTAAATATGCTGCCCCTCCCGTTATATTTCTTCAAATAGTTTGGGTTTTATCCTTTACCTTTATAACTAAAATCTCAGGCCCTGGCTGACCCTGTTTTTCTTCTGAAGGGGGTGCTACAGAAGTCCAAAATTTTGTTGGCATTCAAGCCTTCAGAACCCTCCCCCTTGTCTAAGTTTGAGGGGATTGATTTGCGCCCCCCTTCACCTCGTTTTGCCCACGTCCACTCAACTAGAGGCACCCAGGAGCAGCCATCTTTACATCAGCCATCTCGGGTGGAATCTCTGTCACCTGTATTCACCCAGGTGGAGCTCACCTCTCCTTCCCAGCCACTACTCCAGGTAGAGAGTACGAGGTGTTTGATGCTGTTAAGTTATCGGGCACCAGTGTTGTGTTGGGAATCTCTGGGACACCAGTGTAGTGTTGGAAATCTCTGGGGCACCAACATAGTGTTAGGACTCTCAGGGGCAGTGGCATGGTATGGGTCTTTTGGGCAATGTTGTATTTTAGTTTCAAGGGTGATGTGGTGTGACTGTCGCTAGGATAATTGTGTGGTGTGACTCACTAGGGCAGCGGTGTGATCTGGGTTTCTCAACCTCCTAAACAAGGGTCTGTAGTTGGTGTCCATCCCAAATCTAGCTTAGTGCAATCTCCCATATTTGATCCCCTTTCTTCCTCTTGTTTAGCCCTACCCCTAAATCTGATGCTTCTGCCCTTATACTCTTTCAATCACTTGTGTTTTGAGTTTTGTCCTTTCCATTTATAACTAAAATCTACCCCTCTTCAGGCCCTGGCTGGCCCTGTTGTTCTTCTGAAGGGGGTGCTGCAGGAGCCTAAAGGTCTGTTGGCATTTAAGCCTTCAGAACCCTCCCCCTTGTCTAAGTTTGAGGGGATGGATTTGCGCCCCCCTTCACCTCGTTTTGCCCACGTCCACTCAACTAGAGGCACCCAGGAGCAGCCATCTTTACATCAGCCAGCTCGGGTGGAATCTCTGTCACCTGTATTCACCCAGGTGGAGCTCACCTCTCCTTCCCAGCCACTACTCCAGGTAGAGAGTGTGAGGTGTTTGATGCTGCTGGGTTATTTAGCACCGGTGTAGTGTTGGGCACTTCTTGGGCACCAGTGTAGGCATCTCTGGTGCACCAGTGTGTTGTTAGACATCTCTGGGGCACCTGTGTAGTGTTATGCATCTCTGGGACACCACTGTGATTTTAGGAACTCTGGGGCATTGGCATGGTATTGGTGTCACTAGGGCAATGCTATATTGGTGTTTCAAGGGTGATTGTGTGGAGTGACTGTCACCAGGGCAACACTGGGCAGTGTTTCCCCTAATATTGCACAGTGCTAGCAGGCCACCAGGCTAACGAGAACACCCGCCAGGCCAAGAAAATCCTTTTTTAATGCCAAAAATAATGCAAAATACCTGTTAATTCGGAAATACATAATCATTTGCATTTGGGAGCCTCTGCGCGGGGCTGTTCCTCAATGTGAGCGTATGGGATACGGGTAATGAGAGGGGAGTGGACCTGAGACATGCTGGCTTTTTTTATCTTCATTGATTCTTCTTCAGTGCTTCTGGAAGTGAAAGGAAGTTTCTGATATTAAATATTTTCTTGAGGAACCGCAATGTCATTGTAGCTTGTTTGACTCTTGTTTGCGCTGTCAATACTACAACTTAACGTTATCGCGTGTTCATGATCATTGTACCGATATAGTACCTCCGTGATCCAACATACTATTATTACATCAACTAGCAACTAGCATTACATACAGTGCACGCGGAAGGGTTTAGGCCCTTTCAAGTTTTTCACATTTTGTTATGTTTCAGATTCATCTTAAAATGGATTCAATTAATTTTTTTTCTCATCAATCTACACTCAATAACCCATAATGACAAAGTGAAAACATGTTTTTAGAAATTTTAGCAAATTTATTAAAAATCTAAAACTGAAATCTCTCATTTACATAAGTATTCATACCCTTTGCTTTAACATATTTTTAAAGTATCATATTTCATATTTGGTCGCATATCTTTTGCATGCTGTTACTTCCTGAAGTGTGTGACCCATCAACATCAAAAGACTATCTTATTTTCAGGTACTGTTACAAGCGATACTATAACCTCTGCATTTGAATTGATCTCAATGGGAATTGGGGGGTGAGACGAGATTCAGCTGTAAATTACGCTGGTACACTATGGAACACATGACTGACGAAATGGCTGTAAGTCACCAAGGGTCTAAGGCAGGGGTATCAAACTCCGGTCCTGGAGGGCCGCAGTGCCTGCTGGTTTTTGGTGCGTTTCAGCACAAGTGATTAATTTAAGTCACTGATTGGCTAAGAAGTCCACACACCTTGTTCTCAATGCTTTAACTGGGTGCTGATTGAAAGGAAACCACAAATACCTGTAGACACTGTGGCCCTCCAGGACTGGAGTTTGACACCCCTGGTCGAAGGTATCAAACGAGCCCAAAACCATCACTCTGTTGCCAGATATGGAGTAGATGTGGATGGATCACTTTAAGAGTGGTTTCTCCTGACTTTTTCCCCCCATAGACTTCAATAGGAAAATGAGTCAGGATGAATAATCCTTGCAGTTATCCATCCGTGAATTGAATCCATTTTAAGATTAGTACGAAACATAACAAAATGTGGAAAAGATGAAAGGGTCTGAAAACTTTCCGTATGCACTGTAGACACTGCCTCTCATAGCTAGCTAGAAAACGTTAGCTATCAATGTTGTGATTAATCCGTTTGAACGGGTGCACAAAGACGATTTTTCCATAATGTAACTCACAGCGAGTTATTACTAGAATTGATGGCTAACTTGAGAATGACACCGCCAGTGACAAAATAACCATATCATGATGCCATTGTGACGTTTTTCTCTAAGCCAAGCAGTAAAGAATCATGCACAGTGTGTTCATGATGTAGTAATATTCTGCAAAGTTCAGGTGACTGTTAACATTAATGCACAAAGTGCTGCATAAAACCTTGGCAAAGCTGCAAAGTAATGCCAGATGTCCCCATTTTTTTCCCTCCAATAGCAATGCTTAAGAAATAAATGACCCAACAATTCTAATGTAATTTGATCTAATATATTTTCATTGATATATTTTGCGTTCTAAAAAAATATTCTTTGTCCCTGAAGGTTGTAACATTGTTAGAGATACTCTATGCAGTTATGGAGTCTTAATTTTAATGTGGCATAGGTTACAAAGCATATCTTTATACAATAAACGCAGCGTATTAAGTCATCCTCTCCTTGTGATAATTTAGTTTTAAGTCTTGGAATAAATTGTAGGCCGCCTATTGTGCCATCTGACCGCGCCAATATGCCATCCCGTGTGCTATGCTTGTTTAGGGTTTTTTCGGTGCACACCACCAGGCCTGAGGGGGAAAAACGGGTGTGGTGTGATCTGGGTTTCTCAACCTCTTAAACAAGGGTCTGTAGTTGTTGTCCATCCCAAGTCTAGATTTGTGCAATTTCCCATATTTGATCCCCTTTCTTCCTCTTGTTTAGCCCTACCCCTAAATCTGATGCTCCTGCCCTTATACTCTTTCAATCACTTGTGTTTTAACTTTTGAGTTTTATCCTTTTCTTTTATAACTCAAAGCTGCCCTCTTCAGGCCCTGGCTCACCCTGTTTTTTTTCTGAAGGGGGTGATGCAGGAGCCTAAAGGTCTGTTGGTATTCAAGCCTTCAGAACCCTCGCCCTTGTCACAGTTTGAGGGGATTGATTTGTGCCCCCCTTCACCTCGTTTTGCCAACATCCACTCAACTAGAGGCACCCAGGAGCAGCCATCTTTACATCAGCCATCTTGGGTGGAATCTCTGTCACCTGTAATCACCCAGGTGGAGCTCACCTCTCCTTTCCAGCCACTACTCCAGGTAGAGAGTGTGACGTGTTTGATGCTGTTGAGCTATCGGGCACCGGTATTGTGTTGGGAATCTCTGGGACACCAGTGTGGTGTTGGGAATCTCTGGGACACCAGTGTTGTGTTGGGAATCTCTGGGACACCAGTGTTGTGTTGGGAATCTCTGGGGCACCAGTGTGGTGTTGGGAATCTCTGGGACACCAGTGTGGTGTTGGGAATCTCTGGGACACTAGTGTGGTGTTGGGAATTTCTGGGACACCAGTGTGGTGTTGGGAATATCTGGGACACCAGTGTGGTGTTGGGAATCTCTGGGACACTAGTGTGGTGTTGGGAATTTCTGGGACACTAGTGTGGTGTTGGGGATTTCTGGGACACCAGTGTGGTGTTGGGAATCTCTGGGACACCAGTGTGTTGTTGGGAATCTTTGGGGCAGCAGTGTAGTGTTAAGAAGCTCTGGGGCACCGGTGTGGTATGTGCCACTAGGGCAGTAATGTGTTGCTGGTGACACTAGGGCTGCTGTGGTGTGTAGGGTGTCGCTATGATAATGGTGTTGGTGTTTATGGGGCAGCTAGGGCTGCTGTGGTGTGTAGGGTGTCACTATGATAATGGTGTTGGTGTTTCTGAGGCAGCTAGGGCTGAATTTTCATTATTCTGAGTAATAATGATGGTAGCAGCCAGGGAAACAAAAAATATCAAACAAAACTTCTGATTGTTTATGTGGCAGTAGTTGACTAGACCAGTGAGCCTAACCCCTCTCCTCCTCTTCCCCCTACCCTACTCGCACAGGAGGGCTTGGTGTCTGCAGTACCAACGAGAGACACCCCTGGCAGGGAGAAACATCAGAGAATCTTTCCCTTCCCAAGTGCAGTCACCCCTGTGAGGGCACAGGGAAGTGGCATTCAGGGGTTTGGGGTGTGTCCACAGCCCCGGGGAACAGAGGGACCACAGGGTATTATCGTGGGATGGGACTGTTCCACAGAGATGATGAAGCAGCTCCGCTGTCACATGGGTGATAACTGCAACAAAGACCCCTAGTGGTGTCCAGGTCCACACACATCTGCACTTTTCATGTCCGCGTCTCTAGAGCGAGGCCTTGGGCAACAGAGTCAGGAAGGACACAGCTAGTGGGTTATTAGCGAGCACTCGTTTTTTCAGTCCTAGTCATCAGTAATAACGGCCCTTTTTCAAACAGCTGATTTTAGGTCCAGCTATTTGGAAATCATAATTAATTGAGTTAAATCCTTATCTGATTTATCCTGTTACCATAATCCAAAATGCAGTTCCCTCTTTTGGTTTGTCCTTAAGAACGCCTAAACACTAGCTGTGCAGTTGTTGGGTTGAGCGCTCTCTGAGCACTCACTGTCTTTGGGTACTCTCCAGATGAGACCACAGGTTTGGATCAGTGAAGATGTCGGTCAGAGAAATGGTTGTATTCATCCTCACGCGTTCTGTCGCTGTTTCTCACACACACAACCACACCCACAGTCTCCTGGCTAACTCACCCTTTGTATGTATGCAGGTTGAAGAGAGGCTAGCGGCAGCTGATCATGTGGTGGGAGAGAAGAATCTTCTGAAAGAGATGTTCCCTAATGAAGCCAGCACACCCACAGGCATTAAGTGAGTATCACCTCAACTATCTCAACTCGAGTCCCAGTCTTCATAAACCATAAACTTGACCCCAGCTATCTAATATCCTGTTCACTCCACCAGGTCACGGCCAGTTCATACAGGACCTACTGAAAATGCAGCTTCGGTGGAAAATTTGGCATACATTTGGCATACATTTTAAAGCTGTTGCGATCTCTCTGTTTTTCTCTCTCTTTCTCTCTTAGTGCCACCTGTCGACGGCCAATCCGAGGGGCAGCAGGGCGTCCCCTCACTGCGAGTGACTTCTGGCTGGATGAGTCACGGCGGCGGCGCAGCGAGCGCATAGAAACCAGCACCTCCTACATCGAGAACCGCACCACAACACGGGCAGCGGCCCCGCTCCTCTCCTCCTCCTCCTTCTCCACCACCGCAGCGGCAGCTCCTTCCGCTGGCCTGGCACGTCCGCGGCGCTCCCTGCCCGTGTGGGTGCAGCTGCTGCTCCTCAGTGCTGTGGCGGGGTTTCTCTTCTTCGTCTACCAGGCCATGGAGACCAACAAGCTTAACCCATTCAGCAGCTCCGAGAAGGGCGCTGGTCAATAAGGAGTCCATGACCCTGCCCCGACCTGCTCTGTCATCATCTCTGTCTCTCCTCCATGCCCCACCTGTCTCCAATGAACTTACAAGGTCTACTCCTCTCTGACATGACCTAGTCCACCATGCCCTCAGCAACCACCGGCTCTCACCAGCTCCACTGGCAGTGGATCAGTTATGCCCTTTCTCCTCTTTCCTAAACATGGATTTCATCTCCTTCTTCTCTCTTGACTTTTTGTCGATCCTCTTCCCCTAATCCCCTCATCTTCCCTCACTTACTCAGCTCCCACCAGCCCCTTAGTGTCTGAGCTGTCCCCCCCACACACACTTTCTCAGAAGGTGTGGATGAGATGTTATTGTTCACATCGCCCCCTACCAAAAGAAAGTAAAAACTGGCTTCCAGAAGAGCACGTGGACTTCATGTATATGAGATTTCTTTTTTTTTTGCCATTACTTCTGTGAGCATTCACTGGGATTCTGGCTTTTTGTCTATGTATGAATATGTACTGGGTTTGTGTTTTTTGTCTGAAGTTCTGAACCTCGTCGTAAGAGGGGAGGTCATTCCGCCCTTTTGGGATGGAGCCTGTAAAAGCTGGCAGGGCAAATACACTCATTTAGGCCCATAGACATAGACACAGCCACAATGTCTATAGATCCTGTAACGGCTCTGTCTACAACCTGTATTTCAGACCATCTGATGATGAAGTACCTGTGCATGTTAAGAGCACTTACTCAACCTGAAATTTTAAAGCACACTAGAATATCTCTGTATCCAGCCCAGGTACTTCTGTTTAGACTTTAAAGATAATTTATTAACCTTTCAATACATGACACTGCATTTTGTTTGGGAAGTTTTAAAATGATCATGTTTGCGCCCTCACTCTGATTAAGGCACATTTCTGCTTTGTTTTCCGCTATTGAAATGTTTGCACTCCCTTCTCTATCTCCCACCCCAAATCAGTCAACTGATCAACACAGTCAACACACCAAGTGCCCGGCCGAGTGACAGATTCTACAGAGCATTTTCCTGGGTGGTTTAGCACCCAGTGTCTAATCCAGGGCAGGCTTAATTGTGATTTTCACCCACCCCTGCTTTCCCTGGGGTCTGATGTCTGCAGCTATATCATGAATAAAGAATCATGTTTTTAAAGTGCAAATGGAAAATTTCCAAAGGGTTGGTTATATAGATGGTATATGCATTGTTGTTGTAATTGTAGAATTTAAATCATGGAGAAAAGTATCATTTTAAATAATAAAAAGACAAGTGGGAAGTTGCTGCCTTAGGGCAGGTATATCCAGTAAAAACAAAACAACCAGAATATATCCATGTAACCTTGGAATTCTTTGATTTTGGACATTTGTGCCATATGGAGTAGGACCGATGTTTAGTCATGTTTGCCTGTGAACTTTTTTTGTAACTGCAGTATTTTTCTAATGTGTGTCTTAAGAAAATAAAGCATCCAAAATGTTTGCAATAGTTTTTTATGTGTATATTAACAGGTAAAGGTAGCAGCTACTGCCTGCATGTAGATTAGAGCAGTGCTCCAATGAGAAACATGAGGCTGCTCTGCCTAGTTTCTTGTTTCAGAACAACACATGCATTTATTAACACTGAAGCAGAATAACACCATGAGAAAATCTTAAAATGTATTTATTTGATTTCTGCCTGGTGGCTTTATGGACAGGGAATGAAGTGTGTAATTGTGGGGAGGGTTTTTAAATTGCTGGGTTTTTTATCGTAGTTGGTATAATTTGTAGAAATGGAAATAAAATTGGTTAACTTCAGATCAGCCTTCCCAAACCCTCTTTTGTGTGTCCCGACCACTGTCATTCCCAGAGTCGACATCGCCTTCCCTGCTCAGTGAGCCAACATAGGACTTCCGCCCATCTCCACTCACCTGCTGCTGGGGAGCTGGATACCTGTAGGCTCACAAGCCCTTGTGCCTTTTTCACCCTTAAAGGTCCCATGACATAGAAAAAAATCACTTTGCTTAAAGCAGGGGTCCTCAATCTTATCCAGAAAGGGCCGGTGTGGGTGCAGGTTTTTGTTCCAACCAAGCAGTTACACACCTGATTCTACTAATCAACCACAAGAGACTTTGCTAAAGACCTTGATGAGTAGAATCAGGTGTGTTACTGCTTGGTTGGAACAAAAGCCTGCAGCCACACCGGCCCTAACTGGATAAGATTGAGGACCCCTGGCTTAAAGGTTAAGTAGACCCTAAAACCACTTTTTTTTTTTTTAAAGCTGATTACTGATATGCACTGCTCAAAAAAATTAAGGGAACACTTAATCATCACAGTATAACACCAAGTCAATTAAACCAAACCGGTCATGCAGGATGATGTTGCAGGCAGCATAACATTCGCCACGGCGTCTCCAGACTCTTTTACGTCTGTCACATGTGCTCAGTGTGAACCTGCTCTCATCTGTGAATAGACCGGGGCGCCAATGGCGAACCTGCCAATTCTGGTGTTCTCTGGCAAATGCCAATCGAGCTGCATGGTGCTGGGCTGTGAGCACAGGTCCCACTACAAGACGTCAGGCCCTCATGCCACCCTCATGGAGTCTGTTTCTGACAGTTTGGTCAGCCACATGCACACGAGTAGCCCGCTGGAGGTCATTTTTTAGGGCTCTGGCAGTGCTCCTCCTGTTCCTCCTCACACAAAGGAGCAGATACCGGTCCTGCCGCTGGGTTGTTGCCCTTCTACGGCCCTGTCCAGCTCTCCTCGTGTAATGGCCCGTCTCCCGGTATCTCCTCCACGCTCTTGAGACTGTGCTGGGAGACACAGCAAACCTTCTTGCGACGGCACGTATGGATGTGCCATCCTGGAGGAGCTGGACTACCTGTGCAACCTGAATGGGCTGCAGGTACTGCCTCATGCTACCAGTAGTGACAAGGGCACTAGCAAAATGCAAAACTAGAGAAAATTCAGTCAGGAAGGATAAGGAGAGAAAAATGGTATGTGGCCACCAGCTGTAAAACCATTTACTTTTTGGGGGTTGTCTTATGTTGCCTCTCCTGTCCACTTTCATTTGCACCAAAGCAGGTGAAATTGATTCACAATCGTTTACGCTTCCTAACTGGACAGATCGATATCCCAGAAGTTTAATTGACTTGGTGGTATACTGTGTTGATTAAGTGTTCCCTTCCTTTCTTTGAGCAGTGTATTTAGACATATCTAGGTGCTAGAGATTGATCCTGTTGCAAATAACGACATTTCATCGCAATGCATAGCATTGCTACACCCTTCCACCTTACACTACATTTATTTTTTTATTTTTTTTCAACACCCATTCTATCTTGGTGCAGTGACCGCAGGCGCACCTGTTGAAAAAGAAAGTTCTTATATGGTTTACCCGTATGAAATACGGTATTTCCACCTTTTCAAAGGCATATGGGCGTATAAGGTAATGATACAGGAAATCTAGTCTAATACGTTTTTCAACATAATTCAGCAATCACATTCTCCCTCCTGTTATTCTCTCGATTTCTGAGGCCGTGGGAAAAGCAAGCAAGCACGACTGATCTAAAAATGCACTTTATGACAACAAACCACAGAGACACGTGGCCAACTAACGTTAACTTAGCTAAAAGTTAAACAGTTATGACTGGACAATGTTCATGTTTATGCAGTTTTGACCGAAATTAGATAATGTTCCGTTACGTTTTAATGTGGCCATCCATTAACGTTTATATGACTCAATTTAGCGAAGTTACTACTAATTTAATTGTAAATGAATTAATGGTTAACTTAGCAGTCTTTAATAACATTAACTGAAACGTGGGGGAAAAAAACACTAGGGTGTGGCTTTAACTCGAGCCCAACCTTTTTATGAGTACCTTTCCCACCCTGATTTTGGCATTTTTTTAACTGCAAATGGAGGCGTGGTCGCTCTGAAACAGGCCGTTTAGTGACCCTTTAACTGTCCGTTCAGAATTGGCTCCAGTTATGACGTCATTACTGGGCTCCTGTGAAAACAGCCGGATGTCATTTGCATAAACCCGCCCCCCTTCAGCCTCTAAAGAGAACAGGGTAGGTATACAGTTCTGTGGTAACACCAGCCTTTAGGCCCAGTCACACTTGCAGAAAATTGTGCGAATATTTGCTTTGCCTACCATTCACTTCCATTCAATACCTTGCGAACGGCGAATAAACGGCATCATTTCCGCCTGCGAAGAAAATTCGCAGGGACTGCATCCCAACATTCTTCACTCCTCACCTCCCTTCCTCCACTCCCACACTACCACTCCTCTCCTACCCGGAAGTATGCAAAACTGCCTGAACGTTTTGAGTACAAGTATTTGCATGTACCTGGCATTGCGGTTTGCGTCGAGACATTAATTAATATGTAACCATTTATACGTAATTAAGAGGAAATCAGCAAAATTAGATGAAAACACAAATATCTGTTTCCGGGGCACGTAGGAAAAGAGGTGGTAGTGGAGGAAAGGAGGGTGCATTTTTTCGAGTATTGGGACGCACCCTATAACTCACTTCATCATAGCACATCAGAACACCGTACTGGAGCTGTTCACCCAAACACTTTTATCACACTTAATCTGTCATGGCTGGACCAAGATGCCACTTGTGCTGGGTTCCCATCTTGCTGCATGACAATTGTGGGAGTGAACACAACATCCCCATCTCAAAGATGGAGGGTCATATCTTTATCCTGCTAAAGGTTTTATTCTGAAAGTTAGGTGATGTTTGGGATGCATATTTATTGACATTTATGGTAAAATGCCAAAATTGTTTGAATGTTTAAAGAGATCTGTATATGAAATGAAAAATCAACAAGCCAAGTTACATTAGTCAAAAGTACAGAACTAACCAAACTAGTCTTATGAATGTTGCTAAGATGTTCAACTTTCTTATAAAAGGATCATCTTTTATTATTTTTACAAATCCAAAATTAATGTAGGTTTGAAGAAATTTTGTTGAAACTTGAATAGATGAATTTACACTTCCAAAACCAACCTGTGCAATCTAACAAGCTCTTACACATTTATGCCATCTAGTGGTACTGAGTTGTGTGCTGACAATATGGACTTACAAAGGGCAAATAGCTTTGAGGCTTTGCAGGCAGGGTATTATGGGTAATGCAACCCTAGACCCTGGTTTAAGATATTGATTACATAAAAATGCAATTAAACGTGTTAAAAATTATTATTATTATTTTATAATTAAATATTATTATCGGCTTCATCTAAGATTTATTTACAGAATATTATTTGAAAAAGGAGCCTTATAGACTAAAAGTGTTAAAGGTTAACTGAATTATTCAAGCTGGTTTAATAAAATGAACAAGGGCTACAACAAATGTGTAGTAGGTTACAGGGCTACGTTGCGTGTTACAGAGGGTGTGTCCATGGATGAATGATGGTGTGCAGGCTGTCATAATGTGTGTGTTTGGTGGGGGGAGGTGCTGCTGAGGAGGCCAGTTCACCTGACTGTCAAACTTAAAAATAAGCCCTGTAGGAATGTGCCCTTCTGCCTGCCCTATGTAATCTCTTTAGACTGCCTCCTAGTGAAGCTCAGTTATACATGTGCATAACGGACCCTTGCATATATCAGCTGTTTTCTTTGTATACTTTTTTTGTAACTGACAATGTGTATGTTTGTGCGTATAATGCATACTGAAGTACAGTTTCGTTCTGTGTAAAAGTTCATGGCAATGACAGAATGATACCATGATGCGGAACAAGTGGTCCAGTTCACTTGAGAATTCCGTCTGCTCGTATTCTTCTTTGGTTTTAATGGCTGATCACTTACATTTATGGAGTATTACCGCCACCTACTGAAGGTATTACAATACTCTATATTCTGTTATCTGCTCGTATTAACTCACCGGAACTCAATAAATACACAATAGCTATAGTGGGAACCGGAACTTCTCATTGAAATAAAGGGCGAGGAATACTCTGCTTTTTGACTGGACAGACAGCAAATGACGTTTGTATTTTACTACTGTAGTGACGTCAGGGAAGGACAAATTGATTCAGCGCGAGGACGTCGGCCCTTTACGAGCCGCCCGGGTGATGGGGAGTGGAGGCGCCATTTTACAACAGCGTAAGAAAGTGAGTAAACTCATTCAATATCGTGCATGTAGCCTATAGTTTCACATCACATTCAACAAATGTGATTAAGTTTAC